>LR738710.1:556079622-556245062 GCA_902687465.1 Secale cereale
GCAGGTGCAACAAAAAGGTGCAAAAAGGTCGAAACAAAAGAAACAAGGCAAGGAAGGTGATATAGCCATGCACTTGTTGCCTGGGGCAAAAGCGCGACTTATATCAAATCGCAAACGAATAAAAGCAAACAACACACAATCATGGTTCTATTCGAACCATCATATGGACTCGACTGCGCATAGGGGGTACACGACTCATCCTACCCTAGGGATTCTCGGACTCAGTGTCATGACTTGTGCCTCGTGCAGTCTTCTGAGCTTCCTCAGGTGTTGCCATGTCCCTTGTAGTTGCTTGATGAATGATCCGGGTTGAGCCTGAAGAATCTTCAACATCTTCTCGCCTGCTGAGGTGATGGGGTGAAGGTGCCTCCTTGTAGCTGGCGTTGACTTGGTCTTCTCTTGTCTCTTTAATCATGATGATCCCTTGTGCCTTCTGGGGCGTCGAGGGTACCAGGTAGGAAATCCATATGTAATGACAATAGCAAGGCATAATAGAGGTCCAACATGTCGGTTCCGTTGATGAAAACATCGACACCAAGAGCGGGGAACGAAGAGAACCGTTTTCCTGCTCACTATAGTGAGGCGGACCAAATGGCAAGGTTCTCATTCACCGGTGGTTGCCGATACAACAACGGTAGTGACATGATTACTCTATTAGCGATGTATATCATGATTTTGCATAACCTATACCCTGGTCATCGTAGGCCAACGTTGCACCTTCTTGGGGCACTGCCAAGGGTATCACCATCTTCTGGGTCTTCATGTCCTTATCCATCGAGGATGTAACTTCCATTGGTATCGTCTTGTCGGGGTGTCACCAATCTTGTGTGCAAAAGTTGTGGGTGTGTGTTTGGCAAGGTGCACTCTACGAGGATTACAGAAAATCCAGTGGTCAGGGGCATAGGGGTTTTAGCGGCCAAGGTTTTGAAGGGGAAGAGATCGAGCATAGCCTAGTTTTCAAAAAACTGAGAAGGGAAGAGAAGTATAGATAGTTTTGAAAACTAGTAGTAGTTTTGAAAATAGTTTTACCCTAACTAACGACCATGCTAACTAAGGCTTCCTACAGTCAGGATGGCTCTGATACCAGCTCTGTGGGGACCCCGACTCGTAAGTCGTGATCACCGAATGCACGTGTACAGTGATCCCAGAGATCAATGCTCACTGAACACACAGAAGCTGAATAACAGAGTCTTACATCCTTACATACTGTGTTACACAAATAGGACCATAATGGTCAAGTCTTGAATATATCATCGCAGCGGAAATCTTCAAAGACAACTGGGACCCATGCCATCTGCCTTAACCCTACAGGCATTCTGACTGGGAAGCGTCCTAGCTCGCATGCTCGTCACCAAGAAATCTTCATCATAACATGTGCTCTAATGCCTGGCCAATAAAATAACCAGTGGCAAGCCAATGAGTACATTGAATGTACTCGCAAGCAACCCAAGTGTGATAACAGAATAAATATGCAAGGCTCTACTACTAGGTTGGCAGTTTGGCGGAAAGCTAGTTTTTCATATGCACTCATGATCAACATAAAACATGGATATGCATGTGTCTGTAACAAGTATCAGGAGGTCACATACTTCACTATCGAGAAGGAGTTGTAATCAACTCATGCTCAAGCTCATTGTAACTTTCTCACAATCACATCAATAATATCTCTGAATCGTGTTGTTTCCCAGAAACTTATGGACATAGTCTAAGTAGCACCACCCAACTGTCCTTGACCGCGGACACGGCTATTCGAATAGTTTGACACTCTGCAGAGGTTGCACACTTTACCCACAAGATCCGGGGAACTTCCGTGTCATCCACGACCCGCGGTACCTCAAGTACCCGGGGTAAGCACCCGATCACTATCTTTCCCTAGACGACACTAATATGGAGTCCACTCGATTGGTAACAGCCCCGTGCCAAACATTTCACATCTCAAGGGTTGTGGAGACTCGCTCCAATATTCATCACATACCACTGACACGGGGTACCAACGGTGTGTCCGGTGCCCTGTAAAGACAGTCATGGCCGCCTATCCAAGCGCGACCCCGTCCCGAGAGTGACCTCATGTCACCCCCGTCACTAGTAATGCGGGCACCATGCTAGTATCGACCTAGGTAATCAATAATGCCCTTTCCCATATAAGGGTAGAGTGGTTGCGCATGTTTGGTTGGGACGGTAGTCACACATAAATCTAATCCATCTCTGTAAACAACACTTCCGTCAAGCCTTGGCACACTACTTCTTCACCAAGTAGTGCCCTAGCTCCTCATCAACTCCCAGGGGCATTAATGGCACCCACTGGGTCATTTGCAAGTATGTCAGACCACACTTGTTTCACTCAATGCATAACCCCGACCCATTTTGCGTAGTCAACTACTATAGCATACATCTATCTACTCCCACCCACATAACCCTCATAGGAAGGTAGGGTCATGTTTGATGCAAGTTTCAACAGTAAAGTAACAGGGGTAGCAACCAAAGTGGTTTCCACCTCAACATGATTCTGATGCATTGAATATAAAGGTGCTATGAGACATGCATAAAAAGGTTTCTTGGACATGGTCAAAGGGCTGCTTGCCTTATTCGTCAGAGTCTTCAAATCTTCTGGTCCATCTCCGATTACTCTGTTTATTACGTCAACTAACGATGGAAACAATCATAATAAGCAACACAATCAAAGCAACAATAAAAGTGCTCTAAAAATAGGAGTTGGACTTTTCTAGGATACCTCTGGTCATATTAGAAATGACCAAGGTGGTTTCATAGGTGTTGGATCAATAGGTAGTTGGGAACATTTCAATATGATGGAACCAAAGGGTTTATGGATTTGGAAGAAGTATACAGAAACATTTTCTTGAATGATGAGCAAAGGTACCCACCATCAAGTCATGATTTTAGAAGCATTTAGGAGTTGGTTTCACTGGATTTGGAATTCAAAAGAATTTCCTAGGATTTTGCAAAGCTGATAAATAGGAAGAAATGGCTCAATATTTGGTGGGGTACAGAAACTATTATTAAAAATGTTCCAAAACTAAGTTTGAACATGACAAGCATCTAGGAATTTGAATCACTGCATTTGGATTAAAAATGAGCTCTCTGTGATTTTCTAAAGTTAATCACAGAAAGTGGAAAATGGGCATTTGATAAATATGTGTGAAGGAAAAGTCTCTGGAATAATGTGCATGTAGCACCAACAGGTAGAGCATGATTTATGGAGTCATAGGAATTTTGAATCATGCAATTTGGAGTTCATATGAATTATCTAGGTATTTTTGAAGTTGGCAGAATAAAGAAAAGAAAAGAATAAGGGTTTAACCTTATACAGCGCTCTGGGCGAGGCCCAGCTAACCAACGCCCACTGGGCTCAGCCCAATGGCTCAGCGGCGGGATGGAGGTGGTGACGCCGAAGGCGTAGTTACGGGGGGGGCGCCACCACCACAGGAAAGCGTAGCCACCGAAGTGCGCTTCCACTTATCGGGGAGGGGCCACCCGTCAGCTGCTTGCACCGGGCCGGTGGCGCTTACAGGCGGGGCCCGCCTATCGGGTTCGTCGTCCTCCCCCCGCCCGTCGTAGAGGAGGAGGCAGGGGCGACGCCGGCGCCGTTCCCCGGCGGCTCCGGCCGTCCCCGGTGGTGCCCGGCGCACCGGAGGCCCCAGCGGAGCAAGCCGCGCCCATCCCTGGCCTCCAAGCTGGCCGGGAGGAGCAGGAGCGACGGCGGCCGAGGCATCAGCCGCGGCTTCGGGTCGAGACGGGGCGGCGCCAGAGGTGCTAAGGGGAAGGAAGGGTGGAGTGGGAGGTAGCTCCATGGTCCTGGGGTTCTCCTCCTGGCGGCCATCAGAGAAGGGGAAGGAGAGAACGACCGTGGTGCCCGATGCCGAGCGGTGGCTGGCGGCGGCACTTCGGCCGTGGAGAGAGGAAGAGCGCCGGAGAGGGAGAAGGGGCGTGTCTAGGAGGTGCACGGGGAAGAGGAGGATCCAGCAGAGGCAAGAGGTGCTCGGGGGGAGACCTTAAATAGCTGCAGCCACGGTGCACCGTGAGCGACGTCCATGGACGCGCTCGGGCGTGCTCGTGGAGAGAAGAGGAGGACCGGGGAGGATAAGGCCGACCGTCCTGCAGGTCGTGGACGTCGAGGGCACCTCGGGGGACACGAGGAGGAGGCCCGAGGTGGTCGGGGGCTCCTGGTTGGGCGAGGCTACAGTGCGCCAGAGCATTGTAGCGTGCTCCAGAGCACCCGTTTGGCTGGCATGGCCACGTCCCCGTCGCTCTGGTCGTGTCCAACCTTCCCAAAGTTGTCTAGAAGGTCAGGGAGGGAGTAAAGAAAGGCTCTGTGGTCTTGGATGCCCTGAGGAACCACTGGGATGAGGAGGGAGGTGAGGAAGAGGGTGAAACCTGCTGCCCAGCAGTGTAAATTGGGATTTTACCCCCTCCAATAATTGAGCTGAGGCCAGAGAGAGTTACTGGAGGTAGAATAGGACTAGGGGAAGCTGTGGTAAGAACTTGGGGTATGGGAAATAGGAAAAGAGGTCCAACCACTTGTTTTGGTAATTGGACAGAAGGTGTTTGATCAGTGTTTGGTCAAGCAAATGACATCCACTTGACATGGGACTTAACAGGATCAAATGTCACATATAATTAGGCCCCTACACCAAATTTGAGCTCATTTGGGCAAAGTGGCCAATGTAACTTTGGTGAACCCTAGAAATGAACAGAAATGGTTTCACCATGTTGGAGTTAAGCAAATCATCTCCCCTTGATGCACCACTTGGTGTAGCATCATCATTTGGGGTTATGAACATGCCCACAAAGTTTGAGGCTCCAGATAAAAAGTTGACAATGTAAAGTTGTTCAAATTTGAATTTGAACAGAAGGGGTTTTGGGGTGATCTGATCAAGTTGCTCTATTCCAAATCTTGTGCCATTTGGCCTAGATGCCTTATTAGGCCATTCTAGCATGTGCACCAAATTTGAGAGCATTTGGACAAGTTTGGCAATGTAGAGTTTCTCAAACTTCAAATATGGACAGAATGGTTTTGAGGGGACTAAATGATGTTTCCTTGATCTTCAAGGCATGAGGCTTTGCAAGATCATCAAATATGTCATATATGACATGATCGAATTTCCCTGGAATTTTTGGAGAATATTTCCTTTGTAAATATTTCAAAAGCTTGAAATATCCAGAAAGGGTTTTGGAAGGATTTGTTCAATATTTTGAGCATGACCATGTGTTGAAACTCTTATATATGGACAATATATGTCCTATGAGTCTCCCTGAATTTTGGCAAATATTTTTGAAATGATTAAATAATTTTACCCTATTAAAGACCATTTCCGGCCTTAAGAAAAAGCTTTTAAATAATATATAAAAATAACTTTTAAAATTATACTTTTGTGGTTTCTGTGAGTCCTATACCTAATAGGATTCAAATAAACTTTTTGAAAGATTTTTCACACCCTAAATAAGGTACTTGAAGTGCAAACCTCAATTCAGGGGTTTTTGGAAAACTAATTTTAGAAAATACCATTTGGCCAAAATATTTTTATAAGAAAATTCTATACTGGTCTATACACATGGCATGATCATCGGGAAAAGGTTTTGGGTCAAGGAAATGAAGTATAAGAGTTGGAGGATTTATTTGATTTTTAGAGCACTAGCAAACAGCAGACAAAAGTCAAATCAAGCAAAGTTAAAAACACTCAAAAGTTTTTGCAAATCCACATTTTTAACATGGAAATAAGCTTAAGCAATGTGACATGAAAATCAGGGTGTGACAAATGATGGAGATCACAACGATGCTTTGAATATGGAGATCAAAAGCACAAGATGATGATGACCATATCATGCCACATATTTTGATTGCATGTGATGTTTATACTTTGTGCATCTTATTTTGCTTAGAACGGTGGTAGCATTATAAGATGACCCCTTCACTAAAATTCAAGATAAAAAATTTCTCCCCGAGTATGCACCGTTGCTAAAGTTCGTCGTTTCTAAGCACCTTGTGATGATCAGGTGTGACAGACTCTACGTTCACATACAACGGGTGTAAGATAGTTTCACACATGCAGAATACTTGGGTTAAACTTGCCGAGCCTAGCATGTACAGACATGGTCTTGGATCACTGGAGACCTAAAGGTCGAACCTGAGTCATATATTAGATATGACCAACATAGAGATGTTCACCATTGATGACTACCCCATGTCACGTGATGATCGGACGTGGGTTACTTGATTTGGGTCATGTATCACTTAGATAACTTGAGGGGTGTTAATTTTAGTGGGAGTTCAATAGTTATTTGATTAACTGAACTTTATTTTTCATGAATTTAGTCCTGATAATATTTGCATGTCTATGTTGTAGATCACTAGCTTGTGCTATCGTTCCTTTGAATTTTAATGCATTCCTAGAGAAATATAAGTTGAAAGATGATGGTAGCAATTACATGGACCAGGTCCATAACTTGAGGTTGATCCTCATTGCTTCCCAGAAGAATTATGTCCTTGATGCACCGCTAGGTGACGCACCTGCTACAGGAGCTGAAGCAGAGGTTATGAATGTCTGGCAAGCTTGATCTGATGACTACTCTATAGTTTAGTGTGCCATGCTTTACGTCTTACTACCGGGGCTTGCGGGACGTTTTGAACGTCATGGAGCATATGAGATGTTCCAGGAGCTGAAATTGATATTTCAAGCTAGTGCATGGGTTGAGAGATATGAAGTCTCCAACAAGTTCTATAGCTGCAAGATGGAGGAGAATAGTTCTGTCACTGAACACATACTCAAAATGTCTGGATATCATAACCACTTGACTTAGCTGGGAATTCATCTTCCACCTGAGAGTGTTATTGACAAAGTTCTTTAATCACTGCCACCAAGCTACAAAGGCTTCGTGATGAACTATATTATGCAAGGGAAGGATAAGACAATTCTCGAGCTCTCCACGATGCTGAAATTAGCAGAGGTAGAAATCAAGGAGCATCATGAGTTGATGGTTAACAAGACCACTAGTTTGAAGAAAAAAGGGCAAATGAAAGAAAGGGAACATCAAGAAGAATGGAAAACAAGTTGCCGCTCCTGTGAAGAAAGCCAAAGTTGGACCTTAGCCTAAAACTAAGTGTCGGTGTAAAAACCGGCACATCTCGGGTAGGGGGGCCCAAGCTATGAGTCTAAAGATCAATGGTAACAAGAGACAATGGGACACGATGTTGACCCAGGTTCGGGCCCTGTTAATGGAGGTAATACCCTATGTCCTGCTTGATTTATCTTGATGAATATAAGGATTACAAGATTTGATCTACCCTGAGATCATAATGGGCAAACCCTAGCTGTCTAGCCTATGATTATTATGTTAGCCTCCATAGTCTAAACCCTCCGATTAAATATACAGACAGGAGGGGGCCTAGGGTTGTATAGAGTTGATTTGCGGAGGAAGGAAACATTACACCCGGACATCAAATTTGCCTTTCTACATACATAGGAGTCCTACCCGAACACGGAGGACGGTCTTCTACTTTATCTTCACGGCCCATCAGTACGGCCCACAACAAGTAGCTCGGACACTCGAGGACCCCAAAATCTAGGACTCCCTTAGTAGCCCCCAAACTTTCCTTCAATGACGATGTAGTATCGGCTTTATGTCTTTGGCTTTGCAAGGCTTCTTATTTGTTATACTTCAGAACAATGATAGTTCAGTCCTGACCTTTATACCCAGCCTTGATGATTCCTTCCCGTCGTTGCCTCGACTTCTACGCGTCAGGCGAATGAGAACAATCCACATACTTTTTACAAATAAACCCTTAGCTATGCAAGGATGGCATGTATTTAAGGGGATCAAATCTCAGATGCCCTTCCACATCGCATAGAGATCCTTAGAGCAAACCACGAAAATCCTCAAAACATGGCGAACGCCCCTAGCTCTTCCTCGCGCCCCCACGGCCCTCAAGAGGGTGATTGGGGACGTTGCTTGGTATTCCACCTCCAGCTGAACAAACTTCAGACGGAGGGATATCTCCCTCCCGCGGATCTATTTTCCGTGCGGGCTAGATTAGCTTCAATCGACAACGAGGCATTGGCAGAAAATTTCCCCAACCCAAGTAAGGAGGAGCGGGTGTGCTTTGTTTCGTTTCTTCTGAGGGGTTTAGGCTTTCCAATCCATCCCTTCCTCAGAGGCCTATTGGAATTTTATGAGCTCTAACTGCCTAACCTCATGCCAGGTTCTATCCTGCATATCGCTGGTTTTGTTGCTCTCTGAGGGCTGTTCTTATGCTGCGAGGCTCATTACGAACTACGGAGAAAGTTCTTTTGCCTCATTCCTCGTTCTCAAAAGGGGTCCATATTTGAAGTGGGCGTGCCAAAGTGTGGCTCATAGCCGGGATAGGTTACCTGTCCGGCACTCCCTATAAGGAACCCGAAGATTGGACTTCGGAGTGGTTCTATATTGAAGACGTCCCCTACTAGACCTAGTTCGATGCGGACTTTCCGAATTCTCCAGTGCTTCTTTGAAGAAATGCTTCTATTGGTGCCCCCGGAGCCCCAAGCAAGGGCATAGCAAGGAAGTTAAGAGGCTATTTAGCATGGTCAGGGTACTTGCTCATTCCATACGTACTCTCGATGATCGAAGTCATGGCCATCACGATAAAATGATGCGTTCAACCGCTTCAATCCAGGGGGTTCCCTATGTGGTATTACAACGGGACGGACGACGCTTCTCATTACAAGCATGAGGGTCCGGATACCCCGACTGCCCTGGCCGCCATTTTGGCGGATCTGTATAAGGGGAAGAACGAAGAGTTTCCCCGTTTAAATTGTTGGGAAGGTTTTTCCATGTATAACCCCATCGTCTGGGTAAGTTTTTCAGTTAATATTATCCAATCTCTTTATTGAGACGTGCTAATCGAATTATTCCGGTTGTTTTAAAACAGGCATGGAGGAAGGTGGTCGAGGGGATTCATTGCCGCGCCCCACAGCTAGAGGACCATGCCCGCGACGAAGATCCCGAATTCAATGTGGATTCGGATATATTTACAAAGCTTTCATCAAGCGAGCCTCGATGGCTCGGAGGTGGCTATTATGGCCGATTATCTCGGCCTTCTCCCTTCCTCCGATGTAAGTACCCAGAATACATCTTCACGAAAGGATCCCTCCCCTTGCGCCTCACCCACTTCACTGACTCGTGCTCAAAAGGGGCGGCGCTCGGCACACCGCACTACATCAAGGGTGGCTTCTAAGAAGACAGTGCCTACGCAGGGCGAGCCTTCAAAGCGATAAGAAATGGGGAGAGTAGTTGAACCTCCTCCTTCATCGAAGAGGTATAATCTTTGATATGTGCTTAGGTACAAGACTGGATTGTTATGCTTCTCATCCTATCTTATTTCAGAAGGAGCATGCGTCGAACCGCGTCCGAGGACCCAGTCGGTCGATCACCATCCAATCCGACCCGGGACTCATCAACAAGGATGAGAACCAATATGGATGCTGTGCCGGATTGTCGACGACTTGAGGATTCGGATGACTTGTCCGTCACAAATTCTGAAGTAGAGAGCGTGATGAATCACTGACGACTGAAAGAGGCCATGGATACTCCAATTTTACTAAGCAGAAGTTCAAGGCCCTCAACTCCGTGGATGCATATATCCGAGCTGCCCGAGATGATCTCAGACGATCCGCTCACCTGTTTTCAAAGGATATGCAGGTAAGAATTTGTATAAATTTTAATAGACAGATGCCAGTAGCCCCCGAGAATTGAAGCGATTAGTCCAACCAATTTAAGGATCGTATGACCGCATGCTCTTAAGGAAAAGAATGATGCACTATCCCAGGAGCTTGAAACAAACCGGACAAAGCTAAATGCAGTTACCACCGAGCTAGAAGAAGTGAAGAAATTCACGAGGGAAGATCATGGTAAGGATGCATAGCATCCAAAAAATATGCTTCGTCTTCAATGATGTCTAAGCATACATTGCTGCATTTCAGAAGTGGAATCGACATGTAAGTTGGAAAAGAAGTTAAAGAATTCCTAGGAGGACCAAAAATATGCTGAGAGGCAAGAAGCAGCCGGTCGTCGTGTATTATAATGTACCATTGAGCAAAAGAATAAGTTGCAGGATGAAAAGTTGAAGCAAGCCAAAGAGATAAATGACCTAGGGGCCTACTTATTGGATGCATTGAAAGAAAATAAAAATTTAAAAGATGGCAAGTATGACATTTAAACCAGCTCCGGAACTCATATTATCCGGCAATCCGGAGTATTATAATGCTTTTCTTGCAGGTCTGTTAACCGGGCGTCCTGAAGAACTACCCGGATTCCGAGGTGACGTGCTGAAAGAGCTTTCCATAGTGCATGAGCGGGGCCGGAAAGCCATGAAGCATATGGCTAAAGCCTTATGGGCATCTGATTCTCCTCCAGAAATTATGGTGGATTTGGCAAACCTGTTGACATGTGCACGACGCCGTTTTGAGCTATGGAAGGCTTCAGCGTGCCAGGAAGATGCTCGAGAAGCATGGGCGATGGTGAAAATGCGCTACATCGTGCTTGATCCAAATCATATGGCCCGAGTTGGACCTTAGAAGCCGGACGGGAAAGAGATTCCCGTGAACTTGGTATATGACAAAGTAATGATAGTCGCGACATATTCACAAGAAGACTATAGCTTAAATGGTCTCATAGACAACACAGATAAAGGATAGGCGTTTGATTCAGTATATCAATGTACTTTATCATCAAGCTTATCTCCGACCGAACTTGTAAAAAAATTGTCATGGCAGGCCTTCGGCTTCTCGTGAACTCAAGGGTTGGAGTGTTTCCGGATACTATGTTTGAATGGAGTAAACACACAATATGTTCGGAACCAGGCAATCCAGTCATATTGGTCGAACAGAAAAAATTTGTTCAAGGAGTCATGTTATATTATTATTTAACATAAGAAACATCTTCCAGGGAGAATAGTTCCGTTAAGGGTTCCTTTCCCTAGGTCAACACACCTAATTATGCATGCCCAGGCTTTGATCCTAAAGATAGAATTACAGGGAGCCAATCCCTTAATTTTTAGAAAAAATTATGTAAACATAGGCAATTTGTCGTTGTTTTCCGACCAATGATTACCTTAAGAATGCTAGCTTTCGACTTCACCCGTCTGAGGTACATGTCCGTATTACCCGGTTGTAACAATCACAGAGGTGCTCCCTTTACACCCTAGCCGAACAATCGGGAATGTAGGGTATAAACACAGGAGCAAGGCAACCCAACTTGGCAAAAACTTAAGTCGTAGAGGTGCATATAATGGCAAAAAGAATGTATACAACAAACGACATAAGTAATGTAAGAAACAAGCTTTAATAGTAAGCTTCGTTAGAGAAGCCCCCAGTTATCTTGGGGTATATACATTTACAGATGTGTGCCACTAACAGTTCAGTATATCTGAACATATCCAGGGATATTTAAAAGAAAAAACAAAAAGGGAGAGGAGAAAAAAGGAAACCTACTCATAAATAAAAATAAAAGGTGCTACCGGACTATCCGTAGAATCGTCGGAGCCTAGCAGCGTTCCATAGATTCGGCTGAAGGCGATTGTCTGATGCATTTCGAAGGCGATAGGCTCCTCCGGTGAAATCTTCATATATGATGAAGGCCCCCTCCCATCTTAGGTTGAGCTAATTCTTTTTCTTCTCTGAGAGACGTGAAACGAGTTCGCCAACGTTATATGTTTTGGTCCACACTTCTATGCTCTGGTATCACCTGGCCTGTCGTTGATAGAATGCAGAATGATCTTGCGCGATATCGTGCTCCTTTTCATGGCCGTCTAGGTCATCCTACCGATCGAGCCCGGCCTCTCTCTCTTCGTACATGCGCACTCGAGGTGAGTCGTGAATAATGTCGCAGGGCAGAACATCCTCTGCGCCGTACACCATGAAGAAAGTTGTGTATCTGGTTATCCAGTTAGTTGTGGTCCGCAGCCCCCGGAGTACGCAGTCAAGCTCCTCAACCTAGTGTTTATCTAACTCCCGTAGGGAACACACCAGTCGAGGTTTAATGCCGCTCATTATTAGGTCATTGGCCCTTTCAACTTGACCATTTGTTTAAGGGTGGTAGACGGATGCATAGTCAAGTTTAATGCCTAACTTGGCACACCATTTTTTCACCTCATCGGCCGTAAAGTTGGAGCCATTATCTGTGATGATGTTATGCGCGACACCGTAGTGGTGTACCACGCTGGATATAAAATCAATCAGTGGCCGTGCTTCAGCTGTTTTTACTGGTTTGGCTTCTATCCACTTAGTGAATTTATCCGCCATGACCAGTAAATATTTCTTTTTATGGCTCCCCCCTTTCAGGGGTCAGACCATATCCAGCCCCCAGACCGCAAAAGGCCAAGTAATGGGGATTGATCTTAGGGAGGTGGGAGGCATATGACATTGATTGGAAAAAAGCTGACATCCCACACAATGTTGGACAAGGGTTTGGGCATCTTCTCGGGTCGTCGGCCAGAAAAAACCTGTCCGGAAATCTTAGTTTGGAGGGCCCGAGTTGCGGCGTGATGGCCGCCTAGACTAGCTTGTATTTCAGCCAACAGTTGTCGTCCCTCCTCTTCGGAGATGCACCTTTGGAGAACGCCAGTAGTGTTTTCCTTGTACAGCTAACCTTCGTGAACTATGTGGCGGGCCTCATTTTGATCATTGGGAAGCTCCTGCCTATTAAGGTAGGCCAGGAAGGGTTCGGTCCAGGGAGATATAACGACCATGATCTCACGAGCAGAGGGTGTTATTTCAGTATCCGATCCCCCAATGATATCTAAATTGTGTTCAACTGCTAGGGGCATGGTCAGGTTAGATCTGGCGTCCTTGCTCTCGTCCTGCCATACCATGGATGGCTTGAAAAGCCTTTCCACAAAAGTGTTAGGCGATATAGGGTCGCGCTTGGCGCCCATGCGAGCAAGTATGTCTGCTGCCTGGTTACTTTCTCGAGCGACATGATGAAATTCGAGCCCTTCTAACCGAGCAGATATTTTTAATATGGCATTTCGATATGCCGCCATTTTTGGGTCTTTTGCATCAAATTCTCCATTTACCTGAGATATGGCAAGGTTTGAGTCTCCGCGTACCTCTAGGCGCTGTATGCCCATGGAGACAGCCATGCGGAGACAATGTAGTAGTGCCTCGTATTCAACAGCGTTATTGGAGTCCGTATACATGATTTGAAGTATATACTGGATTGTATCCACTATAGGGGATGTCAAGATGACGCCAGCCCCCAGTCCGGCTAGCATCTTCGAGCCGTCAAAGTACATTTTCTAGTTGGAGTATGAGCTGTACTCTTTAGGGAGTTCAGCTTCCGTCCACTCTGCAACAAAGTCGGCCAACAGGTGAGATTTAATATCTCGGCATGGCTTGTATGTTATTTTGAACGGTAAGAGATCAATGGCCCACTTGGCTATGCGGCCGGTGGCGTCCTTGTTGTTTATAATATCATTAAGTGGTACTTCGGATGCCACTATGATCGAACACTCTTGAAAATTGTGTCAAAGATTTCAGGATGCCATAAAAACCGTGTGGGCTATCTTTTTATAGTGAGGGTATCGGGATTTGCATGGCGTAAGGACCTCCGATACATCATAGACTGGTTTTTGGATGGGGAATTTATGTCCCTATTCTTCTCGTTGGACGACGAGTACATCGCTCACTACTTGGTGAGTTTCTAAGATGTAAAGCAGCATAGGTTCACCAGCACCCAGAGCGGGTAGGATTGGGTTGCCCGATAATAAGGTCTTTATTTCTTAAAATCCAGCTGTGGCCGCTTTCGTCCATTTGAAGTTGTCGGTGCGTCTGAGCAATCTATAAAGTGGTAATGCTTTTTCCACTAGCCTGGAGATGAAGCAGCTCAAAGCTGCCACGCACCTTGCTAGCTTCTAGACTTGCTTTAAGTAAGTTGATGTAGCCAATTGTGACAAAACTCGGATTTTGGCTGGGTTTGCTTCAATTCCTCTCTGGGATACAATGAACCCCAATAGCTTTCCGGCTGGAACGTCGAAGACACATTTTCCTTGATTGAGCCGGATGTCATATGTTCGGAGGTTATCGAATGTGAGGCGGAGAACGTCCACCAATGTTTCTACGCGTTTAGTCTTGATGACTACGTCGTCCACATATGCTTCAACTGTCTTGCCTATTTGCTTTTCTAAGCATGTTTGGATCATGCGTTGATAAGTAGAACCAGCGTTTTTGAGCCTGAAAGGCATAGTGTTGAAACAGAAAGGTCCGTACGGGGTGATAAATGTCGTTGTAGCCTGGTCGAACTCATTCATTTTAATCTGCTGGTATCCTAAGTAGGCATCGAGGAAACATAGTGAATCGTGTCCTACAGTTGCATCAATGATTTGGTCAGTGCGGGGCAACGGAAAAGGGTCCTTAAGGCAAGCCTTATTGAGGTCTTTGAAGTCGACACAAAGGCGCCAGGATTTGTCATTCTTTGGCACCATGACCAAGTTGGCTAGCCAGTCTGGGTGTTTACTTTCCCTGATGAATCCGGCTTCAAGTGATTTGGCTAGTTCCACCCCCATGGCTTGTCTTTTGGGTTCGAAAATTTGTCACAGTAATTGCTTAACCGGCTTGAATCCTTTGATGATGTTGAGGCTGCGTTCGGCCAGTCTGCATGGGATCCGAGGCATGTCTGAAGGGTGGCAGGCGAAGATATCCCAAATTTCGCACATGAATGTGTGCAAGGCGGTGTCTACCGTTGGGTCCAGTTGTGTTCCTATGGATGCCGTTTTATTAGGATCCGTCGGGTGCACCTGAAATTTAACAATTTCATCCGCTGGCTTAAAGGAGGTGGATTTAGTTCTCTTATCGAGGACCACATCATCCTTGTCCACCCTGGATCACAGGGTAGTTAATCGTCGGCTGCAAAGGCTTATGATAGGGCTTCAAGAGCCAGGGATGTGGTTTTGTTTTCGGCGCGGAGTGCTCTGTCTGGATCAATCGTGACTATGATTATTCCATTGGGCACTGGCATTTTAAGCTTCATGTACCCATAATGGGGTATGCCTTGGAAGCGTGAGAAATCGTCCCACCCTAAAAGGGCATGGTATCCGCTGTTGAAGGGAACAATGTGGAAGAGTAGCTCTTCTGACCTGTAATTTTCAGGCGTGCCAAATACTACATCGAGTATAACGCTTCCCGAACATCGGGCCTCCCAGCTGGGGATAATGCCTTGAAAGGTTGTATTACTTTGCTCAATGTGGGTTCTATCGACATGCATTTTGTCAAGCGTGTCCTCATATATGAGTTTAAGTCCATGGCCGCCGTCCATGAGCACTTTGGTAAGACGAAAGTCGTCCATCATTGGGTTTAGTACTAGTGCGGCGGGTGCTTGGACTGGTCGGACCCTTGGTTCGTCATCAGCAGTGAAGGTAATTGTCGCGTCATTCCAAGGGCTTACTGCGGTTATTTGGTAGACCCCGGAGAGTTCGCGAAGTGCCCTCTTATGTTGATTATTTGAAGAGAAGGTCTTGGAGACCGTGAGGTATTTCTCTGGAGTTGGGGTGGCGAGGATGGCCTTGCCACTTTTAACTACATGCCGGCGTACCCAACACGCTCGAAGGCTATGAGTTGGGACCGCGGCAGAAATCGCATGTATTGGGCATGGCTTGTATAGGAGTTCGTCAAGAACATACCTGTATCCCGCGAAGGGTTTACTTTTCTTGCCGACGGGCTTATGATCGGACGCCCCGTTAGGGTGTGTCTGTTTTGCTTTAGTAGCATATTTCCCGAGGACGATCTGCTCCAAGTGGGTGTTTTGGGCCATCCATGTGCATTCAATCACACGGTATTTCTGTACTTAGTGCGATAACTCCGTGAAATTCTGTATGCGACAACGGTTGAGCGCGTTCCATCACCAGTGCAATTATGATGAAAGATCGGAACCAAAGTGTCGTCGTAACAATCTTTAATCTTGTTTTTAACAAGTAGGAACCTGGCTAGAAGTCATGGACCATCTCCCGAGGTTACTTCTACACATACATCAAGTCGTATATGTCTGGAGGGCCATAATTACTTGTAGAGTATTGATTGTGGTGGGTGGGTGTGGTAAAAATTTAATCTTGACCCAAGATAGGATCTGGAGTTCGCAAAGTCTCTATGTCCTGGACCGGGAGGATGCGAGCACTCCCCGAGCTCCGTGTCCAACCCCGAGCTCGAAAGATGTGGAGTCCCACACAAGGGAAGGGTGTCCGGCTCGAAGGGTTTGGAAATCTGAACATAACTGGTCTCCAATTTGGGAGGAGAAGTGTTTTCGGCTCGTTCTTCGATGGCCGCTACCAGATGGGTGATCGGCGAGGAACCGTCTTCCCCCTGGTCGGGTTTAAGCCCGATCCGATCATTGGCTATTGAAAGCCTCATGGTGGTAATGCGGTCTAACAGCTTGTTTTAGGACGAGGTGTCCGCCGGGTCTGTCTTTTCAGAGTATTTGATACCGATGTAGGGGTGATGATTGGCGATCGCAGGGGACGCCATCGGCTTAATGGCCATGCGGGCGCATATGGTGAATCTGCCGAGCTGGAGGACCTGACCAAAAGTCAGGCTCTTTCCAGAAGTGATATCGTCGTTGAATATGAGGTGAGCCACATATTGGTTTTCGCGACTACACATCAGAGCTATCAATGAAAGCACCATTGTCGGTGCCAGAACCGGCTGATCTCGGGTAGGCAGGCCCAAGCTATGAGTCTAAGGATCGATGGTAACAAGAGACACTGGGACACGATGTTTACCCAGGTTCGGGCCCTCTTAATTGAGGTAATACCCTACTTCCTGCTTGATTGATCTTGATGAATATAGAGATTACAAGAGTTGATCTACCTCGAGATCGTAATGGCTAACCCTAGCTGTCTAGCCTATGATCATTCTGTTAGCCTCCACAGACTAAACCCTCTGGTTTATATACACACCGGAGGGGGCCTAGGGTTGTACAAGTTTGACTTACGGAGGAAGAAAACATTACACCCAAACATCAAATTTGCCTTTCTACATACATAGGAGTCCTACCCAGATACGGGGGATGGTCTTCTCCTTTATCTTCACGGCTGATAGCCCACAAGTATAGGGGATCACAACAGTTTTCGAGGTTAGAGTATTCAACCCAAATTTATTGATTCGACGCAAGGGGAGCCAAAGAATATTCTCAAGTATTAGCAGCTGAGTTTTCAATTCAACCAAACCTAGAAAACTTAACATCTACAACAAAGTGTTCAGTAGCAAAGTAGTATGGAAGTAACGATAACAGTGGCAAAAGTAACAGTAGCAGTTTTGTAGTGATGGTCACACCAGTAGTAACGAAAGTAACAAATCAAGTATCAATACAGAACGAACTCGTAGGCAATGGATCGACAATGATAGGTGTTGGATAATATTCATCATGTAGCAGTTATAACTTAATGTGACACAGAACTATCTCCAATTCATCAATGTAATGTAGGCATGTATTCCGAATATAGTCATACGTGATTATGGAAAAGAACATGCATGACATCTTTTGTCCAACCCTCCCGTGGCAGCGGGGTCCTAATGGAAACTAAGGGATATTAAGGCCCTCTTTTAATAGAGTACCAGACCAAAGCATTAACACTTAGTGAATACATGAACTCCTCAAACTATGGTCATCACCGGGAAGTGTTTCGGTTATTGGCACTCCGGGCTTGCCGAATCATAACACATAGTAGGTGACTATTGAGTTGTAAGATAGTATCGAGATCACAAATATATTCATGAAAACATCATAGGTTCAGATCTGAAATCATGGCACTCAGGCCCTAGTGACAAGCATTAAGCATAGCAAAGTCATAGCAACATCAATCTCAGAACATAGTGGATACTAGGGATCAAACCATAACAAAACTAACTCGATTACATGATAAATCTCATCCAACCCATCACCGTCCAGCAAGAGTACAATGTGATTACTCACGCACGGTGGTGAGCATCAAGAAATTGGTGATGGAGGATGGTTGGTCATGACAACGGTGATGATCACCACTCTCCGGAGCCCCGAACGGACTCCAGATCAGGTCTCCCGATGAAGAACATGAGGTGGCGGCGGCTCCGTATCGTAAAACGCGATGGGATCTTCTCTCTAATTTTTTTCCCCGAAAGAGATTATATGGAGTTATAGTTGACGTCGGTGGAGGTCCAGGGGCCCACAAGGACGGGTGGCGCACCATAGGGGGGGCCACTCCGGTAGTTCTTTCTGTCAATATTTTATAAATATTCTGAAAATAATCTCCGTGAAGTTTCATGTCATTCTGAGAACTTTCATTTCAACACAAAATTAACACCAAGGCAATTCTGCTGAAAAGAGCGTCAGTCCGGGTTAGTTCGGTTCAAATCATGCAAATTAGAGTCCAAAACAAGGGCAAAAGAGTTTGGAAAAGTAGATACGATGGAGACGTATCAACTCCGCCAAGCTTAACCCATTGCTTCTCCTCAAGTAATTCAGTTGATAAACTGAAAGTGACAAAAAGAACTTTTAAAAACTATGTTCGATCTTGTTGTTGTAAACACGTAAAGCCAGCATTCAAGTTTTTAGCAAAGATTATGAACTAACCACATTCACAATAACGTTGAGGTCTCATGTTTACTCATATCAATAACATAATCAACAAGCGAGCAATAATAATAAATTTCGGATGAAAACACTTTTTCAAAACAATCATGATATAAGATGACAAAGTGGCATCTCGCTAGCCCTTTCCGAGACTGCAAAACATAAATGCAGAGCACCTAAGAAGATCAAGGACTGACTAGACATTGTAATTCATGGTTAAAGAGATCCAGTCACACTCATACTCAATATCAATGAATAACAAAGCATATAAATGACAGAGGTGCTCTCCAACTGGTGCTTTTTATAAAAGGATGATGACTCAGCAATAAAAGCAAATAGATAGGCCTTCGCAAAGGGAAGTAGGGATTTGCAGAGGTGCCTGAGCTCAAGTTTTTAAATCGGAGATGAATATAATTTTGAGCGATATGCTTTCTTTGTTAATGCTACGACCAAGAGTTCTCAATATCTGCCATGCTACGTACATTATAGTCGGTTCCCAAATAGAATGGTAAAGTTTTACTCCCCCTCCACCATCAAACACACTCCACGGCTTATCCGAAACAACGGGTACCGTCCAAACCAACAAGAGTCTGGGGGGAGCTTTGTTTAATTATATTTTGATTTGATTCTTGATCTTTTGATCATGGGACTGGGTATCCTGGTTTCCAGCCATTTTCTCGTGAATGACAAGCGGAGGCCACTTATCATGAGAATAACCCACCTAGCATGGAAGATAAGGATAGCCCCCACTCGCCACATGAGTGATTTGGGCATACAAAACAGAATTTTATTAGAAGGTTTAGAGTTTGGCAAATGCAAATTTACTTGGAACGACTGGTAAATACCACATATAGGTAGGTATGGTGGACTCATATGGAACGCCTTTGGGTTTATGGAAGTGGATGCACAAGCAATATTCCCGCTTAGTATAGGTGAAGGCTAGAAAGAGACTGGGAAGCGACCAGCTAGAGAGCGAGAACGGTCATAAACATGCCTTGAGATTAACCAACATTGAGTGCAACCATGAGTAGGATATAAATTACCATGAACATAAATATCGTGGATGCTATGTTGATTTCGTTTCAACTACATGTGTGAAGATGAGCCAAGTCGAGCCACCTAATCATTCAAAGGTGGATACCATCCTATCATACTACATCACAACCATTTTAAAAGCATGTTGGCATGCAAGGTAGACCATTAGAAACTCTTAGCTAATTAAGCATGGCATGAGTAACTATAATCTCTAATTGTCATTCCAAACATGTTTCATTCATAATGGGCTGAATAAGGAATGACAAGCTAATCAAATTTACAGAAACAAAATAGGTCGAGTTCATATCAGCTCTTCTCCATCTCAATCATTTCATCATATATCATCATTATTGCCTTTCACTTGCATGATCGAATGGTGTGGATAATAATAATAATAGTGTATGTGTATTGGACTAAGCTGGAATCTGCAACATTTATTCAAAGGAGAGGACAAGGTAATATGGGCTCTTTGTTAGTTCAACAATAATGCATATGAGAGCCACTCATCAATTTCATCAAGGTCTTCTCCTCTAGACCCCGAAAGGAAAGAAAAGAATTTCAAAGAAACACACTGAAATATTTTTGGAGTTTTTGATTTTCTGAAAAGAGCAAAACAAGAACGAGAAAAACTATTTACGCGAGAAAGCTCCCAACAAACAAAAGAAGAACGAGAAATATTTTTGGATTTTCTTTTAATACTACAATCTACTAAGAAACTAACTAGAAAGAAAAGAAAAAAAGAAGCAAGCAACATTTTTGGGTTTTCTAAAGTTTTTCAAACACACAAGAAGAAAGTGAGAAAAATAAACTAACATGGATAGTAAAATGAAAAAGTGTGAACACCGACAACTGAAATGAATGTGTGAACATGAATATAATGTCGGTGAGAAATACGTACTCCCCCAAGCTTAGGATTTTTCCTAATTTGGTCTAGGGCCACCACTAGCCCAGATGATATCTGAAATCATAGTTGGGGTTGTACTGTGCTGCAGCAGCTACTGCTTGGCAAGCTTCTTCTTGAAGGTGAGAGGTCCCCGCCTCTCTCTCATATGCTTCCACCTCCTCTATGGTTATAAAGTATCTCCCTTTTACCTGAAACTCATAGAAGGCAGGAGCAGGAAGAACAATATGGATGACATGTTGTCTATCAAAGATCAGTTGATACTAAAGATGCTGCTGAGTCCTCGCGGGAAACAGATAACGTATGATGGCTTCATAATCTAGAAAAGCAAGTGGCAACTGAACATCATATCCTCTTATGGGTACACCTAAATAGTTAATTAACCGAGTTGCATAAATCCCTCCAAATAAATCTCTAGCTTTAGCATTATGATGCAACCTCTTCGCAATAATTGCCCCTAAATTATATTGCTTATCATTTAACACCATACACTTAAGGACACAAAGATCTGGAACACAAAGGTGGCTATGATCATGTTTACCATTAATGCATCTACCTATGAAGAGAGCAAAATAATGCATAGCGGGAAAGTGAATGCTCCCTATGGTGGCTTGTCTGATGTTTCTAGTTTCCCCCACGGTGATGCTATCAAGGAAATCACGGTACTCAGATTTTTGAGGGTCATTGAGACTACCCCACTGGGTGTTTTTACATGCTTCACAAAAATGTTCTAATCCCATAGTATAAGATTCATCATAAAGATCAAACATGAGAGTATGAGTATTGCGCTTAGATGAAAACTCAAACCTCCTCACAAAGGAATTGCTGAGGTAATAGTTTGTTGGCACTTATCTGACACGAAGTCCTCAAGGCTGGCATTTTGTACATATGCATCAAACTCGTCCTTGAACCCTGCACGAATCATGAATTCATCCAACGGCCATTCACAAGGCCGTACTTGAGTACCTCTTGGTGGTTCAAGGGCCGGTTCGCGTATCGCGAGCCTCGGTGCTTGCTTTCTTGAAGGGCCACCTTGATACGTTCTCCTAGACATTTCCTTTTTTTCAAAAATTCTGAAATTTTTAGTGACTCAAAATATAAGTGAACCAAACTCAACCAAATTGATAGCAACTACTCCTACAAGTGTCTAGAGGCCATATCATGCATCAAAACTACTTTGGACAATATAAATTTGACATGTAAGCTCAAGAACAAGGTCACCACAGTAGCATAAATTTGCAATAAATAGAGCACTAGAACAAAAACTAATTGGACTATTGGAGGAGTCACATACAGGAGAACAACCCCCCAAAACAGTTTTGCAAATGATGATTTGAGTAAGGAGATAAAAAATGGCAGCAAGATGAGCTAGAACATGGGTTAGGGCTGGTGGATGATTTTTTTCTGGAGGAAGAAGGAGAGGATGGGTGCTGCAATAAGTGGAGGGGGGCCACATGGGGCCCACAAGGACAGGAGGCGCACCTAGGGGGCAGGGTGCACCCTACACCCTTTTGGCCCACTGGTGCAGCCCGCTGGTGCATTCTCAGTACCAAAAATCTTAAAATATTCTACAAAAAAACATATTAAATTTTCAGGGCATTTGGAGAACTTTTATTTTTGGAACATTTTTTATTGCACTGATAACTCAGAAAACATACATATAATACTATGTTTGCTTAATTTGATCTAAATAACAGAAAGAAAATGCTGGATATAGAAGGTGGTGTTCTCTAAATTCATCCTTCTCATGCTCATCAAAAGGAATCCGTCAACGAGGTTGATCAAGTCTCATTAACAAACTTCTTTCGAATAACATAGAACTGGAGAATTTTCGAATAACACTAGTCAAAGCACAAGTGCTCTGTGGATGATTTTGGTAATTAATGTCAACATATCTCTTGTTGGACTAATGTTTTCATCTAGTATATTTCAGAAAAGTTCAAAAAATGGAGTGGCATGGACTAGAGGATGTGGAACCCGTTCAAGATGATAAGGACAAAGGATTGGCTCAGGACTCTACATTTTCTATTTTAGTGATCCAAGATCACATTGAGTCCATAGGAAAGCCAATACTATTAGAAGGGGATGAGGTGTTGCTTAAAGGCTTGCTTGCTCAAAGTGCTTAGTGATATGCTCCAAAACCATCAATCACTTTCTCACATCCACATATGTCCCAAACCAAAAGGCAAACTCAACCCCACCGAAACTTTCTATCCGGCGCCACCGAGTTGAGTTGACATATCCACTGCCACAAACCCTAATCAATTATGTCTCACCGATAGGGATCTCGGTCTCACCGAGATGGCAATGTAAACTCTCTGTTTCCTATTTGTAACATTTCGGTCCAACCGAGATGTGAGAATCGGTATCACCGAGTTAGCATTGCAAACTCTCTGTTGCCTCTTCGTAACATTTCGGTCTCACCAAAATGAGAGAATCGGTCCCACCGAGTTTGCCTGACCAACCCTCTGTGTGCCTATTATAGAAATCGGTCTTATTGAGTTTGTGTAATCGGTCTCACCGAGATTACAATATGCCCGAACCCTAATAAAATTGGTCCTACCGAGTTGATCATATCGGTCCCACCGAAACGCCTAACGGTCACATTATGAACTAAATCGATCTTACCGAGTTCTCTGATTCGGTCCCACCGAGTTTGGTAAATTGTGTGTAACGGTTAGATTTTGTGTGGAGACTAGATATACTCCTCCACCCACTCTTCATTCATGGATAAAGCCATCAGAACATGCCTACACTTCTAACATACATTTTCTGAGAGAGAACCACCTACACTTGTGTTGAGGTCCAGATATTCCATTCCAACCACATAAATCTTGATTGGTTAGGTGTCACTTGGGAGCCTCCGTCAAGATTGTGGAGTTGAACCAAGGAGTTTGTATTGCCTACTTCGTGAAGATCTACCCTAGTGAGGCAAGTCCTTCCTGGGCGATGGCCATGGTGGGATAGACAAGGTTGCTTCTTCGTGGACCATTCGTGGGTGGAGCCCTCCGTGGACTTGCGCAACCATTACCCTTCGTGGGTTGAAGTCTCCATCAACGTGGATGTACGATAGCACCACCTATCGGAAACTCGACAAAAACATCCGTGTCTACACTTGTGTTTGCACTATCCAAAATCCTCCCTTTACCTTCATATGAAATTGCTTTACATTCTGCTGCTATACTCTTAGAATTTCATCTGTAGGTTGATTGCTTGACTTGTGCATAATTGCTAAAATGTGCCAAGACTTAAAATTGGTAAAAGGCTCGGTTTTTATTTGGTCGAGTAGTCTATTCACCCCCCTTTAGACACCTCTTATTGATTGTCGGAGATATTGACCACGGGTGTCCTTATCGACTACCCATGGCATTTCAATACATTAAGGCCGACCGCCATCCTTCGGCCGCCTGCCCATCAGGCCGCCTCCTAGGACCGCCAGGCCCCAGAAGCCAGCTGCTAGCACGCGGCGAATTATCAACAGGCGGCTGCGGAGCAACCGGCATCTGCCAGACAGCCCCGTGCCTCCCCCTTAGAGAGCATGCCGGGGGATTCTTGACAAGACTAAAGCGTGGCTACAGTAGAGCCTGCTCCCCCAAAATCCAAGGCGGCGTGGCTACAGTGCGGGTGTACCTAGCGGACACCCCTTGGCCAGCTCGCCACTTTAGCTATGTTGCCTACGAACTCGCCCTGGTCAGAAGAAGCCACGATCCCGTGACCTGAAGGCGGTGCGACCTCCAGGCGGCAGGCCCCACCCGTCCACGGGCTACCAGGGTGCGGCCGGCCTTTGGCCGGCAGTGTTGGGAACAGGCCGCCGTCTACTAGGCGGCCCGCCATTCCATTGAAGTCTGGACTCCATTAAGATGACAGGATGGGGTGTGGCAAAAATGTACGACCACAAGGCGGCGGTACTGTAGCCACTCCCTCCTCAGCGGCTCCTTCGTCAGCAGAAGGATGTCAACAGTAGAACACAATCACTCTGGCCCACAGGCGGCGGGCCCATAGAACGCACATGTCCCCGACAGCCGGCACCGAGAGATGCTAACGGCTAGGGCCCGCAACCAGCCGGATTGCCATTGTAGTCCTGGGGGGTAGGCCTATATAAACCCCCGAGGTTCCTGCAGGAAGAGGGGTTAGACATCGAGAGATTCACAGAGAGAGGGAAAAAAACCCTAGCCACAACTTGCATTCCTACAAGGAGAGGAGAGAGCTAACCTTGCTCTTCTTCCTCTTCTAGACGACACAGCTTAAGGAGCAACCTTGTAGCTACCATATTGACGATAGTCATGACGCGGAGTCCCCGCGGAGCAGGACTAGGAGTGTTATCTCCACGGAGAGCCTCAAACCTGGGTAAGATCCGTAGGCGTCCCAAGTTCCGCCTTATCCCGCTTCCAGGGCCCGGCAACATTCTCTTGACCCCATACATGATAAGACATCCTTTGGCATATGTCGCACCAAACCCCCGACATTTGGCACGCACCATGGGGCAAGGTGCACCGTCGTCCGGAGACATGTTCTGGATTGGAACTTTGTTCCTCCTTGGCGAGCACAGCCAGCCCGGCACGCCCGATGGCGTGGAAACCGGAGCACTTCGTGGCGTAGAAGACCCGTGCACCGCAAGCAAGTTTGCTGATCTTCTTAGCGAGGTTCGACTCCTCGACGAGCCCACTCCGGCTGATGGAGCGGTTGGCTCGGAGAGCTGCCTCGTCGAGCTCCACGACAAGCTCAACATCGTCTACGAGCTCGCCTCCGACCTGGAGTCTGTTGGCTCCACTGACCCACCAGTCGATATGCTCATCGACTCCGATGCGGCATCCGCCGGTACCTTCCCCAATCAAGTGGTGGTCATATACGATCCACGCCCCCTTGCGATTTGCTACGCAAGTGTCAGCACCGTCACAGAGGTGCTGGCGGCCAGCCACAACGAGGCCTCCAACGGGTCTGGTCAGGACCCGTTGCAGGCGGCAATGCGGAGCCTCTCCACTCCAATAGCCGCGGGAGCAGACGGCGCGATGCTGGAAACACTCCGCGTCTCGCTCCTCGACAAGGCCAACAATTTGGCCGCCATGCGGTGCCTCACCGAAGCCTACTATCGCGAGGTCGACCGCGCTGTAGGTGGCACGCTGGCTGCTAGCGAGCCCAGGCGAACCGGCGTGGTCCGGAACCGTGGCGGCGCCCTTGCCAGCATACTGGGGGATGCGCGCCCGGTTTATGCCACCCCCTTGGAGAACTTGCGTGCCGCTCAGGCGGCCGCAGATGAGCTAGACCACCTGGAAGGAGATGAACTTCGCTGCATGACGGTGTGCGTCCAGCAACTCCTCGATACAGTGGCCGAGCAGCAGGAGGCTCGCCGCCGGGCATTGTAGACTGGTGTGCAGGCCGAGAATCACCCTCCCCGTCGGGAGTAGGGAGCTTCATCCCGATCGCCAGCAGGCGCCACCTGCAGCTGGCACAAGCCAGGGCCGGCTGCCAGCCGTAATCGGCAGGACTCGGAGCCGGCTGCCAGCCGCACTTGGCAAACTCGCATCACCATTGAGCGCGACCAGAACGGCCGTCCAAGGGCGGTGGAACGACAGAGCGAGCGCTCACCTCCGCCTCGCAGGGAGAGGCGCGCGTCCCCGCCGTCTGTCGAGCACCCAACTCTCGGAGGCCGCTTGGGCTGCCACGAGGGAGTTGGGGAGAATGATGAACGCCATCGGATCAACTGGCTGGTGCGATCCCTGGCGGTCGAAGAAGAAGACGCGATCAGCCCGCCTTGTTTCGGCCCCCGCATCCACGACGAGCCTTTCCCAAAGGTTTCTCGCTCCCTAGAGATACTCCCAAGTACAATGGCTCCGTGAAGCTGGAGGACTGGCTTGTGGATTACTCCACTGCTGTCAACATAGCAAACGGCAACAAACGTGTTGCCGTGAAGTATGTTTCGCTCATGCTCCAGGGAACGGCCCGGACATGGTTGAACAACCTCAAGCCCAACAGCATCAACAGCTAGCTGGACTTCACCGACGTCTTCCTCTTCACCAACACCTACAAGCAGTCGCCCAAGCCACGGCAGCACTCCCTGTGCGTCCAAGGGCCGAACGTGTCCGCTCGTGATTACCTGACGTGTTGGGCCGAGCTACGCAACTCAAGAGAAGGGGTGCATGAGGTGCAAGCCATAGAATACTTCACGGCCAGGTGTAGAGAGGGCACTCTGCTCAAGTCCAAGCTCCTCTGCGACGAGCCTATTGGAAATATGACCTAGAGGCAATAATAAAAGTATTATTATTACATTTCCTTGTTCATGATAAT
This sequence comes from Secale cereale, assembly GCA_902687465.1. NCBI lineage: Eukaryota > Viridiplantae > Streptophyta > Magnoliopsida > Poales > Poaceae > Secale > Secale cereale. Next base: position 556,106,432 of record LR738710.1, read on the forward strand.
CGTCTGTTATTCATGCTTGAATTGTATTGTATGGAAACAGCGATACATGTGTGAATACATAGACCAAAATGAGTCTCTGGTAGGCCTCTAGTTACCAGCTCATTGATCAACAGATGGTCACGGTTTCCTGACCATGGACATGGGATGTCGGTGATAATGGGATCACATCATTAGGAGAATGATGTGATGGACAAGACCCAATCCTGAGCATAGCACGAGATCGTATAGTTCGTAATGCATAAGCTTTTCAGTGTCAAGTATTTATTCCTTAGACCATGAGGTTGTACAACTCCCGGATGCCGTAGGAATACTTTGGGCGTGCCAAACGTCACAACGTAACTGGGTGGCTATAAAGGTACGCATCGGGTATCTTTGAAAGTGTCTGTTGAGTTGGTACGAACCGAGACTGGGATGTTGTCACTCCATATGACGGAGAGGTACCTCTGGGCCCACTCGGTAAGACATCATCATAATGAGCTCAATGTGACTAAGTAGTTAGTCACGGGATGATGGATTACAGATCGAGTAAAGAGGCTTGCCATGACGAGATTGAACAAGGTATCGGGAATACCGACGATCGAATCTCGGGCAAGTACCGTACCGATGGACAAAGGGAATAACATACGGGATTGAGTGAATCCTTGACACGGTTGTTCATCCGATGAAGATCATCGAGGAACACGTGGGAACCAACATGGGTATCCAGATCCCGCTGTTGGTTATTGACCGGAGAGTGGTCTCGGTCATGTCTACGTGTCTCCCGAACCCGTAGGGTCTACAGACTTAAGGTTCGGTAACGCTAGGGTCGTAGAGATACATGCACGTGGAAACCCGAAAGTTGTTCGGAGTCCCGGATGAGATCCCGGACGTCATGAGGAGTTCCGGAATGGTACGGAGGTAAAGATTGATATATAGGAAGTCAGGTTTCGGCCATCGGGTGATCTCCGCGGGTCATCGGGAGCGTCCCGGGACCACCGGAGGGGCCCCGGGGGTCCACCGGGTGGGGCCACCCATCCCGGTGGGGCCCCTAGGCCGCAATGGGAAGTGTCCAGCCCTAATGGGCTGGCGCACCACTAGGGTCCCACCTCCCCATGCGCCTAGGGTTGAAACCCTAGGGGGAGGGGGCGCCCCACTTGCCTTGGGGGGCAAGGACTCCCCCCCTTGGTCGCCGCCCCCCCTGCAGAATGGATCTGCAGGGCCCTGGCGCACCCCCTGGCCCCCTATATATATGTGGGAGGGGAGAGGGCAGCCGCACCCAAGCCCTGGCGCCTCTCCCCCTCCCGTCACACCTCCATACTCCCAACGCAGTGCTCCCGGCGAAGCCCTGCTGCGATCTCCACTGCATCCACCACCACGCCGTTGTGCTGCTGGATCTCTGACGACTTCTCCTCCCCCCTTGCTGGATCAAGAAGGAGGTGACGTTGCTGCACCAGACGTGTGTTGAATGCGGAGGTGCCGTCCGTTCGACGCTAGATCATCGGTGACGAAGAACGCGAAGAGTACGACTACTTCATCCACGCTTCTTCGAAAGCTTCCGCTCGCGATCTACATAACAGTATGTAGATACACTCTTACTTGCTCGTTGCTAGATGTCTCCTTAGTTGGATCTTGGTGAAAGCGTAGAAATTTTTTGAATTCTGCTACGTTCCCCAACAGTGGCATCTGCGCTAGGTTTTATGCATAGCATCTTGCACGAGTAGAACACAAAGCAGTTGTGGGCGTTTGAGTTTGTTCAACTTTCTTACCATTACTAGTCAATCTTGATTCGGCGGTATTGTGGGATGAAGCAGCCCGGACCGACTTTACACGTACGCTTACGTGAGACTGGTTCCACCGACAGACATGCACTAGATGCATAAGGTGGCTGGCGGGTGTCTGTCTCTCCTACTTTAGTCGGATCGAATTCGATGAAAAGGGTCCTTATGAAGGGTAAATAGAAGTTGAAAAATCACGTTGTGGTTTTGGCGTAGGTAAGAAACGTTCTTGCTAGAAATCCTATAGAAGCCACGTAAATATTTGCAACAACAATTAGAGGACGTCTAACTTGTTTTTGCAGCATGTGCTATGTGACGTGGTATGGCCAAAACGAAGATGTGATGAATGATATATGTGATGTATGAGATTGATCATGTTTTTGTAATAGGGAATCACGACTTGCATGTCGATGAACTTGACAACCGGCAGGAGCCATAGGAGTTGTCTTAATTATTGTATGACCTGCGTGTCACTGAATAACGCCATGTAATTACTTTACTTCATTGCTAAACATTAGCTATAGTAGTAGAAGTAATAGTTGGGGTGACGACTTCTTCAAGACACTATGATGGAGATCATGATGATGAAGATCATGGTGTCGAGCCGGTGACAAGATGATCATGGTGCCTCGAAGATGGAGATCCAAGGAGCAAGATGATATTGGCCATATCATGTCACTTTAATTGATTGCATGTGATATTTATCATGTTTATGCATCTTGTTTACTTAGAACGACGGTAGTAAATAAGATGATCTCTCACTAAAAATTTCAAGAATTGTGTTCCCCCTAACTGTGCACCGTTGCTAAAGCTCGTTGCTCCGAAGCACCACGTGATGATCGGGGGTGATAGGTTCTAACGTTCGCATACGACGGGTGTAAGCCATATTTACACACGCAATACACTTAGGGTTCACTTGACGAGCCTAGCATGTACAGACATGGCCTCGGAACACGGAAGACCGAAAGGTCGAACACGAGTCGTATAGAAGATACGATCAACATGAAGATGTTCACCGTTGATGACTAGTCCGTCTCACGTGATGATCGGACACGGGCTAGTCGATTCGGATCGTGTATCACTTAAGATGACTAGAGAGATGTCATACTGAGTGGGAGTTCATTAAAATTTGATTAAGATGAACATAATTATCATGAACTTAGTATAAATTCTTTACAATATCTCTTGTAGATCAAATGGCCCACGCTCCAGTTTCCCTCAACCTCAACGCGTTCCTAGAGAAAACCAAGCTAAAAGACGATGGTAGCAACTATACGGATTGGGTCCGTAACCTGAGGATTATCCTCATAGCTGCCAATAGATCATATGTCCTAGAAGCACCGCTAGGTGATGCACCTGCTGCCGATGCGGCCCAAGACGTTTTGAACGTCTGGTAGTCGCGTAGTGATGATTACTCCCTGGTTCAGTGCGGCATGCTTTAGAGCTTAGAGTCGGGGCTCCAAAAACGTTTTGAGCACCACGGAGCATATGAGATGTTCGAAGAGCTGAAAATGGTTTTCCAAGCTCATGCCCGAGTCGAGAGATATGATGTCTCCGACGCATTCTACAGCTGTAAGATGGAGGAGAACAGTTATGTCAGTGAGCACATCCTCAAGATTTCAGGATTGCACAACCGCTTGTCTCAGCTGGGAGTAAATCTCCTAGATGAAGCGGTCGTTGACAGAATTCTCCAGTCGCTCCCACCAAGCTTCAAGAGCTTCGTGTTGAACTTCAATATGCAGGGGATGGAGAAGTCCATCCCCGAGGTGTATTCGATGCTGAAATCAGTGGAGGTGGACATCAAGAAAGAACATCAAGTGTTGATGGTCAATAAAACCACTAAGTTCAAGAAAGGCAAGGGTAAGAAGAACTTCAAGAAGGACGGCAAGGGAGTTGCCGCGCCTGGCAAGCCTGTTGCCGGGAAGAAGCCAAAGTATGGACCCAAGCCTGAAACAGAGTGCTTTTATTGCAAGGGAACGGGTCACTGGAAGCGGAACTGCCCCAAATACTTAGCAGAGAAGAAGGCCGGCAACGTCAAAGGTATATATGATATACATGTTATTGATGTGTACCTTACCAGCACTCGTAGTAGCTCCTGGGTATTCCATACCGGTGCAGTTGCTCACATTTGTAACTCAAAACAGGAGCTGCGGAATAAACGGAGACTGGTGAAGGATGAGGTGACGATGCGTGTCGGGAATGGTTCCAAGGTCGATGTGATCGCCGTCGGCACGCTGCCTCTGCATCTACCCTCGGGATTAGTTTTAAACCTCAATAATTGTTATTTAGTACCAGCTTTGAGCATGAACATTGTTTCTGGATCTCGTCTTATGCGAGATGGCTACTCTTTCAAATCGGAGAATAATGGTTGTTCTATTTATTTGAGAGATATGTTTTATGGTCATGCCCCGCTGGTCAATGGTTTATTTTTGATGAATCTCGAACGTGATGATACACATATTCATAGTGTAGATGCCAAAAGATGTAAAGTTGATAATGATAGTCCCACATACTTGTGGCATTGCCGCCTTGGTCATATTGGTGTCAAACGTATGAAGAATCTCCATTCAGATGGACTTCTAGAGTCTCTTGATTATGAATCATTTGACATGTGCGAACCATGCCTCTTGGGCAAGATGACCAAGACTCCGTTCTCCGGAACAATGGAGCGAGCAACCAACTTGTTGGAAATCATACATACCGATGTGTGCGGTCCAATGAGTGTTGAGGCTCGCGGAGGCTACCGTTATGTTCTCACCCTCACGGATGACTTGAGTAGATACGGGTATATCTATTTGATGGAACACAAGTCTGAGACCTTTGAAAAGTTCAAGGAATTTCAGAATGAGGTTGAGAATCAACGTGACAGAAAAATAAAGTTCTTGCGATCGGATCGTGGGGGTGAATATTGAAGTCATGAATTTGGCACACACCTTAGGAGCTGTGGAATTGTTTCACAATTGACACCGCCCGGAACACCTCAACGTAACGGTGTGTCCGTACGTCGAAATCGTACTCTGTTGGACATGGTGCGATCTATGATGTCCCTCACCGATTTACCGCTATCTTTTTGGGGTTATGCTTTAGAGACTGCCGCATTCACTTTAAATAGGGCTCCGTCGAAATCCGTTGAGACGACTCCGTATGAACTTTGGTTTGGCAAGAAACCGAAGCTGTCGTTTCTAAAAGTTTGTGGTTGCGATGCTTATGTCAAGAAACTTCAACCTGAAAAGCTCGAACCCAAATCGGAAAAATACGTCTTCATAGGATACCCAAAGGAAACGATTTGGTACACCTTCTACCATAGATCCGAAGGCAAAGTCTTTGTTGCCAAGAATGGATGCTTTCTGGAGAAAGAGTTTCTCTCGAAAGAAGTGAGTGGGAGGAAAGTAGAACTTGATGAGGTGACAGTCACCCCTCCTGCACCGGAAAGTAGCGCAGCGCAGGAAACTGTTCCTGACGTGCCTGCACCGACAAGGGAGGAAGTATATGATAATGATCATGAAGAAATAGATCAAGTTACTACTGAACTTCGAAGGTCCACAAGGGCACGTTCCGCACCAGAGTGGTACGGCAACCCTGTACTGGAAATCATGTTGTTCGACAATGGAGAACCTTCGAACTATGAAGAAGCGATGGCGGGCCCGGATTCCAATAAATGGCTTGGAGCCATGAAATCCGAGATAGAATCCATGTATGAAAACAAAGTATGGAATTTGGTGGACTTGCCTGATGATAGGCACGCCATAGAAAACAAATGGATATTTAAGAAGAAGACACACGCAGATGGTAATGTGACCATCTATAAGGCTCGGCTTGTCGCTAAGGGTTATCGACAAGTTCAAGGGATTGACTACGACGAGACTTTCTCTCCCGTAGCGATGCTGAAGTCAGTCAGAATCATGTTAGCTATTGCCGCATTCTATGATTATGAAATATGGCAAATGGACGTCAAAACATCATTCCTTAACGGCTTCCTCAAGGAAGAGTTGTATATGATGCAACTGGAAGGTTTTGTCGATCCAGAGAACGCTAACAAGGTATGCAAGCTCCAGCGCTCGACTTACGGGCTGGTGCAAGCATCTCGGAGTGGGAATATTCTCTTTGATGAAGTGATCAAAGCGTTTGGATTTATACAGACTTATGGAGAAGCCTGTATTTACAAGAAAGTGAGTGGGAGCTCTGTGGCATTTCTCATATTATATGTGGATGACATATTGCTGATGGGAAATGATATAGAATTCTTGGAAAATTTAAAGGCCTACTTGAATAAAAGTTTTTCAATGAAGGACCTTGGAGAAGCTGCTTACATATTAGGCATCAAAATCTATAGAGATAGATCAAGACGCCTCATTGGTCTTTCACAAAGTACATACCTTGACAAAATATTGAAGAAGTTCAATATGGATTAGTCAAAGAAAGGATTCTTGCCTGTTTTGCAAGGTATGAGATTGAGCAAGGCTCAGTCGCCGACCACGGCAGAAGATAGAGAAAAGATGAGTGTCATTCCCTATGCCTCGGCCATAGGTTCTATCATGTATGCCATGCTGTGTACCAGACCTGATGTGAACCTTGCCATAAGTTTGGTAAGGAGGTACCAAAGTGATCCCGGTACGGAACACTGGACAGCGGTCAAGAACATCCTGAAGTACCTGAAAAGGACTAAGGATATGTTTCTCGTTTATGGAGGTGACGAAGAGCTCGTCGTAAAGGGTTACGTCGATGCTAGCTTCGACACAGATCTGGATGACTCTAAGTCTCAAACCGGATATGTGTATATTTTGAACGGAGGGGCAGTTAGCTGGTGCAGTTGCAAGCAAAGCGTCGTGGCAGCATCTACATGTGAAGCAGAGTACATAGCTGCTTCCGAAACAGCGCAGGAAGGAGTCTGGATGAAGGAGTTCATCACCGACCTAGGAGTCATTCCAAGCACGTCAAGCCCGATGACTCTCTTCTGTGACAACACTGGTGCTATTGCCATTACCATGGAGCCCTGGTTTCACAAGAAGACCAAGCACATCAAGCGCCGTTTCAACTCCATCCGGAATTATGTTCAGGATGGAGACATAGATATTTGTAAAGTTCATACGGATCTGAATGTAGCAGACCCGTTGACTAAACCTCTTTCACGGGCAAAACATGATCAACACCAGAACTCTATGGGTGTTCGATTCATCACAATGTAACTAGATTATTGACTCTAGTGCAAGTGGGAGACTGTTGGAAATATGCCCTAGAGGCAATAATAAAAGTATTATTATTATATTTCCTTGTTCATGATAATCGTTTGTTATTCATGCTTGAATTGTATTGTATCGAAACAGCGATACATGTGTGAATACATAGACCAAAATGAGTCTCTGGTAGGCCTCTAGTTACCAGCTCGTTGATCAACAGATGGTCACGGTTTCCTGACCATGGACAAGGGATGTCGGTGATAACGGGATCACATCATTAGGAGAATGATGTGATGGACAAGACCCAATCCTGAGCATAGCACGAGATCGTATAGTTCGTAATGCATAAGCTTTTCAGTGTCAAGTATTTATTCCTTAGACCATGAGGTTGTACAACTCCCGGATGCCGTAGGAATACTTTGGGTGTGCCAAACGTCACAACGTAACTGGGTGGCTATAAAGGTACGCATCGGGTATCTCCGAAAGTCTCTGTTGAGTTGGTACGAACCGAGACTGGGATGTTGTCACTCCATATGACGGAGAGGTACCTCTGGGCCCACTCGGTAAGACATCATCATAATGAGCTCAATGTGACTAAGTAGTTAGTCACGGGATGATGGATTACGGATCGAGTAAAGAGACTTGCCATGACGAGATTGAACAAGGTATCGGGAATACCGAGGATCGAATCTCGGGCAAGTACCGTACCGATGGACAAAGGGAATAACATACGGGATTGAGTGAATCCTTGACACGGTGGTTCATCCAATGAAGATCATCGAGGAACACGTGGGAACCAACATGGGTATCCAGATCCCGCTGTTGGTTATTGACCGGAGAGTGGTCTCGGTCATGTCTACGTGTCTCCCGAACCCGTAGGGTCTACACACTTAAGGTTCGGTAACGCTAGGGTCGTAGAGATACATGCACGTGGAAACCCGAAAGTTGTTCGGAGTCCCGGATGAGATCCCGGACGTCACGAGGAGTTCCGGAATGGTCCGGAGGTAAATATTGATATATAGGAAGTCAGGTTTCAACCATCGGGTGATCTCCGGGGGTCACCGGGAGCGTTCCGGGACCACCGGAGGGGCCCCGGGGGTCCACCGGGTGGGGCCACCCACCCGGTGGGGCCCCTAGGCCGCAAGGGGAAGTGTCCAGCCCTAATGGGCTGGCGCACCACTAGGGGCCCACCTCCCCATGCGCCTAGGGTTGAAACCCTAGGGGGGAGGGGGCGCCCCACTTGCCTTGGCGGGCAAGGACTCCCCCCCTTGGCCGCTGCCCCCCTGCAAATTGGATCTGTAGGGCCCTGGCGCACCCCCTGGCCCCCTATATATATGTGGCAGGGGAGAGGGCAGCCGCACCCAAGCCCTGTCGCCTCTCCCCCTCCCGTCACACCTCCATACTCTCAACGCAGGGCTCCCGGCGAAGCCCTGCTGCGATCTCCACTGCATCCACCACCACGCCGTTGTGCTGCTGGATCTCTGACGACTTCTCCTCCCCCCTTGCTGGATCAAGAAGGAGGTGACGTTGCTGCACCGGACGTGTGTTGAACACGGAGGTGCTGTCCGTTCGGCGCTAGATCATCGGTGACGAAGAACGCGAAGAGTACGACTACTTCATCCACGCTTCTTCGAAAGCTTCCGCTCGCGATCTAAATAACGGTATGTAGATACACTCTTACTTGCTCGTTGCTAGATGTCTCCTTAGTTGGATCATGGTGAAAGCGTAGAATTTTTTTGAATTCTGCTACGTTCCCCAACAAAGCCCTCCATGTTGGATGAGCTGTTAAGCATAGCAGACAAGTATGCCACGACCGATTCCTCCATGAAGTTGGAACTGCACGTAGATGCCTTTGGAAATATGGCTCAACCGGCTCCTCGGACGTCGGTTGGAGAGTCCAATCGGCGCCAGCAGCAAGCAGACAACATTCGCAAAGTCCCTCTGCGGGCTTCCAATAGCAGGTTGGTGGCAGTAGTCAAAGACCAGCAGCCGGAGGGCCAAGCCGGACCCAAGCGCCAGAAGGGCGGCAAGGCCGCTTGGCAGCCCGTCTTCTCCTTTGAGCAAGCCCTTGACGCCCCCTGCAAATTTCACAGTGGTGCAAAGCCGTCAAACCAAATCACGCGGAAGTGCCACTGGCTCACTCGGATTGCCCGGGGCGAGGCTCTGCCCCCTCCGCCTGTTGGGTAGGCGGCTCGGCCTCCAAAGTAGCCGGCGGCTTGTCCAGGCGGCCCGGTCCAAGACGTGTTCCCGGAAGAGAATTGGGCTTACGTCATCTTCACCAGCCAGGCTGATGACAGGCACAGCCGGCGTCAATAGCACCGAGAAGTCAACGATGTCACCTCAGAGGTCACAGAATTCATGCACTCTTCCGAGAAGCCCATCAGCTGGAGCTGCGTTGACCACCTGACTGTCATGCCATCGTCGGGTGCTTATGCCATGGTTCTGGATGCAACCTTCTCCATCGACAGGCGGGCCTGCCGTTTCTCCCGAGTCCTGATAAACGGTGGCAGCAGTATGAACATCATGTACGGAGACACCATGGAGAAATTGGGCATCAAAGAGAAACAACTGCAGCCCACCCAGACCGTGTTCCACGGCATCGTCCCCGGCCTCTCTTGCTCACCAGTCGGCAAGGTCAAGATAGATGTCCTGTTTAGTGGCAAGAAGCATTTCCGCCGCGAGTCGGTCTGGTTTGAGGTGCTGAATTTGGAGAGCCCTTATCACGCAATATTGGGCCGGCCTGCCCTCGCCAAATTCATGGCAGTGCCCCATTATGCCTATCTCAAGATGAAGATGCCGAGTCCCAAGGGCATAATCACTGTCGCTTGAGACTATGAGAAGTCGGCCGCCTATGCCGCCGCCAGCAGCCGGCTAGCCGAAGCCCTCGTCATAGCTGAAGAGAAGCACCTCCTTGATCGATTGGTTGGAATGGCCTGCGAGCAGCCGTCCATACCATCTGATCCCAAGGAGGCGGAACCTCAAGGCTCCTTCCAGCCGGCCAAGGAGACCAAGAAGACTGCCTTGGACCCGGCAGACCCGGAGAGGTTTGCTGTCGTAGGGTCAAACCTAGACAGCAAATAGGAAAGAGAGCTCGTCGATTTCCTCCGTGAGAATTAGGACATCTTCCCATGGTTCCCCAAGGACATGCCGGGTATCCCGACGGATTTTGGCGAATGCAAACTGCACGTGAGAGAAGACGTGAAGCTAGTTAGCCAGCCGCTTCACCGCCTGTCTGAAGAAAAAAAAAGAGTTTTCGGTGAAGAGGTCGCCCACCTGCTGGCAGCCGGCTTCATCATGGAGGTGTTCTATCCAGATTGGCTCTCCATTCATGTCCTTGGTGATGAAGAAGAACAACAAGTGGTGCATGTGCATTGACTACACTAGCCTCAACAAAGCCCGCCCTAAAGATCCGTTTGCTCTACCACGAATAGATCCAGTAATTGACTCCACAGCTAGATGCGATCTGCTGTCTTTCCTTGATGCTTATTCCGGTTACCACCAGATCAAGCTGGATCCGGCAGATCGCCTGAAGACCTCCTTCCTCACGCCATTCGGAGCCTTTTGTTACCTAACCATGACGTTCGGCTTGAGAAATGTCGGCGCCACATTTCAGCGTTGCATGCAGAAGTGTCTCCTCAAGCAACTTGGCAGGAACACCCACGTTTACGTGGACGATATCGTGGTGAAAACGGAGAAGCGTGGTACCCTTCTGGAAGACCTCCAAGAGACATTTGAAAACTTGCGCCGCTTTCAGATCAAGCTAAACCCAGGCATATCTGGGCCACCATGCCAGCACCTTGGTTTCCGGTATCTGAACGCGGCATTGAGTGCAACCCGGCCAAGATCAAGGCCATTGAGAGGATGGAGAGACCAACCCGCCTATGAGACGTCCATAAGTTCACCGAGTGCTTGGCATCACTCAGCCGATTCATCAGTCGGCTAGGTGAAAAAGCACTCCCACTATACCAGCTGATGAAGAAAACCACCTGCTTTGAATGGAATGACAAGGCGGACGAGGCTTACTGCTAGCTCAAGAAAGTACTGACCACACCGCTTGTCTTGGCGGCGCCAACAGACAAGGAACCCATGTTCCTTTACATAGCCGCCACCAGAAAGGGTGATCAGCACCGTGATCATGGTCGACCGTCCAGAAGACGGCAAGGCATTGCCGGTCCAAGGGCCCGTCTACTACTTGAGTGAGGTGTTTTTAGCCTCCAAGCAGAATTATCCCCACTACCGGAAGATGTGTGATGGCATGTACTTTGCCGCCAAGAAGGTCAAGTAGTACTTCCAAGATCATCCCGTTACGGTCATCTCCACGGCCCTGCTTGCTGAGATTAAGGGCAACATAGGTGCGTCAGGCCGAGTGGTGAAGTGGGCCATTGAGCTGGACCCCTTCAACATTTTCAACCAGCCCCGCACCACCATCAAGTCACAAGCACTGGCCGACTTCCTCGTCAACTGGGCCGAGTCCGAGTACCTGCCACCTGCTCCAGACTCTACCCATTGGCGGATGCACTTTAAAGGCTCGAAGATGCGCATTGTCTTAGGAGCCGGCATCGTCCTCACCTCCCCTAAAGGCGACAAGCTCAAATACACCTTGCAAATACACCTTAGGAGCCGGAACCCCCAACCTCCAACTCACCACTTCACCGGAGCCGCTTCAGCCACTGGATTGTCCACCGCTCCAATCCTCGACGACGTGCTCCGGAGGGGTGGAGAATCCAAGGCCAAGCCTGCCTCAGGAGGAGGCAGCGACGTAAGCAATGACGCACCACGCAAGCGGGTGCCAGCGCCCGCCAGCGGCGGAGTTGCCATTTCGGTGCAAAGGAGGCAGTGCAGGCGTAGGTTCCCGAAGAGCGGGATAAAGGTTTCCCCATTGGTGCAACAAGACCGTAGACCGCAAGGACGACAGGGAGGATGTCACCACCGACCCCACCACCGCGTCACCGCCTGATCCTTTTGCAGGCGAAGACTGCTTTTGTCAAGGTAGGAACGTCCTTGTGTTCCCGCTAAAAAATGGCCGTTGTGGGATCCCTTCCCGCCTAAACATTTCGGGGGAAGAGGACCCTGGCCGCCTATATAAGTAGCTAGGATCCCCACTATGAGGGACAAGGGAAGCAAATCGGCAAACTCGACCTCCACGCATATCGGATTCAGGGCTCCACAAAACCCGATAAGTTTGAACACAGGGGCGTGAACGAAGATCTCTCCCACTCACGTCTACCTAGCGTCTCGCCCTCGCCTAGTGGAAAGATTCACGCAACAACAAGTGGATCTATCCCCTACCAAAGGGGAGCCCTATGCCCCGCTCCTTGGGAAACAACGGCTGCGCTGTCCCCTTTGCACCGAAATGGCAACTGCGCCGCTGGCGGACGCTGGCACCCGCTGGCGCGGTGCGTCACTGCTGACATCACTGCCTCCTCCTGAGGCAGGCTTGGCCTTGGATTCTTCGCCCCTTCGGAGCACCTTGCTGAGGCCGCTCCCGAGGAGGTCTTGACGTTGTTCTCCTCGCGAGGGTCTTGGACAGCTGGTCGATCAGCTGGGTCATACCAGGCCGGTTGTAGGAGCGCGTCGCGGCTCGCAGACAGGCAAGTCTGGGTACCCTGGTTCCCAGGACGCCGACAGTTGCCCCTGGGCCCAAGGCGCGCGTGGAGTTGGCTTCAGGACGAAGCCTTAGTCGAGGACGAAGCGTCACGGGTCCCAAAAAGGCTGCGGGTTAGGCTGGCGCGTGACGGTTGGATGGGACACTGGCGACCCCGCTCCCCACGTCATCTCGGCAACCGTGCATCTTGACAAAAGGGGGGCCTTCTCCGCTGGGGGAGTTATCGCTCTCTTTCCTTCCTGCTCAGATTTCTTCCACCTACGCCTCCTGCCTTCCTGAATCGCCTGCCTCGTTTGGCTCCCTCAACCATGGCAAAGAGGAACAAGAATGTCGTGCCGGTGCCTGGATCCGCTTCTTCCCTCGATGCGGCGCACGAGGAGTCCTGCATTACCAGGGAGGAGGACTACTCAGAGGTCCAACCTTTCTTGTCGAGCACCCACAATGAGCACCGCCCGACACGGATCTGGGCCGGATCCACCATGGCGCGGAACTTGTCGAAGTCATGCTACAACTTCTTTCTCCACAACATCTTTGTGGGGCTCGTGCCCCCCTTCTCCGAGTGCTTCTACGCCATCCTGGAACATTACCAGGTGCACACTCTCCACATACATCCTCGCTCCATCTTCGTCATGTCGCTCTTCGCCTTTTACTGTGAGGCGCTCATGGGGGTGAGGCCGACCGTCGCCCTCTTTCGCCATTTCTTCTCCATGCACTAGTACGACGATGGCCCGTGCTTGAGCTACATTTCCTTCGTCTTCCAGCACCAGGGCTGTCGACTGATGACGGCGGGAAGAAGATAGAGTCCCACCGGAAGAGGTGGGTCTATCTGGATGCCCAGCGCGTCCATCCTCTGCTGGTGCTGCCTACTGCCCGTCCGGTGAAGCGCGCTGGCTGGAGCTACGCGAAGCTCACCAACCCCCTTGCCGGGCCTGGCCTGGCAAAGATTGAGGCCGACCTGAGCTCGAGGCTCTAAGGGGGCGAGATCGTGAAGGAGGTCTTGAGGCAGCGTCTGGCGCCGCTGCAGGCTCACTCGCGCCCCATGTGGGAGCTAATGGGCGACGAAGGCGGGCTCCGGCTACACTCAGGGGTGCTGGCCGAGGCTGATCTGGAGTTCACCTCGGGGATTCTCCTCGGAATGGTTCCAGAGGATCTCCCCAGGAGCCACCTGCCGCTGTACAGCAGCCCTGACAAGGCCGAGCTGTTGAAGGCCGTGTCGGGTTTTGGTGCGCCCGTGGGCGCTCCGCCCACGTTCGACGTGTCATCTGGTGTTGACGATGAGAGTGATGAGGAGGGCTCGGAGGATACCCTGGACGACGAGGGGGAATCCTCCGAGGCGCTTGCCGGAGCAATGATGCCAGGCGCAGGTGCCGCCGGACGGTCGTAGGCGACCACTCTACGTTAATCCGGCCGCACTGCATCCGGGGGAAGCAAGGTGGCGACTCCGCCGAGGAGTACCGTGCCAGCGAACCTGGCGACCGTGGCCGCGCCCAGGACTGTGGCCTCACGCCTCGTCCAGGGCGGGCTATCGGCACGCCCAGGGCGCCAGCGGCTGCTGCTGACCTGCTGGCGAAGAGAAGGGCGCGCCTCGCCTCCGACGAGTAAGTGTGCAATTTCTCACTCATCCTTAGTTGCCGTGTCCCTGATGCGCTTTCCCTGACGCTGCAGCCTGGGAGGTGTCATGAAGAAGGTGAAGGGGTGGGGTCACGCAGCGATGCCCTGCTCCTCCGGCTGCTGTTGCGACCTCGGGGAAGGATGCCGTGGTGCTGGGTGCCCCGGTCGACCGGGCCACCGAGCATGCGGCGATGGTGTCACTCGAAGATGTCCCCGCCTCCGGCGATGTTGCGTAGTTGGCTTCTGCTCCGGCTGCTCTGGCGAGGGAGGCCTGAGCCTCCAAGCCCCTGGTCGAGCAGTTTGTCTTGTCGGTGCCCATGTGCCAGCCGGCGCAGCCTGGTCCTGAGGCTTTGGAGGCTGCCTCCGCCACGCTGGGTCGTTTTCACGTCGATCTGCAAGATGGTGACGGCCACCTGGCAGAAGGGCGCTTGGGGCTGATCCGTAGGTGGCTCCTAGCAGACGAGTCTGCGCGGACCTCCTGGGATCAGGCCTCAGTGGTCGCTGCCAAGGGTCGAGAGGAAGCTGCGGCGGCCACGCTGGCTCGTGACGCCGCGCGAGCTGACGCCGCGTCCTTCAAGAAGCGTTGTCTTGAGGCAAAGGGCGAACTGGGGGCCCTCCGCGAGGAGGGCATCGGGCGTGCCCTGGAGCTCGAGAGGTTGGAGAAGGAGCTCGAGGCGCAGAAGACTGAGTCGTCCCAGCTGCAACAGGAGCAGCTTGCTGACCGCGCGTCCCTAGAGATGCTGAAGGTTGAAGTTGAGCAGGCCAGGGGGACCCAAGCTGCTCGCTACAAGGAGGAAGCCCTTGCGGCCTCGGCAGCGGTGAGTCCCGAGGCCCTTGCCGCCATTGACCTTGAGGCTCGCAAGGCGCTGCATGCCGCTTACGGGGAAGGGTTCAAGGAACCGCTGGCTGCTCCGGAGGAAGGCCCCGCCGGGCTCGTTGCTGCGCTCGTTGAGTCCCTGCGGGATGTTGCGGCCGCAATTGGCCAGTTAGCCGATGTCGAGAGCTGCACGCTTCTTACCTTGGTCCTGACGCAGGTGTGCAGCCACCTAAGTCTTCGCGACCCCACCCTTGACCTGGCCTCGCTGTCCGGTCCCGTGAACGAAGTCATGGAGAGCACGTCTGCCGAGGCCCTAAGGGTGAAGGTCACGTCGCTGGTGGAGGCGTTCCTCCAGGCTACTGCTAACGCAGCCGAAGAGGAGAAGACCGGTGATGGTGCGCTCGGCTATGCCTAGTCCGTTCCTATTTAGTGAGAGAAGCGCGAGTGCCTCGAGGAGGCGTAAGAACTTTGCTTGAATTTGAAAAACTTGGCATTATTGTAATAGCTAGATGATTTCCATGCTCGCTTCCTTTCATGTTTTCTTAGGTGCTCTGCGTCGGCAGGGCCCAACCCCGCACATACCTCGACCGCCGTTGAGCCCTCCGGATGACCGGGGTTACCGTAGTAACTAGACTCAAGGGATGAGGGGCTACATGGCTAGTGAGGCCCTTGGGTCGCGATGCCCAAGGGTCCCCCTTGACGTTCAAGTGATCCCGTTTTCGTTCTGCGTCGACAGGGCCCAACCCCGTGCATACCTCGATCGCCATTGAGCCCTCCGGGTGACCGGGGTTATCGTCATAGCTAGTCTCAAGGGATGAGGGGCTACGTGGTCAGTTAGGCCCCTAGGTCGCGATGCCCAGGGGTCCCCCTTGACGTTCAAATGGCTCTCATGAAGGAGAACGAGCACCATACCTTGCCCACGAGCCTTCTCCTGGGATGGGGGCACGAGAAGGACAGGTGTCTTGGCACCTGGTAGGGTGGTGTCTGCCAGGCGTGACCTGAGCATAGCCCCCGTTCCTAGCCCCCCTCGCGACACCCATCCATGGAGAAGTTGTGAGTGTAGTGAGCTGAAAAGCTCCCTGAGGTTGGTGCGACCACTGGGGGCCACCCTCAGTTGTTTATAACTAGCGCGGAGCATAGAGCTACCACACCTGCGCGGAGCTTGCTGCTTCCACTGGTTCGTGGGCTTAACTGCTCCTCGGTTAGATCTGCCAGCGCGGAGCTTTGTACTTCCACTGGACCGTGGGAGGGAGCCTCCCACTGGGAGAGACTCCGGGGCATGTACAGCCCCGTCCTGACACGTGGCTTGCACGGTAGGACAACCAAGGTGTATATGGGCCCTCCTCAAGACGAGCTGAACCACTCTGAGGAAGCTCTCGTGAGCTTACGCATCACTCACGAGAACCTACCCTGAGGCGGGTTGCGCCTGAGCCTTCTTCTGCAGAATGTGAAAAGAGAGGTGTTGTGTCGACCTGCGCCGAGTGCATCTCTAGAGGGTATAGCATGAGAAGGCCGCAGCACCAGCGACCTCAGGAGGTGACGTCACGGGAATGGCTCGCGAGACAGAGCTCAGCCACTGGATTTGTCGACACTGCAGGGACGGACCCGAGAACAGACGTTGTCACACCCTGCATTTTGTAACATGTTATTTGCATCAATGAAGCATGAAAATTTGGACCAACAATTTTTTTTAGCATCATTTGGCTTTTATTTGGAACTGAGTTTTTCTTCATGTGCTTTTCATGTGCTCATTAAAGTCAACTATTACCTCTTGTAGAATTCATCTCCATACCCAAAACTTCTGCCCAATGATCATGCCAAGTGTTATATAACAGTATAGTATTTTCTTACAAATTAATTTGGCCAAAATGTATTTTTATAAATTTAGTATTCCAAAAACCCCTGAATTGAGATTTGCACTGCAAGTGCTTGATTTAGGGTGAGAAAATTATTTCAAGAAGCATATTTGAGACCTAGTAGTCATAGGACTCCCAGAAACCACAAGAGTATAATTTTAAAAGTTATTTTCCTATTTTATTTAAAAGCTTTTTCTTAAGGCCAGAAATGGTCTTTAATAGGAAAAAATTATTTAAGTATTTCAAAAATATTTGCCAAAATTCAGGGAGACTCATAGGACATATATTGTCCATATATAAGAGTTTCAACACTTGGTCATGTTCAAAATAATGGGCTAATCCCTCTAAAACCCTTTCTGGATATTTCAAGCTTTTGAAATATTTATAAAGGTAATATTCTCCAAAAAATCCAGGGAAATTCTATCATGTCATATCTGACATATTTGATGATTTTGCCAAGTCCCAAGCCTTGGGAAGCAAGAAACCATCATCAAAACCCTTCATAACCATTCTGTCCATGTTTGAAGTTTGAGCAACTTTACATTGCCAAACTTGTCCAAATGCTCTCAAATTTGGTGCACATGCTAGAACGGCCTAATAAGGCATCTAGACCAAATGGCATAAGATTTGGAGTAGAGCAACTTGATCAGAACACCCCAAAACCCTTTCTGTTCAAATGCAAATTTGAACAACTTTACATTACCGACTTTTTACCTGGAGCTTCAAACTTTGTGGGCATGATCAATACCCCAAATGATGAAACTACACCAAGTGGTGCATCAAGGGGAGATGATTAGCTTGACTCAAACAAGATGAAGCCATTTCTGTTGATTTCTAGGGTTCACCAAAGTTACATTGGCTAGTTTCTTCAAATAAGCCCTAATTTGGTGAAGCACCCTATTTTCTTATAGCATTCAATCATGTTTAGTGTCATGGCAAGTGGATGTCATTTGGTTGACCAAACACTAATCAAACACCTTCTGCAAAATTAACAAAACCCTCTTCTTGATCACTTTTACTATTTACCTTGGCCTTAACTTTCTACCACACGTTCATCTAGTTACCAGCTACCTCCAGTAACTCTCCCATGTCTCCAGCTCTATGATTGACGGGTAAAAACCCCAGTTCACCCTGCTGGACAGCCATTTTCTACCAAGTCACCAACCTCTCTTCTCTCTCACAGCATCTCCAGAGCATCCAAAGCTTCAACCGTAGTGCTTGCATCACCCTGGACCCCCCAGACACTATGGACGCGTCCAGAGGGCCAATGGCATGCCATGGCATGCGATAAGGGCGCTCAAGAGCGCGCTGCAGTGCGCCCACGCACTGTAGCTTCGCCTAATCGCCTGCCCCCAACAGCCTCGAGCTCTCCCCTCGCGCCTCCCAACGCGCCTCGACGTCCGCAGCCTCCACCGGTGCTGTCCCCCTCCTCCTGCGCCCTCCAGTGGCCGTCTCCACACGCGCACCGGCCGCCCGCGACATCCACTCCTCGGCTCCACACGCGCGCGTCGTCTGGAAGCCTCCCCGCTCCTCCTCTCTCCTCTAATGGACGTAGGGCTCATCCAGCAACGCCGCAGACACACTCCCGTTGCCTCCTGTGCGCTGTAGCGTCGAGCAGCAGCTCGCCGGCGCACAGGTCCACAGGACCTCGCCGTTCCCCTATATATAGGACCCCCTGAGCCCTCCACTCAGCACCAATGGCCTCTCCTCATCCCCAGCAACACCCCAACACCACTTGTTCCTCCCCGAAGAGCTTCAGTGCTCGGGATCGACCGGAGCTCCGCCGCGTCGGGCAGCCGGCGATCTCGCAGTACGGGCCTCCTCCGCCCCTCCTTTTGCTCGATTTAGAACCGCCATGCATCACTGATGCGTTCCCCTCCATTTTCCCCTTCTGCAGCTGCCGGAAATGAGCTAGCCAGCAGCTTCCCGACGACCCTCTGCCGTCCCACCTCGCCGCCGACGAACCCGACCTCCCCGGCGAGCCGCACCACCACCACTACCTCCGCGACTCGTCGCTGAACACATCCCTGCCCTCCGTTGTCGTCGCCGTGGCCGGAATCGTCGCCGGTGAGCTCACCGTCGCTGTGGCCGAGAGGTTGAAGATGACAGGTGGGCCCCGCCTGTCATCCTCACCCCTCTCTCCCTCCCCTCACAGCCGCTGACCGCCGGGCCCCGCCCGTCAGGTTTGAAAACCTGACGTGCGCATGCTAGCGCTCGTGCGGCTGGACTGGATGCCCTGGGCCGTGCACTGTGGCCACTCTGGCCCAGCTGCACAGGGCATTTTCTTCTTTTCTTTTCTGTAAAAATTTCAATTAATTTTACAGAAATGAATATTTGTCCAAATGAAATAATTCCAACTCCTAAAATCTTGTAATATTCCATCCTATTTAATGGTGTCACTTTCACACATATCCATGCAACTTTTCTGTTCTGTTCAAATTTAAATTCAAATTTGAGCATTAAAACTCCTGTTCAAAAATCCCTAGATTCCATTCTGTTACTCCAAAACTCCAACTAAGAATTTTCTCCATCTTAGTTTTCCCTCTAGTATTTTACAAAAATAAGTTGACATTTTTCTGAGCACTTTGATTTTTCTGTTTTTATTGTGGTCTTATTTTTCCGTTGTTATTATGCGACGTATAGATACCGTATTTGACGAAGTTGCTGAAGAAGGAGAAGGAGAAGGATTTGAAGACTTTGAAGACCAAGCCAATCCAGGCAAGCAGCCCTTTGACCATGATACACTTGTTCTTCGGAACCCGTTTGTTTCTCATGCATGATGATAGCATTACAATGGTGACCTAGTTGAACCACCACATGATGCATGCCTTGATCTTGATCTTGCTATGTGCTAGATGACATGCAAATAGTTAGTAGTGATGCTTAGTGATGCATGTGTGACATGAACCTTCGTGATTGAGATCTTTGCATAAAACCCCGTCGGGTGCCATTCATGCCCGAGGGAGATGATGAGTTGGGTAACCACTTGATGACGAAGTGGTGTACCGAGACAAGCGTGTGTTTTTCAAACGGATTGGTTTAAGTTGCGACCGTTATTCCAACCACACATGTGCAACCACTCTACCCCTTATGGGACGGGGCGTTATTGATTACTTAGGCCGATACTAGCATGGTGCCCGCATTACTAGTGACGGGAAGACTTGAGGTCTTTCCCGGGACGGGGTCGTGCTTGGATAGACGACCATGACTGTTTTCATAGGGCACCGGACACACCGTTGGTCCCTTCGGGTACGCGTGACATTGAAATTAGGGCAAGTCCCGTGATCTATTGTTTGTACTCGAGGGCCGTGTACCAACGATTGGACTCTATGTTAGTGTCGTCTAAGGAAAGATAATGAACGGGTGCTTCCCCAGAGTACTTGAGGTACTGCGGGATCGTGGGTGACACGAAAGCATCCCGGATCTTGTGGGTAAAGTGTACAACCTCTGCAGAGTGTAAAACTATTCGAATAGCCGTGTCCACGGTCAAGGATAGTTGGGTAATCGCTCTTGGGCTACGTCCAATGTTTGCGAAACCTTGTGTGTGTGTATGTTGAGTTAAGGTGGTGACTTGACTCATTGAGGTCAATCATATTCATGTCGATATCGGTAACATGTTTTCTAGGTTACGTGAAATCGTTGATTCATACACATGATGGTAGAATATTTATTCTAGCCCATTGCTAGATTGCTCATTATTATTCAGTTGCATTGTTATTTTGAACCACATCATGGGTTGCTTGCGAGTACATTCAAAGTACTCATTGGCTTGCCACTGGTTATTTAATTGGCCAGGCATGGAGGAACAGGAATTTGAGGAAGAGTTCTTTGGAGACGAACATGCAAACTAGGACGCTATCGCAGTCAGAATACTTGTAGGGTTAAGGCAGATGGCATGGGTTCTACCTATCATCGAAGACTTCCGCTACTTAAGTTATTTGCTATTCAGCCCGTGAGGCTTTATCTATGTAGGACTCGGCCATAATGGCCTTAATTTGTGTAAGACGATATGTATGGATGTAAGACTCTTGTTATTCAGCTTCTGTGTGTTCAGTGAGCATTGATCTCTGGGATCACTGTACACGTGCATTCGGTGATCTCGACTCTTAAGTCGGGGTCCCCACAGAGCTGGTATCAGAGCCATCCTGACTGTAGGAAGCCTTAGTTAGCATGGGCGTAGTTAGATGAGACCCTTTTTCAAAAACCTTCTGAACCTCTCTTCTTTTCTAAACCTGAGATTTCATCAGCTTATTAAAACCTCCTATTCCACCTTTGTAAATGGCCGATGTACCCAAAGAGCACCTGACCACTGGGTTTCCCTTGCTTCTCGAGGATAGCCTCCAGGAATGTCAGTTCCACCGAGCGCCCATCCTCACCTACCTTGAGCATTGGGTTAGCGACACTGAGGTGGAGTATCATGTGGAAGTGATCGTGAAGGCAAAGGATCCTCCCACAAGTTGGTTCTTCGAGGGACCCCAGGCAACACTACCACTCGTTGTCGAGGCTGCTGCACTCAAGGCACTAACCCGTCTCCGCGAGCTTCTTCCGGAGATGGCAGCCAAGATGACAACTCGCTTCTTGCCTTACCGGAAGGAAGGTGAAGAAGAAAGCAGCGCACTAGCCCCTCCACTGAAGGAAGGACTCTCGCTTCGGTTCCAGACCTACTTCAGTCTATGTGCCGACATCTTGGCACAAGACTTGGCCTCGGAATCAATGAAGCTTCGAGAAGAACATCACAAGACCAAGGCACTTCTTCGTCGAGTTCAAGAGAAGACAAATAGGATCAAGAAGGAAGGAGCACCTTTCGGACAGTCCGCTATCGCATACCGAGGCGGAAGACCCTCCGAGGATGTATCTTCCAAGAATGAAGAACCACCTCGGCGACGCCGGATGACGGCAAGGGAATATTGCAAGCTTTTCCCTACACCTGCGACGAAGCACCGTCGTATCCAACTCCTCCACTCCCCCACACCCTCAAGTGACAAGGGACCCAGACAGATGAAGACAAGGAGGAAGACCCAGAAGAGCCGGAATACGCGACCGAGCATTCCGCCGCTTAGGCATTATTCGCTACTCAGATATGCAAGTTGTGACCTCTACGGTAGGATAGGTCGTGTAACCCCTATGCGCAGTCGAGTCCTTGTATGGTTCATATGAAACCATCTAGTATTTGCTTTTGTTGTGTCTGGATGTATGTCGTATTCTTCCTTCGGGAATGTGTAAACGACTACATCACCCATTTGGATTTTAATGAATGTGTTTTGGCCTTTCGGCCTTTGCATGATTTGATTAGTGTCACACCCACCCCCTTACTAGGAACCCATCTATCTTGCTTTCCCTCTTCCAAGTCATGAGACCTTTTACCGCTCCAACAGGATGCCTGTTGTAACTCGTACTGGTACCTCTACCCAGCAGACTGAAGCATGAGCATCCGCTCAGTCAGAGGCAGGCCACGACCAAACCAACGACCAAGCTCCACCACCACCACCTCCTCCGAACATGGACATGGCTCAGCTTCTCCAAGCTTTCCGAGAGGAACGCCGAGCCAACATTGCAGCCCTTCAGCTGATTGCTCAAGCTGTCACCAACAACCGCCAGCCGGCGGGGAATGGCAATGGACGTTCCATGTTGGCAGAGTTCAAGAAGCATGCACCGCCAACTTTCATCGAGACTGTTGAACCCCTGGATGCAGACGACTGGGTCCGCTCCATTGAGGAAATACTGGAACTAGTCGGATGCACCGAAGACCGCGAGAAGGTGGCTTATGCAGCCCACTACCTCGGGGGGACTGCTAGAGCTTGGTGGGATGGATTCAAGGTCATGCATGCTGAACAAGATATCACTTGGGTCAACTTCAAGGCAGAATTCCGCAAGGCCCACATTCCTTCCGGAATCATGGCTATCAAAAAGCGTGAGTTCCGAGCCCTGAAGCAAGGAAGTGGCACTGTCAAGGAGTACATGCAGAAGTTCAGTGTTCTGTCAAGGTAGGCCCCTAAAGATGTCAGCACTGATGCTGCAAAAAGGGAGCGCTTCATGGAAGGCCTCAATCAGACTCTGCAGTATTCGCTTGTCGTGTGCGACTGCCCAACCTTCCATGACCTGGTGAACAAGGCACTTATGCTTGAAGACAAGCGGCGTGCTTTGGAAGACACTCGCAAGTGCAAGATGGTCAGCAAGGGAAGTTCCAGTAACCAGAAGCCTCGTCTGTGGCAGTCAGCCCCGGCCAAGCCAACCTATCAGCAACCAAGAGCTCCTGCACCTCGCACCAACTATCAGCCTCAGCAGTATGCCAACCCAAGGCCAGCTTTCAACCCCAATACCAGTGGTGGCAACAAGATCAACATTCCAAACCAAGTCACTTGCTTTGGATGCGGTCAGTCCGGACACATCTCAAGGGTGTGCCCCAACAAGAAGTCTGATGCCCCCCGCCCCAATGCGTAGAACCAAGGACCAGGCCGCGGGATGCCACCAAGGAACCCAGCTCCTCGCAATCCACCTAACCATGGGAAGGGGCGTGTGAATCACGTCACTGCTGAAGAAGCCCAGGAAGACCCGGACGTCGTGCTGGGTACGTTCCTTGTCAACTCAGCACCTGCAACTGTCTTGTTTGATTCTGGAGCAACGCATTCATTTGTCACTCAAAGATTTGCATTAAAAAGTGGCATGACCCCTACACCCCTGAATAACCCTATGGTGGTACAAACCCCCGGAGCAGAGATGAGAGCCAAGATAGGCTGTAAAGTAGTCAGTATTACCATTAACGGTGTAGATTTCCTAGCAGACCTCATCATCCTAAGATCGCAAGGCTTGGATGTGATCTTAGGGATGGATTGGCTCAGTAAGCACCAAGGCTTGTTAGACTGTGCCAATCGGACAGTCACTGTGACCAATGACCAAGGAGTCGAAGTCAAGTTTGCTTCCAACTCCTCTTCCGCTCAAGCCGCTCAAGTCAACTGTCTGTGTGAAGTTGGGCTAGAGCAAGTACCGGTGGTATGTGAGTATCCTGATGTCTTTCCGGATGAACTACCGGGAATGCCCCCTGACCGTGATATTGAGTTCATCATCGAGCTCGTGCCCGGAGCAGGACCCATCTATAAGAAGCCTTATAGAATGGGGACGGAAGAATTAGCCGAGTTGAAAAAGCAGCTGGAAGAGCAGTTGAGGAAGGGATTTATCCGCCCGAGTGCCTCCCCTTGGGGATCTCCTATTCTGTTTGTGGCAAAGAGGGACGGTACCATCCGCTTATGCATTGACTATTGTTCCCTCAATGAAGTTACAATCAAGAACAAATATCCACTTCCCAAGATCGAAGATCTGTTTGATCAGCTCAGCGGAGCCAAGGTGTTCTTTAAGATCGACCTCAGATCTGGGTACTACCAGCTGAAAATCAGACCCCAAGATACTCCGAAGACGACATTCGTAACCAGATATGGCCTGTACGAGTGCACGGTCATGTCCTTTGGGTAAACCAATGCCCCAGCTTACTTCATGTATCTCATGAATAAAGTCTTCATGGAATATTTGGACAAGTTTGTTGTTGTCTTCATCGATGACATTCTTGTCTTCTCGAAGTCGGAGGAAGAGCACGAGCAACATTTGAGGATGGTCCTAGACAAGCTTCGGGAGCACCAACTGTATGCCAAATTCAGCAAGTGTGAGTTCTGGCTGCATAAAGTTGGATTCTTAGGTCATGTCTTGACCGAGGAAGGATTGTCGGTAGATCCCGCAAAGATCGAAGCTGTGACCCAATGGCAATCTCCTACGACCGTCAAGGAAGTCAGAAGCTTCCTCGGACTCGCGGGCTATTACCGCAAATTCGTGGAAGGATTCTCTAGCATTGCACGGCCAATGACTCAACTCCTCAAGAAGGACAAGAAGTTCGAGTGGACGCCAAAATGCGAAGAAAGCTTCCAAGAGCTCAAGAAGAGATTGACCACCGCCCCAGTTCTGGCAACACCTGATATTCACAAGGAGTTCGTGATATATTGTGATGCCTCCCGAACCGGATTGGGAAGCGTTCTGATGCAAGAAGGCCGAGTCGTAGCCTACCTCTCCAGGCAGCTACGACCTCATGAGGAGAACTACGCTACTCACGATCTTGAGCTAGCGGCAGTAGTTCATGCCTTGAAGACATGGCGGCATTACCTCCTAGGGAAACGGTGTGAGATATACACAGACCACAAAAGTCTTAAGTACATTTTCACCCAAAAGGAATTGAACATGAGGCAGCGGAGATGGTTGGAACTCATCAAAAACTATGACCTCAGTGTTCAATATCACCCCGGGAAGGCTAACGTGGTGGCCGATGCCTTAAGCAGGAAGGCTTGCTCTTTGAATGCCATTATTCAAGAAAGGCAGCCAGCCCTGTTTAAGGAGTACGAACAATTCAGTTTGGAATTGGTCACCCCTGGATTTCTGGATCATTTGGAAGTCAGACCGACCCTGATGGACGAAGTCAAGAAGGCACAAGATGGACACACGAGCATTGAAGGCATCAAGAAGAAGATGAAGCTAGGCAAGGCTCCAAGATTCTCTGAAGACGAGCACGGGATTGTTTGGTACAAAGGCCGCATCTGCGTACCAAACAACACAAAGCTGAAGAACCTGATCCTGGAAGAAGCCCACGACACTCCGTATTCCATCCACCCCGGCGGAACCAAGATGTATCAAGACTTGAAGGCACGATTCTGGTGGCACGGGATGAAAAGAGAGATTGCAACCTATGTTGCAAAGTGTGATGTGTGCCAAAGGGTCAAGGCTGAATATCAGCGACCTGCTGGATTGCTTCAACCACTCAAAGTTCCTGAGTGGAAGTGGGATAAAGTCGGAATGGACTTCATCACTGGATTACCAAGGTCAAATAGGGGACATGACTCTATCTGGGTCATAGTCGATCATTTGACCAAGGTGGCCCATTTCATTCCTGTCAAGACCACTTATTCCGGCAACCAGTTGGCAACCCTCTATATCCACCGAATTGTGAGCCTCCACGGCATTCCCAAGGAGATTGTGTCAGATCGAGGCACCTAGTTTACTTCAAGGTTCTGGAGAAGATTCCAAGAAGCCTTGGGAACCAAGTTGTCTTTCTGCACAGCTTTCCACCCACAGACTGGAGGTCAAACAGAACGAGTAAATCAAATTCTCGAAGATATGCTCCGAGCCTGTGTCTTGGCATACGGAGCCAAGTGGGAAGATTGTCTCCCTTTTGTCGAGTTCTCCTATAACAACAGTTACCAGTCGAGCCTTCAGATGGCACCATTTGAGGTGTTGTACGGACGCAGATGCCGCACACCCCTCAACTGGTCAGAGACTGGAGAAGGACTAGTCTTTGGACCGGATATTCTCCGCGCAGCAGAAGAGCAAGTCCAACTAGTCAGAGAACGATTAAAGGCAGCCAAGTCAAGGCAGAAGAGTTATGCTGACACTCGACGCCGAGACATGAGTTTCCGTGTCGGAGATCATGTGTACCTGCGGGTAACCACTCTAAAGGGAACCAAGCGTTTCCATGTTAAAGGGAAACTTGCACCAAGATTCATTGGGCCTTTCAAGATCACCGACCGACGAGGAGAAGTGGCTTACCAATTGGAACTACCACCTGAGCTATCCGATGTGCACAACGTATTCCACGTGTCACAACTCCAGAAATGTCTCCAAGTTCCGGACAAGCCTAATCTCTACAAGGATGTTGATCACCAAGCCATTGATCTGCAGCCTGATTTGACCTACCGCGAGAAGCCCATTCGCATTCTGGACGAAGCAGAATGGTGGACACGAAGCCGCACCATCAAGTACTTCAAGGTCCAGTGGAGCAACCACACCGAAGCAGAAGCAGCCTGGGAACATGAAGACTATCTTAGATCCGAGTTTCCCGGTCTCTTTTAAGACCTAGTTTAGGAATCTCGGGGACGAGATTCTTGTAAGGGGGGTAGGTCTATCACACCCTGCATTTTGTAACATGTTATTTGCATCAATGAAGCATGAAAATTTGGACCAACAAATTTTTTTAGCATCATTTGGCCTTTATTTGGAACTGAGTTTTTCTTCATGTGCTTTTCATGTGCTCATTAAAGTCAACTATTACCTCTTGTAGAATTCATCTCCATACCCAAAACTTCTGCCCAATGATCATGCCAAGTGTTATATAACAGTATAGTATTTTCTTACAAATTAATTTGGCCAAAATGTATTTTTATAAATTTAGTTTTCCAAAAACCCCTGAATTGAGATTTGCACTGCAAGTGCTTGATTTAGGGTGAGAAAATTATTTCAAAAAGCATATTTGAGACCTAGTAGTCATAGGACTCCCAGAAACCACAAGAGTATAATTTTAAAAGTTATTTTCCTATTTTATTTAAAAGCTTTTTCTTAAGGCCAGAAATGGTCTTTAATAGGAAAAAATTATTTAAGTATTTCAAAAATATTTGCCAAAATTCAGGGAGACTCATAGGACATATAATGTCCATATGTAAGAGTTTCAACACTTGGTCATGTTCAAAATAACGGGCTAATCCCTCTAAAACCCTTTCTGGATATTTCAAGCTTTTGAAATATTTACAAAGGTAATATTCTCCAAAAATTCCAGGGAAATTCTATCATGTCATATATGACATATTTGATGATCTTGCCAAGTCCCAAGCCTTGGGAAGCAAGAAACCATCATCAAAACCCTTCATAACCATTCTGTCCATGTTTGAAGTTTGAGCAACTTTACATTGCCAAACTTGCCCAAATTCACTCAAATTTGGTGCACATGCTAGAATGTCTTAATAAGGCATCTAGACCAAATGGCATAAGATTTGGAGTAGAGCAACTTGATCAGAACACCCCAAAACCCTTTCTGTTCAAATGCAAATTTGAACAACTTTACATTACCAACTTTTTACCTGGAGCTTAAAACTTTCTGGGCATGATCAATACCCCAAATGATGAAACTACACCAAGTGGTGCATCAAGGGGAGATGATTAGCTTGACTCAAACAAGATGAAGCCATTTCTGTTGATTTCTAGGGTTCACCAACGTTACATTGGCTAGTTTCTTCAAATAAGCCCTAATTTGGTGAAGCACCCTATTTTCTTATAGCATTCAATCCTGTTTAGTGTCATGGCAAGTGGATGTCATTTGCTTGACCAAACACTGATCAAACAACTTCTGCAAAATTACCAAAACCCTCTTCTTGATCACTTTTACTATTTACCTTGGCCTCAACTTTCTACCACACGTTCATCTAGTTACCAGCTACCTCCAGTTACTCTCCCATGTCTCCAGCTCTATGATTGAGAGGTAAAAACCCCAGTTCACCCTGCTGGACAGCCATTTTCTACCATGTCACCAGCCTCTCTTCTCTCTCACAGCATCTCCGGAGCATCCAAAGCTTCAACCGTAGTGCTTGCATCACCCTGGACCCCCCAGACACGGTGGACGCGTCCAGAGGGCTAATGGCATGCCATGGCATGCGATAAGGGCGCTCCAGAGCGCGCTACAGTGCGCCCACGCACTGTAGCTTCGCCCAATCGCCTTCCCCCGACAGCCTCGAGCTCTCCCCTCGCGCCTCCCAACGTGCCTCGACGTCCGCAGCCTCCACCGGTGCTGTCCCCCTCCTCCTGCGCCCTCAAGTGGCCGTCTCCACACGCACACCGGCCGCCCGCGACGTCCACTCCTCGGCTTCACACGCGCGCATCGTCTGGAAGCCTCCCCGCTCCTCCTCTCTCCTCTAATGGACGTAGGGCTCGTCCAGCAACGCCGCAGACACACTCCCGTCGCCTCCCGTGCGCTGTAGCATCGAGCAGCAGCTCGCCGGCGCACAGGTCCACGGGACCTCGCCGTTCCCCTATATATAGGACCCCCCCGAGCCCTCCACTCAGCACCAACGGCCTCTCCTCATCCCCAGCAACACCCCAGCACCACTTGTTCCTCCCCGAAGAGCTTCAGTGCTCGGGATCGACCGGAGCTCCGCCGCGTCGGGCAGCCGGCGATCTCGCAGTACGGGCCTCCTCTGCCCCTCCTTTTGCTCGATTTAGAACCGCCATGCATCACTGATGCGTTCCCCTCCATTTTCCCCTTCTGCAGCTGCCGGAAACGAGCTGGCCAGAAGCTTCCCGACGACCCTCCGCCGTCCCACCTCGCCACCGACGAACCCGACCTCCCCGGCGAGCCGCACCACCACCACTACCTCCGCGACTCGTCGCTGAACCCATCCCTGCCCTCCGTTGCCGTCGCTGTGGCCGGAATCGTCGCCGGTGAGCTCGCCGTCGCCGTGGCCGAGAGGTTGAAGATGACAGACGGGCCCCGCCTGTCATCCTCACCCCTCTCTCCCTCCCGTCACAGCCGCTGACCGCCGGGCCCCGCCCGTCAGTTTTGAAAACCGGACGTGCCCGCGCTGGCGCCCGTGCGGCTGGGCTGGATGCCCTGGGCCGTGCACTGTGGCCACTCTGGCCCAGTTGCACATGACATTTTCTTCTTTTCTTTTTTGTAAAAACTTCAATTAATTTTACAGAAATGAATATTTGTCCAAATGAAATAATTCCAACTCCTAAAATCTTGTAATATTCCATCCTATTTAATGGTGTCACTTTCACACATATCCATGCAACTTTTCTATTCTGTTCAAATTTAAATTCAAATTTGAGCATTAAAACTCCTGTTCAAAAATCCCTAGATTCCATTATGTTACTCCAAAACTCCAACTAAGAATTTTCTCCATCTTAGTTTTCCCTCTAGTATTCTACAAAAATAAGTTGACATATTTCTGAGCACTTTTATTTTTCTGTTTTTATTGTGGTCTTATTTTTCCGTTGTTATTATGCGACGTATAGATACCGTATTTGATGAAGTTGCTGAAGAAGGAGAAGGAGAAGGATTTGAAGACTTGTGTGTGTGTATGTTGAGTTAAGGTGGTGACTTGACTCAATGAGGTGAATCATATTCATGTTGATATCGGTAACCTGTCTTCTAGGTTACGTGAACTCGTTGATGCATACACTTGATGGTAGAATATTTATTCTAGCCCATTGCTAGATTGCTCATTATTGTTCAGTTGCATTGTTATTTTGAACCACATCGTGGGTTGCTTGCGAGTACATTCATAGTACTCATTGGCTTGCCACTGGTTATTTAATTAGCCAGGCATGGAGGAACAGGAATTTGAGGAAGAGTTCTTTGGAGATGAACATGCGAACTACGACGCTATCCCAGTCAGAATGCCTGTAGGGTTAAGGCAGATGGCATGGGTTCTACCTATCATCGAAGACTTCCGCTACTTAAGTTATTTGCTATTCAGCCCGTGAGGCTTTATCTATGTAAGACTCGGCCATAATGGCCTTAATTTGTGTAAGACGATATGTATGGATGTAAGACTCTTGTTATTCAGCTTCTGTGTGTTCAGTGAGCATTGATCTCTGGGATCACTGTACACGTGCATTCGGTGATCTCGACTCTTAAGTCGGGGTCCCCACAAACGTCGTGCCCAGTCTTCTCATGCAACGTATCCAAAAGAAAAAACAACCAGCGCGCGGTTCCCCCGTGAGCGAGGCACCTGCCACGGGCCCCTACTTACCCAACCACGGTTAGCCCATGCGAGAACAAGGCACCAAGGACCATGGGAGGTGACTTCACGGGAATGGCTCGCGGGACAGAGCTCAGCCCTTGGGTTTATCGATGCTGCAGGGACGGACCCAAGCACAGACGTCGTGCCAGTCCTTAATCATGGGGAGGTCGCGAGTGGGCTCACATGTGGTCATGACCTTTGTGGCGGTGAGAACGCCAAGCATGTAGATAATGCGAATGGAAAGAAACAACTAGCCTTGATCATGCAAAAAGGGAGATAACTACGGGGGAACAGCCCCCAGCAGTCCGAGGATGATGCAGCCCGAGGGGCGCCCTTGATTGGATACCTGAAGCGTCACCATATACTTGTCGAAGAAGAGTTGGGGTAGCTGAAGACATGAGCCATGCGGGTCGCTCCTGAGGATCGTCGGGCTCCTGGGGCTCAGGGGCTCTGGAAGCTCTCAGTGGTCGCGCGGGTCCAGTTCTCGCTCCGTCCGGACCGCTTGCCACTGAGCCTCCCGAGCCCCCAAGGCCTGCTGCGCGAGACGCTAGAACGTGGCAGCTGCATTGCGGAAGCAAAAGAGTGTGCGGATGTAGCTGCAAGGGAGGGCCCTCCTTCCGCCGACCGCTGTCGGCCAGAAGGGCTCCTGAGAGGCGGCTCAGTTGAGACTCGCGATGTCGACGCATACGCGAAAGCGGACGCTTGGGCTGCGAGCAGGTGAATTTGGGGTTGTGCGGTTACGCCCACCGCGGACGAGTCTTGCGTACTGAAGTTCCTGGTAACTGGGTTGATGAAGTCCGGAGCCCCCAGCGCTGAACGGCTCATGCTAGGCTCACAAAAACACGCGTCAAGACACGCTTGCAGGTGGTGCTCGAACACCTCCCTCGAGACGCCGGTCAGCTCGGAGACACTCCAGAGGAGAGCCCCCGAGCCCGTCACGAGAGGGGCGCCGAGCGCGCCTCCCTATGCGAGGGTGGAGGGCGCGTCGTCAGCAGGCGCGAGTCCTGAGACTGGGCCGTCGGGAGCCCTTGCGCCCTGAGGTCCGTTGACGGGTAGGTTCTTCTTCTTCTTGGGGGAGGCCTGCAGGGCGAGGACGGCTCCATCCTCATCGGAGCACTCGACCACCACGGTCTGGTAGGCACGCTCCAGGGAACGCACCGCTTCCTTCTCGTCAGAGACGATCGGGATGACTCCGCCGCTCCCGGGCATCTTGAGGACGTTGTAGCCGTGATGGGTCGCCGCCATGAACTTGGCGAGGGCAGGATACCCTAGGATGGCATTGTACGGGAGGTGGATGTTGGTGATGTCGAAGTCGATGAGCTCTGTGTGGTAGTATTCGCGGTCGCCAAATGTGATGGGGAGGTAGACCTACCCCATCGGGAGTGTGGAACCATCCGTGACCACGTAGAATGGCTTGGTCGGGTGGAGCTGATCGTAGGGAACCTGGAGTCTCTTGAAGGTATGGACGGAGAGGATGTTGAGTCCTGCTCCGCCGTCGATGAGGGCCTTGGTCACGAGGACATTGCTGATGGTCGGGGTGCAGAGCATCAGGAGGGTGCCTGGGGCCGCTGTGCACTTGAGCTGGTCCTTGGGGTCGAAGGCGATGACTTGTTTGGTCCACCTGAAGTTGCGCGCAGCGTCAGGCCTGGGAAGCGCCGCATTCACCTCACGGGCAAACTGCTTGAAGATGCAGTGGGAAGCCAGGGCATGGGCTCCTCCCAAGATGCATGCAACCGCACGCGGCTCCTGGAAGCCCCCTGCCCCGTCTCCCTGGCGGTCGTCGTCGTTCCTCCTTGGCGGTGGTGGCAGCGGAGGCATGCCTCCATTGCCCTGAGGGCGACCCTCACGAGGCTGGTCGCGCCAGGGGGCGTCACGAGGCTGCTCCTGCCAGTGGTCTTCATGAGGCTGCTCATGCCACCCTTGGCACGAGTTCCTGCCATCCCAACGTCCTCCTCCTCGGCCTCCTCCACGGCCATAGCCGCAGTTGACGCGCTCAGGGCACTGCCCGACGCACCCGCCGCGCATTGCCCTGAGCTCATGGCAGTCGTTAGTGTTGTGGCTGTGGATGTTGTGGAAGACGCAGTATGGTCGGTTATCTCTGGGGAGGTCATCGTAGCCGCAGCCACGCTTCACTTCTGGCTCCATAGCCAGCACGGCGGGTCCCTTGCGCTTCGATTCCTTGGCCTTGGTCTTCTTGTCGTTGGCCTCCGCCTTAGGCAGCTCCTAGAGGGAGAGGCGGCCTTCCTCCGCCCTAGCGCACTTTGCCGCGAGCTTGAACATCTCGAGGCATGTGCACATGTCCTCGTGAATGGCGAGCTCTTCCCTCATCCTCACGTCGCGGACGCCATCAGAGAACGCATAGATGATGGCCTCGTCTAAGATCCTAGGGATCCGGAGGCGCATGGTGTTGAAGCGTTGGATGTACTTTTGCAGTGTTTCTCCCGGCTGCTGCCTCATGCGGCGTAGATCAGCAGCTGCCAGGGCTCGGTCGCGGATGCCTTGGAAGTTGGCGACGAAATGCCCGCGAAGCTCTTCCGAGGAGGAGATGGATCCCATGGGGAGGTTCAGGATCCAGCAGCGTGCGCCGTCTTTCAAAGCCATGGGGAACCAGTTCACCATGACCTGCTCGGTGCCGTTAGACGCCTCGATGCTCAGCTCGTAGAGTTGGAGGAACTCCATGGGGTCAGTGGTGCCGTCTTAGCGCGGAGGTAGGTCCGGCTTGAACTTTCCAGGCCAGACGAGGCGCCGTAGCTCAGGAGCCAGGGCGCGATACCCAGCCACGCTCATGATCGTAGGCGCCCCCTACGCCTGTGGTGCCGGTTCTTGAGGTGCTGGCACCACCACCTCCTGTGGCGCGCGGTCTGGGCGCTGCGTGCCAGGGGGCCCGTGAGCCCCTGCATGAGGATGCGAAATCACCTAGCAGCTTTCCTCGTCACGCGCGTGGGCTCTGCGGGGTTGCTCATGTCGAGGGGCCTCGCGTTGGGCCTCCTGGCCGGCGCGGTGGAGTGGAGTCGGGGCCGGGAAACCATGGCCTTCGTTCCCTGCCAAGGGCGACGGAGGACGTGAGGTCTGCATTGGTGCGGGTGCTTCCCCAGTGGCGTTGACGAGCTCGGTGACGCGGTGGAGCCACTCGTCGTAGAGGTCATCCGCCGGGCGGTAGCGCAAGAGCTCCCACGTCATCAGTAGCGCATGTTGCTGGTAGAACGGCCAGCGGCGGACCAGCGAGGATGACGCCGCGGACGGCGAGGGTGAAGGAGTTGCCGTGCAGTCATCCCGCTGCACGGACAGTGGCAGCGAGGAGTCCTGCTGCTCGTGGACAGCCGGGTCGGTGGCGACATTGGCGACCGGCGAGTTGGGGCGGAGCGGTGCGCCGTTACCCGCGGGCGCCGTCTGAGCGACGTTCGCAGCGCGGCGGGCGGCATGAGCTCGGCGTGTGTCCACCATGGTTGTGGAGCGGTGTCGGTGACGAGAGTGCGACGAGGTCGTAGGAGAGGCGAGATTTTGACACGCCCCCTACCTGGCGCGCCAAACATCGGATTCAGGGCTCCGCAAATCCCGATAAGATCGAACACAGGGGCGTGAATGAAGATCTCTCCCACTCACGTCTACCTAGCGTCTCACTCTCGTCTCGGTAGAAGGATTCAAGCAAACAACAGACAGAACACACAAGAGTTTATCCAGGTTCGGGCCGCCATGTGCTGTAAGACCTTACTTCCTGCTTTGGTGCATTAGCCTCGGGCGAGCTGGGATATGAGTTAGTACAATGGTTCCTGAGCTCAGGACGGTCGGGAGGCAAGTGTTCTTGCTGGTTGTGTGGTGGCTGAGTGTATGAGTTGATTGATCCCTTCATAGTGGGGATCCTAGATACTTATATAGGCGGCCAGGGTCCTCTTCCCTCGAAATGTTTAGGCAGGAAGGGATCCCACAAAGGCCATTTTTGAGCGGGAACACAAGGACGTTCCTATCCTGACAAAAGTGGTCTTCGCCTGCAAAAGGATCAGGCGGTGACACGGTGGTGGGCTCGACGGTGACATCCTCCTTGTCGTCCTTGCATTCTTCGGTCTCGTTGCACCAAAGGGGAAACCTTTGCCCTGCTCTTTGGTAACCAACGGCTGCGCTGTCCCCTTTGCACCGAAATGGCAACTGCACCGCTGGCGGACGCTGGCACCCACTAGCGCGGTGCCTCACTGCTGATATCACTGCCTCCTCCCGAGGCAGGCTTGGCCTTGGATTCTCCACCCCTTCGGAGCACCTTGCTGAGGCTGCTCCCAAGGAGGTCTTGACATCATTCTCCTCGCGAGGCTTCGCCCCCTCGCGAGGGTCTTGGACAGCTGGTCGATTAGCTGGGCCATACCAGGCCGCTTGTACGAGCGTGTCGCGGCCCGCAGACAGGCAAGTCTAGGTACCCTGGTTCCCAGGACGCCGACAACGCAAAGGAGCAAGAACTCTTCCCTCTAGACCCTCCTGAGCTCTCCTTCTGAGCTTAGGAACCACTGTACTAGTTCATATTCTAGCCCCCCTGAGGCCAATCCACAAAAGCAGGAAGTACATTTTTACACCACAAGGTGGTCCGAACCTGGGTAAGCTCTTGCGTGCTCCACTTGTTGTTGCGTGAATCTTTCCACTAGGTGTGGGCGAGACTCTAGGTAGACGTGAGTGGGAGAGATCTTCGTTCACGCCCCTGTGTTCGAACTTCTTTGGTTTGCGGAGCCCGTAATCCGGCATTTTGTGCGCCAGGTAGGGGGCGTGTCAAGATCTCGGCTCTCCGACGACCTCCTCCCGTTCTCATCGTCGAGTTCGCTCCGCAGCCATGGTGGACACATGCCGAGCTAGCTCGCGCCGCCCGCCGCACCGTGAACATTGCTCAGATGGCGCCCGTGGGCAACGGTGTGCCGCTCCGCCCCAACTCGCCGGTAGGCAACGCGGCCACCGACCCGGCCGTCCATGAGCAGCAGGATTCGTTGCTGCCGCCGTCCGTGCGGCGCGATGGCCGCACGGCGACGCCTTCACCCTCACCGGCCGCGTTGTCGTCCTCGCTGCTCCACTGCGGGCGAGTCTATCAGCAGCCTACGCTGTTGATGGCGCGGGAGCTCTTGCGCTACCGCTTGGCAGATGACTTCTACGACGAGTGGCTCCACCACATCACCGAGCTCGTCAACGCCGCTAGGGAAGCACCTACACCAGCGCACTCCTCCCATCCTCCGTCGCCCCTAGTGGGGAATGAAGGCCACGGAGTCCCGGCTCCACCTCCACTCTACGGAGCCGGCCAGGAGGCCCGACGCGAGGCTCCGTGGCGTGAGCCGCCCTGCAGAGCCCACGGGCGCGAGAGGAGAGCTGCCAGGTGATTCCGCATCCCCAAGCAGGGGCTCGCGGGCCCCCAGGCCCACAGCGCCAGGACCGCCTGCCACAGGAGGTGTTGGCGCCAGTGCCCCAAGAACTGGCACCACAGGAGGAGGGGGTGCCTGCAATCATGAGCGTAGCTGGGTGTCGTGCCTTAGCTCTTGAGCTACGGCGCCTCGTATGGCCCGACAAGTTCAAGCCGGACCTGGCTCCGCGCTACGACGGCACCACCGACCCCACGGAGTTCCTCCAACTCTACGAGCTGAGCATCGAGGCGTCCAACGGCACTGAGCAGGTCATGGCGAACTGTTTCCCAATGGCTCTCAAGGATGGAGCACGCTCCTGGCTCCAGAACCTCCCCGTGGGATCCATCTCCTCCTGGGGGAGCTTCGTGAGTGGTTCGTCGCCAACTTCCAAGGCACCCGCGACCGAGACCCGGCGGCTGCGGATCTACGCCGCGCAAGGCAGCAGCCGGGAGAGACCCTGCAAAATTACATCCAACGCTTCAACACCAGGCGCCTCCGGATCCCTAGGGTCTCGGACGAGGCCATCATCTCGGCGTTCTCCGACGGCATCCGTGACGTCAGGACGAGGGAGGAGCTTGCCATCCACGAGGACTTGTGCACAGCCCTCGAGATGTTCAAGCTTGCAGCAAAGTGCGCCAGGGCGGAGGAAGGACGCCTCTCCCTCCAGGAGCTGCCTGAGGAGGAGGCGGACGATAAGAAGACCAAGGCCAAAGAAACAAAGCACAAGGGGCCCGCCGTGCTGGCTGCGGAGCCAGAAGTGAAGCATGGCTGCGGCTACGACGACCCCCCTAGAGAAAAGCGTCCGTACTGCGTCTTCCACAATGTCCACAGCCACAACACTAACGACTGCCAGGAGCTCAGGGCGATGCGCGGCGGGTGCATCGGGCAGCGCCCTCAGCGTGACAACCGCGGCTACGACCGTGGAGGAGGCCGAGGTGGAGGATGTTGGGATGGTAGGAACTCGCGCCAAGGGTGGCGCGAACATCCTCGTGAAGACCACTGGCAGGAGCAGCCTCGTAACGACCCCTGGCGCGACCAGCCTCGTGAGGGTCGCCCTCAGGGCAATGGAGGCCTGCCTCCGCTACCACCACCGCCAAGAAGGAACGACGACGACCGCCAGTGAGATGGAGCAGGCGGCTTCCAGGAGTCGCGGGTAGTCGCATGCATCTTGGGAGGAGCCCATGCTCCAGCTGCCCATCGCATCTTCAAGCAGTTCGCCCGCGAGGTGAACGCGGCGCTTCCCAGGCCTGACGCCGCGCGCAACCTCAGGTGGACCAAGCAGGTCATCACCTTCGACCCCAAGGACTAGATCAAGTAAACCATACCCCCAGGCGCTCTCCCGATGCTCTGCACCTCGACCATCAGCAACGTCCTCGTGACCAAGACCCTCATCGATGGCGGAGCATGACTCAACGTGCTCTCCGTCCAAACCTTCGAGACACTCCATGTCCCCTACGATCAGCTCCACCCAACCAAGCCATTCTATGGAGTCACGGATGGCTCCACATTCCCGATGGGTCAGGTACGCCTTCCCGTCACCTTTGGTGACAGCAAAAACTATCACACCGAGCTCGTCGACTTCGACGTCGCCAACATCCACCTCCCGTACAATGCCATCCTTGGGTATCCTGCCCTCGCCAAGTTCATGCCGGTGACCCATCACGGCTACCACGTCCTCAAGATGCCCAAGAGTGGCGGAGTCATCACGATCTCCTCCAACGAGAAGGAAGCGGTGCGTTCCCTGGAGCGCGCCTACCAGACAGTGGCGGTCGAATACTCCGATGAGGATGGAGCCATCCTCGCCCTGCAGACCGCCCCCAAGAAGAAGAAGAACCTGCCCATCAACGGACCTCAGGACGCGTGGGCTCCCGACGGCTCCGCCTCAGGACTCGTGCCTGAAGACGAGGCGCCCTCCATCCTCGCATAGGGAGGCGCGCCTGACGCCCCTCTCAGGACGGGCTCGGGGGCTCTCCTTTGAAGTGTCTCCGGACTGACAAACGTCTCGAGGGAGGTGTTCGGGCGCACCTGCAGGCATGTCTTGACGCGCGTTTTTCTGAGCCCAGCATGGACGGCTCAGCGCTGGGGGCTCAAGACTTCATCGACAAAGTTACCGAAGAACTTTAGTACGCAAGGCTCATCCGCGGTGGGCGTAACCGCACAACCCCAAGCTCACCTGCCCATAGCCCGAGCGACCTCTTCCGTGTCTGCATTGACGTCGCAGGTCTCAACCAAGCCGCCACTTAGGAGCCCTTCTTGCCGACGGCGGTCGGCCGGAGGAGGGCCTTCCCCTACAGCTACGTCCGCACACTCTTCGGCTTCCACAACGCAGCTACCACGTTCCAGCATCTCGCGCGGCAGGCCTTGGGGGCTCGGGAGGCTCAATGGCAGGTGGTCCGGACGGAGCGAGAACCGGACCCACGCGACCACTAAGCGCCTCCGGAGCTCCTGGGCCTGAGGAGCGCGACGATCTTCAGGAGCAACCCGCGTGGCTCGCGTCTTCAGCTACCCCAACTCTTCTTCGACAAGTATCAGGTGACGCTTCAGGTATCCAATCGAGGGCGCCCCCGGGCTGCATCATCCTCGGGCAGCAGCGGGCTATTCCCCCGCAGTTGTCTCCTTTTTGTGCATGATCAAGGCTAGTTGCTTCTTGTTATTCACATTAGCTGCATGCTTGGCGTTCTCACTACTACTAAGATCATGAGCCCTTGCGAGCCCACTCGCGACCGCCCCATGATTAAGAACTAGCACGGCGTCTGTGCTCGGGTCCGTCCCTGCAGCGTTGCTAAACCCAAGGGTTGAGCTCTGTCTCGCGAGCC
Organism: Secale cereale; assembly: GCA_902687465.1. Lineage (NCBI taxonomy): Eukaryota > Viridiplantae > Streptophyta > Magnoliopsida > Poales > Poaceae > Secale > Secale cereale. The sequence continues at coordinate 556,144,978 of LR738710.1, forward strand.
ATTCCCATGATGTCACCTCCTGTGGTCCTTGGTGCCTTGGTCTCGCATGGGATAATCTTGGATGGGTAAGTAGGGACCCGTGGCAGGTGCCTCCTCACACGGGAACCGCGTGCTGGTTGTTTTTCTTTTGGATCGTTGCATGAGAAGACTGGGCACGATGTTTGTGCTCGGGTCTGTCTCTGCAGCGTCGACAAATCTAGCAGCTGTGCTCTGTCTCGTGAGCCATTCCCGTGACGTCACCTCCTGGGGTCGCTGCCATTGCGGCCTTCTCATGCGATACCCTCTAGATATGCACACGGCACAGGTCGACACAACACCTCTCTTTTCACATTTTGCAGAAGAAGACTCAGGTGCAACCCACCTCAGGGTAGGGTCTCATGAGTGATGCATAAGCTCACAAGAACTTCCTTAGAGTCGTTCAGCTTGTCCTGAGGAGGGCCCATATACACCTTGGCTGTCCTACCGTGCAAGCCACGTGTCAGGACGGGGTTGTACACGCCTCGCAGTCTCTCTCGGTGGGAGGCTCCTCCCATAGTCCAGTGGAAGTTCCCTGCTTCGCGCTGGTAGAACCAACCGAGGAGCGGTTATGCCCACAAACCAGTGGAAGCACCAAGCTCCGTGCTGACCACTACGACCACGGCGCGGTTATGCCCACACTCCGCGCAAGTGTGGTAGCTCTATGGTCCGCGCTAGTTATAAACAACTGAGGGTGGCCCCCCAGTGGTCGCACCAACCTCAGGGAGCTTTTCAGCTCATGACGCTCACATTTTCCTTGGATGGGTGTTGCAAGTGGGGCTAGGCATGGGGACTATACTCAGGTCACGCCTGGCAGACACCACCCTACCAGGTGCCCAGACACCTGGCCTTCTCGGGCACCCATCCTAGGCGAAGGCTCGTGAGCAAGGTATGGTGCTCGTTCTCCATCGTGAGAGCCGTTCGTACGTCAAAGGGCACCCCTGGGCATTGCGACCCAGGGGCCTCACTAGACATTTTGCCTCTCATCCTTTGAGTCTAGTTATTACGATAACCCCGGTCACCCGAAGGGTTCAATGGCGATCGAGGTATGCGCGGGGCTGGGCCCTTCTGATGCAGAACGCAAATGGGATCGCTTGAACGTCAAGGGGGACCCCAGGGCATCGCGACCCAGGGGCCTCACTAGCCATGTAGCCCCTCATCCCTTGAGTCTAGCTATTACGATAACCCCGGTTACCCGTAGGGCTCATTGGCGAACGAGGTATGCACGGGGTTGGGCCCTGCCGACGCATAGCACCTAGGCAAACATGAAAGGAAGCAAGCACGGAAATCATCTAGTTGTTACAATAATACCAAGTTTTTTTAATTCAAACAAAGTTCTTAAGCCTCCCCGAGGCACTCGCACTACTCTCTCTGGACAGGAGCAGATCAGGCATCACCAAGCACATCATCACCGGTCTCCGCCTCTTCGGCTGTGGTAGCACTGGCCTGGAGGAATGCCTCCATCAGCTCCATGACCTTTGCCCCCAGGGCCTCAACAGCCGCGCCCTCTATGCTCGTGGTCACGGGCTTGGACAGTGAGGCCAGATCAAGAGCGGGTTCACGAAGACTTAGGTCGCTGCACACCTGCGTCAGGACCAAGGTAAGAAGCGTGCGGCTCTCAACGTCTGCTAACTGGCCAATTGCGGCCGCAACATCGCGTAGTGACTTCACAAGCACGGCGAGGAGCCGACGGGGCCTTCCTCCGGGGCGGCCAGCGGCTTCCTGAACCCTTCCCCGTAGGCGGCCCGCAGCGCCGTACGGGCCTCGTGACTCACTGCTGCCGAGGCTGCAAGGGCGTCTTCCTTGTCGCGCGCAACTTGGGTCACCTTGGCCTGCTCAACCTCAACCTTTAGCTTATCCAGGATCGCGCGGTCAGTAAGCTGCTCCTGTTGCAGCCGGGACGTCTCAGCCTTCTGCGCCTTAAGATCCTTCCCCAACCTCTCGAGCCCCAAGGCGCGCCTAGTGCCTTCCTCGTGAAGGGCCTCCAGCTCGCCCACTGCCTTGAGGCAGCGCTTCTCGAAGGACACAGCATCCGCTCGCGCGACGTCGCGTGCCCGCGTGGCTGCCACAGCTTCATCTCGATCCTTGGCAGCGATTGCTGAGGCCTGGCTCCAGGAGGCCCGCGCAGACTCGTCTACTAGGAGCCACCCAGAGATCAGCCCCACACGTCCTTCCATCGCGCGGCCATCACCACCTTGAAGTTCGGTGCGAAGCCGACCCAGCGCGGCGGAGGCAACCTCCAAGGTCTCAGGGCCAGGCTGCGCCAGCTGGCGCACGGGCACCGACAAGACCGGTTGCTCGACAACGGGCTCGGGGGCTCCGGCCCCCCTCGCTGAAGCAGCCGGAGCAGGATCTGCCACGGCCTCGCAAGCACAAAGGACGCCCTCAAGCAATGCCGACACCGCGTGATCGGTGGCGCGGTTGGCCGAGACGCCCAGCGTCGTGGCTCCCTTCTCCGCAGCCACATCAGCAGCAGGGGGAGCAGGGCACCGCGACATGCCCTCCCCCTTTGATTTCTTCATCACGCCACCCAGGCTGCTGCATCAGGAGAAGTGCGTCAGGGACACATCAACTAAGGATAGCAGGAGCTTGCACACTTACTCGTCGGAGGTGAGGTGCGCCCTTCTCTTCACCAACAGGTCGGCTGCAGCCGCTGGCGCTATGGGCGTGCCGGTAGTCCGGATCTTGGCAAGGCGCGAAGCCACATTCCCGGTCGCAACCGTGGTCACCAGTTTCGCTGGCACGGCACTCCTCGGCGGGGTCGCCACGTTGCTTCCCCCGGATGCAGCGCGTCCGGATCATCGTGGAGTGGTCCCCTGGGACCGTCCGGCGGCACCTGCGCCTGACGCCACTACTCCAGCGGACGCCTCGGATGAGTCCCCCTCGTCGTCCAAGGTCTCCTCCGAGTCCCCCTCGTCACTCCCGTCATCGGCGCCAGAAGACACGTCAAACCGTAGGCGGAGCCCCCACGGGCACCCAGAAACCTGACATGGCCTTCAAAAGCTCGACCTTGTTAGGGCGGCCGTACAACGGCAGATGGATACCGGAGAGGTCCTCAGGAACCATCCCTAGGAGAGTGAGTGAGGCGAAGTCCAGATCGGCCTCGTCCAGCGCCCCCGAGCGTAGCCGGAGCCTGTCGTCATCACCCATCAGCTCTCACATGGGCCGTGAGTGTGCCTGAAGTGGCGTCAGACGCTGCCTCAAGAACTCCTTCACGATCTAGCCCCCTTCAAGCCTCGAGCCCAGGTCGGCTTCAAACCTTGCCAGAACAGGCCGAGAAAGGGGGTTGGTGAGCTTCGCGTAGCTCCAGCCCACGCGTTTCACCAGGCGGGCGGTAGGCAGCGCCAGCAGTGGATGAACGCGCTGGGCGTCCAGATAGACCCACCCCTTTCGGTGGGAGTCTATCTTCTTCCCAGCTGTCATCAGCCGACAGCCCTGGTGCTGGAAGACGAAGGAGACACAGCCTGAGGACAGACCCTCGTCGTACCGACGCATGGAGAAGAAGTGGTGGAAGAGGGCGACAGTCGGCCTCACCCCCACGGGCACCTCGCAGTAAAAGGCAAAGAGCAATAGGACAAAGATGGAGCGAAGTGGTATGTGGAGAGCATGCACCTGGTAATGTTCTAGGATGGCGTAGAAGAACTCTGAGAAAGGAGGCATGAGCCTGACGGAGAAGCTGTCGAGAAAGAAGGGGTAGCAGGACTTTGGCAAGATCCGCGTCGCGGTGGATCCCAGCCTGATCCCCGTCGGGCCATGCTCGTTGTCGACGCTCGACAAGAAAAGCTAGACCTCTGAGTAGTCCTCCTCCTTGGTTATGGAGGACTCCTCGAGCGTCGCCTCGAGGGAAGAAGCAGATCCGGACGCCGGCGCGGTACCCTTGTTCTTCTTCGCCATTGCTGAAGATGTCGGAGGATACATGCGATTTAGGAAGGCGGGAGGCGTAGGAGGAGGAGATCTGAGCAGGAAGGAAGGGAAGCGATACCCCCCTGCAGCGGAGACGACCCCTTTTTTTCAAGTCGCACGGTTGCCGAGACGGTTTGGTGAGCGTGGTCGCCGACCACCCATCCAACCGTCACGCGCCAGCCTGGCCCGAAGCCTTTTGGGGGCCCATGGAGCTCCGTCCTCGTCTAACGTTTCCCCTCGAAGCCAACTCTCCGCGTGCCTTGGGCCCGGGGGCTACTATCGGCGTCCTGGAAACCAAGGTACCCAGACTTGCCTCTCTACGGGCCGCACCGCGCTCCTGCCACGGCCTGGTACGGCCCAGCTGATCGACCAGCTGCCCAAGACCCTCACGAGGGGGCTAGACCTCGCGAGGAGAACAATGTCAAGACCCCCCAGGAGCGGCCTCGACAAGGTGCTCCAGAGGGGCGGAGAATCCAAGGCCAAGCCTGCCTTAGGAGGAGGCAGCGACGTAAGCAGTGACGCACCGCGCCAGCGGGTGCCAGTGCCCGCCAGCGGCGCAGTTGCCGTTTCGATGCAAAGGAGGCAGCGCAAGCGCAGGTTCTCAAGGAGCGGGACAAAGTTTTCCCCTTTGGTGCAACAAGACCGAAGACCTCAAGGACGACAGGGAGGATGTCACCACCGAGCCCATCAGCACGTCACCGCCTGATCCTTTTGCAGGCGAAGAGTGCTTTTGTCAGGGTAGGAACGTCCTTGTGTTCCTGCTAAAAAATGGTCATTGTGGGATCCCTTCTCGCCTAAACATTTCGGTGGAAGAGGACCCTGGCCGCCTATATAAGTAGCTAGGATCCCCACTATGAGGGACATGGGAAGCAGATCGGCAAACTCGACCTCCATGCAAAGGAGCAAGAACTCTTGCCTCCTAACCCTCCTGAGCTCAGGAACCACTGTACTAGTTCATATTCTAGCCCTCCTGAGGCCAATCCACAAAAGCAGGAAGTAGGGTTTTACACCAGAAGGTGGCCCAAACCTGGGTAAACTCTTGCGTGCTCCACTTGTTGTTGTGTGAATCTTTCCACTAGGCGAGGGCGAGACGCTAGGTAGACATGAGTGGGAGAGATCGTCGTTCACGCCCCTGTGTTCAAACTTCTTGGGTTTGCGGAGCCCGTAATCCGGCAGCATCCACCAAGTGCTGTGCTACGGCGACTCGGACTTGGTTGTCCAGAATTCATCCGGCGACTGGGACGCCAAGGATGCAAACATGGCAAGTTACCATTTCCTCGTCCAGCAAATCAGCGTGCACTTCGATGGCTGCGAGTTTCTCCATGTGCCACGAGCTGACAATGAGCAAGCAGATGCCTTGGCACAAATTGGATCAACTCGACAAGCGATACCAGCCGGCGTGTCCCTCCAGTGCCTGTGCAAGCCATCTATCCAGTGGTCGCCAGAATCATAGTCAAGCTATGTACCGATCGACCGTAGAACAGCCGGAACCGGCTTGGGGACTACCACAGTCGGCCCGAAGACCTCAGAAGGCGGCCTGGTGACTACAGTGCCGACACCCAGCCCGGGGACTTCAGAACATGGCACGGGGACTGCCACAGTCGACTTAGAGACCACAATAGACGGCTTGGGGACTGCAGCGCCAACACCCGGCCCGGGGACTTCAGAACCCGGCCCGAGGACTGCTGTAGCCAGCTCAGGGACTACTGTAGCCGGCCCGGGGACTTCGAGAGCGCAGCAAGCGGCTGCTAATGCCGGCCCTCCACCTCCCGGCCCAACCACCCTGGTGTCAGTTGTCGTGGTGAAGGGGGTCACAGGACCATCATGGGCGCAACCCATCCTCAACATTCTGCTGAGAAGAGAGCGGCCGGTAGATGAGACCCTGGCCCGACAAGTGCAACGCAGAGCGTCAGCATACACAATAGTGAACAGAGAGCTCGTCAGACGCAGCGTGACCGGCATTTTCCAGCGTTGTGTAGAGCCGGAGAAGGGCTTGGCCATTTTGAGGGATATTTAGCACGGAGAATGCGGCCACCATGCAGCCTCCAAGTCCCTCGTTGCCAAAGCTTTCTGCCATGGATTCTTCTGGCTGACTGCTTTGGACGACGCCAAGGACCTGGTCAAAAAATGCAATGGATGCCAGCGCTTCTCCTCGAAGAAACACTTCCCGGCTTCTGCACTTAAGACCATCCCCTTCACATGGCCATTTGCAGTTTGGGGGCTGGACATGGTGGGCCCCTTCAAAACAGCACGCGACGGAATGACTCACTTGCTTGTCGCTGTAGACAAATTCACCAAGTGGATCGAAGCAAGACCAATCAAGAAACTCAACGGTCTGACTGCCATGACCTTCATCACAGACATCACAGTCCGGTATGGCATACCACACGGCATCATCACCGATAACGGCACAAACTTTGCCAAAGGATCTTTGTCCCGTTTCTGTGCAACACAAGGCATCCGGCTGGACCTAGCGTCCGTTGCTCACCCGCAGTCAAACGACCAAGTTGAGCATGCAAACGGCCTCATCTTATCCGGCATCTAGCCGTGGCTGGTTGAACCCTTGGAACGATCGGCCGGCTGATAGATCGAAGAACTGCTGTTTATCCTCTAGAGCCTCAGAACGACGCCAAACAAAGCAACCGGCATCACTCCCTTCTTCCTCGTCTATGGGTCCGAGGCCGTCATCCCATCAGACGTCGAGTTTGACTCGCCTCTCGTCACAATGTACATGGAGGCAAAATCAAAGGAAGCACGCGAAGACGGTGTTGACCTACTGGAAGAGGCCCGGCTGGTTGCTCTCGGCCGATTCGCCATCTACCAGCAGGGCTTGCGCTGATACCACAGCAGGCGGGTCAAGCCGCGATCTTTCCGTGAGGGGGACCTTGTGCTCCGCCTGATCTAGCGGACAGCCGGCCAGGACAAGCTCTCGGCCCCTTGGGAAGGGCCTTTCATCATCAACAAAGTTCTAGGCAACGACTCCTACTACCTCATCGACGCACAGAAGCCAAGGGCACGCAAGCGGGATTACTCCAGCAAAAAATCAGAGCGCCCGTGGAATGCGAATCTCCTTCGTCGTTTTTATAGCTAAAGGCAGTATGTGACAAATTACCTACTGTATTTTGAGAGACAACGTGTCACATCCCCAGCTTCACCTTGCATTAGGATAGCACCTGTCTGTTGCATCATGTTTATTTTCAAAGGAAACCTGAAATGGGGATGATCAAACCCTAGCAATAAATGAATTTAACTAGGGTCAAATTAAAATCTTTTTCAATGAACCCAAAATGCCCCTTGGAAAAGTTCATCATTTTTGGATTGATTAAAAACCTCTGCCAAAAATGTTGCACATATTTCTAGGACCATTCTGGATTTTTGAATTAAATCATATCTTACTTGCATTTGGGCATTTAAATTTTATATATTGATTTAAATGCTCAAATAATCATAAGCTAAAATGTTTACTGTTGGATTTATTCTAAACAGTAGCCATGCTTGGTTTCATGATTTTTGAGTGTGCCTAAGTATTTTTAATAAAGCCCAGAACAAAATAACAAAATAGAATAACAGAAACTAAATAGAAAACAGAGAAAGAGGAAGCCCACCTAAGCCACATACCTATGCAGCCCACCTGGCGGTCCAAGTGGTCAGCCCAGTCCACCAGGCCACCACCGCCGTCGTCCTCCTGGCGCCAGTCGGCCAGGCATGTGGCCGGCGCGCGCGGACGGCCGTGCCTCCACCCCACCTGCCTGCGTGGCCCTCTCCTCGCCAGCGCGACGCTGCGGATGACCATCCCACAGCCGTCCGGATCGATCTGACCTCTCACTCGCCCCCTTCCTCCCTCCCTCGTCTCTCCCGAACGATGGCCGAAGGCGCCATGGCCGTGCCGCCGAGAACACCGCGCCCACCGCCGTCCCCTTGCCCCTTCGCCATGTCCAGAAGCCCCGTAACTGAGCACCACATCCCCAAGCCGAAGGAATCGAGCCGGAGGGCTCCGCTTCGTCGTCTACGTCATCTTCTTCAACCTCGGGTGCCGCCGTTCATTGCCGTCGATTTGTTCCGGTCAAGCCTTCCCCGAGCCCGCTGAACCTCTCTCCGTCCTCCCTGTGAGCTGCTGAGTCCTTCCCCTCTTTTTCCACTACTGTACGTGCATCCTAGCTAGCTCGACCACTGATGCCCGACCTCACCGCCGCCGACGATGCCGCCGCCATGGCCATAGTTGCCATAGCCCGCGGATGTGGTCCCCAACGTGCTCACCGAGCTCTCAGGAGCCGAACGCACCCACCAGCTCACCTCCCCGTGCCCCGTAGCACCTATCCCGTCGGTGCCCGAACTCCGGCCGCCGCCGGGCTCGACGCCGGCGATGATTCCGGCCACCCCAGCTGCTGCCGCCTAGTGCGTTGGATGCGCAAGAGCCTGCGCATCCTGTAGGTGCCCTCCGCCGCTCGAATGGTCGTCGGAGGCGGTTTTCCAACGCCATCCGCCGCGTTCGACCTCGCCGCCGGCGAGTCGCCGACAGGTTTGACCTCCGCCGTTGACTAGTTTTGACCCCTGTGAGTCAATGACATGTGGGGCCAGCCCTGACTAATTTTAGTTTAGGGTTTTAATTAAGTTTTAATTGCTGTCATTAATCTAATTAGACACTGACATGTGGGCCCCGTGTCTGTTTAGTTTAGATTTAAACTTTTAGTTAAGTGCTGAGAGACTGACCAGTGGGACCCACTGGTCAGGTTTGACCTGGACCCGCCTGTTGACTTGCTGACGTCACACAGACGTCATGCTGACGCAGTAAAGCCTTTTCTGGTATTTAAATAAATCTTAAATGATTTATTTATTTCAGAAAATATTCAAAACTTCTAAAAATCATATAAAATCAACCGTAGCTCAGATGAAAATAATTTATATATGAAAAATGATCAAAAAACTTCAAGGAATCTGTTTACTGCATTTTCATGCATGTTTGAACAAGTTAAACCTGCTGATCAGGTTAAATCAATTAAATGGCATTTGAATAATCACATATGGAGTTTAAATTTGAATCTTGGATTCAAACTAACTTCATTTACCCTGTTGCTAGTTGCATTAGCTCAATCAACAGCATATTGCCATGTCATGATCATACATCATATTGTCGCATTGCATTGATTGTGTTCTTCCTCTGTTTGTCGGTTTTGTCCCCTCTCAGTAGAAAACGTTCCGACGATGTGATCGATGACACCGATGAAGACTCATTGTTATCTTCAGAAGTGCCAGGCAAGCAAAACCCCATTGAGCATTCCAATACAATCCCACTCTCTCGCTCTTGCTCTCTTTTAATGCATTAGGACAACAACGTTTCAATTGTTACCTGCTGCGGTAGTTGAACCCCTTTCCACTACATGACCCGTCATTGCCACAGTAAATAGTTGAAACCCACTAGTATGAGTAGGAGTTGTTTGAGCCATGTTGTGCCTACTCATTGATGCTTTCTGGTTGTGCCTGCTATTGCTTAGAGTTGTGTCAGGTCTGATTCATCGGGGATGAATTGGAATGTGATGAACATGTCCTACTGTGTGTGAGCTAAGTGTGTGAACACGATTTGGTAAAGGTAGCGATCAGAGGCCATGTAGGAGTACATGGTGGGTTGTCTCATTGAAACCGTCCTCAGGAACTGAGTTCTGTGTTGGTTGATCCATGAAACAGCTACTACCACACATTGGGCCCTGAAATATGACCCCTCTCGACTTATTGACTGCCCTTGTTCTCTGTCCAGGAGTTGCAACTAGTTTCTGGTGTTTGTAGTTTACTGGAGGTCATGCGCAGTGCTGACCCTCGGGGTGGGCTGTGACATGGCAGGTACGTGGCACGGTGTACCGGTCGCCCGTTTGGTGACGCGGGAACCCTGTACACATCGTTTGGGGCCGTGAGCGACACCCCGGCCGGATCTCCCCACGGATGGAACCCAAATAGGCGATAAACCTGGACGAGAGACTTGAGTGGTTGGTTAGGTCGTGGTCTACACCCACGTCGGCTTTCGCTTGAAGTCTGCCGAGCACATGTCGTGTGCAGACGCTAAGTGGTGGAAACATGTGTGAAGAAGTACACCCCTGCAGGTTTATATATATAATCTATTCGAATAGCCGTGTCCGCGGAAATGGACTTCTGGGTTGCCTATAACAGTTCATAGACAAGTGAAAGTGGATACTCTAAAACACGCAAGATAAGCGTGAGTGCTATGGATGGCCTTCTCGTAGGGAGACGAGAGCGGGTCCATAGTGGTGTATTGATTGGTGAATATGTGGACTCGTGTGTGCCACCTCAGAAGAGTTACTTGCAGTCGTAGTTTAGGATAGCCACCGAGTCAAGCTGGCTTGCTACAGTCAAACACCACCACCCCTTTGTTGATACTGATGCATATGTAGCTAGTTCTGATGTAAGTCTTGCTGAGTACCTTTGTACTCACGTTTGCTTAATTATGTTTTTGCAGAGAGACTTCAGTCTCGCTAGTGGTTCCGCCTGGACTTCAACGTTTAGCTTGTTACCTCAGCTACGATCTTGTACCCTTGGGAGGGTCTTGTAGATAGTCAGGCTCCTCAGCCTTTTTCATTTGTAGTCGTCTGTAATCGGACATGTTATGCTTCCGTTGCCTGTATGCTCTGTATGTTGGGTCATGTGACCTCTGCTTGTAATAAATGCTATGACGGCTCTTCTGGGCCTTTATCTATATGAGTTGTTGAGTTATGTTGTGATGCCATGTTGTACGGCACATACCTGCATGTTATGCGTACGTGTAATGTGTATTGTTATGTGTGGGATCAGACACCTAGTTGTTTACCCTTGGTAGCCTATCTTACAGGGAAATGTCTCCTAGCGCTTCCACTGAGCCTTGGTAGCTTGCTACTGCTCCGGAACAATTAGGCTGGCCGGCATGTGTCCTTCTTCGTTCCTGTGTCTGTCCCTTAGGGGAAATGTCACGCGTTGTTCCTTTAAGTCCTTGTAGCTTGCTACGACTTGGGTTCATACGTTGATGACCGACACGTTCGTTGCTGGGTCATGAATGCCTGTCTCTGTAATTTAGTGCCACCTTTGGTTTATAACTAGTCATGTCGGCCCGGGTTCTCTGTCATATGGATGCTAGCGACACTATCATATACGTGTGCCAAAATGCGCAAACGGTCCCGGGCCAGGTAAGGTGGCACCCGTGGGGATACCGTGCGTGAGGCCGAAAAGTGATATGATGTGTTACAGGCTAGACCTGTGTGACTTAGGATCGGGGTCCTGACAGCTTTGGTATCAGAGCCTGACTGCCTATAGGATTAGCGAGCCAAACTGGTCGAAGTCGTGTCTAGAAACTCTTTAGTTATGTAAGGGAATTGTTTGTGGAAGGGAACGTAAGGCTCTTTTTACTCCTTTACCCCATGACTTTATGATCTGAGTCATCTTATCCTTTTCTACGGGGATTAAGAAACTAGGATTCTCATTCTGTTTATCAGGATCGCGCTAATGTGGATTCAACCCTCAGTTCAGTCTCTACTACTTCCGTTTGTTCAACTGTTGATCTCAGCACCTTGATATTATGATGTTAAGTGGATATGCTACCCTTTTGCTTGGATCTCAAAAGTATTTTCGAGCTTTTGCAGCCGTTATGCTGTCCGAGTCATCCCAGGTTTCTAAATAGTCTGATGCATTTGCAAACCATTCCTATCTGTTCTTAATGTCCTTTTATGCCAGATTAACCACACTAGTCGGTGTGTTGAGGCACTCTGTTACCTCAACATATATGTTGGACTTATTATTGTGACCCTAGGTGTCTTAGAAAATCACCCAGTAATTTAGCAATACTCTGTATTCCCTGTGTGATGATTCTGGCCATTATCCTCGAAAGCATCCCGTGATGCCATTTGGTTGGGAGGTAATCTATTTCTGGGTTCCTGAACCCAAGATTCACTCTACTTACTTCATGTTGATAGTATTGCTCGTTCCTTTAGGATATTAGTAACCTTGTGATAGTCCTCGAGGTCCGTGGTTATCGTTCTTCCAATACCATGAACCATCTTGGCAGAAGTTCTCCCGGACCAAAAGATCACAACCAGAGTGCTCCTGAGTAGCACTCCATTCATATTGTGACTCTGCCAATTCTATCTTTCTGCATGGGTTATCCGGAAGAAATATGTTGAACTCGTTCGACATGTTATTCTGTGCATCCACAACTCAGAAGTTATATGTTCCTTGAGTTGTCTCCTTTTAGTTGTATTATGACCCTCGTCTATCAGTTGATAGTCAGGAGTAGTTGTGCATTCGTGTTTATCGATGCCTTTTACTCTTGTGATCCATCAAGCCAATCTATTCTGGAATGACTAGGAGAACAAAACTCCCGTACCTTATCCATATCCAGGATTGGGTCAAAGAAGTTGTACTCCGCAGATGAAGAATGTTAATCCAGCTTCTAATCTGTTCTATCTTGGAATATTACCATCTTTATGTCAAGAATGTCATGGGAATTGCACAACCTCCTATGAACTCTTGATACAGTGATACTTCTCACCATCACCGTTCATTCCTCGGTCTTCGTGTTGTTGTAACCGGAATACTGACAAGTGAATCGTGATGTGTGAAATCAATACTCCTAGCAACTTTGTTGCTTGGTAGCAAATGGACGATAATCTCTTTCTTAGTGTGTTGGTTACCAAATCACCATTCTAAGATCGATCGTGCTACTAGTTGATACGTCCAAAACGTATCTATAATTTCTGCTTGCTCCATGCCTCTTTTGGGTGATATTGCTATGATATGCATACACTTCCATACACTTTTGATCATATTTGGACTAACCTATTAACTCAGTGCACCCCAGTGCCAGTTTCTGTTATCGGCTGTTTTTGTATTTCAGGTTTTCATGTTACGAGAACTGCCAGGAAAAATCTAGAAAAATTATACAAAAAAATCAGCGTTCCAGAACCTACCTTGTGCCCGAAGGACAGCCGGGGGGGGGGGGCACCAGGGCTCCAGGCGCCCTCGCGGCGCCCCCCCCTGGGCCACACCGGGGGGGTCCTGGGCCCCCCGAGCCCCGTCTGGTGCCCCCCTTCGGCATATATTTAGAGCGTCCTTCGAAACCCTCGGGACGGGAACTCTTTTTCGCGATCTCATCTCTGTTCCGCCGCCGCCGCCGCTTCCAAGATCGGGAGCACCAGCAGAACTCTTCCCGACACCCTGCCGGAGGGGAGGATCACCATCGGGAGCCTCTCCACCACCATGGACGCCTCCCGGATGAGTTGTGAGTAGTCTCCCTTGGACCATGTGTCCATGACCAGTAGCTATGTGATGTTCTCCTCCCGTTCTTGTGCTTCACTAATTAGTCCTCGTGAGCTGCCCTACATGATCGAGGCACATATGTAATCCTTATGTTGTTGCTATGAGGAGTTTGCAGGGATCCGATGGATTATGAGATTATGTTCAGATTGTTCTTGAGTAATATATTTGATCTACCTCTTTTATATTTATGTTCATAAGTAATTCTTGCATGTTCTCCGTTGTTATTTATTGCTTTGGCCAAGTAATACGTAGTGACTCCAAGAGGGAACGTTATGCTCGATTGTGGGTTCATGCCCCTAGATGACTAGCTTGAGTGACAGAAACATGAGTCTAGGGGATGTGCTGTTGCCACAAGGGGGAAAACAACGGTGCTTGTGCCCACGGGTGCAAGGATTGTTTACTTTATGCAAAGTTCTTTTAATGCAGATGTCTGTTGCTTTGAGTTTACACTATGGGTGGGACTCGCAACTTAATACCAGCGAGATGTTCTGGATAGATATCTCAAGGTGGATGATTAGTAGTAGATATTGATGGATTTCGGTCTACTTACTTTGGCGTACCGCCCATGCTTTGAACCTCAACCTTTCTTGCAATGTAGTCAGCATTGGTTTGCGTTCGTGGTCCTGTCAATTGCCCAGCTGTAATTCGTTTACCTCACATAGCTGTTTTATTTTCTTTTGGGAGAGAGACATCACTAGTGAACATCATGAGACTCCGGTCCATATTACCATCATTGATACATCCGCTATTTACTTTTCGCTATTATTTACTATTGCAAACATTATCTATCACTACTATCATTTGCGTTTAATCCTTTGTGAACTACAAGGCCGGAGGGATTGACAACCTCTCTATACTCGCTGGGAGCAAAGTTATTTGTATCTGTGTGCAGGTCCACGTTGAATGCTAATCCGGCGCCGTTAGCAGTTGACACCTACTTGTTGAACCTAGGAGTCTCTGGGGATTCGATCCTTGGCATCTTTGCTAAGGGAAAAACTTCCACAACACTGCATCTTACACCTTCCACTTGGGGTAACCAACGAGGGGTTAGAGGCCCATCAAGGAGTTTTTCTGGCGCCGTTGCCGGGGACTCCACTGTTCAGGATAGGGGAGTTGCACGCTATCTTTTACCTTTGCTTTTTAGTCTTGTTAGTTTACCTTTCAGTTTTTGCTTTAGTATCTTTTATCAAAAATCACAAAAATAGTTATCTCGTTCTTTAGTTGTCATTATGTCGGGTCCTTTTGTCTTTGACGAGGCAGAAGTTCTCACCTTTAAACAAAGAGGTGGGGAAAGTTTGAAAGATTCTTGGTATAGAATTAATGATTCACAAAAAAGAGCCACCAAGAAGCAACCTACTACTATCTTGCTTAGAAATTTTTATGTTGGAATTACTTCTTGAAGTAGGTTTATTCTAGATACTGCTATCAATGGGAATTTCCTAGAGGCCCCAGTTTGGGAGTCTCTTAGTATTATTGAAAATCTTGTTGGGAATCTCCCTGTTGTTAGCATTTGAGAGGACATCACCCTAGCTCACATTATGAAAAAACTTGAAAAGATAGAGCTAGAGATGCCAAGCATTAATAAGATAAATGAGTTGGATTGTAAGATCCAAGGGAATTTGAATAGACTTGATAGCTCCATGCATAATTTTTTTTAAAATTTTGGAGACCGTCAAATTCCATGACTTGGACTTTTCTAGGATAGACAAGATTGAGGAAATATTTGATACCCTAGGAACTACCTTCTCCTCGATCAAAACCAAAAAGGTAGAAACTCCGGCAAAGAGGGAGCCTAAGTTCGTTCACGTTCCAAAGGCTCCCCGTTCTAAAAGTAATTCATCTATTGCCAAAGGGGTTGAAACTGTAAAGACCTTGGAAGAAACACCTGTCTTTGATAAATTTATAAATGAATCTTCCCTTGACTTTTATCCTTTTGGTCTTCTACCTAGGAGTATCTCTATGAGGCCTTTATTTGAGAGTCCTCTTAAGACTAGTTGTATTATTGAAGAGCTTTTTAATGATCTTGATGATGGTTCAATTGATACAACTTGATCTCTATGCATTATGCCTAGCTTAAAGGCATAAAAGAAAGCGCTTTTGGGAGGCAGCCCACATGAATAAATTTTTATATTTTGCTTTTGTTGTGTCTTGATGTTGTTTACTACTGTAGCATCATCATTGTATCTTTGCTTTTCATATTTGTGCCAAGTATAGCCTCTGATTGCTAGAAAGTTCAAAAGTTGTGAGGTGCTGTCCAGGAAACAGATTCTGTCCTTGGATAGAAAAATTCATATAAAATCACTAGGTCATCTTTTTTGTCTGAATGTTTTCTACAGCCTTCTCTATATAATTGTCTTTCGTGCGTCTGTTCTGAGTTTTTTGATTTGAGTTGCAGAAGTGCCCCGAACAAATCAATTACTACATGTTGTTCTGTTTTTCACAGATTCTGTCCTGTTTTGCCTTTCCTTCATTTTGCAAACCAAGAGCTTGCTTTTTCTTTGCAAAAACCTTTTGGCAATCTTGAGAAACAGTAGAACTTCAAGAATATCTTTATTTCCAGCAAGGTATAATTATTTTATTAAGGGTACTAACCTCGCTAATCAGATTATAATGAGTTATGAATGAAGGGAGTTTTCAAGTGTGCGAGGGAAGATGATAAAAAGATTCAGGAGTGTCAAGCGCTCAAGCTTGGGGATGCCCCCATGCACCCCCAAGAAATATTCAAGGAGACTCAAGCGTCTAAGCTTGGGGATGCCCCCGTGCATCCCCTTCTCCATCAACATTATCAGTTCGTCTTTCGTTCCACTATATTTTTATCACTTCATGTGTTAAGTGCTATGCTTGGAGCGTCTTGGTTTTAGTTTCCTTTTTAGTTTTTCATAACGAGTCGGAACTCAGCGTTCTTTATGTGGGAGAGAAACACGCTCCACTTCTACCTAGAACATAACATAGAATTTTCATGTCTATCTTTGCTGTGTGTGTTCTTTGTCTTTTAATAGCTACTATCATGCTCTACTCTTAGTATTCATGCTTATCTTTTCAAAGAGCTTTCGTTTAGATGGTTGCTTGAACTCTCTTTAATTATCATGCTTATCTAATTAAGAGAGTTTGCTTCCGTTGCATTGGTTAATATGTCTATGATAAAGATGCTACGTGCATAATGGCTCTTAGTAGTTCAGGTTTTCTTATGGTTAGTCTCAAACAGCTGGGGGATTCCCATTGTTTTATTGGAGTACCAACTTGATTTGTTTGCCTATGATGTGGTATGGTTTAGTAATATCTTCCTTCGAGAATTTATTTTGATTGACTTGGCATATGCTCACGCATATTTAAGACTGTAAAGAAAGTCTGTCAAGCCTTGATGATCTTTTATTTCTGAGTAGCGATATAACTACCATGCCTGATTCAATGTTGCTTTGTCGCTCTGCATGATTATGACCGTCATTGCTCTCTTAGTTGGTCGCTCCAAGTCTTTTGCTAACCTCCACCTGTACTACGCAGACTAACTTTGCAATACATAGCTCATGGGAAAGTAGCTTAAAAACTATTGTGGTAAATAATATGTTGCCTATGTATCTTATTTCTTATAAGTTGCTTGCTGAGTAGTAACCATGTTTCTGGGGACGCCATCAACTGTCACACTTTTGTTGAATATCATGTGAGTTGCTATGCATGTTCGTCTTGTCTGATGTAAGGGTGATTCGCCATGGGTTGATTTAGTATGCATATTGTTAGAGAAGAACATTGGGCCGCCAACCAAAGCCATGTATCATGGTGGAAGTTTTAGCTTGGACATTAATCCTCAATCTCTTATGAGAATATTCTTAAGCATTAAAGAGGAGTCCATCATCTATTTTCTATGTTGACCCGGTATGGATGTCCTCAAGTTGAGATCTATCAAAAACGAGAAATCAAATGCGATTTATCTCCTTGGACCTTTTTACAGGTGGCATAGAGGTACCCCTTTGTGACACTTGGTTGAAACATATGTAATGCAATGATAACCCATGGAAATCCGAGCTAATTAGGACAAGGTGCGAGCACTATTGGTATTCGATGCATGAGGCTTGCAACTTATAGGATGTCTTATGCATGACACATATGAAGTACTACTACCGTTGACAAAATTGCTTCTATGTTTTCAAAATAAAAAGCTCTAGCACATAACCATTATTTTACTTTTATGTTGAGTCTCCACCTTCTTTCTTCAAGCACCAACTACTGAGAGCATGATTGTCATTCTAAGTGTAATGTGCATTGTTCCAAAGTAGCATTGTCTTTTGCATGATTGTGATATCGTTTATTTTGAAATCTCAGTATCTAGTCATCACTTAAACCTTGAAGGTGCCCTGCATTTATGTTTTGCTTCACTAAAGGGGGCAAGCTAGATATCACTTAATCATATTTGCATATCATGTTCATTGCAAATCTTTTTGATGTTTCAGTTTCATATTGTAAAACTTTCAGTCCTTTGTGATTTTCTCATGAGGGAACTCAATTACTATAGAATCATTGTCTCAGTAAGCTTTTGTCATTTGACTATGAATAAGTCCTATATGGTTAATAGCATGTCACCACAGAAATTATTCTTGTTATCATTTACCTACTCGAGGACGAGCAGGAATTAAGCTTGGGGATGTTGATACGTCCAAAACGTATCTATAATTTCTCCTTGCTCCATGCCTCTTTTGGGTGATATTTCTATGATATTCATACACTTCCATACACTTTTGATCATATTTGGACTAACCTATTAACTCAGTGCACCCCAGTGCCAGTTTCTGTTTTCGGCTGTTTTTGTATTTCAGGTTTTCACGTTACGAGAAGTGCCAAGAAAAATCCAGAAAAATTATATAAAAAATCAGCGTTCTAGAACCTACATTGCGCCCGAAGGACAGCCGGGGGGGGGGGCACCAGGGCTCCAGGCGCCCTGGCGGCGCCCCCCCCTGGGCCGCGCTGGGGGGCGCCTGGCCCCCCCGAGCCCCATCTGGTGCCCCCCTTCGGCATATATTTAGAGCGTCCTTCGAAACCCTCGGGACGGGAACTCTTTTTCGCGATGTCATCTCTGTTCCGCCGCCGCCGCCGCTTCCAAGATCGGGAGCACCAGGAGAACTCTTCCCGGCACCCTGCCGGAGGGGAGGATCACCATCGGGAGCCTCTCCACCACCATGGACGCCTCCCGGATGAGTTGTGAGTAGTCTCCCTTGGACCATGAGTCCATGACCAGTAGCTATGTGATGTTCTCCTCCCGTTCTTGTGCTTCACTAATTAGTCCTCGTGAGCTGCCCTACATGATCGAGGCACATATGTAAGCCTTATGCAGTTGCTATGATGAGTTTGCTAGGATCCGATGGATTATGAGATTATGTTCAGATTGTTCTTGAGTAATATATTTGATCTACCTCTTTTATATTTATGTTCATAAGTAATTCTTGCATGTTCTCCGTTGTTATTTATTGCTTTGGCCAAGTAATACGTAGTGACTCCAAGAGGGAACGTTATGCTCGATTGTGAGTTCATGCCCCTCGATGACTAGCTTGAGTGACAGAAACATGAGTCTAGGGGACGTGCTGTTGCCACAAGGGGGAAAACAACGGTGCTTGTGCCCGCGGGTGCAAGGATTGTTTACTTTACGCAAAGTTCTTTTAATGGAGTTGTCTGTTGCTTTGAGTTTACACTATGGGTGGGACTCGCAACTTAATACCAGCGAGATGTTCTGGATAGATATCTCAAGGTGGATGATTAGTAGTAGATATTGATGGATTTCGGTCTACTTACTTTGGCGTACCGCCCATGCTTTGAACCTCAACCTTTCTTGCAATGTAGTCAGCATTGGTTTGCGTTCGTGGTCCTGTCAATTGCCCAGCCGTAATTCGTTTACCTCACATAGCTGTTTTATTGTCTTTTGGGAGAGAGACATCACTAGTGAACATCATGAGACTCCGGTCCATATTACCATCATTGATCACATCCGCTATTTACTTTTCGCTATTATTTACTATTGCAAACATTATCTATCACTACTATCATTTGCGTTTAATCCTTTGTGAACTACAAGACCGGAGGGATTGACAACCTCTCTGTACTCGTTGGGAGCAAAGTTATTTGTATCTGTGTGCAGGTCCACGTTGATTGCTAATCCGGCGCCGTTAGCAGTTGACACCTACTTGTTGAACCTAGGAGTCTCTGGGGATTCGATCCTTGGCATCTTTGCTAAGGGAAAAACTTCCACAACACTGCATCTTACACCTTCCACTTGGGGTAACCAACGAGGGGTTAGAGACCCATCACTAGTCCATCTTTCCTGGTGCACTCCTTGACCAATGAGTTAGGATTATTCAATCCCTTGCTTATTAGATCATATCGTCTTGCCCTGAAAAGCAAGATTGTTCTCAGACTTAGCAACATATCAGTGGTTTGTGATTTTCCGAATATCGTCTCGGAAGTATTACCAGGTTGTCACCTGACCGCTATGTTGAGTTCGTGATCAAGTTGGTTCCTTATAAACCACCACTTCTCCAAGAATCTGTGTTGGATACCCTGAACTGGTTGGTTAAGCTAAAACAATAACTTGGAGAGTTGGAAGATAAAAGTTTGCCAGCTTAGTTCATCTCAAGGGGTATGTTTGCGGGTGTTGAAGATAGATGACATCTTCATCAGTTGGTCCCTGTGATCAGTTGTTGGACCTTTTGTCATATCAAAACTTTGATTTGAGTATGGGCTATCATCAAATCAAATCAGAACCAATGATATTCGTAACGTTGTCTTACTCGTGATTGATCCCTCGAGCATACACCGTTATATCTCTTGGTCTGACCAATGCTATCACTTGTTCACATAATTATGGAATTCCATCTCCAAGGAAATCTGGATGACCTGTTGTTGAGCCCATCAACAAACATCCTTATCTCCTCCGTGATCTTGTAGGACATTAAGCTAGTGTTGGAAACTTTGTAAGCATTGCCTTCGTGTCACGTTCATGAGGTATATGTTGGATGAGAGAAGAGACTTTCCCTAATTCAGGTGTAATTGATGTAAGTTGCCACCGTGAGTTTGAGAAAGCTTGTTTTACCCCCTCTGGAATCATCCCAATTCAGTCATGCATACGTGCGAAGTATACTATGGCATGAGAGATTAGCTACCTCCAATCCATTGGTATTTCCTAGCACACGAAGCCACCGATTGATTTGTTCAAGAAAAGAAGTTCATGCGCTAATCCCGAAGGGCCCAGACGAACATGCACAAGACTTCGTTATATACAATGATGATTCCCAATCTAAACTCGGTAGTAATTTATTATAAGACTACTATGTGGTCACGTTTGTCTGGGACAACGTGCTCACAGGTACGTAGCAGAACTAGCTCATGTTTTGGAGCTTGCTATCGTGGTTCACTCCCCGAGAATCTCGCAACGCCGTCTCGTCGAATTGTGTTGCAAACATTCATTCTTTCTAGACTCGATGAGTTTGGAATATCCTGACACCAATCAGAACTGAATCTCAGGCAGATATGATGGTTGGTGCATTTCCCAAGAACTATAATATTGGTCTCTCAATAACCGGTAAAGTGGATGTCGTGGCCAACACACCCAGCCGGAATACCTATTGTTGTAGAATCTTGATTGAAGAAGTTGGCCACCTCCCCATAGGGATTTTGTAGGATTTACTCCCTAATTGTTCCTTATGGACTTTTTGTGCTCCCGAAGTCCGACCTTTACTTGATGGCCATGTTGATGCTTTTAAGCATTCACCGTGGTACCTAGTACATCAAGGAGAACATTAGAAGCGGAGTGCTAAATGTCTCTCGGTCGATCATCCAGATTTTTGCTTCCTTGGCTCCGCTAAGGTAAAATCTGAGACGGTGTTATCTTCCTTTGCATCTGCATCGTCCACCACTATTCATCATGGTAGTATGTTGTGTTGACAGGATCCTTGACACGGATGATGGTAAAACCTTGATGAATATGGGAATGCTCAAGTTCTTGAGAGCACGCACAAGCACTAGGTGTTATCCTCGACACTAACCGGGATTGATCCCAGTGTTCTTGGTTATGCTATAATCCCTCAAGAGTAGATTTACTCTCTACTGTTGGGATTCACCCCAGTTACCAGAATAATTCCCAACATTTGCATTTTGTTCCCAGCTTGCACCGCCAATGTGCCAATTTTCCATGTGTTGCCCTTCTCAGCCACTGCTGTTCAGGATTATTTTCAGAAGTGGACTTGCCATGGGTCCCATTCATTTCCGATGATAAGCAAATTCAACCTTGGCATTGTCTTTTACAAGGCAGTCCACATCATCCATTCTAGATGGAGATTGTCATTCTTTTGGACTCCGTCAAATGATCGATTGTGATTTGCCTTAGGCTGGTATAGAGAGTTTCAATGACCTCTATATCAAAAGTAATTCTTTTTGCCACTTAAGGGAATAAATCTACGAGTCACCTTCTCTAAGGTACCCCGCCTGGTGACATCGATCACCCTCTTCTTAGGTGTGGAATTATTGCCATTAGGTGAACCTTCATCATTTATTTCACTACGTCCCTCTGGAGGTGTACTCCGTGTCTCAGCTCAAGAGATGTTTCGACATCTCAATCCATGAGATGATCTTGAATTACTCGATCTTCGAGAAGATCAAATCTTGTAGAATTCATGTTCCTTTGTTGTCGTGTTGGATGAAGCTTTGAAATCAAGGATGCCAGGATTAACATGAGGCAAGCAATCAACACTTATATGGAGGACACTTGGATCATGAAGATTGTGTTAGTTAGTGTCCCCTCTGATTTCTTATCTCACGTCCTGAATCTCGGGACGAGATTCTTGTTTAGTGGGGGTGAGTTGTCACATCCCCAGCTTCACCTTGCATTAGGATATCACCTGTCTGTTGCATCATGTTTATTTTTCAAAGGAAACCTGAAATGGGGATGATCAAACCCTAGCACTAAATGAATTTAACTAGGGTCAAATTAAAATCTTTTTCAATGAACCCAAAATGCCCCTTGGAAAAGTTCATCATTTTTGGATTGATTAAAAACCTGTGCCAAAAATGTTGCACATATTTTTAGGACCATTCTGGATTTTTGAATTAAATCATATCTTACTTGCATTTGGGCATTTAAATTTTACATATTGATTTAAATGCTCAAATAATCATAAGCTAAAATGTTTACTGTTGGATTTATTCTAAACAGTAGCCATGCTTGGTTTCATGATTTTTGAGTGTGCCTAAGTATTTTTAATAAAGCCCAGAACAAAATAACAAAATAGAATAACAGAAACTAAATAGAAAACAGATAAAGAGGAAGCCCACCTAAGCCACTTACCTATGCAGCCCACCTGGCGGCCCAAGTGGTCAGCCCAGTCCACCAGCCCACCACCGCCGTCGTCCTCCTGGTGCCAGTCGGCCAGGCGTGTGGCCGGCGCGTGCGCACGGCCGTGACTCCACGCCACCTGCCTGCCTGGCCCTCCCCTCGCCAGCGCGACGCCGCGGATGACCACCCCACTGCCGTCCGGATCGATCTGACCTCTCACTCGCCCCCTTCCTCCCTCCCTCGTCTCTCCCGAACGATGGCCGAAGCCGCCATGGCCGTGCCGCCGAGAACACCGCGCCCACCGCCGTCCCCTTGCCCCTTCGCCGTGTCCAGAAGCTCCGCAACTGAGCACCACATCCCCAAGCCGAAGGAATCGAGTCGGAGGGCTCCGCTTCGTCGTCTACGTCATCGTCTTCAACCTCGGGTGCCGCCGTTCATCGCCGTCGATTTGTTCCGGTCAAGCCTTCCCCGAGCCCGCTGAACCTCTCTCCGTCCTCCCTGTGAGCTACTGATTCCTTCCCCTCTTTTTCCACTGCTGTACGTGCATCCTAGCTAGCTCCACCACTGATGCCCGACCTCACCGCCGCCGACGATGCCGCCGCCGTGGCCATAGTTGCCACAACCCGCGGATGTGCTCCCCAACGTGCTCACTGAGCCCTCAGGAGCCGAATGCACCCACCAGCTCACCTCCCCGTGCCCCGTAGCACCTATCCCGTCGGTGCCCGAACTCCGGCCGCCGCCGGGCTCGACGCCGGCGACGATTCCGACCACCCCAACTGCTGCCGCCTAGTGCGTTGGATGCGCAAGAGCCTGCGCATCCTGTAGGTGCCCTCCGCCGCTCGAATGGTCGTCGGAGGCGGTTTTCCGACGCCCTCCGCCGCGTTCGACCTCGCCGCCGGCGAGTCGCCGACAGGTTTGACCTCCGCCGTTGACTAGTTTTGACCCCTGTGAGTCAATGACATGTGGGGCCAGCCCTGACTAATTTTAGTTTAGGGTTTTAATTAAGTTTTAATTGTTGTCATTAATCTAATTAGACACTGACATGTGGGCCCCGTGTCTGTTTAGTTTAGATTTAAACTTTTAGTTAAGTGCTGAGAGACTGACCAGTGGGACCCACTGGTCAGGTTTGACCTGGACCCGCCTGTTGACTTGCTGACGTCACACAGACGTCATGCTGACGCAGTAAAGCCTTTTATGGTATTTAAATAAATCTTAAATGATTTATTTATTTCAGAAAATATTCAAAACTGCTAAAAATCATATAAAATCAACCGTAGCTCAGATGAAAATAATTTATATATGAAAAATGATCAGAAAAATTCAAGGAATCTGTTTATGGCATTTTCATGCATGTTTGAACAAGTTAAACCTGCTGATCAAGTAAAATCAATTAAATGGTATTTGAATAATCACATCTGGAGTTTAAATTTGAATCTTGGATTCAAACTAACTTCATTTAACCTGTTGCTAGTTGCATTAGCTCAATCAACAGCATATTGCCATGTCATGATCATGCATTCCTCTGTTTGTCGGTTTTGTCCCCTCTTAGTAGACGACGTTCCGACGATGTGATCGATGACACCGATGAAGACTCATTGTTATCTTCAGAAGTGCCAGGCAAGCAAAACCCCATTGAGCATTCCGATACAATCCCACTCTCTCGCTCTTGCTCTCTTTTAATGCATTAGGACAACAACGCTTCAATTGTTACCTGCTGCGGTAGTTGAACCCCTTTCCACTGCATGACCCGTTATTGCCACATTAAATAGTTGAAACCCACTAGTATGAGTAGGAGTTGTTTGAGCCATGTTGTGCCTACTCATTGATGCTTTCTGGTTATGCCTGCTATTGCTTAGAGTTGTGTCAGGTCTGATTCATCGGGGATGAATTGGAATGTGATGAACATGTCCTACTGTGTGTGAACACGATTTGGTAAAGGTAGCGATGAGAGGCCATGTAGGAGTACATGGTGGGTTGTCTCATTGAAACCGTCCTTAGGAACTGAGTTCTGTGTTGGTTGATCCATGAAACAGCTACTACCACACATTGGGCCCTGAAATATGACCCCGCTCGACTTATTGACTGCCCTTGTTCTCTGTCCAGGAGTTGCATCTAGTTTCTGGTGTTTGTAGTTTACTGGAGGTCATGCGCAGTGCTGACCCTCGGGGTGGGCTGTGACATGGCAGGTACGTTGCCCGGTGTACCGGTCGCCCGTTTGGTGACGCAGGAACCCTGTACACATCGTTTGGGGCCGTGAGCGACACCCCGGCCGGATCTCCCCACGGATGGAACCCAAATAGGCGATAAACCTGGACGAGAGACTTGAGTGGTTGGTTAGGTCGTGGTCTACACCCACGTCGGCTTTCGCTTGAAGTCTGCCGAGCACATGTCGTGTGCAGACGCTAACTGGTGGAAACATGTGTGAAGAAGTACACCCCTGCAGGGTTATATATATAATCTATTCGAATAGCCGTGTCCGCGGAAATGGACTTCTGGGTTGCCTATAACAGTTCATAGACAAGTGAAAGTGGATACTCTAAAACACGCAAGATAAGCGTGAGTGCTATGGATGGCCTTCTCGTAGGGAGACGAGAGCGGATCCATAGTGGTGTATTGATTGGTGAATATGTGGACTCGTGTGCGCCACCTCAAAAGAGTTACTTGCAGTCGTAGTTTAGGATAGACACCGAGTCAAGCTGGCTTGCTGCAGTCAAACACCACCACCCCTTTGTTGATACTGATGCATATGTAGCTAGTTCTGATGTAAGTCTTGATGAGTACCTTTGTACTCACGTTTGCTTAATTATGTTTTTGCAGAGAGACTTCAGTCTCGCTAGTGGTTCCGCGTGGACTTCGACGTTTAGCTTGTTACCTCAGCTACGATCTTGTACCCTTGGGAGGGTCTTGTAGATAGTCAGGCTCCTCAGCCTTTTTCATTTGTAGTCGTTTGTACTCAGACATGTTATGCTTCCGTTGCCTGTATGCTCTATATGTTGGGTCATGTGACCTCTACTTGTAATAAATGCTATGATGGCTCTTCTGTGCCTCTATCTATATGAGTTGTTGAGTTATGTTGTGATGCCATGTTGTACGGCACATACCTGCATGTTATGCGTACGTGTAATGTGTATTGTTATGTGTGGGATCCGACACCTAGTTGTTTACCCTTGGTAGCCTATCTTACAGGGAAATGTCTCCTAGTGCTTCCACTGAGCCTTGGTAGCTTGCTATTGCTCCGGAACACTTAGGCTGGCCGGCATGTGTCCTTCTTAGTTCCTGTGTCTGTCCCTTAGGGGAAATGTCACGTGTTGTTCCTTTAAGTCCTTGTAGCTTGCTACGACTTGGGTTCATACGTTGATGACCGACACGTTCATTGCTGGGTCATGAATGCCTGTCTCTGTAATTTAGTGCCACCTTTGGTTTATAACTAGTCATGTCCGCCCGGGTTCTCTGTCATATGGATGCTAGCGACACTATCATATACGTGTGCCAAAATGCGCAAACGGTCCCGGGCCAGGTAAGGTGGCACCCGTGGGGATACCGTGCGTGAGGCCGCAAAGTGATATGATGTGTTACAGGCTAGACCTGTGTGACTTAGGATCGGGGTCCTAACAGAACGGGACCCCCCGAGGAGTACTTGGGAACTGCCCTCCTTTTATCTATATGATAAGATTATGCTTGTGAATGTATTACTTCATTCCTTCGCCCGGCACCGGGACAGAACAGTCGGCCCGGGGGCTTGCCGCTTTGTCCTACGTTTAAATTCTCCAACAATCGGCAAGTAATGTGCCGGCATCCAAGGCCTCTCTTTCCTAAAAGTCATAGACTCACAGAACGAGGCTGTCCGATTGCCCACATGAAAATGGCTAAGGAAAAAAGCAAACATAGTGTCGGATTTAGGGCTCCGCAAAAGCCAAGAAGTTCGAACAGAGGGGCGTGAACGAAGATCTCTCCCACTCACGTCTACCTAGCATCTTGCTCTCATCTCGGTGGAGGGATTCAAGAAAACAACAGATAGAACACATAAGAGTTTACCCAGGATCGGGCCACCGTTTGGTGTAAGACCAT
This sequence comes from Secale cereale, assembly GCA_902687465.1. Taxonomy (NCBI): domain Eukaryota; kingdom Viridiplantae; phylum Streptophyta; class Magnoliopsida; order Poales; family Poaceae; genus Secale; species Secale cereale. The sequence continues at coordinate 556,171,565 of LR738710.1, forward strand.
ACTTCTTGCTTTGGTGGATTAGCCTCGGGAGGGCTGGAATATGAGCTAGTACAGTGGTTCCTGAGCTCGGGAGGTGAGCTCAGGAGGGTTAGGAGGCAAGTGTTCTTGCTCCTTGTGTGGTGGCAGAGTATACGGATCTGCTCTACTCGGCTAGACTTGGTTCGACTTGTCTTGACCTCCCCCCTCTACATACTGGGGGTTCTAGCTACTTATACAGGTGGCCATGGTCCTCTTCGCCCGAAATGTTTAGGCGGGAAGGGATCCCACAATGGCCATTTTTGAGCAGGAACACAAGGACGTTCTTATCCTGACAAAAGCAGTATTCGCTTGCAAAAGGATCATGCGGTGACGCGGTGGTGGGCTCGACGGTGACATGCTCCTTGTCGTCCTTGCGGTCTTCGGTCTTGTTGCACCAAAGGGGAAACCTTTGCCCCACTCCTTGGGAACACGCGGCTCCACTATCCCCTTTGCACCAAAATGGTAACTGCACCGCTGGCGGACGCTGGCACCCGCTGGCGTGGTGCGTCAAAGCTGACATCACTGTCTCCTCCTGACGCAGGCTTGGCCTTGGAATCCCCGCCCCTCCGAAGCACCTTGCCGAGGCCGCTCCCGAGGAGGTCTGGACTTTGTTCTCCTTGCGAGGCTTAGCCCCCTCGCGAGGGTCTTGGACAGCTGGTCGATCAGCTGGGCCATACCAGGCCGCTTGTAGGAGCGCGTCGCGGCCCCCAGACAGACAAGTCTATGTACCATTGTTCCCAGGACGCCGACACATAGGTCAAGACGGCCTTTGAGACAAGTCATCCGGCTGCTGGCCAGACGGTCGGCCGGGTTCTAGCTTGACCAAGCCACGTTCCAGACGGCAGGATACTTACCTATCCTAAAAATGGCCAAGACCCTAACCCAGCCATATACCACAGAGTGGTTGTCCGGTTGGCAGGACGACGGTCAAAGGAGACGGCAAAAGAATATGCCCAAAGGAACAAAAGGCAGTGCCAAGACAAGAACTCGGCAAAGAGCATAAACACATGCGAGATTAACAGAATATTTACATAGCAAAAGGCCCATGGCCGCCATTCAACAATGTTTTAGGATACACCCAGTGGGTGGAATTGTGCAAGACTAACTTGACTGGTTAGAAAGCAAACAGAAAAACAAGAGATAGCATGGCCGCCTAGGCCGAAGGAGCAGCAGGCGGATCTAGCAGCACCGTGGAGTCCGTCGCGTCGGCAGCTGAGGGGGCCGCCTGGTGGACCTCAACCTGGTCGCCTTCTGTGGCATTTGGCGCGGTTCCTGGCGGCTCGCTCGTCGAGGCCTAGTCGGGTTGAGGATGAACAAGTGGCTCGCCTTCCAGAGGGCCGCCTTCCTCATCCTCATCTTCCCCGTCCTCACCTTCATCGCTCCAGGCAATCACCTCATCCAGCTCCTCCGAGGCCGCCAGGTTCAGCCCAAATTTATCGAGCAACATGACACAGCCGTTTTCATCCAACTCTAAGATGAAGACGGCGGTGCCAGCATAGTCGGCGATCGCGGTGGCACGCTTGATGAGGTCTCCCCACACCGCCGCCAGCTCGGGCTAGGCCTCCAGGCGGAAAGTTGCTAGTTGGGCAAGATCCAGGTTGGGATACCAGCCCTTGGCAAATTCCAAGGCCGCCCGCATGCCAGCTCTTGCGGTGGCGCCTTTCCAGGCCTCGAACCGGCCGGCCGCCACCTCCAACCACTTGGTAGTCCGGCTAGGTGTGTGCGGAGCTGGGACATATGGCCAAAGGATGGCCAGCACCTAGGATCCGGTGCGTTGCAGGCGTCGAATCATCTTGCCTCCGGCCGATGGCGCGATGCTAGGGGGCCGGCTGCAAGCGTGCCTTTACGGCAAGAACCTGCTCGCTGAGGGTCCGGGGCGCATTGAGTGCAATCTCTATGCCTGCTCGATGCCTCTCATCACGCCGGGCTTCGATAGCCTGGCTGAAGGCATCAGAGTGACCAAGGAAGAACTCTACTCTAAGAAAAAGACAAAAGAATAAGAAGATGGGAGCCGACTTCTGTGGAAGTCGGCAAATGTGCAGAAGAGAAGAAATAACTTACCGTCAACCATGTCCTCGATCGCCTCATAGCCATCAGGTAGGGCCTTCTCCGTTCTGGCCCATTTCGAGCGTTGAGGCTCGAACTCGGCCCGACGGAGCTCTTCATCATCCGCCAGCTTCTTGAGCTCCACCTTATGCTTCTCCGCCTGATCTGCCAACTCCTTGGCCAGGCGGTCGTGCTCTTGGATGGCTTGGCTGCGCTCCTGCTCCTTGGTAAGGAGCTCGGCCTGGACCTAGCCCAGCTGGGCCCAAAGATTAACCGTGGTTTCTCACGAGAGAAGAAGAAGAGGGCGTCATCACTAGCCAAAGACAAATTAACCTTGTAGTTCCGAGCCGCCTGCTCAGCAATCGGCCCGGCACTCGGGGACTACACCCAGCGGGTGCGCTCACTCGCCCTCGCAAGGAGAAGAAGAAGAAGCACTTACTCAGACTCCCAGTCAAGACGGCTGTCCGCTTGGTCAGCTCCTGATGCTGGGAGTTGTAGATGGCCACCCGAAGATTGTGGTAGTCCTGCGACAAGGACGGCAAGAAACATATCAACTCACGGGAATTACCTTGAAGTTCCAAGCCGCCTGCTCAGCAGCTGGCCCGGAACTCGGGGGACTACACCTAGTGGGTGCGCTGACGCGCCCCCACGAGAGAAATTGGAGGAATAAAAAACAAAAGAACAAGTCAGCATACCCGGATGGCCGTCCGCATGGCCAAGAAGTCCTGCAATGCTTTTTGCAGGGTGGAGCCTTGGGCGTTGAACCTCTCCCGAACATCCCGGGAGGCAAGATTCAAAACGCCACCGCTACTGCTAGGCGACCAGCCTGGTGGCGCGTCACTAGTGGCCTCGTTATCCGGCGACGACGAGCCGGCCATGCAGGCTTCCACTTGCCGCGAGACTGAAGCCTCCCTCGCTAGTCGCTGGCGCACTGGAATCCGAGTGGTGGGGAGCGGTCCCACCACCAGCTTGCCTCCGGCTGATGGCGCGATCGGCCCCTTGGGCCAGCTGTCCCGCGCGTCAACAAGTGGCGGGAGGGGGGCCGCCTCCACCTCCACGATTGCAGGGTCGTCCCTTTCCCTTTCCAAGGCCGACTGCTCACCACCAGCAGACACTTGACCAGACGACTCCGATGGAGCTGCGTGCGGGGGGTTAGTGGGTTCCGACGATAGCCGGCGGGCCGTCTCCTCATCCCGCACCCTAGCGGCTATGTCCGCCTGGGTCTTGGCTGCCGGGCTGCCGCTGTCGGATGCAGGGCTCCACAAAACCCACAGAGTTCGAACACATGGGCGTGAACGAAGATCTCTCCCACTCTCGTCTACCTAGCATCTCGCCCTCGCCTGGTGAAGAGATTCAAGCAAACAACAAGTGAAGCACGCAAGAGTTTACCTAGGTTCAGGCCACCGTTTGGTGTAAAACACTACTTCCTGATTTGGTGGATTGGCCTCGGGAGGGCTGAAATATGAACTAGTATAGTGGTTCCTGGGCTCAGGAGGCAAGCTCAGGAGGGTCAGGAGGCATGTGTTCTTGCTCCTTTGCGTGGTGGCAGAGTTTATGGATATGCCTCTCTTGGCTGGGCTTGGTCTAACTTCTCCCTCCATAGTGGGGATCATAGCTACTTATATAGGCGGCCAGGGTCCTCTTCCCCCGAAATGTTTAGGCGGAAAGGGATCCCACAACGGCCATTTTTGAGCGGGAACACAAGGACGTTTCTATCCTGACAAAAGCAGTCTTCGCATGCAAAGGGGAAACACAAGGACGCGGTGGTGGGCTCGACGGTGCATTCCTCCTTGTCGTCCTTGCGGTCTACGGTCTTTTTGCACCAAAGGGGAAACCTCCCGCTCCTCGGGAACCTACGCCTGCGCTGCCTCCTTTGCACCGAAACGACAACTGCGCCGCTGGCGGGCGCTAGCACCCGCTTGCGCAGTTCGTCACTGTTAACGTCTCTGCCTCCTCCTGAGGCAGACTTGGCCTTGGATTCTCCGCCCCTCCGGAGCACCTTGCCGAGGCCGCTCCTGAGGGGGTCTTGGCGTTGTTCTCCTCGCGAAGGTCTTGGACAGCTGGTCGAATAGCTTGGTCATACCAGGCCGTGGTAGGAGCGCGCCGCGGCCCCTAGACAGACAAGTCTGGGTACCCTAGTGCCCAGGACGCCGACAGTAGCCCCAGGGCCCATGGGGCATGCGGAGTTGGCTTCGGGGCGAAGCCTTAGCCGAGGACGAAGCGCCGTGGGCCCCAAAAAGGTTGCGCGCTAGGCTGGCGCGTGACGGTTGGATGGGACGTGGGTGGCCTCGCTCCCCATGTCGTCTCGGCAACCGTGCGTCTTGACAAAAAAGGAGCCGTCCCTGCTATGGGGGAGTTATCGCTTCCCTTCCTTCCTGATCAGATCTCTCCCTCCTACACCTCCTGCCTTCCTAAATCGCTTGCATCCTTCGGCACCTTCAACAATGGTGAAGAGGAACAAGGGTGCCACGCCGGCGTCCGGATCTGCTTCTTCCCTTGAGGTGGTGCTCGAGGAGTCCTCCATCACCAAGGAGGAGGACTACTCAGAGGTACAAACTTTCTTGTCAAGCGTCGACAACGAGCATGGCCCGACGGGAATCTGGGCCGGATCCACCATGAAGCGGATCTTGCCAAAGTCCTGCTACCCCTTTTTTCTCCACAACATCTCTGTGTGGCTCGTGCCACCCTTCTTAGAGATCTTCTACGCCGTCCTGGAACATTACTAGGTGCATGCTCTCCATATCCAGCGTTGCTCCATCTTCGTCCCGTCGCTCTTCGCCTTTTACTGTGAGATGCTCGTCGGGGTGAGGCCGACTGTCGCCCTATTCCGCCATTTCTTCTCCATGCGTCGATACGATGAGGGCCCATGCTCGAGCTGCGGCTCCTTCGTCTTCCAGCACTAGGGCTATCGGCTGATGACGGCCGGGAAGAAGAAAGACTCCCACCAGAAGAGGTGGGTCTATCTGCATGCCCAACGCGTCCATCCTCTCCTGACGTTGCATACCACCCGTCCGGCGAAACACGCCGGCTGGAGCTACGTGAAGCTCACCGACCCCCTTGTCGGGCCTGTCCTGGCAAGGATTGAGGCTGACCTGGGCTCGAGGCTCGAAGGGGGCCAGATCGTGAAGGAGTTCTTAAGGCAGCGTCTCATGCCGCTGCAGGCACACTCGCGCCCCATGTGGGAGTTGATGGGCGATGACGACAGGCTATGGCTGCACTCAGGGGTGCTGGCCGAGGCTGATCTAGACTTCACCTCGGTCACCCTCCTAGGGATGATTCCTGGGGACCTCCCCGGGATCCACTTGCCGCTGTACAGCCACCCTAACAAGGACGAGCTGTTGAAGGCCGTGTCAGGTTTTTGTTCGCCCGTTGGCGCTCCGCCACGGTTGACGTGTCTTCTCGTGCCGACGACAGGAGCAACGAGGGGGGCTCCGAGGAGACCCTAGACGATGAGGGGGACTCCTCCGAGGCGTCTGTTGGAGCAATGGTGTTAGGCGTAGGTGCCGCCGGGCAGCCCCTGGCGACTACTCCACGTTGATCCGGAAGCGCTACATCTGGGGGAAGCAACACGACGACCCCACCGAGGAGTGTCGTGCCAGCGAAACTGGCGATCATGGCTGCGCCCAGGACTGTGGCCTCCCGCCTTCCCAAGATCTGGACCACCAGCACGCCAATAGCGCCAGCAACCGCGACTGACTTATTGGTGAAGAGAAGGGCGCGCCTCGCCTTCGACAAGTGTGGAATCTCTTGCTATCCTTAGTTGTTGTGTCCCTGACGTGCTTCTCCAGATGCAGTAGCCTGGGTGGCGTGATGAAGAAGGCGAAGAGTGAGGTCATGTCGCGGTGACCTGCCCCTCCTGCTGCTGATGCGACTGCAGAAAAGGGTGCCACAACGCTGAGCGTCTCGGCCAACCGGGCCGCCGATCATGCGGCGGCGGTGTCACTTGAGGGCGCCCTTGCGGCCTGCGAGGCCGCGGTGGCTTCTGCTCCGGCTGCTTCAGCGAGGGGCCCGGAGCACACGAGCCCCTGGTCGAGCAGCCGGTCTTGTCGGTGCTCGTGCATCAGCCGGCGTAGCTTGGCCCTGTGACCTTGGATGCTGCCTCCGCCGCGCTGGGTCGGCTTTGCGCCGAACTTCAAGGTGGTGATGGCCGCGCAATGGAAGGGCGCCTGGGGCTTGTCAACGGGTGGGTCCTGGCAGATGAGTCTGCACAGACCTCCTGGAGCCAGGCCTCAGCGATCGCTGCCAAGGGTCGAGAGGAAGCTGTGGCAGCCACGCGGGCTCGCGACGCCGCGCGAGCCGACGCTGCGTCCTTCGAGAAGGGCTGCCTCAAGGCGGAGACCGAGCTGGAGGCCCTTCACGAGGAAGGCACTGGGCGAGCCCTGGAGCTCAAGAGGTTGGAGAAGGAGCTCGAGTCGCAGAAGGCTGAAACGTCTCGGCTGCAACAAGAGCAGCTTGTTTATCGCGTGGCCCTGGAGAAGCCGAAGGTTGAGGTTGAGCAGGCCAAGGCGACCCAAGCTGCTCGCGACAAGGAGGACGCCTTGCGGCCTCGGCAGCAGTGAGTCGCGAGGCCCTTGCCGCCTTTGATCTTGAGGGCCGTAAGGTGCTGCAGGCCGCCTACGGGGAAGGGTTCAAGGTACCGCTGTCCGCCCCGGAGGGAGACCCCGCCAGGCTCCTCGCCGCGCATGTGAATTCCCCGCGCGATTTGCGGCCTCAATTGGCCAGTTAGCTGATGTCGAGAGCCACACGCTCCTTACCTTGGTTCTGACGCAGGTGTGCAGCCACCTAAGTCTTCGTGACCTCACCCTTGACCTGGCCTCGCTGTCCGAGCCCGTGACCACAGTCACGGAGGGCACGGCTGCAGAGGCCCAGGGGGCGAAGGTCACGGAGCTGGTGGAGGCATTCCTCCAGGCCACTGCTACCGCAGCCGAAGAGGTGGAGACCGGTGCTGATGCGCTTGGTGATGCCTGATCTATTCCTGTCCGGAGAGAGAAGTGCGAGTGCCTCGGGGAGGCGTGAGAACTTTGTTTGAATTTGAAAAACTTGGTATTACTGTAATAGGTAGATTATTTCCGTGCTTGCTTCCTTTCATGTTTGCTTTGGCCCAACCCCGCGCATAGTTCGATCGCCATTGAGCCCTCCGGGTGACCGGGGTTATGGTAATAACTAGACTCAAGGGATGTGGGGCTACGTGGCTAGTGAGGCCCCTGGTTCGCGATGCCTAGGGGTCCCCCTTGTCGTTCAAGCGAGCCCGTTTGCGTTCTGCGTCGGCAGGGCCCAACCCCGTGCATACCTCGATCGCCATTGAGCCCTCCAGGTGACCGGGGTTATCGTCATAACTAGACTCAAGGGATGAGGAGCTACGTGGCTAATTAGGCCCCTGGGTCGCGATGCCTAGGGTCCCCTTTGACGTACGAACGGCCCTCATGAAGGAGAACGAGCACCATACCTTGCTCACGAGCCTCCGCCTGGGATGGGGGCACGAGAAGGCCAGGTGTCTGCGCACCTGGTAGGGTGGCGTCTGCCAGGCATGACCTGAGCATAGCCCCCATGCCTAGCCCCCCTCGCGACACCCATCCAAGGAGAAGCTATGACCGTCGTGAGCTGAAAAGCTCCCTGAGGTTGGTGCGACCACTAGGGGCCGCCCTCAGTTGTTTATAACTAGCGCGGAGCATAGAGCTACCACACTTGCGCAGAGTGTGGGCATAACCACGCCTCGGTTGTAGCGGCCATCACGGAGCTTGGTGCTTCCACTGGTTCGTGGGCATAACCACTCCTTGGTTCGATATGCAAGCGCGGAGCATGGTACTTCCACTGGACCGTGGGAGGGAGCCTCCCACCAGGAGAGACTCCGGGGCGTGTACAGCTCCGTCCTGATGCAGGGCTTGCACGGTAGGACAGCCAAGGTGTATATGGGCCCTCCTCAGGACGAGCTGAATGACTGTGAGGAAGTTCTCGTGAGCTTACACATCACTCACGAAACCCTACCCTAAGGCAGGTTGCGCCTGAGTCTTCTTTTGCAAAATGTGAAAAGAGAGGTGTTGTGTCGACCTACACCGAGTGCATCTCTAGAGGGTATCGCATGAGAAGGCCGCAACACCAGCGACCCCAGGAGGTGACGTCACGGGAATGGCTCGCGAGACAGAGCTCACCCGCTGGATTTGTCGACGCTGCAGGGACGGACCCGAGCACAGACGTCGTGCCCAGTCTTCCCATGTAACGATCCAAAAGAAAAACAACCGGCGCGCGGTTCCCGTATGAGCGAGGCACCTGCCACGGAGCCCTACTTACCCTCCACGATTAGCCAATGCGAGAACAAGGAACCAAGGACCACGGGAGGTGACGTCACGGGAATGGCTCGCGAGACAGAGCTTGGCCCTTTGGTTTAGCGATGCTGCAGGGATGGACCCAAGCACAGACGTCGTGCTAGTCCTTAATCATGGGGCGGTCGCGAGTGGGCTCACAAGGGCTCATGACCTTAGTGGCGGTGAGAACGCCAAGCATGCAGATAATGCGAATGGAAAGAAATAACTAGCCTTGGTCATGCAAAAAAGGGGAGACAACTGCGGGGGAACAGCCCCCAACAGTCCGAGGATGATGCAGCCCGGGGGACGCCCTCGATTGGATACCTGAAGCGTCACCTCATACTTGTCGAAGAAGAGTTGGGGTAGATGAAGACGCGAGCCATGCAGGTTGCTCCTGAAGATCGTCGGGATCCTGAGGCCCAGGGGCTCCGGAAGCTCTCAGTGGTCGTGCGGGTCCGGTTCTTGCTCCATCCAGACCACCTGGCACTGAGCCTCCCGAGTCCCCAAGGCCTGCTGCGCGAGACGCTGGAACATGGCAGCTACGTTGCGGAAGCTGAAGAGTGTGTGGACGTAGTTGCAGGGGAGGGTCCTCCTCCGGCCGACCGCCATCGGCCAGAAGTGCTTCTGAGAGGCGGCTCGGTTGAAACCCATGATGTCAATGCAGACGCGGGAAAGGTCGCTCGGGCTGCGAGCAGGTGAGCTTGGGGTTGTGCGGTTACGCCCACCGCGGATGAGTCTTGCGTATTGAAGTTCCTCGGTAACTTGGTTGATGAAGTCCTCAGACCCAGCGCTGAGCGGTTCACGCTGGGCTCACAAAAACGCGCGTCAAGACACGCCTGCAGGTGGTGCCCGAACACCTCCCTCGAGACACTGGTGAGTCCGGAGACACTATAGAGGAGATCCCCCGAGCCTGTCACAAGAGGGGCGACGGGCGCGCCTCCTTATGCGAGGGTGGAGGGCGCCTCGTCAGCAGGCGCGAGTCTTGAGGCCGGACCGTCAAGAGCCCCTGCGTCCTGAGGTCCGTTGACGGGCAGGTTCTTCTTCTTCTTGGGGGCGGTCTGCAAGGCGAGGACAACTCCATCCTCATCGGAGCATTCGACCACCGAAGTCTGGTAGGCGCGCTCCAGGGAACACACGGCTTCCTTCTCGTCGGAGGCGATCGTGATGACTCCGCCGCTTCCAGACATCTTGAAGACGTTGTAGCCATGATGGGTCGCCGCCATGAACTTGGCGAGGGCAGGATACATGAGGATGGTGTTGTACGGGAGGTGGATGTTGGCAACGTCGAAGTCGATGAGCTCGGAGTGGTAGTTATTGCAGTCACCAAAGGTGACGGGAAGGCGGACCTGCCCCATCGGGAGAGTGGAGCCATCCGTGACTCCTTAGAATGGCTTGGTCAGGTTGAGCTGGTCGTAGGGGACCTGGAGTGTCTCGAAGGTCAGGACGGAGAGGACATTGAGTCATGCTCCACTGTCGATGAGGGTCTTGGTCACGAGAACGTTGCTGATGGTCGGGGTGCAAAGCATCGGGAGAGTGTCTGGGGCCGCGGTGCACTTGAGCTGGTCCTTGGGGTTGAAGGCGATGACTTGCTTGGTCCACCTGAGGTTGCACGCGGCGTCAGGCCTGGGAAGCGCCGCATTCACCTCACGGGCGAACTGCTTGAAGATGCGGTGGGAAGCCGGAGCAAGGGATCCTCCCAAGATGCATGTAACTGCACGCGGCTCCGGGAAGCCCCCTGCTCCGTCTCCCTGGCGGTCGTCATCCTTACATCTCAGCGGTGGCGGCAGTGGAGGCAGGCCTCCATTGCCCTAAGGTTGACCCTCACGAGGCTGGTCGCGCCAGGGGGCGTCACGAGGCTCCTCCTGTCAGTGGTCTTGACGAGGCTGTTCGCGCCACCCTTGGCATGCATTCCTGTCGTCCCAACGTCCTCCACCTCAGCCTCCTCCACGGCCGTAGCTGTGGTTGTCGCGCTCAGGGTGCTGCTCGATGCGCCCGCCGCACATCGCCCTGAGCTCCTGGCAGTCGTTAGTGTTGTGGCCGTGGATGTTGTGGAAGAAGCAGTACGATCGGTTGTCTCCTGGGATGTCAACGTAGCCGTAGCCACGCTTCACTTCTGGCTCTGCAGCCAACATGGCGGGTCCCTTACGCTTTGCTTGTCGGCGTACTAGGAACCAGAATACCCAGACTTGCCTGTCTGCGGGCCGCGACGCGCTCCTAGTATGGCCTGATACGGCCCAGCTGATCAACCAGCTGCCCAAGACCCTCGCGAGGGAGCCAAGCCTCGCGAGGAGAACAACATCAAGACCTCCTCTTGAGCAGCCTCGGCAAGGTGCTCCGGAGGGGCGGAGAACCCAAGGCCAAGCCTGCCTCAGGATGAGGCAATGATATCAGCAGTGATGCATCGCGCCAGCGAGTGCCATCGAGTGCCAGCGAGTGCCAGTGGTGTAGTTACCATTTCGGAGCAAGGGGGACATCGCAGCCGCAAGTTCCCGAGGAGCGGGGCAAAGGTTTCCTTATTGGTGCAACGAGACCGAAGACTGCAAGGACGGGAAGAAGGATGTCATCGTCGAGCCCACCACCGCGTCATCGCCTGATCCTTTTGCAGGCGAAGACCGCTTTTGTAAGGGTAGGAACGTCCTTGTGTTCCAGCTCAAAAATGGACATTGTGGGATCCCTTCCCGCCTAAACATTTCGGGGGAAGAGGACCGTGGCCGCCTATATAAGTTGCTGGAACTCCCAACGCAAAGGGGACGGACCGATACACCCTGCCACCACACAAGGAGCAAGAACACTAGCCTCCTGACCCTCCTGAGCTCACCTCCTGAGCCCAGAAACCTCTATACTAGCTTGTATCCCGGCTCGCCCGAGGCTAATCCACCAAACCAGGAAGTAGGGACTTACCCCACGCGGTGGCCCGAACCTGGATAAACTCTTGTGTGTCTTGTTCGTTGTTCGCTTGAATCCTTCCACCGTGACATGAGCGAGGTGCTAGGTAGACGAGAGTGGGAGGGATCTTCGTTCATGCCCCTGTGTTCGAACTTAACGGGTTTTGCGGAGCCCTGAATCCGACATTGCTTATTTGGCCTTGGCCTTCTTGTTGTCCGCCTCCGCCTCAGGCAGCTCCTAGAGGGAGAGGCGTCCTTCCTCCGCCCTGGCACACTTTGCCGCGAGCTTGAATATCTCGAGGGATGTGCACATGTCCTCGTGGATGGCAAGCTCCTCCCTCATCTCGACGTCACGGACGCCTTCGGAGAACGCCGAGATGATGGCCTCGTCCGAGACCGTAGGGATCCGGAGGCGCATGGTGTTGAAGCGTTGGATGTACTTTTGTAGGGTCTCTCCCGGCTGCTGCCTCACGTGGCACAGATCAGCAGCTGTCGGGGCTCAGTCGCGGGTGCCTTGGAAGTTGGTGACGAAACGCTCAGGGAGCTCTTCCCAGGAGGAGATGGATCCCACGGGGAGGTTCAGGAGCCAGGAGCATGCGCCATCTTTGAGAGCCATGGGGAACCAGTTCGCCATGACCTGCTCGGTGCCGTTGGATGCCTCGATGCTTAGCTCGTAGAGTTGGAGGAACTCCGTGGGGACGGTGGTGCCGTCGTAGCACGGAGGCAGGTCCGGCTTGAACTTGCCTGGCCAGACAAGACGCCGTAGCTCAGGAGCTAGGGCGCGACATCCAACCACGTTCATGATCATAGGCGCACCCTGCGCCTGCGGTGCTGGTTCTTGGGGTGCTGGCGCCACCACCTCCTGTGGCGCGCGGTCTTGGCACTCCGGGCTAGGGGGCCCACGAGCCCTTGCCTGGAGATGCGGAATCACATGGCAGATCTCCTCGTCGCGCACATGGGCTCTGCGGGGCGGCTCACGCCGCGGAGCCTCGCGCCGGACCTCCTGGCCGGCACCGTATAGTGGAGGCGGAGCCAGGCTTTCGTGGCCTTCGTTCCCCGTCGGGGGCGACGGGGACAGGAGGATTGTGTTAGTGCAGGTGCTTGCGATGGAGCCACTCGTCGTAGAGGTCATATGGCGGTCGGTAGCGCAAGAGCTCCCACACCATTAGCAGCGCAGGCTACTGGTAGACCGGCCCGCGACGGACCAGCAAGGACGACGCTGTGGTCGGTGAGGGTGAAGGCGTCGTCCTGCAGCCATCGCGCCGCACGGACGGGGGCAGTGACGAGTCCTGCTGCTCGTGGATGGCCGGGTCGGTGGCTGCGTTGGCGACCGGCGAGTTGGGGCGGATTGGTGCACTATTGCCCACGGGCGCCGTCTGAGCAACGTTTGCAGCGCGGCGGGTGGCGTGAGCTCGGCGTGTGTCCACCATGGCTGTGGAGCGAAGTTGATGACGAGAGCGGGACGAGGTCGTCGGAGAAGCGAGATCTCGACACGCCCCCTACCTGGTGCGCCAAATGTCGGATCCAGGGCTCCGCATAACCCATAGACTTCGAACATAGGGGCATGAACGAAGATCTCTGCCACTCTCATCTACCTAACGTCTCGTCCTCACCTGGTTAAAATATTCAAGCAAACAACAAGTGAAGCACGCAAGAGTTTACCCAGGTTCAGGCCACCGTGTGGTGTAAAACCCTACTTCCTGCTTTGGTGGATTGGCCTCAGGAAGGCCGGAATATGAACTAGTACAGTGGTTCCCGAGCTCAGGAGGCGAGCTCAGGAGGGTCAGGAGGCAAGTGTTCTTGCTCCTTTGCGTGGTGGCAGAGTTTATGGACGGCCAGGGTCCTCTTCCCCCAAAATGTTTAGGCGGGAAGGGATCCCACAATGGCCATTTTTGAGCGGGAACACAAGGACGTTCCTATCCTGGCAAAAGCAGTATTCGTCTACAAAAGGATCGGGCGGTGACGCGGTGGTGGGCTCGATGGTGACATCCTCCTTGTCGTCCTTGCGGTCTTCTGTCTTGTTGCACCAAAGGGGAAACATTTGTCCCGCTCCTCGGGAACCTGCGCCTGCGCTGCCTCCTTTGCACCGAAATGGCAACTGTGCCGCTGGCGGGCGCTGGCACCCGCTGGCGCGGTGCGTCACTATTGACGTCTCTGCCTCCTACTGAGGCAGACTTGGCCTTGGATTCTTCGCCCCTCCTGAGCTCCTTGCCGAGGCCTCTCCTGAGGGGGTCTTGGCATTGTTCTCCTCACGAGGTTTAGCCCCCTCGCGAAGGTCTGGGACAGCTGGTCCATCAGCTAGGCCGTACCAGGCCATGGTTGGAGCGCGCCGCGCCCCGCAGACAGGCAAGTCTGGGTACCCTGGTTCCCAGGACGCCGACAGCCGCCTTAGCCATGGCCTTGGCCACAGCGTCAGCCTCTGCCCGCGCTGTCTGGGTCGCCTCTGCCTCCTTGCGTGTCGCAGCATCCCGCTCCTCTCGTGCCTCCTGCGCATTCCTCTCCGTCGCCTCTCGGAGGGCGGTGGCTGGATTCACGCGACGAGGGGTAGTGGAGGCCTCCGTCGCTCCGACCACTGAGCCGACGGGAGCTCGCGAGAGGCAAAGCGGAGCTCTTCTTAGAAGGACGCAGGGAGACTGATGAATTATTCGCGAGGAAAGGAAAAGACAAAGCAAAAGGAAGAGCGGGGTGCTTACACGGACATACTCGACCTTGGCTTAGGGGCCCTTTGATAAAGGGCCGCCCTGGCGGCCATCTCCTGGCGATTGGTTAAAGCGACCGAAGACTTGTGTTTCTTGGGCCAACTGCCATACAGCCCGAAGCCGGCCCAGCGCTTCGACCCCCTGACTGCCATTGGCGGCACGATCGAGGAGCTGCCTCCCGCCGAGTCAGCCTCTTGGACACGACTCGACACGTCGTCGTCCTCATCGTCATCTGGCCAATCCCCGACGCTGTCTCCAAACGAGCCGCCTGTTGGCACGTCTTTGCTGCGTGTGACCTCATCCTCCTCCATGGCAGCCACCCCGAGATCGGGGTCGCTCATGTCGCTCTGAGAGCGGTCCGGCATAAGCGGGCGGCCTAAAACTCCCGAGCCAAGGTAGAAGAAAGAACAAACCAAGGCAGAAGAAACAAGAAACAAGAAGGAAACTCACCGCAGGCGGCGGGTTGCTGCGGCTGTACGGCGGCTTGCTGAACTCCCAGTCCGTATCTGACAGTTTGCAATTGGAGATATAATTCACCAGCCGGACTATTTCCGTGACCAGCATCTGCTTGGTGCTCATCCGGCTCAGTTCTCAGCGCTCGGTCATATCGCTGATCAGGTGGGTCCGAGACTGCAGTGGCAGCACATGGCGCTCTACGAAGGCGGCCAACAAGTGCGAGCCCACGAGACCCTCCGTTTCCATCAGCTCCTGAAGGCGGGCTAGGGCAATGGAGCCAGCACGCGAGAGAGTTCTCAGTCAGAACCTCCAGGAGGAGCAGGGTTCAGCAGGCAGACCAGCCGCATAGTACGGCAGGTTAACCTAGTCCCTCTCCGAGTGGACGTTCCGGACGTCGAAGTACGTCTTCTACCACCGCTTTGCCGAGTGCACCTGGGCGATCTTCGGGAAGTGGTTCCCGACGCCGGTGCGCCGCACTGCAACGCAAGCACCGCACTGGGCCGCCCCGCCCCGGAGGGCGGTGCCAAGCTTCAGATAAAAGAGCTCTCCCCATAACTCGAGTGTGGGGAGCACTCCGATATAGCCCTCATAGAGGGTGACGTAGGCGGCGAGCAGCACCACCGTTTTTGGCGTACGATGGTGGGGCTGCACGCCGTACAAGTCGAGGAATGAGTGGAAGAATCCGCTCGTCGGAAGATCAAAACCACGGAGGAGACGTGACCGGAAGACGACGCGCTCGCCGAACCACGACACCGGCCTGAGCTCGTTCGCCGGCGCGAGACACACTCCCATGTTCCCAGCGTTGGCAAGCCGCCGCGACCGGCAAAGGAAGACGATATGGTCTTCACGGACCTTGCTGCCGTCCCACTCATCGGAGCGGTGGACCGGCACTTCGACGGCCATAGATCGGCACGGAGTTGAGTGATGTGGCGAGAGGGCAAGAGGGTCGAACAAGCACGGGCTCCGGCGGGAGCAGCAGGCGCGGCGGTGGCAAGAAAGCAAGAGGGGCAAGGAAGAAGAAAGAGATGGGGGTGCGCCTGCGATGCGCCAGCCCCCTCCCGTGCCTACTTATAGGCTTGGGGCGACGAAGCCGAAGGGACGGGGCGTGGGATTAACTACGCCTCACCTCGCACGACATGCACTTTTTGCGCCAAACCGCACGCATATAATGCGCGTGGGAAGGGTAACCGACCACCTCGGCCGTAGCGGATCCACGCGCATGCTGAGGCCCTGTAGTGGCAGTCCCACGCCTGCAGCAGCGCGCATGGGATGGCAGGCCGGCTCGCTATGATGACGCCGCGTGGCGTGCCGCCAACGGGCGGAAGGCCCACCCTGCGGCCAGCATGCCGTCCGGTCACCTTCCTTCTGAAGATTCAAATCTA
Source organism: Secale cereale (assembly GCA_902687465.1). Taxonomy (NCBI): domain Eukaryota; kingdom Viridiplantae; phylum Streptophyta; class Magnoliopsida; order Poales; family Poaceae; genus Secale; species Secale cereale. The sequence goes on from LR738710.1 coordinate 556,187,353, forward strand.
GCAGCCGGCCGCTAACAGCCGGCCCATCCAGAACGCGGACAGGAAAACCAATCACTCATCATACAGAGAGGAAAGCCACTGAAGACCGCAGTCCCGCTCACGACCGCAGAGCTCCACCAGCTTCAAGGACTACTGTCGAAGATATTGACCACGGGTGTCCTCATCGACCACCCATGGCGTTTCAAGATATTAAGGACGACTGCCATCCTTCAGCCGATTGCGCATCAGGCCGCCTCCTAGGGTTTCTAGGCCCCAGGAGCCGGCAGCTGGCACGCTGTGAATTATCAATATGCGGCTGCGGAGCAACCAACATCTGGCAGATGGCCCCGCGCCTCCCCCTTGGAGAACATGCCGAGGGATTCTTGACAAGACTCGCGTGGCTACAGTAGAGCATGCTCCCCCAAATCCACGGTGGCGTGGCTATAGTGCGGGTGTACCTAGCAGACACCCCTTGGCCAGCTCGCCACTCTAGCAATGTTGCCCGCGACCTCGCCCTTGTTAGAAGAAGCCACGATCCCACGACCTAGAGGCGGTGCGACCTGCAGGCGGCAGGCCCCACCGGTCTATGGGCCACCAGGGTGCGGCCATCCTTTGGGTGGTGGCGTAGGGAACGGGCCGCCCTCTAGTAGGCGGCCTGCCATTCCCTTCAAATCTGGACTCCATTAAGATGACAAGATGGAGCGTGGCAACAGTGTACGACCGCAAGGCGATGGTACTGTAGCCACTCCCACCTCAGCGGCGCCTTCGTCAGCAGAAGGATGTCAACAGAAGAGCACAATCACACTGGCCCACATGCGGCGGGCCCACATGACGGATATGTCCACGACAGCCAGCGGGACCCACCAAGCGACGGGACCCAGCAGCCGGTGGAAAAGCCGGCGCCAAGAGACGCTGACGGCCGGGGCCCAGACCCGGCCGGATTACCATTGTAGCCCTGGGGGTAGGTCTATATAAACCCCCAGGTTCCTCCATGCAAAGGGGTTAGACATCGAGAGATTCACAGAGAGAGGGAAAAAACCCTAGCCACCACTTGCATTCCTAGAAAGAGAGGAGAGATCTAGCCTTGCCCTTCTTCCTCTTCTAGACGACACAGCTCAAGGAGCAACCTTGAAGCTACCATATTGACAATAGTCATGATGCGGAGTCCCCGCAGAGCAGGACTAGGGGTGTTATCTCCATAGAGAGCCCCAAACCTAGGTAAGATCTGTAGGCGTCCCAAGTTCCGCCTGATCCCGCTTCCAGGGCTCGGCGACGTTCTCTTGACTCCATGCATGATAAGCCATCCTTTGGCATATGTCGCACCAAACCCCCGACATCGATCCTTTCAATTGGTATCAGAGCTTTGGTCTCCATTGCTTTGGTTTAATCACCATTGGAGGAAAATGGATGAGTCTACATTGGGGAGTCTTAGACATAAAGTGCCTATACTTGATGGAGGGAACTTCCACGAGTGGAAAAATAAGATGCTTGAGATTTTTCAATGAATATCATTTGAACAAGTACATTACTACTCCTTGTGCTCGCCTTGTTGATCCTTTGCATCCCACAGCCGATGAGGATCTTGACATGATTCACAATCTTAGAACTATCAATCTTATTGTTAGAGGATTGCCCAAAAATTTGATTGCTAGCTTACCTCCTCTAGATTGTGCTTACACCATATGGAGCTTTTAGAGGACCGATTCCCAAATTAGTCCTTGAAAAATCTGGATGAGATTCTCCATAAGTCTATTGCCTTGAATATGATGAGTACTAGTGATCCTAAGTTTGATGGTTGCCTACTTGACCTTCGCGATCTCATGCGTGCCAAAGGAGATGCTGGAATTATTAGCAATATCATTTCCGAAGTCATTAGAATTCATAGAGATGAACATTGTTACAGTCATACTTCTAATGAATCACTCTCTCTAGGAATTGATCCATCACGATATGGAACATGTATACTATGATGAGGATGATGATAGTGACTATGATCTTGATGAACAAATCAGACATTTTGGTCTTATGGCAAATCTTCATGGTTATGCAGCTGGAGGGAAAGAAAGGAATGGGTGCTTGATAGTGGATGCATGGATCATATGACCGGAGATAAGGACATGTTTGATGAGCTTGCTAGAAATGATGGTCCATGAAAGTATTTTACCTTTGGTGACAACTCTAAGGGTAAAGTTGTTGGCCTTGGTAAGGTGGCCATATACAACGATAGCTCAATCAAGAATGTCAGGCTTGTAGAATCTCTCGGATATAATCCTCTCTCGGTGTCTAGATTAGCTGATTTTGGTTTAAATGTGCTATTCACTCATGTTGATTGCCAAATCTTTCGTAGAGATAATCATAATATGGTCTTTACCGGCATTCGTAGAGGTGACCTATACATTGTTGACTTCACTAAGAAAGCCCAACCTCGCACTTGTTTTATTACTAAATAATCTAAAGGTTGGTTGTGGCAAAGAAGGTTAGTTCATGTCGGCATGAGAAATCTTGATAAGCTTATTAAAGGTGATCATATCCTTGGTGTTAAAGATGTTATATTTGACAAGGATAGACTTTTTAGTGCTTGTCAAGCAGGAAAACGAGTTGGAGGAAGTCATCGCATGAAGAACATCATGACTACGAGAAGACCACTTGAGCTAGTTCATATGGATCTTTTTTGTCAAAATGCTTACAAAAGCCTCAGTTCTAACTCTTTTCGATTAGTCATTGTTGATGATTTTTCAAGATTTATGTGGGTGTTCTTTCTTGATCTTAAATCGCAGGCCCAAAAGATCTTCAAAAACTTTGCTGGGAAGGCCCAAAATCAATTTGAAGTGAAGATCCAGAAGGTTCACAGCGACAACGGAACGAAGTTCAAGAATGCAAATGTGGATACCTTTCATGGCGAAGAAGGGATTTCACATGAGTTCTCGGCTACGTACATGCCTCAACAAAATGGAGTTGTGGAGAGGAAGAACTGGACACTCATCGAAATGGCGAGAATGATGCTTGACGAGTACAAGATGCAAGACACTTTTGAACAGAAGCGGTTGAGACAACTTGTCATGCAACCAGTCTCTTGTATCTTCACAAGCTTCTCGGCAAGACGGCATACGGGTTTCTCACCGGTAACAAACCCCAAGTTGGATACTTTCTAGTATTCGGCTCAAAGTGTTATATTCTTGGTAAGCATACTCGTTCTAAATTTGCTCCTAAATCTCATGAAGGTTTCCTACTTGGTTATGGCTGAAACTCCCACACTTACCGTGTCTACAACAATTTCACCCGAAAGGTTGAAGAGACCGTAGATGTGAAGTTTGATGAATCTAACGGATCCCAACTAGAGCAATTGCCAATTGATGTAGGAGATAAAGATCCTTCGAAAGCAATTCAAGACTTCTCTATTGGCAGGATCCATTCAACAGAGGTAAAAGAGAGTACTTCGTCCGTCCATGTGGAAGATTCTACCTCACGACAAGGTGAACCAAGACTTGATACGGGAGCATCCACAAGTGGGACACACCAGATTGAAGAAAACCAGGAAGTACACCAAGATGAACCTCATCAACCTCATTCTCCACCACGACAAGGGAACGGCAACGTCAATAATGAAGAAGGCCAAGAAGAAGAACAAGAGGATGAAGAAGATGTTCCACCTGAATCAAAATAGAAGCTTGTCGGCGTACTGGGAACCAGGGTACCCAGACTTGCCTATCTGCGGGCCGCGACGCGCTCCTACCACGGCCTGGTACAGCCCAGCTGATCAACTAGCTGCTCAAATCCCTCGCGAGGGGGCTAGACCCCGCGAGGAGAATGACGTCAAGACCCCCTCAGGAGCGGCCTGTTTGGTTGCTCCGGAGGGGCAGAGAATCCAAGGCCAAGCCTGCCTAAGGAGGAGGCAGTGACGCACCACGCCAGCGGGTACCAGCGCGTGCCAGCGGTGCAGTTGGCGTTTTGGTGTAAGGGAGACAGCGCAGGCACAGGTTCCCAAGGATGTCACCATCGAGCCCACCACCGCGTCATCGCCGGATCCATTTGCAGGCGAGTACCGCTTTTCTCAGGGTAGGAACGTCCTTGTGTTCCAACTCAAAATGGCCGTTGTGGGATCCCTTCCCGCCTAAACATTTCTGGGGAAGAGGACCCTGGCCGCCTATATAAGTAGCTAGGATCTCCACTATGGAGGGGGATCCGATCCAGAAACTCCACCCTCACAGAAAGGAGCAAGAACCCTTGCCTCCTGACCCTCCTGAGCTCCCCTCCTGAGCTTAGGAACTACTGTACTCACTCATACTCCAGCCCTCTCGAGGCCAATCCACCAAAGCAGGAAGTAGGGTTTTAGATCGCAAGGTGGCCTGAACCTAGGTAAACTCTTGTGTGCTTTACTTGTTGTTCACTAGAATCTCTTCACTGGACGAGGGCGAGACGCTAGGTAGACGTGAATGGGAGAGATCTTCGTTTACGCCCCTTTGTTTGAACTTCTTGGGTTTGCGGAGCCCGTAATCCGACATTTGGCGCGCCAGGTAGGGGACATGTCAAAATATCACCTCTCCGACGACCTCGTCGCACCTCTCCTGCTCTGCGCCGCCACGATGACCGCGGCCCGCCGTCCGAGCGGCATCGGCGGACTGCGTCACCCCGTCGTCCGGTGGAGGCTGGCGCTTTCCCCGTCGTCCGAGCGGCATCGGCGGACAGCTTCACCCATGGACGCTCTGCCTCCTTCCCCGACGATGTTCTCGCCGGCCGGTCCACCGGAGAGCGGCCTGCTCTGCCACTTCCACTCCCCGTGGCCTTGCCGACGGCGCTCTTGGTGGCATGACGGTTGCCCCGGCACCGGCCACCCATGGGGGAGCTCGGCGCTCGAATGGCCCGCGTCGGCGGGCTGCGGAGCACTGCCGGCGGGGAGCTGCCCTGCCGCGGGGTCGCTTGCATCCTCGGAGGATCCCAGGCGCCGACGTTGGCCCGGCACGTCAAGTCGCACATTCGTCAGGTCGGGGCTGCCACCCAGCCGCAGGAGGCCTCGCGGGCACAGAGCGCACAGGGGCACGTCGTCACCTTCGGCCCTGGCGACTGCGCCATAGTTGCAGCTGGCACGAACGTGCTCCCCACGGTATGCACGCCCACCATCTGCGGGGTGGCTGTCACAAGGAACCTCATCGACGGCGGCGCCGGGCTCAACATCCTCTTCCCCGAGGCCTTCGGTCATCTGCCTGTGTCCTACAGGCAGCTCCTCCCCACCAATCCCTTCTCAAGGGTCGCGGGCTCGGCCGTCCAGCTCGGCCAGATCCGCCTCCCGGTCACCTTCGGCACACCCGCTAGCTACCGGACTGAGCTCATCGACTTCGACGTTGCGCCCATCCACCTGCCCTACAACGTTGTCCTCGGCTTCCTAGCCTTGGCAAAATTCATGGCGGCGACTCACCCGGCCTACAACACCTTCAAGATGCCGGGGAGCAACGGCATCATCACCATCATAGGGGACCCCAAGGCCGCCCTTCAGGTCCTCGGGCGGGCTTACAGGGCTGCTGCCGCAGCTCATCCATGTGCGAAAGGGGCTCTGGCGGCGCCGGAAAGCCGCGCCTGCCAAGAAGAAGCAACTCTTCTCTCAGGACCCAGTCGAGACGAAGCAGGTGCCGCTAACGAGGAGGGCTTAGGAGCCACCTTCACCATCGTCACGGGCATGGACACTGAGTAAGAGGCAGCGCTGGTTAGCTTCCTCGGGGCTAACAAGGATGTGTTCGCTTGGAAAGCCGCTGACTTGGTCGGGGTGCCTAGGCACGTCATCGAGCATCACCTCACGGTGTGCCCCAACAAGTGCCCTATCAAGAAAAAAGCAAGCAGACAAGCCCCAGAAAAGTATGCCTTCATCGTTCGGGAGGTTCGGAAGATAGAGGAAGCATGCATTGTACAGCTGGTACGGCACCCGGAGTGACTGGCCAACAGCGGCATAGTTCCGAAGAAAGTAGGGAAGAAGCGCATGTGCGTCGACTTCACGAGCCTCGACATGTTCTACCCTCAGGACCCGTTCCCTCTCCCGTTCATCGGCCAGATCGTGGATTCGACGGCTGAGTGCGACCTGCTCTGCTTCCTCAACGCCTTCTTGGGCTACCACCAAATCAAGATGGTGGTGGAAGATGTGGAGAAAACGGTGTTCCTGACCCCATGCGGGGTCTACTGCTACACCTGCATGCCTTTCGGGCTGAGAAACGCGGGTGCCACCTTCCAGCGCCTGATGCACATCACCCTCGGCCCTTAACTCGGGAGGAATGCGGAGGCCTACGTCGACGAAATCATGGTCAAGACCAGAGAGGCCAGGACTCACATCCAGGACCTAGAAGAAACGTTCGCCAACCTGCGCAAGGTGAAGCTGTGCCTCAACCCGGAGAAGTGCGTGTTTGGTGTACCCTCTGGCAAGTTTCTAGGGTTCCTGGTTTCACACTGGGGCATTGAAGCTAATCCGGAAAAGATCAAGGCCATCGAAAGAATGAAGCCGCCCACGAACCTGAAGGAGATGGAGAAGCTTGCGGCATGCGTAACGTCCCTAGGGCGCTTCATCTCTAAGCTTGGTGAACGCGCCCTCCCGTTCTTCAAGCTCATGAAGAAGAAGGGGCCCTTTGAGTGGACCCCGGAGGCCGATGCCGCCATCCGGGATCTCAAGGAATACCTCACTAGCCCGCCAGTTATGGTAGCGCCGCGACCCCTGGAACCCATGACTCTCTATCTCGCCGCTACGCCTCACTCCGCCAGTGCAGCGCTAGTGGTGGAGTGCGAGGAGAGGCCCCGAAGCGCGAGGCCGCCGGGCAATTTGGCATCCTCAGGACCCTAGTCGCCCCCTGACGTGGTTCCGAAGGTAGATTCAACCATGGTTACTGGCGGCCCCTCCATCCAGCAAGAGGCACCCAAGACTCCTGAAGCGCCCAAGGATCCTGCAGTGCCGACCCTCGTGGAGAACCTAGTGTACTTCATCAGCACCGTACTGCGCGATGCGCGCTCGCGCTACCCGATGCCTCAAAAGCTGCTCCTGGCGCTCCTTGTCGCCTCCAGCAAACTGCGCCATTACTTCCAGGGCTACCCTATCAAGGTTGTCTCGTCATAACCTCTCGAGAAAGTAATCCGGGGCCCGAATGTCGTCGGGACGGTCGCCGAGTGGAACATCGAGCTCCAGGCGTTCCAGTTGGAGTTTAGCACCACGCGAGCGATCAAGGGAGCGGCTCTGGCAGACTTTGTGGCGGAATGGACCGACCCGCTGGAGTAGGGGGCTGGCGAGGACCGCTGATACGTCCAAAACGTATCTATAATTTCTGCTTTCTCCATGCTTCTTTTGTGTGATATTGCTATGATATTGATGCACTTCCATACACTTTTGATCATATTTGGACTAACCTATTAACTCAGTGCACCACAGTGCCAGTTCCTGTTTTCTGTTGTTTTTCTATTTCAGGTTTCCCCCATATTAAAAGTGCTCCAAAAATTCCAGCAAAAATATAGGAAAAATCAGCGTACAGGAAGCTTCGCGAAGAACCAAAGATGGGCCAGAGGGGAGCCAGGGGAGGCCCATGCGGCCACCTGGCGCGGCCCCACCCCTGGCCGCGCCAGGGGGGCGCCTGGGGCCCCTGCTCCGCCTCTGGCTGCCCCCCTTCGCCTATATATCCCTCTCGTCCCGAAACCCTCGAGGACAGAACCCTTTTTCACGATCTCGACTCTGTTCCGCCGTTGCAGCACTTCCAAGATCGGGAGAATCGGGAGAACTCTTCCCAGCACCCTGCCGGAGGGGAGAACCACCACCGGGAGCTTCTCCACCACCATGGACGCTTCCCGGATGAGTCGTGAGTAGTCCACCTTGGACCATGGGTCCATGATAAGTAGCTATGTGATGTTCTCCTCCCCTCTTTGCTCTTCATGGTTTAGACCTCGTGAGCTGCCCTACATGATAGAGGCACATATGTAATCTTTCTGCAGTTGCCTTGCTGAGTTTGCTGGGATCTGATGGATTATGAGACTATGTTCAGATTGTGTTTGTGTAATATATTTGATTCACGTCTTTTATATCTTTGTTCTTGAGTAATTCTTGCATGTTCTCCGTTGCTGTTTATTGCTTTGGCCAAGTAGTAGGTAGTAACTCCAAGAGGGAGTGTTATGCTTGATTGTGGGTTCATGCCCCCTCATGACTAGCTTGAGTGACAGAAACATGAGTCTAGGGATGTGTTGTTGCCACAAGGGAGAAAACAACGGTGCTTGTACTTGCGGGTGCAAGGATTGTTTACTTTACGCAAAGTTCTTTTAATGCAGTTGTCTGTTGCTTTGGGTTTACAATTTGGGTGGGATTCGCAACTTAATACCAGCAAGATGTTCTGGATAGATATCTCAAGGTGGATGATTAGTAGTAGATGCAGATGGATTTCGGTCTACTTGCCTTGGCGTACCGCCCATGCTTTTGAGCCTCTACCTTTCTTTGCAGCATAGTTAGCATTGGTTTGCGCACATAATCCTGTCAATTGCCTAGCTGTAATTTGTTTACCTTGCTTTGCTGTTTTATCGTCTTTTAGGAGAAAGACATCACTAGTGAACATCATGGGACCCCGGTCCATATTACCACCGCTGATCACACCTTCTATTTACTTCCTGTTTTTATTTCCTAGTTGCAGTCATAGCTATCATAATTACCTCTTGTGTTTGATCCTTTGTAAACAACAAGGCCGGAGGGATTGACAACCTCTCTGTACTCGTTGGAAGCAAAGTTATCTGTATCTGTGTGCAGGTCCCGTCAACCACTAAGTTTCTAGTGCCGTTGACACCTACTTGTCGACCCTCGGAGTCTCACGGGATTCGATCCTTGGTATCTTTGCCAAGGGAAATTTGCCACTACGCTACATCTCAACCTTCCACTTGGGGTAACCAACGAGGGGCGAGAAGCCATCAAGCAAGTTTCTGGCGCCGTTGCCGGGGACTCCACTCTTCAAGATAGGGGAGTTGCACGCTATCTTTTATCTTTGCTTTTTAGTCTTGTTAGTTTACCTTGCAGTTTTTGCTTTAGTGTCCCTTACCAAAAATCACAAAAATAGTTATCTTGCTTGCTGCTGCTATGGGTTCCACCGAGAACACCAAGTTGTGTGACTTCACTAGTCATAACAACAGTGACTTTATCTGCACGCCTATTGCTACACCTGCCACTTCAGCACCTTCTTATGAGATTAAACCTGCTTTACTGAACCTAGTTATGAAAGATCAATTCTCCGGTGCTGGAGATGATGCTGCTTCGCACTTAAATAATTTAGTTGAGCTCTGTGATATGCAAAAGTACAAGAAGTAGATGGTGATATTTTTAAGCTTAAGCTTTTTCCTTTCTCCTTGAGAGGAGGAGCTAAAATATGGTTTCAATCCTTGCCGAGGAATAGTATAGATTCTTGGGACAAGTGCAATGATGCCTTTATTGGGAAGTACTATCCCCTTGCTAAAATTATCCAATTAAGGAGTAACATAATGAATTTTAAACAATTGGATAATGAACACGTTGCCCAAGCTTGGGAACGCATGAAATCTCTTGTCAAGAAGTGACGTACTCATGGTTTGACTACTTGGATGGTTATCCAAACTTTTTATGCAGGCTTGAACTTTACCTCGCGGAACTTGTTAGATTCGGCCGCGGGAGGAACCTTTATGTCAACTACACTTGGTGCTGCCACGAAGCTTCTCGACGAGATGATGACCAATTATTCCCAATGGCACACCGAACGCGCTCCAACAGGTAGGAAGGTAAACTCTGTCGAGGAGATTTCCTCCCTAAATGAAAGAGTTGACTTGATCATGTCTCAACTTTCCAAGCAATCTTCTATTGATCCTCATGATGTTCCTTTAAATTCTTTGATTGCTCAAGATCAAGTAGATGTGAACTTTATCTCTAGAAACAATTTCAATAACAATGCTTAAAGGAGTAATTTTGGTAGCAACCCTAGACCGTTCCCCTCTAATTCCTATGGGAACAACAATGCTTATCCTAGCACTAAGAACTCCACTTATGAACTAGAGATTATGCTTAAAGACTTCATCACTACCCAAAAGGCCTTCAATAAGAGTGTAGAAGAAAAACTAGACAAACTAGATAATCTCTCTTCGAAGGTAGACAATTTAGCCCATGAGGTAGAGTTGCTTAAAATTAGAACTTCTCCTCTTGAGGAGAGGAATACCACTCCTATGAATGCTATTCAAGTGCAAATTAATGAAAACATTAGGATGATGGCTAAACTTAAAGAGAGATGGGCTAGAGAAAAGGAGGAAGAAGATAGAATTAAGAGCCTTCCTACCCACCACATTGTTGCTACTATTCAAGTTGTTGAGGATATCCAAACTCTTAGCACCCAATGCACTCCTAGTCCCATTGGACCTATTAATGGTGATGCTATGACCTCAACCGTATAAGAAGAAACTCCTATGACCATAGAAGCTACCAAAAAAGTGAGCCTAAAGGACACCACTACCACTTTACTTGATAGTAGTGACCTTGATTTTGATAATTGCACCCTTTCTGAAGTTATTGGTTTTCTTCACAAGATGTCTAGAGATGCCCACACTAGCACACTTAATCTTGCCTTCACGGAGCATATCACTAATGCTCTCATCAAAGCTAGGGAGGAGAAGCTTAGGGTAGAAGCCTCCATACCTAGAAAGCTAGAAGATAGTTGGGATCCTATGATTAAAATTAAGTTGAATAACTTCTCTTGCTATGCTTTATGTGATGTTGGAGCTAGTACCGCCGTTATGCCCAAAAGAATGTACGATATGTTTGAATTGAAACCTTTTGATCCTTGTTCTTTTGGTGTTCGTCTTGTTGATTCTTCCATAAAGAAACCTTTGGGGAAGATCGACGATGTTCTTATCATTGTCAATGACAATTATATTCCCGTTGATTTTACTATTATGCATATTGAATGTGAACCTTCATGTCCAATTATTTTGGGACGTCCTTTTCTTCGCACCGTTGGTGCTATCATTGACATGAAAGAGGGGAATATAAAATTCCAATTCCCTCTCAAGAAAGGGATGGAACACTTCCCTAGAAAGAATATTAAGTTGCCTTTTGAGTCCTTTACACGGGCTAGCTATTCTCTTACTCTTGATAAAACTTGATCTTCTCTTTTTGCATCATGCCTAGCTTAAAGGCATAAAAGAAAGCGCTTTTGGGAGGCAGCCCACAACGAATTAGGTTTTATTTTGCTTTTGTTGTGTCTTGATGTTTGTTACTACAGTAGCATCATCATTTTATCTTTTCTTTTCAGCTTTGTGCCAAGTTTAGCCGCCGATTGCAAGAAAGTTCAAAAGTTGTGACGTGCTGTCCAGAAAACAGATTCTGTCCTTGGACAGAAAAATTCGAATAAAATCACCAGTTCATCTTTTTGATCTGAATTTTTTTGACAGCGTGCTCTATACAATTGTCTTTCGAGCGTCTGTTCTGAGTTTTTTGATTTGAGTTGCAGAAGTGCCCCGAAAAAATTATTTACTACCTGCTGGTCTGTTTTTCACAGATTCTGTCCTGTTTTGCCTTTCCTTCGTTTTGCAAACCTTGACCTTGCTTTTTTCTTTGCGAAAACTTTTTGGCAATCTTGAGAAACAGTAGCTCTTCAAGATTATCTTTATTTCCAGTAGGGAAAAATTATTTTATTGTGGGTACTAACCTCGCTAATCAGATTATGATGAGTTATGTATGAAGGGAGTTTTCAAGTGTGCGAGGGAAGATGATAATAGAAGATTCAGGAGGGTCAAACGCTCAAGCTTGGGGATGCCCCCATGCACCCCCAAGAAATATTCAAGAAGACTCAAGCGTCTAAGCTTGGGGATGCCCCCATGCATCCCCTTCTCCATCAACAATTATCAGTTCGTCTTTCGTTCCACTATAATTTTATCACTTCATGCGTTATGTGCTATGCTTGGAGCGTCTTGCTCTTAGTTCCTTTTTTTAGTTTTCTTTAGCTTTGCTTGCTGTTCATAACAAGTTAGAACCCAACTTTCTTTGTGTGGGAGAGAAACACGCTCCACTTCAACCTAGAACACAACATAGGATTTTCATGCTTATCTTTGCTGTGTGTGTTCTTTGTCTTTCCATAGCTGCTGTCATGTTTAGCTCTTAGTTTTCATGCTTTTCTTTTTAAAAAGCTTTTGTTTAGTTGGTTGCTGTACTCTCTTGAGTTTTCATGTTTATCTTGTTAAGAGAGTTTGCCTGTTGCACTGAGTTGTGTGTCTTAACTTAAAGTAGGTAATTGAGGTTGCTATTTAATTTTAGTAGTAACTTGCAATAGTTTTGAGGTATTGCCATGAGTAATGTCTGAACTTTTGGTGTCAAGAGCTTTAGCCTATTAGTGATAGATGTCGTATTTTGGGCAATCCGTGTTTATTTTCGAAAACCTACAAAATAGTTGAGAACTTTAGCTACTAGATGGATCACTAATCTTTGGAGGGATCGAATGTTAGAGTACACTCACGTACCATGAGTCGAGGATGCGCAAGGATAACCAAACCCCCATACACTCCTCCTCGGGGTACTTGTCTCTTTGTGAACCTCCTAATTAGATTGAGAGTTACCTATAATAAGTGCATGAGTTCTTCGGACTAATGTGAGTATTCGAAAGTTGACACTTCCACCTAGCCATATTTTTCTAGCATCTTCGGTACCGTGCATTGCCCTTTCTCACCTCGAGAGTTGGCGCATACTTCGCCGGTGCATCCAAATCCTTGGCACGATACGCTCTGTCATCATAAGACTCATTATATCCTTCCTCAAAATAGCCACCATACCTACCTATCAAGGCATTTCCATAGCCTTTCCGAGATACATTGCCATGCAACATCCATCTTCTCATGACTTGATCTTCATGTCATGCATGCTTTTGCTTGATCGATGAGCCGCATGCTAGTTGGGCCTTGCCCTAATCATTGCTACATGATGCGCTAGTATCATTGCATATCCTGCTACACCGGCAGAGGCATACATTTGCATACATCATGATAGTTTCATCTTCTTTATGTTGAGTACTCTTGTAAAGTGTGAAAGATCTTCTATACTTCTTGTAATATATAGAGTGTTGCCCCTAAAGTGAGGAAAAGATCCCAAAGAGGACAAAATCAAAAGATCCCAAAGAGGACAAATGAGAGTTAAATAGAAAGAGCCATTGAGGCCACAAAAAAATAAAAAAAAATAGAAAAAAGAGAAAAAGAAATAAAAAGAGAGAAGGGGGCACACTACTATTCCTTTTGAGAGATCCACACTCGTACTCCTACTTATACCTTGTACTCCATAGAGATTATCATTCATGCATATAGCTATGTGGGGACCTTCACACTATAGAACTTGGCTTGTATATTCCAATGATGAGCCTCCTCAAAAGAGCTCTAGGTCATCTTGAGCGAGCAAGTTGGATGCACCCCACTAGTTCCATTGGAGAGCTTACCTTAGCTCATATGTGCATCCGTTGCATGGCCATCCCTACTCCTCACATCATATCTATCATTTGGCTTTCTCTCGCCTATGATTGTCCTCATTGATGTGAGCCTTTCACACCTTTTTTGTCTTCCCCTTCATCATTTTTCTCTATTTGCCATCCTAAGTGTCAACTTTCTTGCTTACGCTCATCCATTGCATGAGTGCTCAAAATATCGAAAGGGAGTGGATCATTTTGACTTGTACCTGGCTAGTAGTCTGGGGATGAGTCAAGATAAGATTCCAAAGAAGACCAAGTGTGAAACTTTAGTAGATTAAGTTCTCAACAATACAAAAACTATGTTTTACTCTCTCGTATATCCCTATCCCCTTTCTTGCACGCAAACACCATTTGGAGACATTCGAGTCACGGATAGCGAGAGCTCTTGCACGTTTATGTTCTTATGTTGCTTGTTACAATGCTAATATAGACTCTTGCTTGTTATGACATGAATTGAATTACATGCCTTGATTGCTTTACTTAAAAAGTTCTTATATGGTTGGTAGCATGTCACCACAGAAATTATGCTTGTTATCATTTACCTACTCGAGGACGAGCAGGAATTAAGCTTGGGGATGTTGATACGTCCAAAACGTATCTATAATTTCTGCTTGCTCAATGCTTCTTTTGTGTGATATTGCTATGATATAGATGCACTTCCATACACTTTTGATCATATTTGGACTAACCTATTAACTCAGTGCACCACAGTGCCAGTTCCTGTTTTCTGCTATTTTTCTATTTCAGGTTTCCCCCATATTAAAAGTGCTACAAAAATTCCAGGAAAAATAAAGGAAAAATCAGCGTACAGGAAGCTTCGCGAAGAACCAAAGATGGGCCAGAGGGTAGCCAGGGGAGGCCCAGGCGGCCACCTGGGGCGGCCCCACCCCTGGCCGCGCCAGGGGGGCGCCTGGGGCCCCTGCTCCGCCTCTGGCTGCCCCCCTTCACCTATATATCCCTCTCGTCCCAAAACCCTCGAGGACAGAACCCTTTTTCGCGATATCGCCTCTGTTCCGCCGGTGCAGCGCTTCCAAGATCGGGAGCATCAGGAGAACTCTTCCCGGCACCCTGCCGGAGGGGAGAACCACCACCGGGAGCTTCTCCACCACCATGGACGCTTCCCGGATGAGTCGTGAGTAGTCCACCTTGGACCATGGGTCCATGATCAGTAGCTATGTCATGTTCTTCTCCCCTCTTTGCTCTTCATGGTTTAGACCTCGTGAGCTGCCCTACATGATCGAGGCACATATGTAATCTTTCTGTTGTTGCTTTGCTGAGTTTGCTAGGATCTGATGGATTTTGAGACTATGTTCAGATTGTGTTTAAGTAATATATTTGAGTCACCTCTTTTATATCTTTGTTCTTGTGTAATTCTTGCATGTTCTCTGTTGCTGTTTATTGCTTTGGCCAAGTAGTAGGTAGTAACTCCAAGAGGGAGCGTTATGCTTGATTGTGGGTTCATGCCCCCTGATGACTAGCTTGAGTGACAGAAACATGAGTCTAGGGGATGTGCTGTTGCCACAAGGGAGAAAACAACGGTGCTTATACTTGCGGGTGCAAGGATTGTTTACTTTACGCAATGTTCTTTTAATGCAGTTGTCTGTTGCTTTGAGTTTACACTTTGGGTGGGATTCGCAACTTAATACCAGCGAGATGTTCTGGATAGATATCTCAAGGTGGATGATTAGTAGTAGATGCAGATGGATTTCGGTCTACTTGCCTTGGCGTACAGCCCATGCTTTTGAGCCTCTACCTTTCTTTGCAGCATAGTTAGCATTGGTTTGCGCACATAATCCTGTCAATTGCCCAGCTGTAATTTGTTTACCTCGCTTTGCTGTTTTATCGTCTTTTGGGAGAAAGACATCACTAGTGAACATCATGGGACCCTGGTCCATATTACCACCGCTGATCACACCTTCTATTTACTTCCTGTTTTTATTTCCTAGTTGCAGTCATAGCTATCATTATTATCTCTTGTGTTTGATCCTTTGTAAACAACAAGGCCAGAGGGATTGACAACCTCTCTGTACTCGTTGGGAGCAAAGTTATATGTATCTGTGTGCAAGTCTCGTCAACCGCTAAGTTTCTGGCGCTGTTGACACCTACTTGTCGACCCTCGGAGTCTCACGGGATTTGATCCTTGCTATCTTTGCCAAGAGAAATTTGCCGCTACGCTACATCTCAACCTTCCACTTGGGGTAACCAACGAGGGTCGAGAAGCCATCAACCGCTCACTGGCACCCAGTGATGAAGCCCCAGACGGATGGGTGGTATACATTGATGGCGCTTTCTCGCGCCTTGGCGCGGGAGCTGGCGCCGTGTTAGTATCTCCCACTCAGGACAAGTTGTACTACGCCGTGCAGCTTTGCTTCCAGCAAGGCGAGAAGGTCTCCAACAACATCGCAGAGTATGACGTCCTAATTGCTGGGCTCAAGGCCGCTGCTGCACTGGGGGTCAAGCATCTCACCATCAGAGCCGATTCGCAGCTCCTCGTCAACTTCTCCAACAAGAAATATAAGCCCAAGGACGAGCACATGGAGGCATATTTGGAGGAGGTGCGCAAGATGGAGAAGCGATTTCGAGGGCTGGAGGTGCAGCACATACCTAGAGGCACCAACAAGGAAGCGATGACATCGCCAAACGAGCCTCCAGGCGGGAGCCTCAGAGGCCGAGCGTCTTCGAGGAGCGGCTGCTCAAGCCGTCGGCAACACCGCCCGTTCTTGAGCCGGCGTCCACTCAGCAGGGGCTACCTGCGGCGCGTGCGGACGGGGCCCCGCCCTGCGGACCGGCCTCCAGAGCCCGCCTGCTACTTGCCGCAGAGCCCGAGGAGGGTTGCTGGACCCAAGAGCTCAAGATGTACCTGCAACACGACACCTTGCCAGACAAGGAGGAAGACGCGGAGCGCGTGGTTTGACAGGCCTCTCCTTACTGCATCCAAGACGGCGAACTCTACAGGAGACGCCCCAATGACGTCTCGCTAAAGTGCATCTCGAGGAAACAAGGACGCGAGCTGTTGGCTGACATCCACGGTGGGGATTGCGGTCACCATTCGTCGTCCCGCACCCTCATGGGCAAGGCCTTCCGCAGCGGCTTCTACTGGCCCACGGCGCTCAACGATGCCACAGAGCTTGTGCAGGCTTGCGAGGCGTGTCAGTTTCACACCAAGCAGATCCACCAGCCAGCGCAGGGCCTCCAGACGATCCTGCTCTCCTCGCCCTTTGCGGTCTGGGTATTGGACATCCTGGGTCCATTTCCTCGGGCAGTGGGGGGCTACCGCTTCCTGTACGTCGCCAACGACAAATTTACCAAGTGCGTAGAGGAGGAGCCTGTTCGCCCGATCACGGCCGGGTCGGCCGTCAAGTTCATCCAGGGCCTCGTGAGGCGATTCGGGGACCCTAGCCGCACCATCAGGGATAACGGTTCGTAGTTCATAAGCAATCTCTTCAGGTCATATTGTGCGAACCTTGGATTACAAATCTGCTACGCCTCGGTGGCTCACACCAGGAGCAACGGCCAGGCCAAATGCGCCAACGCGGATGTCTTGCATGGCCTCAAGACGCGTAGCTTTAAGAAGAAGCTTTAGGCTTGCGGCATGGGCTGGATCGACGAGCTCCAGTCCGTGCTGTGGTTGAACCGAACCACTGCTACCAAACCCATGGGAGAAACTCCTTTCTTTCTCGTCTACAGGGCAGAGGCAATCTTCCCTCACGAGGTCAAGCATCGCTCCCCACGGGTCTTGGCTTTCAATGAGGAATGCCAGGACGCGGTCTAGCGGATAGACCTCATGCTCGGCAAGGAGGGCCACAGACGAGCTGCCCTCGGGGTGGCGCGATATCAGCAGGCGTTGCGGCGGTACTACTGTCGCTACGTCCGTGCAAGAACACTTGAAGTTGGTGACTTGGTCCTTAGGCGGGTCCTCTCCAGGGAGGGGTTACACAAGCTCTCGCCCATGTGGGAGGGCCCATTCACAATCGCCCGTGTCTCTAGGCCTGGTGTTGTGCGCCTGGAGACGCAGAATGGGATACCTATCCAGAATTCCTAGAACATTGAGCACCTGAGGAGGTTCTCTCCGTAATCAAGGCTCCGTGCCCGTGAAGGTCTCCGCTAGTGACACTCTCATGTAGTAATGAGTTGGGGCTGTACACGCCTTAGAGTCTCCTAACCGTTGCCTACGGGCCATCAGACGGGGCTCCCACCCCCGTCCCTGTGGCAGTCCTTAGATCCGCGCTGGGAAGAAGACGTAGTGTAGGGGTCGGACGCGACCTTTTTCCTTTTTTGGCTTGGTGTTTGCCTGTCAGCCTTTTCTACTTCATTGGCTGTCAGCCCTTCCTCTACCCCATGCTATGAAGTTCTCGTGTTTCTTGCATTTGGTTGGAAGTCTTGATTGGGGTTTTCTCTCGCCGGTTTTTAAGTTCATCTTGTTAAGTAGGGGCTGCGCCGCTTGCTCTCCTTCGCGTGCCTCGCGCATGGGGGCTGGGACACGACCGGTCCCGGGTCTCGTATGCCACGGTCCCGTGACCTCGCCTGGCCAAGCCTTCTCAGGCTCTGGCTCAGGCCTTGGCGCCTTAATCCACGCTCGGCGCTCTCAGCGGCTCACCCATACTCGCGGGTTGCGCAAATTCTCCGAATTCAGCTGTCCTCATGGCCCGTCGAGGGTTCATGACGACAATGAGTGACGAGTACTTCACCTCAAGACGTCACAGCACATAAGCTAAGTAATCTCACCCGGACCAAAAACATGATAGCAAGTTATCGCTTCATACATATGTCATAGTCCATTACACGCCTTCTCAAGGCAATTTAAAATTTGGCACAGGAAGGAAATGAAGAAAAAAATAAGCAGAGGCCGCTCCCACTTAGTCGGAGTCTCCCAACTCCTCCCGCTTCACCGAGCCACAGCGGCACAACGACCCCCTCCCCTCGCCGAACCGAGCTCGGCGGCGCGGTGGCTCGTTGTAGCCGCCGCTGCTAGAAGAGCTGCTGCTGCCACAGAGGGGGGGGACCCGCGGCACCCTCCAGGGCCAAGCTCGTCTCCAGAGGAGGAACTACTCCTCCGGACGCCATCCCCGCCATTTTCTTTGTCGTCAGCTTCAGGACAGCACCCAAGGCGCCTCCCTTCCTC
The DNA here is from genome assembly GCA_902687465.1 of Secale cereale. NCBI lineage: Eukaryota > Viridiplantae > Streptophyta > Magnoliopsida > Poales > Poaceae > Secale > Secale cereale. The sequence goes on from LR738710.1 coordinate 556,205,914, forward strand.
CGAGAAGACCCTCACGAACAGCGTTGAGGCGCCATCATACCTGAAGTGGAGCGTGCACCTCCCCTGCAGCCGGCGCATGCGCGTAAACGATTGCTAGCCGCGCTCCAGAAACACGTCGCCTGAGGTAGCCACATCGACCTCCACCCAAGACGCACCACTGCAGCAACTGTCGGTCTGCAGCCAGAGGCCTCCGGCGCCTCCGGCTGGTAGCACGTTGCCAAACGAGCGGGGAAGCTAGAGACACAAGCCGCCAGGCTTCTCCGCCCACACCACGAACTCCGACGACACGTCGAAGGAGTGGAGCTGCGGGCACGGTGGACGTATGACCGCCAAACGCCACCTCGCGCCTCCTCTCCCACCACGGCCGTGACCACCTTCACCGCGGGAAGAGGCACTGCGCCTCTCATCGGCGACCGCGTCTGGACCCGGAAGGTCACGCCCGCTCCCTCGAGGAATCGCCGCGGGCGCAGCGGCATACTTGCGGGGACGGCCGCGACCCCTCTTTGACGGCGGTGAAGCCAAATCCTTCGGGGACTTCCCTTTCTCCGCAGCAGACGGCTTCCTCGGCGGCACCATGGAGACCTCATGGCAAGAAGGAGAGCGGGGAGCAAGCAAGGAGGCAGACGGCGCTGGCTTGAAGATGGCTTGGGGGCTCCCCCCTAGTACCATTTATAGGGCGGAGGAGCCCAACCACCAGTCACTAGCGTCACAGCCATTACAACCCCGTCATCTGCGCCGGGGAGTTGTCAATTCACACGGTTACAAAGACTGCGTGGGAAGCCGAGTCACCACGTCCCATCCGACCGTCGCACACCAGCCTGGCCCACAGCCTTTTGGGACCCGTGGCTCTTCGACCTCGATTGAGGCTTCACCCCAAAGCCAACTCTGCGCGCGCCTTGGGCCCGGGGGCTACTGTCGACATCCTGGGAACCAGGGTACCTAGACTTGGCTGTCCGTGGGACGCAACGTGCTCCTACCATGGCCTGGTACGGCCCAGCTGATAGACCAGCTGCTCAAGACCCTCGCGAGGGGGCTAGACCTCGCGAGGAGAACGACGTCAAGACCCCCTGAGGAGCGGCCTCGACTGGGTTGCTCCGGAGGGGCGGAGAATCCAAGGCCAAGCCTGCCTCAGGAGGAGGCAGTGACGCACCACGCTAGCGGGTGCCAGCGGCGCAGTAGCCGTTTTGGTGCAAGGGAGACAGCGCAGCCGCAAGTTCCCGAGGAGCAGGATAAAGGTTTCCCAATTGGTACAACAAGACCGAAGACCGCAAGGACGACAGGGAGGATGTCACCACCGAGCCCACCACCGCGTCATCGCCGGATCCCTTTGCAGGCGAAGACCGCTTTTTTCAGGGTAGGAACGTCCTTGTGTTCCCGCTCAAAATGGCCGTTGTGGGATCCCTTCCCGCCTAAACATTTCGAGGGAAGAGGACCCTAGCCGCCTATATAAGTAGCTAGGATCTACACTATGGAGGGGGATCAGATCCAGAAAGTCTACCCTCACACAAAGGAGCAAGAACCCTTGCCTCCTGACCCTCCTGAGCTCCTCTCCTGAGCTCAGGAACTACTGTACTCACTCATACTATAGCCCTCCCGAGGCCAATCCACCATAGCAGGAAGTAGGGTTTTACACCGCAAGGTGGCCTGAACCTGGGTAAACTCTTGTGTGCTTTACTTGTTGTTCACTAGAATCTCTTCACTGGACGAGGGTGAGACGCTAGGTAGACGTGAGTTGGAGAGATCTTCGTTCATGCCCCTGTGTTCGAATTTCTTGGGTTTGCGGAGCCCGTAATCCGACAAATCTCTCACGAGTTCGAGCACGAGTCACCAGAGACCATCCCGTCGAACAAATCTACAATGATATCCAAACCAGGAGAATCACTCGCTCTAAAACTTGCTTCGCTAACTTTTGTGAACATTATTCATTCATCTCTAGCATTGAACCTATGAAGGTTGAATAAGCATTGGAAGATCCGGATTGGATAAATGCCATGCACGAAGAGCTACACAACTTTGAGGGAAATCAAGTGTGGAAATTGGTCAAGAAACCCGAAAACAACCACAACATCATTGGTACCAAATGGTTGTTTCGCAACAAGCAAGACGAAGATGGTCAAGTCGTCTGGAACAAAGCACGTCTCGTTGCCCAAGGCTACACACAAGTCGAAGGTATGGATTACAATGAGACATATGCCCCCGTTGGTAGACTTGAGTCCATTCCCATATTACTTGCTTATGCCAATCACCATGATATCACGTTATACCAAATGGACATTGAAAGTGCTTTTCTCAATAGTGAAATTGAGGAGGAAGTTTATGTTAAACAACCTCCCGGCTTTGTTAATCCCAAGAAACCTAATCATGTTTACAAACTTCACAAAGCTCTTTATGGTCTTAAACAACCTCCTAGAGCGTGGTATAAATGCTTAACCAAGTTCCTTATTGAAAAAGGCTTTGAGATTGGGAAAATAGATTCTACTCTTTTTACTAAAAGGGTTAATAGTGAATTATTTGTGTGCCAAATTTATGTTAATGATATCATATTATGTTCTACTAACCCCCATTTTAGTGAAAGATTTGGAAAGCTAATGTCGGAAAAGTTTGAGATGTCCATGATGAGTGAACTCAAATTCTTTCTTGGTTTGCAAATCAAGCAAACTAAGGAGGGTACCTTTGTTTCTCAAACAAAGTATACCAAGGACTTGTTCAAGAAGTTCAACATGCAAGAATGAAAAGGTATGACTACACCCATGCCTACAAGTGGACATCTTGACTTGACTATGGATGGAGAATCGGTTGACCAAAAAGTTTACCGCTCTATGATTGGTCCATTGTTATATCTATGTGCCTCCCGTCCCGATATTATGCTTAGTGTGTGCATGTGTGCACGATATCAAGAGGCCCCTAAAGAATTTCATCTTAAGGCTTCGAAAAGGATAGTGAGATACTTAATACATACACCAAATTTTGGAATCTGGTATCATAAGAGGTCCTCTTTTGATCTTGTTGGCTACTCCGATTCAGACTATGCCGGAGACAAGGTTGATAGAAAGTCCACTTCAGGTACTTGTCAATTTCTTAGTAGATCTCTTGTGTCTTGGTCCTCCAAGAAACAAAACTCGATATCCTTATCCACAGCTGAAGCGGAATACATTGCCACTGGATCATGTTCTTCTCAAGTACTTTGGATGACCCAAACTCTTAAAGATTATGGGATATATGTGAAACATGTTCCATTGCTATGTGACAACGAAAGTGCTATTAAGATTGCTGACAATCCCGTCCAACATTCTCGAACTAAGTATATTGAAGTTCGTCATCATTTTATTCGAGATCATGTTGCTAAAGGGGACATTAATCTTAAGCATGTTCGAACCGATAAGCAATTGGCGGATATATTCACCAAACCACTTGATGAGAAAGTCTTTTGCTGATTGAGAGGTGAATTGAATATCATTGATTCTTCAAACTTGGAGTAGGAACTACACTTGGATACTTGCAAGGCATGTGCCTATGACTAATCCTTGACTTTTTCTCTTATGATGTTGATCATATGTCTTGGATACATTTGTACCCTTTCATGCTACCTAACCCTTGTAGGCACTTGGATGAATCTAAATCCATGGTATTGCAACTCACTCACATCTTGAGCAATCTCTACATCACCAAGTCCCTACACCGTGGTGGTTGAAGACAAGGAATCATGAAACCCTTCAATATAGCCTTTGACAAATTCTATATATCATCTGGTATCAAATATCATGATTGTCAGTTTGGATGCACAAGTGCTCTTCCTTTCAAGACTAACCCATGTAGGTAGATGAACTCAAATCCAAGTGATGCTCCCAATTGTTGATGAGCTAAATCAACCTTGGGCAACTCACACAAGTTCAACTACATGATCAAGATCAACACCACCACCCAAGGTATGTTATTCCATCTGAGAGAAGCTTTACACCAAGACATTGGTCAAAGAAACTCAACAAGATGAGAATACATCAAATGCTTAAACGAAAAATGGTAACCCCATTTTGAGCTTAAATGATGTATATGACTTATGATCAAGTTTTCTCACTTGATTCCTCAGTCAATATACTCTAACATAGGTGACTTTGTCACCGCCCAATTCTAGATGAATTTATGTAGCATTCTCTCTAAGTTCATGCATTTGTTCCTTGCATTTTGTTCCTCTTCTTTTAAACAATAACAAAAATCTTCATCTAGATTTTCTTTTCTCTGTTTTGTTCTGCATTTTCTACATCCAATTCATTGCAAATCTTTCAGTTAATTACTTGCAAATCTTTGTGAGATCTTATTTGCCTAGTGAGCTGAGGTGACTATTGCTCTTTTTTGTATTGAACTCGGTGCCACCGGTTTGTCACTTTCGGTCCAACCGAACCCATTCGGTGCAACCGAAGAACACAACTCGGTGTCACCGATTTCACTGCAGAAAAGACAATTTTCCACTTGTTCTTGCACTTTTGTTCCAACTCCACGCAATGATTCTTGTCCTCTACCAACATCACATTTTTTAAGCTGCTCTGCTCTGTGACTCAAGGACCAACCCGACTTTGACTCAAACTCCAGAAGTACCCTTCTTGGAAATTGATGTTAGAGGGAGAGAGAGATTTCATATCAAAGCTTAATGAGAGAATACTTCAAACAGGGGGAGAGAGGAATCACATGCCCTAGATGCTTGGTGTTCAAGAGGAGAGAAGTCACATGTCTTTAAGAGGGGAAAGACATGTCTATGTTATGTCTTTGAGATCTGATCTGTTTTTGTTCTACTCTGATTCTGTTTACCTACTCTCTTCAATTATCCAATATAAGATTCAGGGGGAGAAAGGCTAGGGAAGGAAGTCTTTGAATTAATTACATATCTTTTACCCATGGGAACATGTCTGTATTCAAGAGTACCCAGTACTCACTCTCTACATGTTATCCCAATCTTGGTACTCTTGTGGCTCTTTTGTTGCTCTGTCTAGTAGATGTACCTGTGTTATCTAACCTTGTTTACTCAGGTTCATCCCTGCATAGGCCAACTCAAGATCACAAGGTAAGTATATGCATCACACTCATGTGCACGAAGATTTCTTGCTAATGTACATATTGTTTGCAAGAAGGAATCATGAACATGAGGATACACTTCATATATTCATATCATTGCACTGATGCATAAAGCCAAGATACATGTAACTCATTGCTTGCTCTGTCATGTCAATGCTTTCACGTGCTCTTATATTCCAAATTTACATGATTGCATATATGTAGGGCGAGCCTATGCATGTTACATGTCCTTCCAAAGCTTTACTTGTTATTCTTCATATCTTTATCTAAAGCTTTGATGTATGTTGTTATCAATTACCAAAAAAGGGGAGATTGAAAGCACAAGTGCTCCCTGGGTGATTTTGGTAATTAATGTCAACATATCTCTTGTTGGACTAATGTTCTCATCTAGTATATTTCAGACAAGTTCACCAAATGGAGTGGCATGGACTAGAGGATGTGGAACCCCTTCAAGATGATAATGACAAAGGATTGGCTCAAGCTCAAATCTCAGGACTCTACATTTTCTATTTTAGTGATCCAAGATCACATTGAGTGCATAGGAAATCCAAAACTATTAAAAGGGGATGAGGAGTTGCTTAATGGCTTGCTTGCTCAACGTGCTTAGTGATATGCTCCAAAACCGTCAATCACTTTCTCACATCCACATATGTCCCAAACCAAAAGTCAAACTCGGCCCCACCGAAACTTTCTATCTGGTGCCACCGAGTTCAGTTGACATAGACACTGCCACAAACCCTAATCAATTCGGTCTCACCGATAGGGATCTCGTTCTCACCGAGATGGGAATGTAAACTCTTTGTTTCCTATTTGTAACATTTCGGTCCAACCGAGATGTGAGAATCGGTCTCACTGAGTTAGCATTGCAAACTCTCTATTTCCTCTTCGTAACATTTCGGTCCCACCGAAATGAGTGAGTCGGTCCCACCGAGTTTGCCTGACCAACCCTCTATGTGCCTATTACATAAATCGGTCTCACCAAGTTTGTGTAATTGGTCTCACCGAGATTATGTTGTGCCCTAACCCTAATGAAATCGGTCCAACAGAGTTGATCTTATTGGTCCCACCGAAATGCCTAACGGTCACATTATGAACTAAATCGGTCTGACCAAGTTCTCTGATTCGGTCCAACCGCGTTTGGTAAATTGTGTGTAACGGTTAGATTTTGTGTGGAGGCTATATATACCCCTCCACCCACTCTTCATTCATGGCGAAAGCCATCAGAACATGCCTACACTTCCAACATACATTTTTTGAGAGAGAACCACCTACACTTGTGTTGAGGTCAAGATATTCCATTCCAACCACATAAATCTTGATCTCTACCCTTCACCAAGTTGCTTTCCACTCAAATCATCTTTCCACCAAATCCAATCCTATGAAAGAGAGTTGAGTGTTGGGGTGACTATCATTTGAAGCACAAGAGCAAGGAGTTCATCATCAACACACAGTCTATTACCTTTTGGAGATTGGTGTCTCCTAAATTGGTTAGGTGTCACTTGGGAGCCTCCGTCAAGATTGTGGAGTTGAACCAAGGAGTTTGTATGGGCAAGGAGATCGCCTACTTTGTGAAGATCTACCCTAGTGAGGCAAGTCGTTCGTGGGCGATGGCCATGGTGAGATAGACAAGGTTGCTTCTTCGTGGACCCTTCATGGGTGAAGCCCTCCGTGGACTCACACAGCCGTTACCCTTTGTGGGTTGAAGTCTCCATCAACGTGGATGTATGATAGCACCTCCTATCGGAACCACGACAAAAACATCCGTGTCTACACTTGCGTTTGCACACTGCAAACTCCTCAATTACCTTCATATGCAATTGCCTTACATTCCGCTGCTATACTCTAAGAATTGCATGTGCAGGTTGATTAGTTGACTTGTGCATAATTGCTAAAATCTGCCAAGATTTAAATTAGGAAAAGGCTAGGTTTTTATTTGGTCGAGTAGTCTGTTCACCCCCCCTCTAGACACCTCTTCTCGATCCTTTCAACTAGGTTACCTCAATGGGGATATGCATGTCCCCAACAATAAGAATATCATATTTCTTCTTAAAAGTAGGAAGAGGCAATTCAAAATCTCCAATAGTAATAGTTGAAATTTTTCCAATAGAATTGATGCTATCAACTTGAGGTTGTTTCTTCGAAAAGTGTACCGTATGGTAATTACCATTTACATGAAAAGTGACATTGTCTTTGTTGCAATCAATAACAGCCCGTGCAGTATTCAAAAAGGGTCTACCAAGGATAATTGACATATTGTCATCCTTGGGAATATCAAGAATAACAAAGTCTGTTAAGATAGTAACGTTTGCAACCACAACTGGTACATCCTCACAAATACCGATGGGTATAGCAGTTGATTTATCAGCCATTTGCAAAGAAATTTCAGTATGTATCAACTTATTCAATTCAAGTCTACGATACAAAGAGAAAGGCATAACAATAACACCAACTACAAGATCACATAAAGCAGTTTTAACTTAGTTTCCTTTAATGGAGCATGGTATAGTAGGTATTCCTGGATCTCCAAGTTTCTATGGTATTCCACCCTTAAAAGTATAATTAGCAAGCATGGTGGAAATTTCAGCTTCTAGTGTCTTTCTTTTATTAGTAACAATTTATTTCATATACTTGGTATATGGAGGCATTTTAAGCATATCTGTCAAACGCATACGCAAAAAGATAGGTCTAATCATCTCGCAAAAGCGTTCACAATCCTCATCATCCTTTTTTTCTTGGATGGTTTAGGAGGAAAGGGCATGGGTTTCTGAACCCATGGTTCCCTTTCTTTACCATGTTTCCTAGCAATGAAGTCTCTCTTATCATAACGTTGATTCTTTGATTGTGGGTTATCAAGATCAACTACATGTTCAATCTATACATCATTATCATTACTAGATTGAGCATCAGTATGAGCATCATCATTAATATGATCACTAGATTCAAGTTCATTACCAGATTGAGTCTCAACATCAGAAATAGAAATATTATTGGGATTCTTAGGTGTGTCTACAACAGGTTCACTAGAAGCATGCAAAGTCCTATCAGTTTTCTTTTCTTTTTAGTACTAGGACTAGGTTTATCAATATTAATTATCTGAGAATTTTGCTCAATTCTCTTAGGATGGCCCTCAGGATACGAAGGTTCCTGAGTCATCTTACCACCTCTAGTAGTAACCATAACAACATTATCATTATTCTTACTATTAAACTCATTAAGCAAATCATTTTGTGCCTTAAGTACTGTTTCTACTTGAGTGGTAACCGTGGAAGCATGTTTACTGATAATTTTACGATCATTAGAAGTTCTAGTCACAAGATCACCCAAGTGTTCAAGCATATAAGCATCACGCATCAGTTGTCTACTAACATAAGAATTGGGGTCTTCTTGTTTAACAATAAAATTATCAAACCCATCTAAGCATTGCCTAGCAGACTTATTAAGAGGAATATCACCTTCATCAAATCTATAGAGAGAATTTACCACTACTACCTGTGTCGGGTTATCAAGACCATACATTCCTTCAATAGGAGGTAAATTCTTAATATCTTCAGCTTTAATACATTTTTCCATCATTGATTTCTTTACCTCTTGCATATCTTCAAGACTGAGAAATAGAATACCTCTTTTCTTCGAAGTTGGCTTCGGAGTTGGTTCAGCGAGAGTCCAATCATTATCATTAATCAATATATTATTCAATAATTTTTCAGCTTGTTCAACAGTTCGTTCCCTGAAAACACAACCAACACAACTATCTAGGTGGTCCCTAGAGGTTAGTCCATTATAAAAGATATCAAGTATTTTATTATTCTTGAGAGGATTATTAGGGAAACCATTAAGTAATTGGAGAAGCCTCCCCAAAGCTTGTGGGAGACTCTCTTCTTCATTTTGCACAAAATTAAATATTTCCTGTAAGGCAGCTTGTTTCTTATGAGCATGAAAATATTTTGCAATGAAGTAGTCAATCATATCCTAGGGACTACGCACACAATGAGGAGCTAGAGAATTAAACCATAACTTAGCATCACCCTTTAATAAGAAAGGAAACAAATTAAGAATATAATAATAGCGATTTTTTTCCTCATGAGCAAATAGGGCGGCTATATCATTTAATTTAGTAAGATGTGCCACAACAGTTTCAGATTCATAACCATGAAAAGGATCGGATTCAACTAAAATAATTAACCCATGATCAACAGAGAATTCATAATCCTTATCAGTAATACGGATAGGTGAAGTCGCAAATTCAGGATCACATTGCATTCTAGCATTCAAAGATTTTTCTTTCCACTCGTGTACTAATTTATTAAGATCATTCCTATCCTCACAAGCAAGAAAGTCTCTAGCTACTTCTCCTTCCATAACATATCCCTCAAGAACAGTAGGAAATTCACATCTAGGGGAAGTAGGTCTAACAGGTGTTTCAAAGTTTTCAGTATCATTAATTTCATCAATTTCTGAAATATCATCATCTTTAGCATAATCAATAGTACTGGCTTTAGCAAGATGTTTATCAAGCAATTCACCCAATGGCATAGTTTCATCACGCATAGTTGTAGCATCATAAGTATCATTCATAATGGAAGTGGCATCATCCATATCATGCGACATATCAGAATCAATAGTAGGTGTAGGTGTCACAAGTTTACTCAAAACATATGGTGAATAAAGTGCAGAGCTAGATGGCAGTTCCTTACCTCCCCTCGTTCAAGAGGGAACGATCTTGGTACTATCATCCTTTAGTGGCTTCATAGTGATCAAAAGATATAAATCCTAAGTAACTCAGAGAATAGAGCTATGCTCCCCGGCAACAGTGCCAGAAAAAGGTCTTGATAACCCACAAGTATAGGAGATCGAAACAGTTTTCGAGGGTAGAGTATCCAACCCAAATTTATTGATTCGACACAAGGGGAGCCAAAGAATATTCTCAGGTATTAGCAACTAAGTTGTCAATTCAACCACACCTGGAAAACTTTATATCTACATCATAGTGTTCAATAGCAATGTAGTATGGAAGTAACGGTAATAGTGGCAAAAGTAATAGTAGCAGTTTTGTAGTGATGGTGACAGTAGTAGTAATGAAAGTAACAAAGCAAGTATCAATATGGAACGAACTCGTATGCAATGGATCAGAAATGATAGGTGTTGTATAATATCCATCGCGTAGAGTTATAACCTAGGGTGACACAGAACTATCTCTAATTCATCAATGTAATGTAGGCATGTATTCCGAATATAGTCATACGTGCTTATGGAAAAGAACGTGCATGACATCTTTTGTCCTACCCTCCCGTGGCAGCTGGTCCTAATGGAAACTAAGGTATATTAATGCCTCCTTTTAATAGAGTACCGGACCATAGCATTAACACTTAGTGAATACATGAACTCCTCAAACTATGGTCATCACCAGGAAGTATTCCAGTTATTGTCACTCCGGGGTTGCCGAATCATAACACATAGTAGATGACTATTGACTTGCAAGATAGGATCAAGAACACAAATATATTCATGAAAACATAATAGGTTCAGATCTGAAATCATGGCACCCAGGCCCTAGTGAAAGCATTAACCATAGCAAAGTCATAGCAACATTAATCTCGGAACATAGTGGATACTAGGGATCAAACCCTAACAAAACTAACTCGATTACATGATAAATCTCATCCAACCCATCACCGTCCAGCAAGATTATGATGGGATTACTCACGCACGGCTGTGAGCATCTTGAAATTGGTGATGGAGGATGGTTGGTGATGACAACGGCGACGATCTCCACTCTCCGGGGCCTAGAACGGACTCCAAATCAGGTCTCCCGATAAAGAACAGGATGCGGCGGCGGCTCCATATCGTAAAACGCAATGGGATCTTCTCTCTAATATTTTCTCCCCGAAAGAGATGATATGGCGTTGGAGTTGATGTTGGTGGAGGTCCAGGGGACCCACAAGGATGGGTGGCGCACCCTAGGGGGACCCACCCTTATGCCCAGGGTGGAGGCCCCCTCCGGTAGTTCTTTCTGTCAATATTTTTTATATATTCTTAAAATAATCTCCATGAAGTTTCAGGTCATTCTGAGAACTTTTATTTCTACACAAAATTAGCACCAAGGTGATTCTCCTGAAAACAGCGTCTGTCCGGGTTAGTTTCGTTCAAATCATGCAAATTAGAGTCCAAAACAAGGGCGAAACAGTTTGGAAAAGTAGATACGATGGAGACGTATCAACGGCCTATCAGTCCTGCCCATAACAAGTAGTCCGAACCATCGAGGACCCCCAAATACAGGACTCCCTCACTGAGTGCTTCTACTGCAAGGGGATCGGTCACTGGAAGCGGAACTGCCCCAAGTATTTTGCGCATAAGAAGGATGGCAAAGTGAACAAAGGTATATTTGATATACATGTTATTGATTTGTTCCTTACTAGTTCACCTGGGTATTTGATACTAGTTCGGTTGCTCATAATGGTAACTACAAACATGAGTTGCGAAATAAGTGAAGATTGGCTAAGGACGAGGTGACGATGCGCGTCGAGAATGGTTCCAAGGTCGATGTGATCGCCGTCGGCACACTACCTCTACATCTACCTTTGGGATTAGTTTTAGACCTAAATAATTGTTATTTGGTGCCTGCGTTGAGCATGAACATTATATCTGGATGTTGTTTAATCGGAGGCGGTTATTCAGTTAAGTCAGAGAATAATGGTTGTTCTATTTATATGAGTTATATCTTTTATGGTTATCCACCCTTGATGAATGGTCTGTTCTTTTTGAATCTCGATCGTGGCAATACACATATTCATAATATTGATGCCAAAAGATGCAAAGTTGATAATGATAGTGCAACATATTTGTGGGACTTCTGTTTAGGTCATATTGGTGTAAAGCGCGTGAAAAAACTCCATGCTAACGGAATTTTCGAATCACTTGACTATGAATAATTTGATACTTACAAACCATGCCTCATGTGCAAGATGACTAAAACTCCGTTATCTTGAACAATGGAGCGATCTAATGACTTATTGAAAATAATACATACCGATGTGTGCGGTCTGATGAGTGTTGAAGCATGCAACGAGTATCGTTCTTTTCTCACCTTCACAGATGATTTGAGTAGATATGGGTATATCTACTTGATGGAACACATGTCTGAAACATTTGAAAAGTTCAAAGAATTTTAGAGTGAAGTAGAGATTCATTGTAACAAGAAAAAAAGTTTCTACATCTGATTGCGGAGGCGAATATTTGAGTTACGAGTTTGGCCTTCAATTAAAACAATGTGGAATAGTTTCGCAACTCATGCCACCTAGAACAACACAGCGTAATGATGTGTCCGAATGTCGTAACCGTACTCTTTTGGATATGGTGCATTCTATGATGTCTCTTACCGATTTGCCTTTATCATTTTTGGGTTATGCATTAGAGACAGTTGCATTCATGTTAAATAGGGCACCGTCTAAATCCGTTGAGACGATGTATGAACTATGGTTTGGCAAGAAACCAAAGCTATCATTTCTTAAGGTGTGGGGTTCCACTTATGTCAAAAGGCTTCAGCCAGATAAGCTCCAACCCAAATCACAGAAGTGCATCTTCCTAGGATACCCAAAAGAAACTATTGGGTACACCTTCTACCACAGATCTGAAGGCAAGATCTTTGTTGTTAAGAATGGGTCCTTTCTAGAGAAGGAGTTTCTATTGAAAGAAGAGAGTGGGAGGAAAGTAGAACTTGATGAGGTAATTGTACCTTCTCTCAAATTGGAAAGTAGCTCATCATAGAAAACCATTCCCGTGATGCCTACACCAACTAGAGAAGAAGCTAATGATGATGATCATGAAACTTCGGATCAAGTTACTACTGAACCTTGAAGGTCGACCAAAACACGTATCGCACTAGAGTGGTACGGTAATCCTATCCTGGAAGTCATGTTGTTAGACAAAGGCAAACCTTTGAACTATAAAGAAGCTATGATGAGCCCAGATTCCAAAAAAATGGCTTGAGGCCATGAAATCTGAGATAGGATCCATGTATAAGAACAAAGTGTGGACTTTGGTTGACTTATCCGATGATCGGCAAGCCATAGAGAATAAACAGATCTTCAAGAAGAAGACTGACGCTGATGGTAATGTTACTGTCTATAAAGCTCAACTTGTCGCGAAAGGTTTTCGACAAGTTCAATGAGTTGACTACGACGAGACTTTCTCACCCGTAGTGATGCTTAAGTCTGTCTGAATCATGTTAGCAATTTCCACATTTTATGATTATGAAATCTGGCAAATGGATGTCAAAACAGCATTTCTTAATGGATTTCTGAAAGAAGAGTTGTACATGATGCAACCAGAAGGTTTTGTCAATCCTAAGGGTGCTAAGAAAGTGTGCAAGCTCTAGCGATCCATCTATGGACTAGTGCAAGCATCTCGGAGCTGGAATATACACTTTGATGAGGTGATCAAAGCATATGATTTTATACAAACTTACGGTGAAGCCTGTATTTACAAGAAAGTGAGTGGGAGCTCTATAGCATTTCTGATATTATATGTGGATGACATATTGTTGATTGGAAATGATGTAGAATTTCTGGATAGCATAAATGGATACTTGAATAAGAAGTTTTCAATGAAAGACCTCGGTGAAGCTGCTTATATATTGGGCATCAAGATCTATAGAGATATATCAAGACGCTTAATAGGACTTTCACGAAGCACATACCTTGACAAAGTTTTGAAGAAGTTCAAAATGGATCAGTCATAGAAAGGGATCTAACCAGTGTTACAAGGTGTTACATTGAGTCAGACTCAATGCCCGACCACTTCAAAAGATAGAGAGAAAATGAGAGTCATTTCCTATGCTTCGGCCATAGGTTCTATCATGTATGCTATGTTGTGTACCAGACCTGATGTGTGCCTTGCCATAAGTTTGGCAGGGAGGTACCAAAGTAATCAAGGAGTGGATCACTAGACAGCGGCCACGAACATCCCGAAGTACCTAAAAAGGACAAATGATATGTTTCTCATTTATGGAGGTGACGAAGAGCTCATTGTAAAGGGTTACGTCGGTGCTAGCTTCGACACGGATCTGGTTGACTCTAAGTCACAGACCAGATACGTATTTTCATTGAATGTTGGAGCTGTCATTTGGTGCAGTTCCAAGCAAAGCGTCGTGGCGGGATCTACATGTGAAGAGGAGTACATAGCTGCTTCTGAAGCAGCACATGAAGGAGTCTGGATGAAGGAGTTCATGTCCGATCTAGGTGTAATACCTAGTGCATCAGGTCCAGTGACAATCTTTTGTGACAACACTGGAGCAATTGTGTGATAGTCTGGCTTATTAGGGATGATAGATGTCAGGACCCTGATCCTAAGTCACACCGATCTAGCTGTAACACGTCATATCACTTTGCGGCCTCACGCACGGTAACCCCACGGGTGCCACCTTACCTGGCCCGGGACCGTTTGCGCATTTTGGCACACGTATATGACAGTGTCGCTAGCATCCATATGACAGAGAACCCGGGCCGACATGGCTAGTTATAAACCAAAAGTGGCACTAAATTACAAAGACAGGCATCCATGACCCAGCAACGAACATGTCGGTCATCAATGTATGAACCCAAGTCGTAGCAAGCTACATGGACTTAAAGGAACAACGCGTGACATTTCCCCTAAGGAACAGACACAGGAATGAAGGACACATGCCGGCCAGCCTACGTGTTCCGAGCAGTAGCAAGCTACCAAGGCTCATTGGAATCACTAGGAGGCATTTCCCTATAAGGTAGGCTACCAAAGGAAAACAACTAGGTGTCGGATCCCACACATACCAAGCATTTCAACCATACACACAATATGCTCAATATGTGCAAATACAACATTGCATCACAACAGAGCTCTATGACTCAAAGTACTTTATTTAAGAGGCTCCAAGAGCCATACATAACATGTCCATACAGGTAGGGGTCACATGACCCAACACTCAAGTCATACAGTCATACAAGCACAAGCGGAAGCTACATGTCTGAGTACAGACAACTTATAAAATAAAATAGGCTTGGTGTAGCCTGACTATCTACAAGGCCCTTCACAAGCTCCAGATCTCCGTCTGGGTGTCAAGCTACTCGTCGACGTCAACGTCTATGTAGAACCCATCAGTAGGGGCAGGGTTCTCCTCTGCAACACTTATTAAGCAAACATGAGTACAAAGGTACTCAGCAAGTCTTACGACATAACCTATCATACATGCAACATTATCAAAGGGGGTAGTGGAGTTCATAGCAGAAAGCCAGCTTTGACTCTTGGCTAACCTATACTACAACTCTCAACGGATTGCAAGATGTTATTACGAACACGAGTCCTCTACTCACCACAACAATACACTACCGAGGATCCTCTTCCATCATCCTACGGAAGGGCCATCCACGGTACTCACACTTATCTTGAGGCTTTTAGTAGTATCCATCAACTTGTCTATGAACTGTAAGTGTAACCAAGTAGTCTGTACCGCGAACAACGGCTATTCGAATAGATTGATAAGCCAGCAGGGGTGTACCTCTTCACAGACGCTTCCACCACTTATCGCCGTTTACTCGACCTGTACTCGGCAACCTTCAAGCGGAAGCCCAGCGTGGGTGTCGGCCACGACCTGACTAACTACTCAAGTCTCTCGTCCAGGTTTATCGCCTATTTGGGTTCCATCCGTGGGGAGATCCGGCCGGGGTGTCGCCCACGGCCCCAAACGATGTGTACAGGGTTCCCGAGTCACCAAACGGGCAACCGGTACACCGTGCCACGTACCTGTCGCATCACAACCCACCTCGAGGGTCAGCGCTGTGCACGACCTCCAGTAAACTATAAACACCAGAAACTAGTTGCAACTCCTGGACAGAGATCGAGGGTAATTAATAAGCCAAGAGGGTCCATTGGTTTCGGGCCCAATGCATGGTAGTAACTGGAACTTGAACCACACATACAGATCTCGGGTCCTATGGACGGTTCCAATGAAACAACCCACCACGTACTCCTACATGGCCTTTCATCGATACCTTTACCAAGCGTATTCCACACTTCCTTCTCTTTATCAGTATGATCATTTCACTCTGATCCATCACCCAGATGAACCAGACCAGACACAACTCTAAGCATAGCAGGCAACATAAACAAATTGCATGGTGGATCACACAACACATGGCTCAATCAACTCCTACACATGCTAGTGGGTTTCAACTATTTACTGTGGCAATGACAGGTCATGCAAGGGAATAGGGTTCAACTACCGCAGCAAGTAGCAGTTCACACGCTGTTGCCTTAATGCAGTAAAAGAGAGCAGGAGCGAGAAGATTGGGTTTGTATCGGAATGATCAATGATTGCTTGCCTGACAAAGTGGTTGTCGGGTACTGCTCTTCAACTGGATACGTAGCAGTATCCTCGGGAGCAGGACCTAACACAGAGAATACCGGCGATACAATCATTAAACAGACAAATGCAACAATATGATGCATGCTCATGACATGGCAAGATGCATGTGTGTTGGGCTAATGCAACTATAACCAGAAGGGTTTGAGCCTATTTGAATGAAAGATTCAAATTGGCACTTTAGCTATTATTTAATTAAGTGCATTATCATGTTTTAATGTATACAACAAGGTTAACTTGCTCAAACATGCATGAAACCAGTGCCATTGGAAAGATTGGATTTTTATGATCATTTTTCATATATAAATCTTTTCCATCTGAGCTACTCTTGAATTTATATGATTTTTTGAAGTTTAGGCATTTTCTGGAATTTCCTGAATTATTTTTAAATCTAAAAATCCCAGAAAATCCTTTACTGCATCAGCATGACATCATGCTGACATCAGTCAGTCAACAGGGCGGCCCAGGTCAAACCTGACCAGTGGGACCCACTGGTCAGTGTCACAGTTAACTAATTAACTAATTAGAATTAAATAAACACCTAATCTAGGTTTGACTAGCAGGCACGGCCCACATGTCAGTGACCCAGGGGGGGTCAAACCCGTGGTCAAACAGGTCCAACTCACTGGCGTTTAGCCGCCGGCGAGGCCAAACACGGCGGTGAGGTGCGGGTTTCGTGCTCCGGCTGCCAAAACGACGGCGGAGCACACCTACGGGTAGCTGGAGGCAAACCGCATCGAGTGGAGGTGGTGGCTGGCCTTGGGGTCGCCGGAGATGACGCCGACGACGAGTCCAGCGGCTGCCGGAGTTCGGCGATGTTGAAAGCGACGGTGCGGTGCTCGTAGAGGAGCGTGAAGTGGTCCTACAGCACCTACGCGTGACGGTGAAGCTGACAGGCACGATGGCCGGACCATTGGATGGCCGGAGCCTCGTCGGCGACGAGCTCCGCGGCGGTGCGTGCAGGTGAGCTTCGTGCGGTGCGTTCCAGGGTATTAGAGAGCCAACGGAGAGGGGGAGGACGAAGCTGGGCTCACAGGGGTTGCAGCAGACGCCGGAGCGAGCTTGGGGGTGGTCGGAGCTGAGCGGGACGGCGAGGGGGATCTCCGCGGCCAGAGTTGGGGAAGAAGGGGTCGGGGGCGTCTCCAGGGCGGGCGAGCGCTCGGGGCTCGGCCTGTTCGAAGTAGTCGAGGACGGCGGAGACGACGGACACGGCGACGGGGCTCAGGGACGACGGTGGGCGTGGCTACTACGACGGTGCGAGCACGGCGGCGTCGGCCATGGTGCGGGGAGGGCGAAGGAGAGGAGCTGGGGAGAGTGGGGGGTGTCTGCGAGGTCGGGGGCGAGATGTACGACCGATCCAGGCCTCCAGGGCGGCGAGGGGAGGAAGCAGGGCGGCGGGCAGCTGCGTGGCGCGCACTGCGGCCGCCGTCGAGCACCTGTCTGCCTGCCTGGCCGAGCCAAGCAGCTCGCTGGAGCGGCAGCTGGGCTGGGCCGGCAGGTGGGCCGCGTGGGGCGCCAGGTAACTCCTCTTCTCTCTCCTTTTTCTATTTCTTTTTCTGTTTCATTTCTTTTGCAACTTTGTTTAATTAATAAAAATGCCAGAACATTTTTATAACTCATAAAACTTGTCATGCCCACTGTATATAATATGAACAGCATGGAACATTATAGTTTATGATTATTTGAGCATTTAAAATATTTTATAGCATTTAAATGCCCAAATTCAAATACCATATGATTTAATCCAGAGCCCTTAGATGTCCTAGAAAATTGTGCACCATTTTTGGCAGAGGTTTAAGACCAAGGCAGAAATGATGAACATTTTTGAAGGGCATTTTGGGTACATTGGAAAAGATTTTATCAAACCCTAGTTGTTAGGAGAGGGGTGTTGGGGTTTCTGTCATTCCCATTTCAAGTTTCTTTGATAAGTAAACATGATGCACACTCTAGCTAGTCCTAATGCAAGTGCTAACTAGGGATGTGACAACTCACCCCCACTTAAAAGAATCGCGTCTCGAGATTCGGGTTCCTCCGGAAAGAGGGTGGGGTACTCAAGTCGAAGACGATCCTCCCTTTCCCAAGTAGCTTCACTCTCGGAATGATGTGACCATTGAACCTTGAGAAACTTGATATTATGGCGTCAAGTGGTGCGCTCGGTTTGATCAAGAATACGAACGGGGTATTCTGGATATGTGAGATTGTTCTGGAGATCAAGTGTTTCGTGTTCCACTCCGCGGATAGGATCCGAGAAGCAACGCCTAATTTGAGAAACGTGGAACACGTCATGAACTCTGGATAAGTGCGGAGGTAGTTCCAGTTGGTAGGCAACTTCTCCTCGTTTGGCAAGAATGAGAAAAGGACCGATGTAACGAGGGGCCAATTTGCCTTTGATACCGAAGCGATGGGTTCCCTTAAGAGGGGTAACCCGAAGGTAAGCCTTATCGCCGACTTCAAAAGTCACAGCCTTATGATGGCTATCATATTGGCTCTTCTAGCGAGACTGGGCTGTTTTCAATCTCCCACGAACGATGTGAACTTGCTCTTCTGCTTCCTGGATCATATCCGGGCCAAAAAAATGTCTTTCCCTGGTTTCTGACCAGTTAAGAGGTGTTCGACACCTTCGTCCATATAGAACTTCGAAAGGGGCTTTACCCAGGCTGGTTTGATAACTATTGTTATAAGCGAATTCGGCAAATGGGAGACACTTTTCCCATTCCATACCGAAAGAAATGACAGAGGCTCGAAGCATGTCTACCAGAATTTGATTGACTCGTTCCACTTGACCACTTGACTGGGGATGGAAGGCGGTACTGAAGGAGAGACGAGTTCCCATAGCATTCTGGAAACTTTCCCAAAATCGTGAAGTGAAAAGACTTCCACGGTCTGAGTTAATCTCCAACGGCACACCATGAAGTGATACTATCCGAGAGACATACAAGTCTGCTAGCTGGCTAGCGGTAATACTCTCTCGAACAGGCAGGAAATGAGCTACTTTAGAGAGGCGGCCGATAACGGTGAAGATAGCATTATTCCCTTTCCTGGTCCTGGGAAACCCGGTAATGAAGTCCATACCGACTTTGTCCCATTTCCATTCAGGAATAGCTAATGGTTGAAGGGTGCCAGCAGGCCGTTGATGCTCTGCTTTGACTCGACGACAAACGTCGCAGTTAGCAATGAATTGAGCGATTTCTCTCTTCATCCTAGTCCACCAGAATCTTTGACGTATGTCCTGATACATTTTGGTACTACCGGGATGAATTGTGAGAGGAGATTCATGAGCCTACTTAAGGATCAAACGTCTCAGGTTTTGTACTTTAGGAACCACTAAACGGTTGCTAAAGAATACAACTCCTTGACCATCAATTGAGAAACATCCCGCAACTCCTTTCTTGATGTTCCTCTTAATACGGGAAATTGCCGGGTCAACCTTCTGTGCTTTGATGACCTGATCTGTAAGGTTAGGTTCCGCCACCAAGGTGGAAAAGAATCCTCTTGGAACAATGTGAAGGTTAAGCTTACGAAATTCCTCGTGGAGAAGTGGTTGTCCTTGTTGTAACATCAAGTTGTTACAATAAGACTTACGACTTAGTGCATCAGCCATGACATTGGCCTTCCCAGGGGTGTAAGTGATTCCTAAGTCGTAATCTGTGAGCAACTCGACCCAACGTCTTTGCCTGAGATTTAGATCCGGTTGGGTGAAGATATACTACAAACTTTGATGATCAGTGAAGATTTCACAGCGATTACCAAGGAGGTAATGTCACCATGTTTTGAGTGCATGGACTACAGCTGCAAGCTCTAGATCATGAGTAGGATAGTTATCCTCATGTGGACGCAACTGTCGAGATGCGTATGCAATCACTTGACGATCTTGCATGAGTATGCAACCTAGTCCTTGTCGCGAGGCGTCGCAGTAGATAATAAAATCCTTGGAAAAGTCTGGTGGTACCAGTACAGGTGCAGATGGCAGGCGTCTTTTCAATTCCTGAAAACTGGACTCGCACTGTGGGGTCCACTCAAACTTTTTATCTTTCTTGAGGAGTTCAGTTAGAGGTTTAGCAACCTTGGAGAAATTCTCGACGAAGCGTCGGCAATAGCTCGCTAAGCCAAGAAAACTCCTAACTTGCTTGACCGATTCAGGGGGAGTCCAATCAAGGACGGCTTGAACTCGCTCGGGATTGACAGCAATACCCTTGCCAGAGATCACATGACCTAGATAGGTTACTTCTGGCAACCAAAATTCACATTTAGAGAATTTGGCATAAAGGCGGTGCTCTCGAAGTTTCGTCAATACCAGCCTTAAATGCTCGGCATGATCTTCCTTGTTCTTGGAATAGATGAGTATATCATCGAGGTATACCACGACGAATTTATCCAAGTACTCCATGAATATAGAATTCATTAACCGAGAAAAGGTAGATGGGGCATTGGTTAATCCGAAGGACATGACGGTGTACTCATATTGGCCATAACGAGTAACGAAAGCCGTTTTAGGAATGTCCCCATTCTTGATTTTGATTTGATGGTAACCCAACCTCAAATCCATCTTAGAGAAGACTGAGGATCCAGCGAGCTGATCATACAGGTCGTTGATCCTGGGAAGCGGATACTTGTTCTTTATGGTGACCAGATTTACAGGTCGGTAATCTACAACCATCTGCTCCGTTCCATCCTTCTTCTTGACGAAGAGGACGGGGTAAGCCCAAGGGGAAGAACTAGGACGGATGAAACCTTTTTGCAAGGACTCATCGAGTTGTTTCTTTAGCTCAGCTAATTCTAGTTGTGCCATCTTATAGGGTCTCCTAGAGATTGGGACAGTTCCAGGGATAAGATCTATCACGAACTCGACATCTCTGTCAGGTGGAATTCCTGGCAGTTCTTCTGGAAAAACATCCGGAAAGTCACGGACTACCGGGATATCTTCGAGTTCGGGTAGAGGGCTGGCATTAAGAGAGTAGAGCTGACGCTCAGCCATTTGGGTCAATACATTGACTATCTTGCCGGATGGGTGTGTAAGTTGAACGGTCCTAGTATAGCAATCAATCTTGGCGTAATGAGTTGTCATACAATCCATACCCAAAATGATGTTTATGTCCGAGGACTTGAGAGCGATTAGAGATGCAAGGAAAACAAGTCTATCGACAAGGATTTCTTTCCATGGCTTACCCTAGAGGTTTGCCATTTTGAACCAGGAGTTTGAAAAACCATGGAAGTAGGCATCTCACAAAAATTCATGTTGTGCAATCGAGCATAGCCCTCAGATATGAACGAATGGGATGCTCCAGTATCGAAAAAAACAGATGCCGGATGGCAGTTAACGAGAAGCGTACCAAGGACGATGTTAGGATCCTCATAAGCTTCCTCGGCAGAGACATAGTTGACATGACCACGTGCAGTGGGGATTGGCTTGACATAATTCACCTTGCTAGTTGGCTTACCACGGCCAATGGGTTTTCCTGGTTGGTTCTGGGGACACTCACGCATGTAGTGTCCTGGTTCTCCACACTTGAAGCATGTCACAGTGCTAGTCCGTGGAAGAAAGTTGGAAGGTGGTCCTCCATAGGTCTTAGCAGGTGCATACTGTTGAGTTGGGCGAGGCGCCTCATAGGATGGCCTCGGTGTGTACTTGGGTGGCAGAGCAGTGTTAGGAACCCACACACGGCGCTTGTGGGAGCCAGAGCCGGATGAGGAACCAAAGTCTCGAGTATGCTTGCGTGTGGCCTCGAAGTCGGTCTGGCCCGTCTCAGCACTGATAGCCTTGCTTACCAACTTCTGGAAGGAAGTGCACTCGTGCAGACATAGATCTCGGCGGAGTTCAGGGTTGAGTCCCTTGCGGAACCTCGCCTGCTTCTTGGCATCGGTGGATACTTCCTCAGGTGCATAGCGTGCCAAGTTGCCAAACTCGCGACTATAGACATCTACAGTTAATCGGCCCTGGGTGAAGTTGCAGAATTCCTCCCGCTTGCGATCCATGAGACCTTCCGGAATGTGATGTTCACGGAATGCCTCACTGAACTCAACACAAGTAGTGATTTGGCCAGCAGGATGCATAGCTTCAAAGTTTTCCCACCAAAGACTGGCAGGGCCCTCAAGATGGTAGGCGGCTTAGGTAACCTTGTCAGCTTCGGCCACACAGGTAGAGTGTAGCTTATGGGTGATACTACGTAGCCAGTCATCCGCATCCAGAGGTTGAGTGGAGTGATGGAACTTCGGTGGGCACATCCTGATAAAGTCATTGATTGACACCACGTCATTCCTCTGACGGAACCCGGTGTTCTGCTCTATGCGTTCCAGCAGACGGTTGGTCTCTCTCTTGTTCCGTTCTGCCTCGAGCATAACTTTCGCCAAGGAGGGTGGCTGGGGCAGATTCCCATCCCTAGCCCCACTAGCCTCAGCCTGCTCCTGAGCAGCAGGAGTGTTGCGAGTGTTGACCATCCTAAGAAAACAAAACAACGGTTTAGACAAGGATGGCAAAAATTTGACATAGAAGTGCAGAATGTAATGGATGACACGGAATGCAGAGATGATCATCCGTACGACATGGTAATATAGAAACTGCTATATATACACCAGTGGTCATACACACCATACATAGTTTAGTACAAGCCAAGGCTAAAGTACAACTGCGGTGAAAGACGATACATCCCATCAGAGGCATTCCAAGCTCCTATGCATTATTTAACTACACCTCCGGAACTCAGTACACACTAGGTCATATTCCACAAGACGCGCAGGACTGGGAATACAACTACTACAATACTACTACTGCCACAGTCTAGCTCAGACATTCCCGTAGTAATCTTCGTAAAGATTACCACCGTAGTCTGGAAGTGGAACAAACGGATCTTGAAACTCGCGAGCGCTCGAAGGCTGTGGACCATAGGGACATGGATGTGGCCTCGGTCCCGATGCTGGTGGTAACCGACGCCCACGTGGAGGTGTAATACCCCCAACGTCACGCCAATCCATGCGATCAGGCCGACGAGTCCGCACGGAGTACAAATCCCGCATGTCCAAATATCCGGCATGCAGAGCAGGTGCAAGCCGTGTCAAAGTAGTCCAGTGGGCGACTCGACTGTTATACAGCTCCATTCGGAGGGCACGGACCTCACGGTCCCTATCCTCCAGCATTTGAACAGTAGTCTGAAGCAGTGGCTCTTCATGAGCAGCATCAGTATACAGACCAGTGTAGTAGCCTTCTTCTCTGGGAAGTGAGGCTGGCATGTAACAGAACTCAGTGTTCAGCAACAGGGCATGCCTAGCCCAGAGAATGGTCATCATCGAATAGGCGGCATCCTGCACTGCCAACTCGATGGTAACCCCGAGTCCATAAGACCAATGGATGGGGTCGTTAGCTCCGGGATATGAGGGGTATATCCGGACTGTGCAGAAATACTGACTCTGATTGAAATCTCGATACTGTTCCTCCACGGTGTACTCAGGATACCAGCGATAACCGGTCTCAGTCAGCACACGGACTAGCATGGCCATGTGACCGGGCACATTAATGCACCGAGTCAGACGAACCACTTGGTGAGGCGTGCGGCCAGACATCTGAAACACGAAGTAATGCAAAGGCATTAGTGTTTCTGGAAGAAATCGGGCATCATAACAATTGTAAATGCTCAAACAAAGATTGGAGACATCATACAAATGATTGCATAGCCACTCAACAATTCCATATCAAGGTTCCGGGTCCAACAATCATCATACTAAAAGGATAGAAACTGAACTGAGGCTTGAAACCAACAATCCTAAGAGTCTACGGATTAGTAACACGTGAACCTAGTAAGGATAAGAGGCCTAGTCCTAAATCCCCGTAGAAAGAATAGACTGACGCAGATCAGAAGGGCATAAGGTAAAGAAGTAAAAGAGCCTTACGTTCCCTTCCACAATCAATTCCCCTACATATAACTAAGAATTTTTCTAGACTCAACATCGACCAGTTTGGCTTGAGAAACCTACAGGCAGTCCAGCTCTGATGCCAACGCTGTCAGGACCCCGATCCTAAGTCACACCGATCTAGCTGTAACACGTCATATCACTTTGCGGCCTCACGCACGGTAACCCCACGGGTGCCACCTTACCTGGCCCGGGACCGTTTGCGCATTTTGGCACACGTATATGACAGTCTCGCTAGCATCCATATGACAGAGAACCCGGGCCGACATGGCTAGTTATAAACCAAAAGTGGCACTAAATTACAGAGACAGGCATCCATGACCCAGCAACGAACGTGTCGGTCATCAACGTATGAACCCAAGTCGTAGCAAGCTACATGGACTTAAAGGAACAACGCGTGACATTTCCCCTAAGGAACAGACACAGGAACGAAGAAGGACACATGCCGGCCAGCCTACGTGTTCCGAGCAGTAGCAAGCTACCAATGCTCATTGGAATCACTAGGAGGCATTTCCCTGTAAGGTAGGCTACCAAAGGAAAACAACTAGGTGTCGGATCCCACACATACCAAGCATTTCAACCATACACACAATATGCTCAATATGTGCAATTACAACATTGCATCACAACAGAACTCTATGACTCAAAGTACTTTATTTAAGAGGCTCCAAGAGCCATACATAACATATCCATACAAGTAGGGGTCACATGACCCAACACTCAAGTCATACAGTCATACAAGCACAAGCGGAAGCTACATGTCTGAGTACAGACAACTTAGAAAATAAAACAGGCTTGGTGTAGCCTGACTATCTACAAGGCCCTTCACAAGCTCCAGATCTCCGTCTGGGTGTCAAGCTACTCGTCGACGTCAACGTCTATGTAGAACCCATCAGCAGGGGCAGGGTTCTCCTCTGCAATAGTTATTAAGCAAACATGAGTACAAAGGTACTCAGCAAGTCTTACCACAGAACCTATCATACATGCAACATTATCAAAGGGGGTAGTGGAGTTCATAGCAGAAAGCCAGCTTTGACTCTTGGCTAACCTATACTACAACTCTCAACGGATTGCAAGATGTTATTACGAACACGAGTCCTCTACTCACCACAACAATATACTACCGAGGATCCTCTTCCGTCATCCTACGGAAGGGCCATCCACGGTACTCACACTTATCTTGAGGCATTTAGTAGTATCCATCAACTTGTCTATGAACTGTAAGAATAACCAAGTAGTCCGTACCGCGAACAAGAGCTATTCGAATAGATTGATAACCCTGCAGGGGTGTACCTCTTCACACACGCTTCCACCACTTGTCGCCGTTTACTCGACGTGTACTCGGCAACCTTCAAGCGGAAGCCCAGCGTGGGTGTCGGCCACGTCCTGAATAATTACTCAAGTCTCTCGTCTAGGTTTATCGCCTATTTGGGTTCCATCCGTGGGAAGATCCGACCGGGGTGTCGCCCACGGCCCCAAACGATGTGTACAGGGTTCCCGAGTCACCAAACGGGCAACCGGTACACCGTGCCACGTACCTGTCGAATCACAACCCACCCCGAGGGTCAGCGCTGTGCATGACCTCCAGTAAACTATAAACAGCAGAAACTAGTTGCAACTCCAGGACATAGATCGAGGGTAATTAATAAGCCGAGAGGGTCCATTGGTTTCGGGCCCAATGCATGGTAGTAACTGGAACTTGAACCACACATACAGATCTCGGGTCCTATGGACGGTTCCAATGAAACAACCCACCACGTACTCCTACATGGCCTTTCATCGATACCTTTACCAAGCGTATTCCACACTTCCTTCTCTTTATCGGTATGATCATTTCACTCTGATCCATCACCCAGATGAACCAGACCAGACACAACTCTAAGCATAGCAGGCAACATAAACAAATTGCATGGTGGATCACACATCACATGGCTCAATCAACTCCTACACATGCTAGTGGGTTTCAACTATTTACTCTGGCAATGACAGGTCATGCAAGGGAATAGGGTTCAACTACCGCAGCAAGTAGCAGTTCACACGCTGTTGCCTTAATGCAGTAAAAGAGAGAAGGAGTGAGAAGATTGGGTTTGTATCGGAATGATCAATGATTGCTTGCCTGACAAATTGGTCGTCGGGTACTGCTCTTCAACTGGATACGCAACAGTATCCTCGGGAGCAGGAACTAACACAGAGAATACCGGCGATACAATCATTAAACAGACAAATGCAACAATATGATGCATGCTCATGACATGGCAAGATGCATGTGTGTTGGGCTAATGCAACTATAACCAGAAGGGTTTGAGCCTATTTGAATCAAAGATTCAAATTGGCACTTTAGCTATTATTTAATTAAGTGCATTATCATGTTTTAATGTATACAGCAAGGTTAACTTTCTCAAACATGCATGAAACCAGTGCCATTGGAAAGATTGGATTTTTCTGATCATTTTTCATATATAAATCTTTTCCATCTGAGCTACTGTTAAATTTATATGATTTTTTGAAGTTTAGGCATTTTCCGGAATTTCCTGAATTATTTTTAAATCTAAAAATCCCAGAAAATCCTTTACTGCGTCAGCATGACATCATGCTGACGTCAGTCAGTCAACAGGGCGGCCCAGGTCAAACCTGTCCAGTGGGACCCACTGGTCAGTGTCACAGTTAACTAATTAATTAATTAGAATTAAATTAACACCTAATCTAGGTTTGACTAGCAGGGAGGGCCCACATGTCAGTGACCCAGGGGGGGTCAAACCCGTGGTCAAACAGGTCCAACTCGCCGGCGTTTAGCCGCCGGCGAGGCCAAACACGGCGGTGAGGTGCGGGTTTCGTGCTCCGGCTGCCAAAACGACGGCGGAGCACACCTACGGGTAGCTGGAGGCAAACCGCATCGAGTGGAGGTGGTGGATGGCCTCGGGGTCGCCGGAGATGACGCCGGCGACGAGTCCAGCGGTTGCCGGAGTTTGGCGAAGTCGAAAGCGATGGTGCGGTGCTCGTAGAGGAGCGTGAAGTGGTCCTACAGCACCTACGCGTGACGGTGAAGCTGATAGGCACGGTGGCCGGACCATTGGATGGCCGGAGCCTCGTCAGCGACGAGCTCCGCGGCGGTGCGTGCAGGTGAGCTTCGTGCGGTGCGTTCCAGGGTAGTAGAGAGCCAACAGAGAGGGGGACGACGAAGCTGGGCTCACAGGGGTTGCAGCAGACGCCGGAGCGAGCTTGGGGGTGGTCGGAGCTGAGCGGGACGGTGAGGGGGATCTCCGCGGCCGGAGTTGGGGAAGTAGGGGTTGGGGGCGTCTCCAGGGCGGGCGAGCGCTCGGGTCTCGGCCTGTTCGAAGTAGTCGAGGACGGCGGAGACGACGGACACGGTGACGGGGCTCAGGGACGACGGTGGGCGCGGCTACTACGACGGTGCGAGCACGGCGGCGTCCGCCATGGTGCGGGGAGGGCGAAGGAGAGGAGCTGGGGAGAGTGGGGGGTGTCTGCGAGGTCGGGGGCGAGGTGTACGACCGATCCAGGCCTCCAGGGCGGCGAGGGGAGGAAGCAGGGCGGCGGGCAGCTGCGTGGCGCGCGCTGCGGCGGCCCTCGAGCACCTGCCTGCCTGCCTGGCCGAGCCAAGCAGCTCGCTGGAGCGGCAGCTGGGCTGGGCCGACAGGATGGCCGGGTGGGGCGCCAGGTAACTCCTTTTCTCTCTCCTTTTTCTATTTCTTTTTTCTGTTTCATTTCTTTTGCAACTTTGTTTAATTAATAAAAATGCCAGAACATTTTTATAACTCATAAAACTTGTCATGCCCACTGTATATAATATGAACAACATGGAACATTATAGTTTATGATTATTTGAGCATTTAAAATATTTTATAGCATTTAAATGCCCAAATTCAAATACCATATGATTTAATCCAGAGCCCTTAGATGTCCTAGAAAATTGTGCACCATTTTTGGCAGAGGTTTAAGACCAAGGCAGAAATGATGAACATTTTTGAAGGGCATTTTGGGTACATTGGAAAAGATTTTATCAAACCCTAGTTGTTAGGAGAGGGGTGCTGGGGTTTCTGTCATTCCCATTTCAAGTTTCTTTGATAAGTAAACATGATGCACACTCTAGCTAGTCCTAATGCAAGTGCTAACTAGGGATGTGACAATAGACTACTCATATCAATAAGGATTTCCTTCTTTTTCGGGAGCCCATTCGGAAAGAACTCCAGAGTTAAGCACGCCCAGTTTGGCATAATTTCAGGATGGGTGATCGATCGGGAAGTTGCTCCCAGCTCCGCGCGAGTGAGGACAAAGTGCGCAGAAAAGACTAGTATTGACCTATGGGGCCAGTCTAGATCTCGCCAGGAGTAACGACCATCGGCGGGTGTGTCCGGGGCATTACAAGTTGGTATCAGAGCCAACCCTCGCGGTTATATGGATGTTTGCGAAGAAGTGCGTGATCAAGTTGTTCATGAGGTTTGTGACCCATCGTGGAACACGGCATGGCATATGTACCGGATTGGATGCATAGACGTATGTGCCAAGAGGGAACGTTCCTGTGGCCCGACGAGGACGTCGGTTCCTCTAAGTGGGGGTGTATGTGATACCCTGGCTTATTAGGGATGATAGATTACTCATATCAATAAGGAATTCCTTCTTTTCCGGGAGTCCATTCCAAAAGAACTCCAAAGTTAAGCGTGCTTAGCTTGTAGTAATTGCAGGATGGGTGACCGACCGGAAGTTGCTCCCGAGTGCGCACTACTGAGGACGAAGTGTGCGTAAAATACTAGTATTGATCTATGAGGCCAGTCTAGATCCCTCCAGGAGTAATGACCACAGGCAGTTGTGTTCGAGGCGTTACAAATTGCCTTGGCAAAGTAATCCAAGTTTCACTAGAGAACAAACCATATCAAGAGACGCTTCAACTCCGTTTGTGAAAAGGTTAAGGACGGAGACATAGAAATTTGCAAAGTACATACGGATCAGAATGTGGTAGACCCGTTGACTAAGCGTCTTCAATGGACAAAACATGATCAGCACCAAGACTTGATGGGTGTTAGATTCATTATAGTGTAATCTAGATTATTGACTCTAGTGCAAGTGGGAGACTGATGGAAATATGCCCTAGAGGCAATGATAAAGTTGTTATTATTTTATATTTCCTTATTCATGATACATGTTTATTATTCATGCTAGAATTGTATTCACCGGAAACTTAAATACATTTGTGAATACATAAACAAAACTATGTCCCGAGTGAACCTCTACTAATCTAGATCGTTGATCAAAGATGGTTAAGGTTTCCAAACCATGGACATGAGTTGTCATTTGATAATGGGATCACATCATTAGGAGAATGATGTGATGGACAAGACCCATCCGTTAGCTTAGCATTTGATCATACATTTTATTTCTACTGCTTTCTTGTATGTCAAATACATGTTCCTTAGACCATGAGATCATGCAACTCCCGGATACCGGAGGAATACCTTGTGTGCTATCAAACGTCACAACGTAACTAGGTGATCATAAAGATGATCTACAAGTATATCCAAAGGTGTTTCTTGAGTTGGCATGGATCGAGATTGGGATTTGTCACTCCGAGTATCGGAGAGGTATCTCTGGGCCCTCTCGGTAATACACATCAAAAGAAGCCTTGCAAGCAAATGACTAACGAGTTAGTTTTGAGATGATGTATTACGGAACAAGTAAAGAGACTTGCCAGTAACAAGATTGAACTAGGTATAGAGATACCAACGATTGAATCTTGGGCAAGTAACATACCGACAGACAAAGGGAATTGTGTATGTTGTCATAACTGTTCGACCGATAAAGATATTCGTAGAATATGTAGGAGCCAATATGGGCATATAGGTTGCTCTATTGGTTATTGACCGGAGGGGTGTCTCGGTTATGTCTACATAGTTCTCGAACCTGTATGGTCCGCACGCTTAAGGTCCGTTGACGATATAGTGTTATGTGAGTTATGTGATTTGGTGACCGAATGTTGTTTGGAGTCCCGGATGAGATATCGGACATGACAAGGAGTCTCGAAATGGCAGAGAGGTAAAGAATGGTATATAGGACGATGGTATTCAAATACCGGAACTGTTTTGGAGGGTACCGGGTCACCGGAAAGGAGTTTCGGGCACCCCCGACAAAGCTATGGGCCTTATGGGCCAAGAGAGGGAACACACCAGCCCACAAGGGGCTAGTGCGCCCCTTTTGTGGCCGGCCCTATGAGGAGGAGAAGGAATGAGGGGAGGGAAAGAAAAGTGTTGAGTAGGACTACCCCTTCCTTCCCTCTTCCCCCTCTCTTTCCTTCCCCTTGGTCATACAAGCAAAGGGGGGCGCGGGAGGGCAGCGGCTCTAGGGCTGGCGGCCAGCCCCTTGGGGCGCACATTGGCTTCCCTAAGCGGCCTCCTCCCCCTCACACCTATATATATATGTGGGGGGGGATTGGGCACCACACAAGGACACAACATTGTCTTAGCCATGTGAGGCGCCCCCATCTACGGTTTACTCCCTCGGTCATATTTTCATAGTGCTTAGGCGAAGCCCTGCGGAGATCACATCACCATCACCCTCACCACGTCGTCGCGCTACCGGAACTCATCCACTGCCTTGACATCTTGCTGGATCAAGAAGGCTTAGGATGTCATCGCGATGACCGTGTGCTGAACGCGGAGATGTCGTATGTTCGGTGTTTGATCAGTTGGAGCGTGAAGAAGTTCGACTACATCAACCGCGTTGTCTAATGCTTCCACCTAAGTCTAACGCTTCCACCTAACGTTTTCCATGCAACGTTCCCCAACACCTCAGGCAGGCACGTCTGGATACCCTGGTTTCCAGAACGCCGATAGTACCCTATAGTATCTTGTGGGTATCCTATGAAGACACAATTCTTTTATTTGATTTCAATCTTATCAGGCTGAAGCCTTTTGACATAAGTGTCGCAACCCCAAACTTTAAGAAACGACAGCTTTGGTTTCTTGCCAAACCTATGTTCATACAGTGTCATCTTAGTGGATTTAGACAGTGCCCTATTTAACGTGAATGCAGTTGTCTCTAATGCATAACCCCAAAACAATAAAGGCAAATCGGTAAGAGCCATCATAGAATGCACCATATCCAATAGAGTATGGTTACGATGTTTGGACACACCGTTACGCTGTGGTGTTCCAGGTGGCATGAGTTGTGAAACTATTCCACACAGTTTTAAATGAAGGCCAAACTCGTAACTCAAATATTCGCCTCCGCGATAAGATCGTAGAAACTTTATTTTGTTCTGACGATGATTCTCTACTTTACTTTGAAATTCTTTGAACTTTTCAAATGTTCCATACTTGTATTTCATCGAGTAGATATACCCATACCTACTCAAATCATCTATTAAGGTGAGAAAATAATGATACCGGCCGCGTGCTTCAACACTCATCGGACCGCATACATCGGTACATATTACTTTCAATAAGGCATTGGCTCGCTCCATTGTTCCGGAGAACAGAGTTTTAGCCATCTTGCCCATGAGGCATGGTTCGCAAGTATCAAATCATTCATAATAAAGTGATTCCAAAAGTCCATCAGCATGGAGTTTTTTCATGCGCTTTACACCAATATTACCTAAACGACAGTGCCACAAGTATGTTGCACTATTATTATCAACTTTACATCTTTTGGCATCAATATTACAAATATGTGTATCACTACGATCAATATGGAATAAGAATAGACCATTCCTAAAGGGTGCATGACCATAAAAGATATTACCGATATAAATATAACAACCATAATTCTCTGACTTAAATGAATAACAGCCTCGCATCAAACATGATCCACATATAATGTTCATGCTCAACACATGCACCAAATGACAATTATTTAGGCCTAAAACTAATCTCGAAGGTAGATGTAGAGGTAGCGTGCCGACGGCGATCACATCGACCTTGGAACCATTCCCGATGCGCATCGACACCTCGTCCTTGGCCAATCTTCGCTTATTCCGCAGTTCCTATTTCGCGTTACAAATATGAGCAACCAAACCAGTATCAAATATATAGGCGCTGCTACGAGAACTAGTAAGGAACACATCAATAACATGTATATCAAATATACCTTCGTTCACTTTGCCATCCTTCTTATCAGCTGAATACTTGGGGCAGTTCTGCTTCCAGTGACGACTCCCTTTGTAGTAGAAGCACTCAGTTTCAGGCTTAGGCCCAACTTTTGGTTTCTTCACGGGAGCGGCAACTTGTTTGGCTTTGGGTTTCTTCACGGGACCGGCAACTTGTTTGCCGTTCTTCTTGAAGTTCCCTTTCTTTCACTTTCCCTTTTTCTTGAACTAGTCATCTTGTTAACCATCAACACTTGATGTTCCTTCTTGATTTCTACCTTCCACCGATTTAAGCATCGCGAGGAGCTCTGGAATTGATTTCTCCATCCCTTGCATATGATAGTTCATCACGAAGCCATTGTAGTTTGGTGGCAGTGATTGAAGAACTCTGTCAATAACACTCTCAACTGGAAGATCAATTCCCAGCCGACTCAAGTGGTTATGATATCCAGACATTTTGAGTATGTGTTTACCTACAGAATTATTCTCCTCCATCTTGCAGCTATAGAACTTGTTGCAGACTTCATATCTCTCAACCCGGGCATTAGCTTGAAATATCAATTTCAGCTCTTGGAACATCTCATATGCTCCATGGTGTTCAAAACGTCTTTGAAGTCCCGGTTCTAGGACGTAAATCATGTCATACTGAACTATCGAGTAGTGGTCAAATAAAACCTTGCGAGATGTTCATAACATCTTCATCAGCTCCTGCAGTAGGTCTATCACCTAGCGGTGCATCAAGGACATAATTCTTCTGTGCATCAAAGAGGATAATCCTCATGTTATGGACCAAGTTCGTGTAGTCACTACTGCGGGATGCTGCTAACACGACACTACGATCAATGACCCTTCGACGAAATTGTGTGCGATACAATAATCACAAACGGTGATGTAAAAAATCGTCAAAAAGGTGCAACACGTTTGTGATGACGGATGCATCAAACACGGTTCAGATTTTAGTTGCATGTGCGATGAAGGGCATACAGTTAAGTTCAATGAACTGTTTGCGATGAGGAAGAAGAACAAAAACGGGCAGCCAGATGAAGGTGTGTGTGATATATAGCATATGGTTCACTTGAATGAACTGTTTGTGATTAGGAAACACAAAAGAAACGGTCAGCCAGATCAAGGTGTGTGCGATATACGGCTTATGATTCACTTGGATGAACTGTTTCCTTTGAGCCAAGAGAATAGAAACAGTTCAATTTATTAGGATGTGTGCGATACGCGGCAAACAGGTTTGTAAACAGAAATGTGTGAGAGGACCCGTCATAACACAGATGATTACTTCTAATAAGATGTATGTGATATGCTCTGTCTACACAACATCTATTGGCCATTGGGCTACTGATGATCATCCGGGTACGCCATAAGGATGCGAAGAGGCATCCTATATCAGCAAGGACTAGGTGTTCTACCAATAGCTCATCTAAGAGAACTCTTAAGTGAATTGTGCTCAGGCTGGAGCAGCTATCAAATGGGTGACTAGAGTTGTTTTGATGTTAAATTATCTGATGGGATGGATCATTGAGGTCAAATTAAATGACCTCTATTATTCATCCCATCAGTTAAATTAACCTCAAGGTCCTTGTTTCTATTTTTATTTTTATTTTTTAACACATGTAAAGGAAGGTCTAGCGCATTACTTTTGACAATGTGCGATACGTGGCATATATTCGATCCATCTGACCTGTTTGTGATGGAATAAGCCATGTGTGTTGTGGCCAAATTCTTGCTAGTATGCAACTATTTCCGATTGAAGAATTCATCACCGACGGGTTCCGTAGTGTGGCCCGTGTTCATGTGATCATCATCTACTTCTTGGCTAGATCAATGTACATTATATGCTAAGTTTCCAATAATTGATGGCATTTTACGAACACACCACCGTTTCCCACCATTTCCTCACCTGTTTCCCGCGACCCAGCGATATTGCGCATAAACCTAGATGGCGCGCCACGCACGGAGGCAACAAGCGCAGCCTATAGCACATCCACCTTTCGCCAAGCATGCCGACCCACCAAAGTCCCGCCTCTACCATCAACCTCGTTGATGAGGAAAACGAGAAGGCGCCACGACCCTTCGAGGCCGAGGCGCTCCCCGGCAACATGATGGACAACGCCGTGATGCGCGTCATCTCCAGGGTTGAGCACACCCTTGGTGCATGGCGCTTGATTGCCGCGGATGAAGATAGGCATGTCAGCACCGAGAGGCTGTAGTTCGCTGCACAACATGATCGATGGTGCACCGCAGATAGGGTGCAGCTCACAGCACGGCGAGACTGTTGGAGCACCATAGAGCGAGAGGCGCGGCGCCCTGCACAGCAAGAGCGGATCCATTGGCGCTTGCCTGCTATCGACACGGCGTCGCAGCTGGGGTACACGTCCTGTCAGTACCCCCATTCCTCGCCAGGAGTGGGTAGAGGCCCTCTGCACCGTACTAGCACTAGACGCCCGCCGCACCATTCG
The DNA here is from genome assembly GCA_902687465.1 of Secale cereale. Lineage (NCBI taxonomy): Eukaryota > Viridiplantae > Streptophyta > Magnoliopsida > Poales > Poaceae > Secale > Secale cereale. The sequence goes on from LR738710.1 coordinate 556,240,835, forward strand.
CATGGGTCGCACTGTTCGCGTTGTCCGCGGCCCGCTCGATGCCAACGCGCTGGTCGGTAGGCTCTACCGCCTCCTTGGACCAGGTGTCCACTTGGGCGCAGTAGAGGAACATGGCCGTCACATCCTTGATCTAGTGATCTCCAATGAAATAGCAACTTGGAGCTCGAGATCACGCTCCAGATGTACCATGAGCGTGTAGACCGCTCGGACGAACACCTTCACAAGTTCAGGCAGAGCCAAGAGCTACGTTGGCAAGGACTACTGGTCATTGTCTCATGGACGCGTTTTATTTTGTTGAGTCGTTTCTATGTGGATAGCTATGTATTAACAATAATCATAGTATTGCTCTATTAATTGCTATGTTTCAATGTGTGTACTCTGTTTTCCGTTCTTATATGTTCTGTTTCAGTGTGTGTATATACGCTTTGCATTCTGTATATGTGGATGATAACAACTAGATTCAAATTAGTATACAAAACCAGATAGAAAATGGAATTCATAATATACATATTAATTGTTCATTAGTTCATCTCATAATACATATAATATCATCACTGTCGGATCTTGGGTTCTGGCAAAACCCTTAAGGTTCGAACTCTGGGGTGCGCACGAAGAACTAGTACAAGGATGAACTACCTCCTGAGGAGAGGTGCTCTTGAGCTTGGGTGAGCTTGTGGTGTCCCTGAGGTCTCGATGATCCGATCCCTCTTATGATGGTGGCTAGGCCCTATTTATAATCGCCAGGGTCCTCTTCCCAAATATTGAGCGGGAAGGAATCCCACAATGGCCAAATTTGAAGGGGGACAGCTAGTACAAGCTATCCTGACAAAAGGTGGTCTTTGCCTGCCAAAGGCTCTGGTGGTGACGCTGTCGTGGGCTCTGCGATGACCTCTGTCCTGCCGTCCTGCTGGTCCTGGCCTTGTTGCACCGATATGGAAACCTTTTCCTGACGCATCGGGACTCCTCACCTACACCTGCTCCTTTAGCAAAAAAGAAGAAGTTGGCACTCTGCGCCCGCTGGCGTCCGCCTGGCATCGGTCGTCACTGCTCACGTCACGAGGACCTCGAGAGGTGCTTCTTGCCTCGATATCTCTGATCCTCACGAGTTGGCTTGGCGAGGCTGCCCCAGGCGATACCTGGCGTCGTCCCCCTCGCGAGGCTTGGCCGCTCGCGAGGGTCTTGAGTGGTTGCTGAACATGCTGGGCCGTATCAGGTCGCCTTCCGAGCCACGCCCTGGGCCGCATGCAGGCAAGTCTGGGTACCCCCGTTCCCAGGACGCCGACAATAGCCCCCGGGCCTAAGGCGCGCTCGAGCTTGGGTTTGCGGCGAAGCCAAGGGCCAAGTGCGGAGCGCCGTGGGACCCCAAAGTCTGGGGCCTCGTTCGACACGTGGTGCTTGATGGGACATGGGCGTCTCCACTTCCCCACGCAGCCTCAGTGACTGCGCGACTCGTCAAGTCTCTGTGTGCACAGCGGACCATGATTACTTGCATTTTTGGGGACGGCGGTTGGCCTTCCTCTGGCTATTAATAGGGCGGCAGGCTAAGCCCTTGCCGCCCATCTTCTTCCTTCGTTCCCCTTGCTCCTTCGCTTGACCGAACTGCCCATGGTGCCGCCGAGGTAATACTCGTCCGTGGAGAAGGGGAAGGTTCAGCAGGAGGGACTTGGCTCACCACCTGCTAAGAGAGGGCGAGGCCGTCGTCACAAGTGTGCCGTGACCCCCGCCAGGGCCACGAGCGGCCGTGGGCAGACCCCCTCAGCGCCCGTAGCCGCCCTTGTAGCCATGGCGGCGGTCCCTTGAGTGGTGGGGGCTGTCATGGAATTGGCGATCTAGTGAACGGAGGGAGGTGCTCTGGGGTTGTCAGACCTCCCAGTCGCATTCCCACTGGCGGAGGCATCGATGGAGTTCATCGTGTGGTCGGAGAGCCCAGCCGGCACCAGGCTCCAGCTCCCGCGCTCCTTGGTCGGTGAACTCCTTGATACGAGCTCTGGTGGCTTTTGGCTGCATGCGGATGGTTGTTGCAGCTGGGTGTCGTGGGTCGTGGTGGAGGTCTCTGCCATGGGCGTCGTGGCTTTGGCCTGAGGCTGGCACACGTTTGCCTGCGCACACGGTTTGGGCGGCCGATGCGCCCTTCACTTCAAGTCCGGCGATGACTCGACCCTCTTCGTGACGGTGTTTGGAGAAGACGGGCGCCGCGCCGAGTGATACTCCGAGGACAACGGTGGCGGCGAGGTGCTTGGCCTGGGCGATGGCGGTAGCTCGTCCAGCTATGGCGGGTCCTCCTTCAGTGGCAGCTCCAGCTGTGGTGGCGATGACCAGCCACCACGCCTCCGCGCCCGCCTGGAGGGCGGCGTCGGGTCATCTCGCCGTCACGCTCGGGTGAGGCGTGAAGAGGGCTCTGCCTGAGCTCGGGGCATAGGTCCTCGCGAGCAACCGTGTCGAGGGGATGAACCCCAGGCAGGCAACGGAAGCGGGATCCTTTACAAAAACGACGGGGCCAGCATCGCCCCGCAATCCGCCTCTGACTTGGCCGGGTCGCAAAAACCCGGCCAAGACCCACGATCCAGCAATACTCTCCAGTCCGGCCGGCTCCCGCGATCCGGCCCCAACGGCCCGCTCAAGGGATCCGGACCCGGCATGCCAAGACTTCTCCAACAAGCCAGACCGACCCGTGGTGTGTTCCCCAATACGGCCACAGGTCAGCTCCCGTCCCATCTCAACCGTACGATGGGACGAGACGCACCTACTGATGACCTAGGAAACAGTGCCTCACCTATGCCCCTAGTCAGCCAGGGCGTGGCTACAGTGTAATCATCATAGCCCATGACGCCGGCTGACGGCGACATGACGGAGCATGCCGTACCCGACTCAGCTCGGGCAATCCTTGGGGACCGACAAGACGACACACAGTGCCCCCATAACTGGTGGGTCCCGCACCCGGAGAACCCAGCGAGCCTTGTTCCCGGTGGGTCCCAGCGCCGGCTTCCCGGACAATGACAATCCGGCCCCACTCTCGTGTAACATTACCATTGTATCCCTGGGGGGTTGGCCTATATAAAACCCCCAGAGCCCTCATGCAGAGGAGCGATGCATACTAGAGAGAACATGATAGACACACCTCAGGAGAAGCAGCCTAAGCCCTCGCATGTCTTCCTCCCTCCACCACACAGCTCAAGGAGCAACTCTGTACTGGTAAACATCAACCACATTCGGCAGGATTAAGGGTATTATCTCCCCGGAGAGCCCCGAACCTGGCTATGTCTTGCGCCCCACGCTTGCTCATGCCAACCCTGCCTCTGGAGTCTACTAGTGCCCTCGAGTTGCCTCCTATCTTTAGTGATCCCTCGGTAGCTGCCGTGCGCCCACCACGACAGTTGGCACCCACCGTGGGGCAGCTCGAGGTCCTGGCCGGGAGCATGCTTCAGACGGGGCCCCGCTCCTACTCCGACGAGCTCGTCGTGCTGACGGACGATCTCGTCGACGCCCTCGCCGTCTCCTTCGCCGTGCTACGCATCTCCGATGCGCAAGCGGCCGATGAGTACCCCAGCGAGGTACTTGACTTCTCTGACTCCCCCATCACTCCCGGAGGCAGCACTCCCGACAGAGCGATGGACCTCTGTGTAGAGATTTTCGTCACCGACATCGGCGCCACCTCTTCGTCAAGCGCGGCGAGGAAGGCTGCCGAAGCTGAGGCCTCGTTGGAATGGGCCGGCCCGCCTGACCCGCTGCGCGCCACGATCCAGAGCCTCCGCGTTCCCATCGGCACCAACATCGACACCTCCGACATCGCCGAGGCACGGACCCACCTCGACGGGGACCACCAATACCTGCTAGACCTCACTCAGTCACTTGCCGCAACGGAGCGCCGCCTCGCATCCGTTCAGCTGGAGCACGAAGCCACCTATGGTTTCATGCCTGGTGCCGCCGAGCCAAGCCGGGTCGTGGACGTGCGGACCCGGGGCGGCGCGATCAGACGCGCCCTCAGCGCCCTCCCTCCCATCTATTAAACTCCCGTGAAGAACATGCGCGCTGCTCAGGCGGCCGCGATCGGCCTGGAGCAGCTCACGGGTGAAGAGCTACGGGAGCGCCTCAAGAGGGTGAGCGACCTCCTCACGGCGGCCAACGCGCAGCAGGAACGCCTCAACCGGCTTGCCAAACCAGCCGGATCCGGCTCCGCCCGTGTCTTTGGAGCCGGCGACGACAAGCACACGGCGGCTCCCCCCCCCCC
>LR738710.1:556245163-556260355 GCA_902687465.1 Secale cereale
CGCACTCTGGCCGCACACAGACCCGGCGCAACCCCGGCCCGATGATCGCTGGTGGCTTGGGCGACGAGTCACGTTCCGAAGCCCAGCGCCACATCAACCCTGCTCCCCAGCCGACCCAGCAGCAAACTGCGGTCGACCCCGGTCCCCGTGGCGTGGTCACCGGCCGTCTGGGCCCGCGTGCCATCGACACCGCCGACGCTCGCCACCGCCTCGATAGGCTCGCCCGCTCCCAGGAGCTGGAGGAAACCGGCGCGGTCGGTCCGACGTGCTTCGATCCGTGCATTCGGAGCGTGCCCTTTGCCAAAGGGTTCACGCTTCCCCGCAACACGCCTAAGTACAACAGCACTGTGAAGCCAGAGGACTGGCTCACCGACTACACCACCTACATCGGCATCATCGGCGGCAACCACCGCCTCGCCGTTAGCTACGCACCACTCATGCTCCAGGGATTAGCCCGCACGTGGCTGAACACTCTGCCGGTGGGAAGCATCAACACGTGGGTCGATTTCGAGGAGCCCTTCACACGCAACTTCCCAGGGACCTACCGGTGACCTGGCCGTCCCAGCCAGGTCGCCATGTGCGTACAAGGGCCGACGGAAACCGGCCGAGAGTACCTAGCATGCTGGACCGAGCTCCGGAATAGCTGCGAAGGCGTCCACGAGGTCGAGGCAATCCAGTACTTCGTCAATGGGTGCCGGGACGGTACCCTCCTCAAGCACAAGATGCTACGCTCCGAGCCGACCACCATGTCCGCGCTCATAGGGATGGCGGACAAGTACGCAAACGCCAATTCCGCCATGAAGATCCTGGTGGCCCTAACGAAGCCGGCTGGCGAAGGAAGCCGGCAGCATCAGCACAACCAACAGCAACTCAAATGCAAGGCTGAATGGCAGGCCCAGCGACACGACAACCGAGTCGTGGCGGCTGCCGAGCAGGCACCCGCAACCGAGCCGGCCGCCAAGCGCCGGCAGACCGGAAAGATAACATGGCAACCCGCCATGAGCTTCGAGGAGATGCTCGATGCTCCCTGCAAACACCACTGCGGCGTGAGGCCATCCACACACACGCTCCGGCAGTGCACCAAGTGCATCATGAGGGGGACGTCCCGCCGCCTCCAGCCCTGGCTCCAGGAGCAGGGCGGCAGCCTCTGCCTCCCCCACCACCTCCGGTTGGCGACGCCATGCACAACGACACCTACCCGGACCTGAACGCGGCTTACGTCGTCTTCACCAGGACGTCATGCCAAACCCAGGAAGTAAACACTGTCATCCGGCAAGAAGTAAACACTATCACCCCGGCCAGGCCGGAATACACGCACTGGGCAGAGCTCCCGATCACATGGAAGCGGAAGGATCACCCGGCCGTCATGCCGAACCCAGGTGGATACTCCCTCGTCCTCAACCCCACCATCATCGCGCCTCGGTGCACATGCAAGTTCTCCCGAGTTCTCATCGACGGCGGCAATAGCATCAACGTCCTCTACCGGGACACCATGACCAAGCTCGACCTCGAAGACAAGGACCTGGAGCCGACCAGGACCGTCTTCCATGGCATCGTGCCCGGCCAATCCTGTTCTCTGATCTGACGGATCCGGCTCGACGTCCTATTCGGCGATAGCAGCCATTTCTGACACGAGGCGGTCTCGTTCGAGGTGGTGGACCTGTCCAGTGCATACCACGCACCGCTCGGCCGACCCGCGCTCGCCAAGTTCATGGCGGTCCCCCACTACGCCTACCGAAAGATGAATCTGTCGGGTCCAAATGGCCTCATCACCATCACCGGCGACTACCGCAAGTCTCTCGAGTGCGCCCGAGACGGATCGAAGCTGGCCGAGTCGATGGTCATCGCCGAGGAGCGGAGCCAACTTGACCGGATTGTTGCCCTTGCTGGCAAGGCAGAAGTCACGCCAATCCCGCCCAAAGAGCCGGCCAAGGAAGCCTCTTTCAAACCCTCAAAGGAAACCAAGAAGGTGAAGCTGAACCAAGAAGACCCCAGCTGCAACAAGTATGTCGTCATGGGCACTCACCTCGGCGATAAATAGGAAGGCAAGCTCGTCGACTTCCTCCGTGAGAATCGGGATATCTTTGCATGGTCCCCGAAGGACATGTCGGGCATCCCAAGGAAGTATGCCGAGCACAAACTTCACGTATGCAAGGATGCCAAGCCTGTCCGCCAACCCCTACGACGTTTCTCCCAAGAGAAGAGAAGGACCATCGGTGAAGACATCGCCAAGCTTTTGGCGGCCGGCTTCATCATGGAAGTATTTCACCCCGAGTGGTTGGCCAACCCAGTCGTCATCCTGAAGAGAAACAACACATGGCGCATGTGTATCGACTACACCAGTCTGAACAAGGCCTGCCCCAAGGATCCATTCGCATTCCCGCGGATCGACCAAGTCATCGACTCCACCGCCGGGTGCGAGCTCCTGTCCTTCCTGGACGCTTACTTCGGCTACCATCAGATCAAGCTGGACACGGTCGACGCCCTGAAGACGTCCTTCATCACGCCCTTTGGGGCATATTGCTACATCACCATGTCTTTCGACATGAAGAACGCTGGAGCCACCTTCCAGCGGTGCATGCAGAAATGCTTGCTGCCGCACCTCGGCCGCAATATCCACGTCTACGTGGACAACATCGTGGTGAAGACCAAGCAGCACCTCACGTTCCTCGATGATCTGAAAGAAACCATCGCCAACCTGCGCGAATACAAGGTCAAGCTCAACCCAGAGAAATGCGTTTTCGGCGTCCCAGGGGAAAGCTACTCGGCTTCCTCGTCTCGGAGCATGGCATTGAGGAAAACCCAGAGAAAATTAAGGCCATCGAGCACATGCGCAAGCCGACTCGGCTGCATGTTGTCTAGAAGTTCATCGGTTGCTTGGCCTCGGTCAGCCGGTTCCTCAGCCGGCTGGGCAAGAGGGACTTTCCCCTATACCAGCTGATGAAGAAGACGACGTCGTTCGAATGGAACGACCAAGCGGACGAAGCTTTTCGGGACCTGAAGCGCATGCTCTCCACCGCACTCGTCCTGGCCGCCCCAGCCGAGAAGGAGCCGTTGTTGCTCTACATAGCTGCAACCTCGCGCTCGGTCATCATGGTGCTCATGGTCGAGCGACCAGATTAGGACAAGATCCAAGCCGTCCAGCGTCCCGTCTACTAACTAAGCAAGGTGCTCTCCGCCTCAAAGCAGAACTACCCGCACTACCAGAAGATGTGCTACGGCGTGTATTTCACCGCCAAGAGCTAAAGCAGTACTTCCAAGAGCACGAGATCACCATGGTTCGCACGGCCACCCTCAGCGAGATCATCGGGTGCCGAGACGCCTCTGGCCGGGTCGCCAAGTGGGCGCTCAAACTAGCCGGCCACGCCATCCTCTACGAGCCTCGTACCACGTTCAACTCCCAAGATCTGGCCGTCTTCCTCATCGACTGGACAAAGAGCCAGTACTTGCCGCTGCCTCCAAACTCGATGCACTGGCGCATGCACTTTGATGGCTCGAAAATGCGCCTCGGCTTCGGAGCCATCATAGTGATGTCATCCCCATAGGGCGACCGACTCAAGTACGCACTCCAGATCCACTTCGCCGCCTCCAACAACATCGCCGAGTACGAAGCCCTTGTGCACGGCCTCCGGCTGGCCAAGGAACTCGGCATCCGGCTAATCCTGTGCTATGGAGATTCGGACCTGGTCGTGTAGCAGTGCTCTGGCGAGTGGGACGCGCACGACCCCAACATGGCAAGCTACCGCTTCCTTGTGCAGAAGCTGTCCGGCTACTTCGCAGGCTACGAGTTCCTCCACGTCCCACGAGCAGAAAACGAGGCGGCCGACGCACTCGCCAAGATCGGCTTGTCTCGACAGTCCATTCCATCCGGCGTCTCCCTCGAGCACCTGCACAAGCCATCCGTCAAGCCGTCTCTGCACTCAGAGTCCATTCACGTTCTAGACGAACCGGGGACAACCGAACCCAGCCCGGGGACTGCTCAATCCGGCCCGACGACTGCTTAGCCCGGCCCAGGGACTGCCAAGTCCGGCCCGGTGACTACTCAACCCGGCCCGAGGACTACTCAGTCCGGCCCGGGGACTGCTCCGTCCGGCCCGGGGACTACAGACCTCGGCCCGGCGACGGCAACCCTCTGTCCGGCCGCCCCCGCACCCAACCCGGGGACTACCGGACCCGGCTCGGACGTCGCTGCCCCTGAACCAATCATAATGGCTGTTCTCATAGTGGTGACGGCGCCATCTTGGGCCCTGCCCATCTCAGAGTTCCAGGAGAGCACGACCCTCCCCATCGACGAGATCAAAGCTCGGGAAGTGTAGCGCCAAGTGTCCGCCTACAGCATCATCAACAATGAGCTCGTCAAGCGCAGTCCCAGCGGCATGTTTCAGCGCTGCGTCGAGCAAGACAAGGGCATGGGCATCCTCCTCGACATACACCAGGGTGAGTGCGGGCATGATAACCCACAAGTGTAGGGGATCGCAACAGTTTTTGAGGGTAAAGTATTAAACCCAAATTTGTTGATTCGACACAAGGGGAGCCAAAGAATACTCTTAAGTATTAGCAACTGAGTTGTCAATTCAGCCACACCTGGCAACTTAGTATCTGCAGCAAGATAGTTTAGTAGCACAGTAATATGATAGTGGTGGTAGTAGTAAAAAAAGTAAAGATAGTGTTTTTGTAGTTTTTGTGATAATAGCAACGGAAAAGTAAATAAGCGACAAGCAATATAGGTGAAGCTCGTAGGCATTGGATAGGTGATGGGAAATTACGTTGGATGCAATTAATCATGTAGAAGTTATAACCTAGGGTGACACAGAACTAGCTCCGGTTCATCAATGAAATGTAGGCTTGTATTCCGAATATAGTCATACGTGCTTTTGGAAAAGAACTTGCATGACATCTTTTGTCCTACCCTCCCGTGGCACCGGGGTCCTATTGGAAACTAAGGGATATTAAGGCTTCTTTTTAATAGAGTACGAGACCAAAGCATTAACACATAGTGAATAAATGAACCCCTCAAACTATGGTCATCACCGGGAGTGGTTCCGACTATTGTCACTTCGGGGTTGCCGGATCATAACACATAGTAGGTGACTATAGACTTGCAGGATAGGATCAAGAACACACATATATTGATGAAAACATAATAGGTTCAGATCTGAAATCATGGCACTCGGGCCCTAGTGACAAGCATTAAGCTTAGCAAAGTCATAGCAACATCAATCTCAGAACATAGTGGATACTAGGGATCAAACCCTAACAAAACTAACTCGATTACATGATAGATCCCGTCCAGCAAGCCTACGATGGAATTACTCACACACGGCAGTGAGCATCATGGAATTGGTGATGGAGGAAGGTTGATGATGACGATGGCGACGATCTCCACTCTCCGGAGCCCCGAACGGACTCCAGATCAGCCCTCCCATGAGAGATTAGGGCTTGGCGCGGCTCCGTCTCGTAAAACGCGATAATTCATTCTCCTTGATTTTTTTCTCCATGAAACAGAATATATAGGACCTGGGGATACGTCGGTGGGGCATCGGGGTGCCCTCGAGGCAGGGGGGCGTGCCCCCACCCTCGAGGACAGCCCGTGGGCCCCCCGGTGTGGATCTTCTTGCAAGTATTTTTTATATTTTCTGAAATAAATCTATGTTGATTTTCAGGCGATTCTGAGAATTTTTTATTTCTGTACAAAAACAACACCATGGCAGTTCTGCTGAAAACAGCTTCAGTCTGGTTTAGTTCCATTAAAATCATGCAAGTTAGAGTCCAAAACATGGGCAAACGTGTTTGGAAAAGTAGATACGTTGGAGACGTATCAACTCCCCCCAAGCTTAAACCTTTGCTTGTCCTCAAGCAATTCAATTGATAAAATGAAAGTGATAAAGAAAACTTTGACAAACTCTGTTTGCTCCTGTTGTTGTAAATATGTAAGCTAGCATTCAGGTTTTCAACAAGATCATGAACTAACCATATTCACAATAACTTTTAGGTCTCAAGGCTACTCACATAGATGGCATAATCAATTAGCGAGCAATAATAATAAACCTCGGATGACAACACTACACAAAACAATCATGATATGCTATAACTGGATGGTATCTCGCTAGCCCTTTCTAGGACCGCAAAACATAAATGCAGAGCACCTTTAAAGATCAAGGACTGACTAGATCCAGTCATGCTCATACTCAATGCAAATTAATAGTAATACATGCAACGACAGAGGTGCTCTCCTACTGGTGCTTTTCTATAAGAGGATGATGACTCTGCATAAAAGTAAATAGATAGGCCCTTCGCAGAGGGAAGCGGGGATTTGTAGAGGTGCCAGAGCTTGATTTTTAAATAGAGATGAATAACATTTTGAGCGGTATACATTTGTTGTCAACATAACAACCAAGAATCTCGATATCTCCCATGCTACGCACATTATAGGCGGTTCCCAAATGGAATGGTAAAGTTTATACTCCCCCAACCACCAACAAGCACACTCCACGGCCAGCCGAATCCACGGGTTACCATCCAAACAAGCAACAGCCATGGGGGAGTTTTGTTTAATTATTATGATATTGAGAATGGGACTGGGCATCCCAGTTACCAGCCATTTTCTTGTGAATGATGACCGGAGTCCACTCATCGTGAGAATAACCCACCTAGCATGGAAGATATAGAGAGCCCTAGTTGATACATGAGCTGTTCGAGCATACAAAACAAAATTTCATTTGAAGGTTTAGAGTTTGGCACATACAAATTTACTTGGAACGGCAGGTAAATACCACATATAGGAAGGTAAGGTGGACTCATATGGAATAACTTTGGGGTTTATGGAAGTGGATGCACAAGCAGTATTCCCGCTTAGTACAAGTGAAGGCTAGAAGGAGATTGGGAAGCGACCAGCTAGAGAGCAACAATGGTACTGAACATGCATTAAAATTAATCAACAATGAATGCAAGCATGAGTAGGATATAAATCACTATGAACATAAATATCATGAAGGCTATGTTGATTTGTTTCAACTACATGCGTGAACATGTGCCAAGTCAGATCACTTAAATCGTTCAGAGGAAAATACCACCCATCATACCACATCACAACCATTTTAATATCATGTTGGCATGCAAGATAGACAATTATAAACTCTTAGCTAATTAAGCATGGCATAAGCAGCTATGATCTCTAATTGTCATTGCAAACATGTTTCATTCATAACAAGCTGAATCAAGAACAACGAGCAATCATATTTACAAAAACAAGAGAGGTCGAGTTCATACCAGCTGTTCTCATCTCAATTAGTTCATCATATATCATCCTTATTTCCTTTCACTCGCACGACAGAACGGTGTGGAAAATAATAATAGTGCACGTGCATTGGACTAAGCTGGAATCTGCAGACGTTTGATACAAGAGAGAAGACAAGGTAATATGGATCAAAATTAAATCAGTCAACAAAGCATATGAGAGCCACTAAGAATTTTAATCATGGTCTTCTACTCTTAACCCCTAAATAAAAGAAAAGAAACTATTTACACGGGAAAGCTCCCAACAAGCAAAAGAAGAACGGGAAATCTTTTTGGGTTTTCATTTTTAGTTACTACTACAAGCAAAGAAAGTAAACTAGCTAGAAGCTACAACTAATATATTTTTGTTTTCTGTGTTTTTCTAGCACACAAGAAAAATACTAAGAAAAAGAAAATTAAACTAAGGAAGGATGTTACAGTGAAAGAGTGTGAGCACTGACAACTAGAATAAGTGTGAACATGAAAGTAAAGTCGATGAGAAACACGTAGTCCCCCAAGCTTAGGCTTTTGGCCTAAGTTGGTCTATGGCCAGTACTGGCCTGACGGATATCCAAAGTTGTAGTTGGGGTCGTATTGAGATGCAGCAAATGCTGCCTGCTGAGCTGCAGCTCGAAGGAGGTTTACCTCCGTCATGTTATAATAGGCATTTGCCTCCTCCATAGTTTTAGTGTGTCTTCCTTTTTCCTGAAAGTTAAACAAAGTAGGTGTAGGAAGAACAATAGGAATGGCATGCTGCCGGTTAAAGATTAGTCGATATTTGAGAGTTTGTTTATCCCACTCTATAACCGGTGACTAGCCATAGCATTACAGTCTAAATAAGCAACAGGTAAAGGGTTAGCATACGGATGCACAGACACACCAAGATAGCGGGCTATGCGAGTAGTATAGATCCCACCAAATAAATCTCCATTCGAACCATTATGGTGTAGTCTACGTGCAACAATTGCTCCTAAGTTATATTGCCTATCACCTAGTACAACACTTCTGAGAATGATGAGTTCAGGGACACACATGTGACAGGCTCCATCTTTACCATTTATGCATCTACCAATAAAGAGAGCAAAGTAATGAATAGCAGGAACATGTATGCTCCCCGTGGTAGCTTGTGTGATGTCCCTAGATTCTCCCACTGTAATACTAGCAAGGAATTCTCTAAATTCAGATTTACGAGGATCACTCATACTGCCCCACTGTTGGAGCTTGTATGCAACATTAAAATCCTCTAAGTCCATGGTATAAAATTTATCATAAAGATCAAACTGGACAGTGTGAGAGTTACGTGAAGATGAAAATTTAAACCTTGTCACAAAGCTATCAGCCTAGCCACGGTATTGAAGGCCCTTATCTTGCATGAAGTCCTCGAGGTCAGCGTTACGCACATATGCGTAAAATTCATCTTTGATGCCCGCTTGACTCATAAATTCATCCGACGGCCATTAACAAGGCCATACATCAGCATCCCTCAGTGGTTCATCGTCGGGCTCACGGAACGCGAGCCTCGGTCCTTACTTCCTTGAAGGACCACCTTGGAAGTTTTTCCTAGACATTTCTTTGATATTTTCTGAAATTTTCAGTAACTTACAAATAAAAGTTAACCAAACTCAACAAGATTGATAGCAACAACTCCTACAAGTGCCTAGAGGCTATATCATGCATTAGAACTACTTGGGACAAAGAAAAATTATCATGCAAGCTCAAGAACAAGATCACCACAGCAGCACAAATTTGCAACTAATAAATAACTAGAACAAAAACTAATTGGACCAATGGAGGAGTCACATACCAATCAACAATCTCCCCAAACAGTTTGGTGAATGGTGCTTCGACCAAGGAGATAGAAAATGGCAGCAAAATGAGCTAGAACTCGGGTTTGCGCTGGTTGGGGATTTTTTTGGGAGGAAGAAGAAGAGCATGGGTTAAAGGATAAGTGCAGGGGGGCCACGTGGGGCCCTCGAGGCAGGGGGCGCGCCCTGTGCCCTCGAGGCCACGTGCTGGCTCCCCTCGCTGTGTGTTCAGTGCCATATTTTCTTACATATTCTAGAAAAAATCATATTTCATTTTCATGGCATTTGGAGAACTTTTATTTTCGGGATATTTTTATTGCACGGATAAGTCTTGAAACACACAGATAATGCTATTTTTCTTTTATTTAACCTAATTAACCGAAAGTAGGAGGAGGGTACAAAAGGTTTGTGCTATCTAGATTCTCCTATCCCATGTTCATCAAAAGGAATCGATTAACAAGGTTGATCAGGTCTTGTTAATAAACTCTTTCCGAGTAACATGAAACCGGAGAATTTTCGAATAACACTATTTTACCTCAATGGGGATATGTATGTCCCCAACAATAAGTATGTCATATGCCTTCTTGATAGTAGGAATAGGAAACTCAAAACCTCCAATAGTGATAGTTGAAGTTTTTCCAATATAATTGATACTATGAACCTGAGGTTGTTTCGTCGGAAAGTGTACCGTATGCTCATTACCATTGACATGAAAAGTGACATTGCCTTTGTTGCAATCAATAACAGCCCCTGCAGTATTCAGAAAAGGTCTTCCAACAATTATAGACATACTATCATCCTCGGGAATATCAAGTATAACAAAGTCCGTTAGAATAGTAACATTTGCAACTACAACGGGCACATCCTCACAAATACCGATAGGTATAGCAGTTGATTTATGGGCCATTTGCAAAGATATTTCAGTAGGTGTCAGCTTACTCATGTCAAGTCTACGATATAAATAGAGAGGCATAACACTAACACCGGCTCCAAGATAACACAAAGCAGTTTTAACATAGTTTCTCTTAATGGAGCAAGGTATAGTAGGTACTGCACGATCTCCTAATTTCTTAGGCATTCCACCCTCAAAAGTGTAATTGGCAAGCATGGTGGTGATCTCTACATCAGGTATATTTCTTTTGTTGGTAATAATATCTTTCATATACTTGGCATAAGGATTTGTTTTAAGCACATCGGTCAAACGCATACGCAAAAAGATAGGTCTAATCATATCAGCAAAGCGCTCAAAATCCTCATCATCCTTTTTTTTGGATGGTTTCGGAGGAAAAGGCATTGGTTTCTGAACCCATGGTTCTCTTTCCCTACCGTGCTTCCTAGCAACAAACACTACTAGGAAAAGGGCTATAGATAGGATGGACACTAATGGCGCACCAGACATGCAGTGCGCCATTAGTATATACTAATGGCGCACCACGTGCTGGTGCGCCATTAGTGTGGAATACACTAATGGCGCATCGGGCTCATGGTGCGCAATTAGTATCAATTTGTTTTTCTTTTCCAAACATACTAATGGCGCATCCAGACAGAGTGCGCCATTACTAGTTGTAACTAGTAATGGCGCACCAGTCACAGAGTGCGGCACTACTATTGTTTTTTAATTATATTTTTTATTCTTTTTTTTTGCAAAACTACTAATGGCGCACCGTGCCACATTGCTCCATTACTAGTTTAAACTAGTAATGGCGCACTGTCCCACAGTGCGCCATTAGTATGTTTTTTTTGTTTTTTTGCAAAACTACTAATGGCGCACCACCAGCAGGTGTGCCATTAGTAACCTAGTTACTAATGGCGCATTTGGAGATGGTGCGCCATTAGTAACCTGGGCACCAACAAGATAATTTGGACATCCACTCCTACCAACTCACTTTCTCCCCACTTCATTCTCTCCACCTCCTCCTCCAAAGCTTGTCTCGGCTGCCTCCTCTTTGTCACCTCATTTCCACCATATATTCATTCAAATTAAGTGGTTAAATTACCTTTTTTTTATAGGCAAGTAAGGGGGGAAGCTATCTTTATGTTGTTCTCCCTCCAACAATGTGCACATGCACTTTTTATGGCCCAGCTAGATCTATGTATGTTCGTGGTGTTGCATATGTTTGTGGTGTTGCATATACGTTTGTGTTTGCAGGTGTACCGGTATTTGAAATGCGATAGTTGCCAATATTTTGCCAGAATATTGATTCATTTCCGTTTCGGCGAGAAATTTGGCATTATGCATTCTTTTTGGTCCTATTTTTAGGGAAAGTCCTGCCAAATTTTTTCTTGGTTCTAAAATATCGTTTTGCTCTACCCCGCAGGCAACCATGGTCCGCCCGATGACCCAAGGCATCGTGAATAGGTTTTTGAGCTCCGCGAAGGCCGAGATGCTTCAAAAGAACGAGACGGAGATAAGATGTCCGTGTAGGTGCGGGACCCGGATTCCGGGCAGGTGCGGGACCACCTGCTATTGCGTGGTTTCATGGATGGCTATCGGTGGCAAGGTGATGAAGATGACTACGAAGTCGTCCATGGGGGTCGGGCAAGAAATGAGGAAGGGCAGCAAGACAACCACCACAGCTTGGGCGGGCGAGAAGACGAAGAATCTCCAGGAGATGATCACGACGGTGATGCTGTACACAGTCATCATGTAGAAGATGGAGGACATGATGATGAGGAAGATGCCGGAGCAGACGACGGGCATGATCATGAAGATGATCATGCCGGCGGAGCAGACGACGCTGGACCATCGATGGGCTGGGTGCAGGACCCTCATATTCAAGAGCTGCTTCTCAAGCAGACGAATAACGCAAGAGCTGCCGCCCGAGAGAAAGCCAAGATGGATCAACTGGAGATAGACGCGGTTACTCCATTGTATGAAGGATGCAGGCCCGAGGATACCCGCCTGAAAGTAACGCTCATGGCTCTGGAGATGAAGGTAAAACACAAAATGACCGACGCATGCTTCGACGAGAACATGTCATTCTGGCACGAACGTCTTCCCAAGGGGAACAAGTGCCCGACCAGTTTCGAGGAGGCGAAGAAAATCGTGTGTCCTATGGATTTACCACACATGAAATACCATGTGTGCATGAACAATTGCATCATTTATCGAGACGAGCACGCGGAGTCTACCATATGTCCGGTGTGCGGCGTCACTCGATACAAGAAGAGGAAGAAAGCTCCTCGAAAAGTGGTGTGGTACTTTCCGATCACTCCTCGTCTGCAGCGGTATTTCCCAGACCCTAAGGTAGCAAAGCTCCTGCGTTGGCACGCGGATAGGGAGGAGAAGAAGCGAGAAGATGACGCAAATGATCCGGGGATAAATAAAAAAGACAAGATGCTGAGTCACCCTAAGGATGCGAGCCAGTGGCAAGCGTTGAACTTTGAAAACACAGAATTTGGGAACGATCCAAGGAACATCGTGCTGGGCGCGAGCACCAATGGAGTCAATCCGTTTGGCAGCCAGAGAAGCACACATAGCACCTGGCCTGTGTTTGTGTGGATGTACAACCTTCCCCCCTGGTTGTGCATGAAGAGGAAGTATATTCACATGAGTATGCTAATTGAAGGACCGAAACAACCAGGGAACGACATCAATCTGTATCTGGGGCTGCTGAAAGAGGAGCTAGACAAGCTGTGGAAAACGCCAGCCAATATGTGGGACGCCGTAGAGAAAGAATATTTCCCTATGAGAGCCGCACTGCTCACGACGGTGCACGGCTATCTTGGTTACGGATATGTCGCGGGGCAGGTGGTCCACGCATTTTCTGGATGCGTCAGGTGCATGGATGACACAACGTATCGCCAGCTAGATAGAGACCCGGGTCTTCGAAAACCGTGTTCATGGGACATCGAAGGTGGCTTCACACGATGACCTGTGGAGAAAACACAAGGATCTGTTCGATGGTGAAACCGAACCCCGAAGACGCCCGCGTACGAGGAGCGGAGAGGAAATAGACGAGCTGTTGAAAAATTGGAAAGATTGCCCACTGCCGGGAAAGAAGCAAAAGGCGCCAGAGCCGGGAAAGAAGCGAAAGGCGCTAGAGCCGCTGCTGAAGGTATGGAAAAAGAGGTATGTTTTCTGGGACATGTCGTACTGGAAGATCCACCGTGTGCCTCACAGCCTTGTTGTCATGCATATCACGAAGAACGTGTGCGAGAGTCTGCTTGGTACCCTGCTCAACATGCCAGAGAGGACCAAAGATGGGCCGAAAACAAGGGCAGACTTGAAATCAATGGGCATCAGGCAGGAGCTTCACGCTAATGATGATGATGCTGATGATGATGATAATGAGGCGAAGCAGGACACAGAAAGTCGTTGCAAAGGCAAAAAGGCCAAGAAGACCGGAAATGACTACCCTCCCGCGTGCTTCACTCTTAAGTCAGGAGGAGATCGAGCAGTTTTTCACCTGCCTCATAGGAGTAAAACTTCCTTACGGTTAAGCAGGGAAGATAAGCAGATACCTAGACGCGGCGAAGCAGAAGTTCAGCGGGATGAAGTCTCACGACTATCACATGCTGATGACGCGGATACTTCTAGTTGCAATCCATGGGATCATGGACGCGCACGTCCGTGAAACGCTATTTGGCCTATGCAACTTTTTTGACGTCATCTCTCGGAAGTCGGTTGGTGTGAGGAAACTCAGAAGGCTACAGGAAGAGATCATGGTGGTAGTATGCGAGCTTGAGATGTACTTCCCGCCCGCATTCTTCGACGTTATGGTGCATCTGCTGGTCCATATCGTGGACGATATCATCCAACTCAAGCCGATGTTCCTGCACAGCATGATGCCGTTCGAAAGGGTGAATGGTGTCATCAAAGGATACGTTCGCAACATGTCACGTCCAGAGGGAAGCATAGCCAGGGGCTTTCTGACCGAAGAGTGCATCTCCTACTGCACGAATTATCTAGGCATCGAGAACCCCGTTGGTCTGCCCGTCAACAAGCACCTCGGCAGGCTCGCTGGATGGGGTCACCGCAATGATCGCCGTGAAATGCATGTCGACTTCGAGGGTCGACTCGCTGACTTTAAAAGAGCAAACCTAGTCGCGCTACAACACATAGACGTGGTCGATCCTTGGGTGGTAGAGCAAAAAACCTTTATTGAGAAGACGTACAATGATCGAGGCAAAAGAGGACGGACGGAGATATAATCAAAGAGCACAACTCATGTTTCACGCGTTGGTTCAAGCAGAAGCTTCTATCGTACCCTTTACATGAGGATTCTTCCGTGGAAGAACAACTCATATTTGCCTTGTCACAGGGCGCCGAGCACAACCTGAGGACCTATGAGGCGTACGATATCAACGGCTACACATTCTACACCAAGGCCAAGGACATGAAGAGCGATGGTTATCAGAACTCCGGGGTAACGATGGAATCCTACACCGGTAATGACAAGGATAGATACTACGGAAGGATCGAGGAGATCTGGGAGCTGAGCTACGCTGGAGAGAAGGTCCCGATGTCCCGTGCCAGCTGGGCCAAGAGCGTCCTAAAAGAAGACCGGTATTTCACCACCATGGTTATACCCGAAGCCAAATCTAAGACCGCGGGCGCAAACTTCACCGCGAAAAATGAGCCATGGGTACTGGCTTCCCAAGTTGACCAATGCTTCTTCATTACCGACCCGTCAAAGCACAGTCATGTTGTCATGAGGAGAGGCAAAAGGAAGATCATCGGAATGGATGGAGTAGCCAATGAGCAAGACTTCGACAAGTATGGCGACCCGAAGATCGAACATGACGAAGATGATGAAGTAGCAGCATACACCACAAGAAGAAGCAGGACCACCTTACCTAAAGGACGTCCGTTCCACAGAAGAACTCCATTTGCGAAAAAGAAGGGCAAGAAGATTGTGAACAGATAGCTAGCTAAGATCGATTGTATTTAAATCGTAGCCTTCATTTCTCGATTGTATTTCATGGGCACTTTTTGAACTCTTGAATGTTTTTAAATTTCATGGACACTCGATCTCGATCCCCCTCCATCTCGATCGCTATCCTACCTCGCCAGATCCGGTCCCCCTCTCCGCCGAGCACCCCCCGCTCCACCGGCCGCCGCCGTCGACCCCCCGGACCCTCCCCTACTCCATCGCCGCCGACGACCCAC
>LR738710.1:556260525-556324762 GCA_902687465.1 Secale cereale
GCCGACCCACCGCACCCTCCCCCGCCACACCGACCGCCGCCGCCGACCCATGAACTCATGATATTTTCAAATAATAAATTTGATGATATTTTTCATATTCATAAATATATTCAAATAACAAATTTGATGATATTTTTAAAAAAGTTATTACTGGTTTATAAAAAATATTACTGTTATGATTTAAACAAGTTTGAACATATTTAAACACAAATAAGTATCAAACAGCATTTTAAATGCATAAAAACAAAAATTGTGGAGCCTGGGAATCGAACCCAGGACCTCTTGGTGTGAGAACTGCGTGCTGACCAGTCGGGCTACTAGAGGGGATTTGATGTAGATGAGGTTTGGTGAAAGATAACCTGTTGGCTCGAACAGAAAAAATATACTAATGGCGCACCAGGGGGAGGTGCGCCATTAGTATGGATGTACTTATGGCGCACCAGGGGGAGATGCGCCATTAGTATTGTGCCCCCATCCATATTTCGTCCCCACTCCACCTATTCCCTCTCTCTCCCTCTCCCTCGCCCTCGATCCCCTTCCCCTCTCCCGACGCCGCTGCCCCCGCGACCCCACCACCGCAGCTCTCCCGACGCCGCTGCCCCGACGCCACGGCCCCCACGCCCCCGCGCCATGTAATGCCCAGGATGGGACTATATCTCCTATGTGTCGAGGCACGACTTAGAGACATAACCCCATGCTGGAATGATCGCAAGTTTGGTATCTTTGCACAACTCATGTAAAAAGGGGGATGGAAAACATAAAAATAGTTGGCTTACACTCGCCACGTCACACACATACAATACATGTCCAAATCATCATTCAATAAAACATCACAACCCTCTAAGGGTAAAATCCAAATGACAAGATACCAAACATAATTTAAATCCACAGGTCGGATCGAATCCTAGTAGAAGTCACCACTACTGATCATCAGGATAACGAACATAGTATCGACTACGCTCCTCGTCATACTCCCAGTCTAACTCGGTGCCATCACCTGGATAGCTCACCATCGGACCTGCATCTGGTGTGGTGAAGTAACCGTGAGCCACAGAGGACTCATCAATCCCGTTCCCGGGTAACATGACTATTTAAGCCTTGGGAGAGGATAAGGCTGAAGAAAAGAATAAGTGTCTGCATCAGCAACTAGCACTAGCTTACGTGAAAGAGTGCGAGAAGAGAAGTGCCTCGGTCGAAGTGATCCTAGCTAAAGCTCAAAAAACATAACCCCACCGTGTTCAACTCCCGAATCCCTATTCAGAAATTGACAGTCACGGTACACACGCTGGTAGTGTATTAGAACAAGGTGTCAAGTTATCTACAACCGGATATTAACAAGCTCCCATCTGCCACATAACCGCGGGCACGGCTTTCGAAAGTTCATAACCCTGCAGGGGTGTTCCAACTTGGCCCATGACAAGCCCACGATCCACGGAGTCGCAACTCCAAGGTGGGAAGACCCGAGTATTCTCGGAATCCCGTGCTCAAGATACTCCGAACTAAGGTAAGGCTAATCCAGCAAATCCTCCCGGCGTGCCGACAACCTGACAATAGCCGCGCGTATCTAGTCTCAGGCCACGACCGGATGGGCGATTCTACAGGTTTTTACCAAACCTCGAGTTTCCTCGTGGTGGCCCCGCAGACTCCCCGTTTTGGACCAACACTCATGTGGAGCACTGGCCCGGGGTTGTTGATTAAGAAAGAGGGTTAATTACTCCCTATGCAAGTTTATTTAGTTATTAGGCAAATAGTACCAATTTTGGGACTTGCTGGAAAAGACTTAGCACTTAGCGGTTTATCGAGGGGGCCGCATAAACCCCAACCGTGTGAGGAACGCATAATCAAGGAACATAACACCGGTTTATACGGTTCCTAGCGGCATGAGTGGAACAAATCACCAAGCAAAAGGCTTAGCCTTCCACCCTTGCCAATATATAGATGATTTCAATTTAAGCATTTATATAGTGTGATATAACCCAACAAAACTTCAACATGAAGCAAGCATCTTCAACTTCACCTTCAACTAGCAATGCTATAAGAGGGGCTGAGCGAAGCGTACTTATAGCCAATCAATGGTTTGCATAGGTAGGGTGGTTAGACATGATCATGGTTACAAGTAGGAGGCTGACATGAAAGACATGGGCATCGAGGAAAAACTATAGATCGAGACTTCTAGCAATAGGCAAAAATAGTAATGGTATCCGGGTTCGGTCATCTTGCCTGAAGAGTAGTTGTTCGGATCGTAAGAGGGGTCCTCGTTCACAAGCTCGGTGGTATCCTCGTGCTCGTACTCGTACTCGGTCTCAGCTTCCGGCTCTAAACAATACAATCACACAAGGCACGAATCAACAAGATGCAATGCGCACACCAAAATGATGGATGCATGGT
Organism: Secale cereale; assembly: GCA_902687465.1. NCBI lineage: Eukaryota > Viridiplantae > Streptophyta > Magnoliopsida > Poales > Poaceae > Secale > Secale cereale. The sequence goes on from LR738710.1 coordinate 556,262,914, forward strand.
TGATGCACTATGAGAGCACACGGAGCACGGAAAAATAGCACTCAATCAAAAGCTTCAAAACATTATAACAATAGTATATTATGAATCTACACGGAAAATCAATCAAGTTTCATATAAGACTCGCTGAAAACGGAGCTACGGGCTAAAAGTTATGCCCGAAACAAGAAATATGCACAAGCTGAAAATTACAGCCACATAGCAACTTCGGAGCACAAGATAACTAAGCTACAGCACTCAAACATCATGGCAAAGATCATGAACAGAAACTAGACATATCCTACAGCAAATAAGTCCAAAGGTGCACCCCCAAAGGAGCCACGGATCAATAGCAACAAGCTCGGACATATTGAACTTGACAACAAAATCCTGACAGCAGAATTTTATTGCTACTTTGGAGCAAAACGTAAATATGCTACAGCCACTCAAATAATCATGTGAGAGCATGAATGGATAGCCAACAATATATATACTACAAGGAACCATCAAGAGTCACTCCAAAACTATCATGGATTGTCCTAGAACAGCAAGCGAACATGGCATCTGAGAATAACAGATTCCAGACTTAGTGAAAATCCACTAAGTGTTAAAACAGCAGTTTCATCATGGCATCTTAGAGAGCAAGTTTAAGTCACCTCAAAACTAACCATGGAAAGTGGTAAGCACCACATCAAAGTACACATGATGGTGATTCCGAAACACACAAGCATGCATCATGGAGATAAACACAACGATAGCAATGAGCTCAACAAGATGGCATCTCATAACAAGTTAAACAAGTAAACAGCCACATAGCACTTTGAAACGAAGATAAACATCGCAAGATTAAATCTATCATGCAACCTAACATAAACAACATGTAGAGCATGGCAAGACGAACACGTGGACATGTCATTTGCATCAATCGGATAAACGAGCTACAAGATATCACTATGCAAAGATGGCATAAAACAACACATGGCAGCAGTTTATAACGGGATGCACTCTTGCAACGAATATTTAAACACCTAGATGATCTCAAACATGCATGGCACAATGGAATGGAACGTAGTGCTAGTCACCACGAACGTCTGGACATGTCATTTGCGCAAAACGGAGCAACACACAAAAAGATATCATAGTTTGAAGATTGCATCAGACAATAATAAACACAGGGACTTAGGAGGAAAAGAAGCAACCTTCTCAGATCTAAAAAAAAACAAGGTCAACGGGCCGGATCGGACCCGCAGCGGCGGATCGGGCGCGCGGCCGGTGGAGGCTGACGGAGCGGGCTTCGGCCTCGCGGCGGCTCGGGCCTGGCGGCGGCTCGGAGCGGACGAAGTGGCGGGGCCGGCCTGGGCGGAGGAGGCGACCCAGCTGGCCTGGCTGGCTCGGGCGCCGATGGGCCGGCGGAGGGACGCGATCGGGCCGGCTGCTGCGGGGGAGGTGGAGCGGCCCAGCCGCGGTGGCGCTGGCGACGGGCCCAGGAGGAGGAGGCCCAGGGCGGGGCGCCTGGAGGGAGGCCGCTGGAGAGGGCCTCGGCCTGGCTCGCGAGGCGGCTCGGGAGGGAGAACGGGCCGACGCAGCTCGGCCTGCGCACGGGAGGCGAGCGATGCGGCGTTGACCGATCTGGATCGGGGGTATCCCGATCCGATCGAAGCTAGGCGTCGGCGTTCTGGAAGCTCGAGCGGAGGGGAGGGCCGGCGACGGGAGGTTGTCCGGCGGCCCTGGGAGCCGGCCGGCGGCGGGGGATGGAGCTCCGGCGGCCGGATCTGCACGGCGGCGGCGGCCCTAGCCGGAGGGAGGCGGCTGGGAGGAGGTGAGGTGGAGGAGAGGCGTTTTCCGGCGATGGTCCGGCAAAAATCCGGCGAGATTCCGGCGAGGTGGCTGGAGGAAGAAGAAGAAGAGGTAGGGGAGATAGGGTTTCCTTGATTTGGGGCAAAAATTGGGGGAAGTGGACAAATATATAGGCACAAGAAGCTATGGTTGTCCAAATGGAGTGCGGTTTTCGGCCACGCGATTAGAATTGTATGGCCTAGATGATAGGAGGGGTTTGGAGTGGTTTGGTGGGCTGTTGGAGGGGTGTCTTGGGCCTCACAGTGGAGGCACTTTGAGCCCACGAGAATAAGTGTTGGGGTAGCAAACGGACTCGCAACGCGACGTGATTTGACAGGCGGGTTACACACACCAAAACAACAACACACGACAAGTCTCACGCCAAACGGGTAACGTTACACAGCCAAACACCAAAGTAGGCCTACGGAACGCCACGGACACGTGAGGGAGCTCCGGAACGCGAAACGGACAACGGGAAGGAACGCGTGGAACCGGATGCAACCGACAACACAAATGCAATGCGATGCACATGACTATATGATATTAATGAATGCCACACACGCACACAACAAAACGATGAAAATCCGAAAGACAAAGAACCCGGAATGGAATAGATGAAGCCGGAGATATATTATATGCCAAAAAGGGAAAGTATTACATCCGGGGCATTACAAACTCTCCTCTACTACAAAAAGATCTCGTCCCGAGATCTAGGACTGGAAAAAGGAAGGGTACTCGGAACGAAGATGATCTTCTCGTTCCCACGTAGTTTCTCGGTCGGTATGGTGTGACCACTTGACTTTCAAGAATTTGATGGACTTGTTGCGGGTCTTGCGCTCGGTTTCTTCGAGAATAGTAACGGGATGCTCTCGGTAAGACAGGTCTTGTTGAAGATCAATCTCTTCAAACGGAATCATGCGTTCAGGTGCCTTGAAGCATTTGCGGAGTTGAGACACATGGAACACATCATGAACATTGGCGAAGTTGGAAGGGAGCTCAAGTTGATAGGCCCGACGTATCTAGGAGCAAGCTTTCCTTTGATACCGAATCTTTGGGTGCCTTTCCTCGGAGACACACGGAGATAAACGTGATCATCAATGTTGAAGGCCAAATCACGATGCTTGCCGTCATAGTAGCTCTTCTGACGCGACTGAGCGGCCTTGAGATTCTCACGTATGACTTTGCACATCTCTTCGGCTTCTGAGATCAAGTCATTGCCAAGAAGTTGACGTTCTCCTGTTTCAGACCAGTTGAGAGGGGTACGACACTTTCTGCCGTAGAGGATTTCAAACGGAGCTTTGCCGGCACTTGCTTGAAAGCTGTTGTTGTAAGAGAACTCGGCAAATGGAAGGCAATCTTCCCATTTCATGCCAAAAGATATGACACAGGCTCTGAGCATGTCTTCTAGAATTTGATTCACTCGCTCGACTTGACCACTAGTCTGAGGGTGAAAAGCAGTGCTGAACCTGATCTTAGTGCCCATGGAGGACTGAAAGGAGTCCCAGAACTTGTATGTGAACAAACTTCCACGGTCTGAGGAGATAACTTGAGGAATGCCATGTAAGGACACAATTCTGGAAGTGTACAACTCTGCCAATTGAGCTGCATTGATGGATTCTTTGACTGGAAGGAAGTGAGCGACTTTGGTAAGCTTGTCAATCACCACAAAGATAGAATCATTCCCTCTCTTGGACTTAGGAAAACCAGTGAAGAAATCCATTTCAATGTGGTCGAATTTCCACTCGGGAATAGGAAGAGGTTGGAGAAGACCGGCTGGACGTTGATGTTCTGCTTTCACTCTTCTGCAAACATCACATTCATTCACGAATTGGGCAATCTCCCTTTTCATGCGTGTCCACCAGTAAGACTGCTTGAGGTCTTGGTACATCTTGGAACTGCCAGGATGAATAGAAAGGAGAAAATCATGTGCTTCTTCCATTATGAGCTTCCTGAGATCACCTTTGGGAACAACAAGTCTGTCCTCAAAGAACAAGGTATCTCTCTCATCAACACGATAGCACTTGTATTTAGGAGTGCCCTTTGCAATACCATGTTTCACCTTCTGCACCATGGCATCACTGAGTTGGGCCTCACGGACCTGATCTTCCAAGGTAGGAGCAACTTGAAGATTTGCAAGAAAACCCTGCGGAACAACTTGAAGGTTGAGCTTCCTGAAAGCTTCACAAAGCTCAGGCTGGAACGGCTTGATAAGAAGGCTATTGCAATATGCCTTTCTGCTCAAAGCATCTGCAATCACATTCGCCTTGCCAGGAGTGTATTCAATGCTGGGATCATACTCTTGGATCATTTCAACCCAACGAGTCTGACGGAGGTTCAGATTCGGCTGTGTGAAGATGTACTTCAAGCTCTTGTGATCGGTGAAGATTACGACTTTTCTGCCCAACAACAGATGTCTCCACGTAATCAAAGCATGTACCACAGCTGCTAGTTCGAGATCATGTGTGGGATAGTTGTTCTCACTTGGCTTCAGCTGACGAGAAGTGTATGCCACAATTCTCTTATCTTGCATAAGCACACCACCAAGTCCTTGAAGAGAAGCATCACAGAATACTTCATAGGGCTTGGACTCATCTGGAGGAGTAAGAACTGGAGCAGAGACGAGCTTTTCTTTGAGAGTTCTGAAAGCCACTTCACACTCTGGAGACCAAAAGTATTTGACATTCTTCTGAAGCAAGTTGGAAAGAGGCTTGGCAATCTTGGAGAAGTTCTCAACGAACCTTCTGCAATAGCTGGCAAGACCCAGAAAACTGTGGAGTTGCTTGACGTTCTGAGGAGCTTCCCAGTTGATAATTGCTTCAACTTTCTTGGGATTCACCGCAATGGCGTCAGCTGAGATGATATGGCCCAGGTACAAAACCTTATCGAGCCAAAACTCGCACGTGGAGAACTTGGCATAGAACTTATGCTCTCGGAGTCGATCAAGAACCAGACGTAAGTGCTTTTCGTGATCTTCTTCATTCTTGGAAAACACCAGAATATCATCCAGATACACAAGCACAAACTCGCCGGTATAGGGGTTGAAGATGTAATGCATCATTCTCGAGTAGGTAGGAGAAGCATTGGCGAGACCAAAGGACATGACTATTACTCATATGAACCGCAACTCGTTCTGAAGGCAGTCTTGGGAATGTCTTTCTCGCGAATGCGATTTTGGTGATAGCCCATTCGGAGATCGAGCTTAGAGAACACTTTAGCTCCTTTGAGCTGCTCGAAGAGTTCATTGATGTTGGGGAGCGGATATTTGTTCTTTATTGTCTTCTTGTTCAATGGCCGGTAATCAACGCAGAGACGCTCCGTGCCATCCTTCTTCTTGACAAATAAGACACCACAGCCCCAAGGCGACGTACTAGGCCTGATGAGACCCATACGCTCCTGTTCATCAAGCTGCTTCTTCAATTCCTTCAATTCTTTGGGAGAGAGCTTGTACGGACGCCGGCATGCTGGCTCAGTACCCGGCTCGAGTTCAATAACGGATTCCACCTGACGGTGTGGAGGCATGCCTGGAAGTTCTTCAGGAAAGACATCTTGATATTCGTTTACCACCGGAATTTGAGATATGTCATTAATTTCGCCCTTATCATTGATAGAGAAAAGAAGATAATCACATCTTCATCAGGATGAGTCATCTTGACTTCCTTTTGTGCACAATCAATGTGAGCATCATGCTGAGAAAGCCAATCCATTCCGAGGATGAGGTCAATGTCGGAGTTGCCAAGAACCACCGGTTTAGCCAGAAAACGATAATCCCCATGCGAATAGATACATCCGGAGCATAGACACTAGAAGTCATAATCCTGCCCGGAGAAACAACTTGCAACTTCTGAGGCAAATTTGAAGTGACAACATTGTGCTTGGATGCAAATGGATATGACATGAAGGAACATGTAGCACCTGAATCAAATAACACTTTAGCTGGAAAAGAGTTAACTGAAAGGTTACCCAATATGACATCATAAGAATTCTCCGCTTGTGCTGCATTCATCAGATTCACCCTTGCTGCCTTTGGATTATGCTTGACAATAGCTGAACTCACAGGTGGAGGAGGTGGAAGACGCTTCAGGTTGGGGAACTTGTTAGCATAATGACCTTTCTGAGTGCACTTGTTGCGAGTCACTTCTGAGAGAGAACGGAAATGAGAACCACTTGACTTGGAGCCTTGAGACTGAAAATGATTCCTCGACTGGTTGCTCGGGTTGGGTGGGTGGGAGAAACCACGTCCAATAGAGTTCTTGTTGCTGTTGGAGATGTTGTAGGGATCTCGAATCACTGGAGGAGGAGGAAGCCAAAATTTCTGCTGCTTTGCGACGACTTGAGAAGATGAGGAGGAGTGAACGGCATCTCGAATCCTCTTTTTAGAAGCTTCCATCTTGAGTTGGGCTGCCTCTTGTTTCAAAGCCATGTTATAGAATTTGTCGAATTCATCGGGCTCGAACAAGGTGAGAGCAAGTTGAAGTTCATCTTTCAGGCCTCCACGAAACTGGTAGATTTTTCTCTTGGCATCAGGAATGTCTTGCTTAGCATAACGGGCGAGGTTTTGGAACTTGACATTATACTGGTAGAGAGTCATAGAGCCTTGCTTCAGGTTGCGGAATTGCTCACGCATACCCTCGATGACACTTGTTGGAATATGGTGAGAGCGAAAGTCCTTGCAGAAATCCTCCCAAGAGATCACACGACCTGGCCTGGAGTCTTTGTACTGCTGCCACCAGTCAGCTGCTTGGTCTTTGACTTGGAAGGCTGCAAACTTCACATAGTCCTCTTCCTTCACGTTACTGCACTCAAAATGCTTCTTGATATTGGTTAACCAATCTTCAACATCAAGAGGGTCGACACAGTAACTGAAAGCTTTTGGATTATTGGCCAAGAACTGGTTGAGAGTAGCATGGTGCTGTTGGTTGAAGAAATTGCCTTGATTCCCTGGAACACCCTGATTAGCTTGATTAGCTTGCATCTGCTGCATCATATGCATCAACAACTGGGTGTTCTGATTTGTAGTCTGCATAATCGCTCTCCAAGCCTCAGAGGAGGAGGAGGGGAAGGAGGACGATCTGGGACCTCTTCACCCTCTGGGTTAGCGTTGGGAACCCTTTTCGGAGCCATCCTGAAAGAGATGACCACGAATCAGCAATTGATTGACAGAAGGTATAAGCTGAATCAATGGAATGAATTGCAACATAGTCTTCACAATAATCATTCGACAAGAGGAACGAATGAAATTCTCAATTAAATGATAACATCAATCTTCATGAGAAGCCACATAGGGGACAAAAGGTAAATAAGAAAAACAACAAGGTACGGATGGAAACAAACACAAGATAGGAGCTTCGTTCTAACATCTTTGTGCTGAAAGCTTATGAACACGTTACGAAAGGGTTTTGCAATCCCTGGATCAGCATAGCCAAGGACCCTTTAAGATGCAACTCCCGATCGGAACATCGGTCATAATACCACTTCACTCAAAGTAGAACCCCGAACTCGCTAACCTGCATTCGTTGGAAGAATGCCTACGATCTACTGGATAAACCCACCTATGAATTTCCGAAAGTTTCCAGTTATGCAATCAGGTGTTGGGGATACATGGGAAGCACCGCGCAATCAACTCTAAACCTACATCCAGCTGTATCCATCCTTCAACACATAACCAGTCTTTCTCGGAAACTGTCTACCTCGGACCTTCGAAAAGCATCCACTATACCAAGCTATGGCAATACTCCCGAACTACCTCCCCAGTAACCGTATAGGAGAGATTTTCGATGTCGTCCGTCTTAAGTATTTAGTATTGCCGCGATATGCTTGTGACGACAATACCCCGAACTCAACTCCCCGGGACACTACCACAAGCCCTAATGTCTGGAGGCATCGAGAACAATATTCTCGTCACAAGAACATCGAAACAATCCCACAATACTCGCGAGATCCCTAAAAAAATTTGGTGTAATTTTTGAAAGATAGAAGAGACAAGAGTAGACGTCAGGAGTCCTCACAAGAGAGAAAGGGGGTGAGAAGCAAAGAAATCCTACTCTCAGATATAAATATAGGACTCAATATATTTTCAGTGTGTGCCTAGACTCGACCGTCAACGATTCGATCAATCAGTGGAGGCTCCTAGGTCGGAGAAGGCTCTGAATACCAACTTGTAATGCCCAGGATGGGACTATATCTCCAACGTGTCGAGGCACGACTTAGAGACATAACCCCATGCTGGAATGATCGCAAGTTTGGTATCTTTGCACAACTCATGTAAAAAGGGCGATGGAAAACATAAAAATAGTTGGCTTACACTCGCCATGTCACACAAATACAATACATGTCCAAATCATAATTCAATAAAACATCACAGCCCTCTAAGGGTAAAATCCAAATGACAAGATACCAAACATAATTTAAATCCACAGGTCGGATCGAATCCTAGTAGAAGTCACCACTACTGATCATGAGGATAACGAACATAGTATCGACTACGCTCCTCGTCATACTCCCAGTCTAGCTCGGTGCCATCACCTGGATAGCTCACCATCGGACCTGCATCTGGTGTGGTGAAGTAACTGTGAGCCACAGAGGACTCAGCAATCCCGTTCCCGGGTAACATGACTATTTAAGCCTTGGGAGAGGATAAGGCTGAGGAAAAGAATAAGTGTCTGCAGCAGCAACTAGCACTAGCTTACGTGAAAGAGTGCGAGAAGAGAAGTGCCTCGGTCGAGAGATGATCACGAAGTGATCCTAGCTAAAGCTCAACAAACATAACCCCACCGTGTTCAACTCTCGAATCCCTATTCGGAAATTGACAGTCACGGTACACACGCTGGTAGTGTATTAGAACAAGGTGTCAAGTTATCTACAACCAGATATTAACAAGCTCCCATCTGCCACATAACCGCGGGCACGGCTTTCGAAAGTTCATAACCCTGCAGGGCCCATGACAAGCCCACGATCCGCGGAGTCGCAACTCCAAGGTGGGAAGACCTGAGTATTCTCGGAATCCCGTGCTCAAGATACTCCGAACTAAGGTAAGGCTAATCCAGCAAATCCTCCCGGCGTGCCGACACCCTGACAATAGCCGCGCGTATCTAGTCTCAGGCCACGACCGGATGGGCGATTCTACAGGTTTTTACCAAACCTCGAGTTTCCTCGTGGTGGCCCCGCAGACTCCCCGTTTCGGACCAACACTCATGTGGAGCACTGGCCCGGGGTTGTTGATTAAGAAAGACGGTTAATTACTCCCTATGCAAGTTTATTTAGTTATTAGGCAAATAGTACCAATGTTGGGACTTGCTGGAAAAGACTTAGCACTTAGCGGTTTATCGAGGGGGCCCCATAAACCCCAACCGTGTGAGGAACGCATAATCAAGGAACATAACACCGGTTTATACGATTCGTAGCGGCATGAGTGGAACAAATCACCAAGCAAAAGGCTTAGCCTTCCACCCTTGCCAATATATAGATGATTTCATTTTAAGATTTTATATAGTGTGAGATAACCCAACAAAACTTCAACATGAAGCAAGCATCTTCAACTTCACCTGCAACTAGCAACGCTATAAGAGGGGCTGAGCGAAGCGTACTTATAGCCAATCAATGGTTTGCATAGGTAGGTTGGTTAGACATGATCATGGTTACAAGTAGGAGGCTGACATGAAAGACATGGGCATCGAGGCAAAACTATAGATCGAGACTTCTAGCAATAGGCAAAAATAGTAATGGTATCCGGGTTCGGTCATCTTGCCTGAAGAGTAGTTGTTCGGATCGTAAGAGGGGTCCTCATTCACAAGCTCGGTGGTATCCTCGTGCTCGTACTCATACTCGGTCTCAGCTTCCGGCTCTAAACAATACAATCACACAAGGCACGAATCAACAAGATGCAATGCGCGCACCAAAATGATGGATGCATGGTTGATGCACTATGAGAGCACACGGAGCACGGAAAAATAGCACTCAAGCAAAAGCTTCAAAACATGATAACAATAGGATATTATGAATCTACACGGAAAATCAATCAAGTTTCATATAAGACTCGCTGAAAACGGAGCTACGGGCTAAAAGTTATGCCCGAAACAAGAAATTTGCACAAGCTGAAAATTACAGCCACATAGCAACTTCGGAGCACAAGATAACTAAGCTATATCACTCAAACATCATGGCAAAGAGCATAAACAGAAACTAGACATATCCTACAACAAATACGTCCAAAGGTGCACCCCCAAAGGAGCCACGGATCAATAGCAACAAGCTTGGACATATTGAACTTGACAACAAAATCCTGACAGCAGAATTTTATTGCAACTTTGGAGCAAAAGTTAAATATGCTACAGCCACTCAAATAAGCATGTGAGAGCATGAATGGATAGCCAACAATATATACTACAAGGAACCATCAAGAGTCACTCCAAAACTATCATGGATTGTCCTAGAACAGCAAGCGAACATGGCATCTGAGAATAACAGATTCCAGACTTAGTGAAAATCCACTAAGTGTTAAAACAGAAGTTTCATCATGGCACCTTAGAGAGCAAGTTTAAGTCACCTCAAAACTAAACATGGCAAGTGGTAAGCACCACATCAAAGTACACATGATGGTGATTCCGAAACACACAAGCAGGCATCGTGGAGATAAACACAACGATAGCAATGAGCTCAACAAGATGGCATCTCATAACAAGTTAAACAAGTAAACAGCCACATAGCACTTTGCAACGAAGATAAACATGGCAAGATTAAATCTATCATGCAACCTAACACAAACAACATGTAGAGCATGGCAATACGAACACGTGGACATGTCATTTGCATCAATCGGATAAACGAGCTACAAGATATCACTATGCAAAGATGGCATAAAACAACACATGGCAGCACTTTATAACGGGATGCACTCTTGCAACGAATTTTTAAACACCTAGATGATCTCAAACATGCATGGCACAATGGAATGAAACGTAGTGCTAGTCACCACGAACGTCTGGACATGTCATTTGCGCAAAATGGAGCAACACACAAAAAGATATCACAGTTTGAATATTGCATCAGACAACAATAAACACAGGGACTTAGGAGGAAAAGAAGCAACCTTCTCAGATCTGAAAAAAAAACAAGGTCAACGGGCCGGATCGGACCCGCAGCGGCGGATCGGGCGCGCGGCCGGTGGAGGCTGACGGAGCGGGCTTCGGCCTCAGGGCGGCTCGGGCCTGGCGGCGGCTCGGAGCGGACGAAGTGGCGGGGCCGGCCTGGGCGACGGAGGCGACCCAGCTGGCCTGGCTGGCTAGGGCGCCGATGGGCCGGCGGAGGGACGCGATCGGGCCGGCTGCTGCGGGGGAGGTGGAGCGGCCCAGCCGCGGCGACGCTGGCGACAGGCCCAGGAGGAGGAGGCCCAGGGCGGGGCGCCTGGAGGGAGGCCGCTAGAGAGGGCCTCGGCCTGGCTCGCGAGGCGGCTCGGGAGGGAGATCGGGCCGACGCGGCTCGGCCTGCGCACGGGAGGCGAGCGATGCGGCGTTGACCAATCTGGATCGGGGGTTTCCCGATCCGATCGAAGCTAGGCGGCGGCGTTCTGGAAGCTCGAGCGGAGGGGAGGGCCGGCGACGGGAGGTGGTCCGGCGGCCCTGGGAGCCGGCCGGCGGCGGGGGATGGAGCTCCGGCGGCGGCGGCCCTAGCCGGAGGGAGGCGGCTGGGAGGAGGTGAGGTGGAGGAGAGGCGTTTTCCGGCGATGGTCCGGCGAAAATCCGGCGAGATTCCGGCGAGGTGGATGGAGGAAGAAGAAGAAGAGCTAGGGGAGCTAGGGTTTCCTTGATTCGGGGCAAAAATTGGGGGAAGTGGACAAATATATAGGCACAAGGAGCTAGGGTTGTCCAAATGGAGTGCGGTTTTCGGCCACGAGATTAGAATTGGATGGCCTAGATGATAGGAGGGGTTTGGAGTGGTTTGGTGGGCTGTTGGAGGGGTGTCTTGGGCCTCAAAATGGAGGCACTTTGAGCCCACGAGAATAACTGTTGGGGTAGCAAACGGACTCGAAACGCGACGAGATTTGACAGGCGGGTTACACACACCAAAACAACAACACACGACAAGTCTCACGCCAAATGGGTAACGTTACACGGACAAATACCAAAGTAGGCCTACGGAACGCCACGGACACGTGAGGGAGCTCCGGAACGCGAAACAGACAACAGGAAGGAACGCGTGGAACCGGATGCAACCAACAACACAAATGCAATGCGATGCACATGACTATATGATATGAATGAATGCCACACACGCACACAACAAAACGACGAAAACCCGAAAGACAAAGAACCCGGAATGGAATAGATGAAGCCGGAGATATATTATATGCCCAAAAGGGAAAGTATTACATCCGGGGCATTACACGCCACCCCCGCCGGACTCCACCCCCGCGCCACCCCCAACGCCGCCGCAAGATCGTCCATCTTTTCCAACTACAGAGGCAAAGTTGTGCACGAGAAGGAGGGCGTGCGGCATCGACCAACTGCAGCGGAGCGGCGCCCGCGCTTCTCTCTCCCCGCGCCGTCTCGGTGGGAGTCCTCCGGCCGTGCCAGGTTGGCCCCTTCTTCCTCCTTGCTCAGTGGACCGACCGGCCTCGAGCTGCAACTGGTCCTAGGGTTGGTTAGTAGGAGAGGGGGAGGAAGGTGGTGTTGGGTGAGGAGCGCTGAGAGCTGGACGGCGCGTCCTCTCTCACGCGGCCTGCTTTCGTGCCCACACCCTCGCCGGCGCCGGTGAGTTAGGGCTCACAGAACCCACGCCATGGCCGGACAGAGCTGGGACGCTGGTTGCTACTCTGTTTCTTATTTTGGTTGCTCCTGCTTGCTGCTCTGCTTCTTATTATATCCTAGTTTTGCAACCTGTACTGAAATTAGTGTTGTGTTGTACGGTATAGCCATTAGAATTCTTTACAAATATTTTGGTACAGCAGTCTCTCAAGTGGCTTCACAGAAGAAGAATAAAAACTTCATAGAAAATGAAAATAGTGAAGATCATGGACGAGGTTCAGATTTGGGACTTCCATGGGATATGCCTCTGATAAACTCTAAACTGTAGTTGCTATTGGAGATTATATATATGGTACTGCTAGTAAATAGCTTCTTCTATATACTCATTTGCATCAAAGTGTAGAACAAAGCATCGGACCGAATGTCTTTTTCTTTCAAAAACTGAAGCCCTAATGCAAGTTTTGTTGTACCTCAGATTCAGAAGCAAAATCTTTCTAACAAATCGACCTTATTCAGTCTGCAAGTTGTTTCTCTTATATATGTGCTGTTATTAACAGTGGGTAATTAACCTAACTATTCATTTTTCCTTAGGTTAATATAAAAATGTCAAGTGTATCTATATTTGAAAATGATTGCTGCTAGCTGTTAATTTCCTGGTACTAGCTAGAATTTGGCACCAAAAAGCAAAAGCAAAAGCTAATTAACTGCTGGGTAATAGCACTGGTACTAGCTAGCTAGAATATGTGTTGTTATTAACAGTGGGTAATTAACCTAATTAACTGCTGGTACTAGCTAGAATTTGGCACTGAAAAGCAAAAGCTACAATTAACTGCTGGTATTAGACATGCTTGACATTATATATCAATTTGTCTGGTTCTGGTTTTGGTAGTAGTAGATTGATTTGCTTATCCATGAGTATCAGTCAATTGGTGAACCTGGAGCAGCTTTTTGCTGGGTTTTGTCTCCGACCATCGTGTCGTGATGATTTTGCAGGTACCCCGAGAGGCCCTTGAGTTTGCTGGAATGTTGATTAACTTCCGTTCCGGCAAATTCGGGCACTCCATATGTCCTATTTTCAGCAAAGGTCATGCTAAAATTTTTGCATCAATTTTAGCATGACTTTGCTAAAAATAGGACATATGGGGTACTTGTGACTAATGCATGGGCCGGGGTATCTTAGTACTTAATCAAGTAGGATCAACTGCTCCTTTATTCTTGCTGCATTAAACCATAGGCGGCAATAGAGCCAAGTGATTAGGCCCAACTTAGAATTCTCCTTCCCAGCTTAGCTTTTAGGATGCCTCGGTGTCGACAAACCATAAATTATAAAACCTTGGCTTTTAGGGTGCCTTGGTGTCGATAAAAACCGAAATGATGAAAGCTTAGGCTTTTAGGGTGCCTCGGCGTCGAAAAACCCTAAATGATAAAAGCTTAGCGTTTAGGATGCCTCGGTATCGACAAACCCTAAATGATGCGACCATGATCTTGTTCCTTGACAATAACCAACTTTTTGATCAAACATTTTCCTATTTAGAGAGAAACATGGCCCACAACGATGAGGCCGGGGGTTCGGGCGGCAAGGCATTCTGGGAGCTGTCCCAGGAGATGGAGGAACAACCTCACTTGTATGAGGACGCCGCGAAAGACACCAATCCTGACACCACTGATGGTGCCGCCGAGGATGATCCCACTGATGGTGCCGTCGGGGATGACACCACTGATGGTGCCGCCGAGGATGCCACCATTGATGATGGCGGCGCACGCACAGATGGCAGCCAACCGAAGAGGCAACGGAAGGACCGGCGCCCGACCGTGCTCCGCACCGTCAAGGAGGAATTTACTGAAATGGACTCCGACGGGAATCAAACGGCGCCTGAACGAATAGTCAAGGGGTACTCGCTTCAGCTCGGGTGCATTCTCCGGAGCATCGTCTCAATCAACACCGAGAACCCGAGGCATCCTGACCGAGGGAATTTGCGCAACCTCCTCTTTACGAAGCTGCATCAACGATACAAGTTCCCCGCTAAATTTGAAAACACAAGCCTCAAAGGGAATAAAGTGAACAATGCCGCCCTCACGAGGATGAGGACGGCCCTGTCTACTTGGAAAAGCACGGTGAAGAGAATGATTGGCAAAGGTTTTAGTTATGAGAAGATCAAGAAGAAAAATCCTTCGATCACCGAAGATGACTACAACGACTTCAAGATCAAGTGCGAGAGCACCGCAACCTCCGAATCAAGTCAGTGGGGGAAAGAAATGCGGGAGCTGAACTTAGGGGAACACACACTCGGTCCCGGCGGTTACAGAGTGGCGGAGCCTATATGGGACAAGGAGGAGGCGGAGCGTGCCGAGCAAGGCCTACCGCCCCTCTTCGATAAATACGGTGACAAGTAGACCAGGAACTTTGTCAGGGCCCGGTACAAGAAGGACCCGAAAACAAAGGAGCTTACCACGGATCCGAAGACCAGGGCGCTTGAGCTTGTTCTGTTAAGGAATACACCCCCGCGTAATTAGCTCCATATGGTTGCATTCTAATTAATGAAGCCAAATTTCTAAATGGTTCACATTCCTTCCGCAGGCGACTGAAAGCAGTAGCGCAGGGTCAACTAAGAGCAACCCTTGGGACACCACTCTAAATAGAGCGTTGAATGTAATGAAAAAAAAGGATAAGCTTAGTAAGCCGTCGTCAGCTGGTCGTGTGGCCGGCAAAGGCTTGTCCACAAAATGGTCGTCATACTATAACGCTGGTGGGCGAAAGGAGAAAAAGACTAGCTCGGAAAGCCAGTCGCGCGAGGTTCAAGAACTCAAGGCACAAGTGGTGCGGCTTCCGGAGATTGTCCAAGAGCAAGTGCAACAACAACAGAGATCGACGCTCATCGGCATTATGCCTACCTTGATTCAGGGGCTGACGACGTGGATTGCTGGCGGCCAATAGGGGCCGCCCCCGATTTCCAGCTTCATGGTCAGCAACTCGCAGAACGCGATGGCGGGGCCATTGGTGTCTCCGGCGGAGGCGACATTGGTGTCCCCGACGCCGGCATGGGAGCTTAATGCACCCGGGTGTATGCCGGCTGGCACCTCTGCAGCAAGCAGCCCCTCCGTCAATTGCACGCCCGCCGTTGGCGGTGCCTCGACATTAGACGAGCTCGACGCCATCATCACGGTAACTAATTAAGCCTCTCTCGGCCGAGGACTTCATCTCATTGCCTTTGATTGGGCATCCCTGACGCCCTACATGTTTTCGCAGGGCGGCGCCGACGTTCCGTGCACTCTCCTGCACTTCGTGAATAACGAGTTGGTCGATGTCGCCAAGGGCAAAATCGTTCCACCGAGCAACCCCGTGTTCCATGGTACTCCGATGCCACCCACCTTGTATAGGGTTCAACTGGTTCGGGTGCTGCCAGGCTGCGACGAGTTGTTACCTCCGATTCAACCCGTCTGGGCCGACGAAGATGATGTGATGACCCTCAGCGCCTGCCTAAGCTAGCCCCTACTTTGGCCGAAGATCCAGATTCGTTTGGGGGCGGGGGACACCACCCCAAAGACAACACCGCTAGTCGTGCCTGCGCCAAGCAAGACCACCGCAACGATGCCGGACATCCCTATGGCACTGGATCCGAACATGCATATGGCACAGGATCCGAATGACAACGACGACGATACATTTGCCAACGTCGATGAGTACTTTGCCGATCATGGGTACGATGGCGAATTCATGGGGCCTCCTTCTCAAGAACCCAACCCTACAAAAGACGTGCGCGATCTAGCTGGTACCGCGGAGAAACCAAGTTGCAACAGGCGTCGGCTGCCGTTCAGTTCTCAGGAGACGCCTCCAGCTGGCGACATCACCGAGCCTCAGATAGCCGAGGTGCGAAATATTATCAGCCCCAACACACTCAAGAAGGCGGTCTATGAGCAGAACTCGGTCCCATTACAGGAGAAGAAGAAGGCATGGAATAGAAAGACTAACAAGGGAGCGATCCAGCCGGCACCGAGTACGATCCGTGCTTAGGACGGGCAACCTTCACCTGAGGATATAATGAGGAGGGTGCATGTGGCGGGTAGGACGATGCTACCGACTAATATGCTCAATGCTGCAACCGGTGCTATGCGGAGTCTGCATGACAGTGTTCTTTCTTTGGAGAAGCGGCGTCTCAGAGAGAAGGATGTGGCATACCCGTTTTTCGTGGCCAAGGTAACAGAGGGCAAGGGCTTTGGGGATAACTCCATCTGGGGTATGATCGTCCTGCGGTTTGATGACATCTACGCTATGTTTAACCTTCATCCGCTGCACTAGACCTTCGTTCGGCTATTTTCGCTGAGTATGGAGATGCGGATCATTAGAGACAAGACCCCGGACATCGTGATAGTCGACCCCTTCTACATGCATGCTAAGATCTTGGGCAGCACTGGGGACCGGCAAGTCGCGAGTTCTTACCTCGAAGGCGTCATTCTGGAAAACCAAGATAAGGATAACTTCCTCGTGCCTTACTTTCCCGAGTAAGTCGTCCCCTCAACCGCCCCGTAACATATGAATTCTTAGATTTCGATCGTTTTTTTTAACATTCCGTGTTTTGTGCAGTGACACACATTGCACACTCATCCTCCTAAGCCCGAAATATTCCACGGCCACGTATTTTGACTCGGACCATCAGTCGAAGGTAGACTACACAAATGTCAAGAAAGTTCTTGATGATGTTCTCCCCGGCTACGCCAAATCTGGTGGCACCTTCACCAGGCCTCTTCGTAAGTACGGCAAGCACGTGTTCGCCCACAATACGACGTTCTACTACATCGATCAGCCGCTTGGCGGTCAGAAGGGTCCCTACTACGCCATCCATCACATGCGGGCGATCATACGGGACCATCATCACCTTCTTCTACCAAGTAAACTCAAAGATTGGGCCGCGAGCGTGTCGGCAATCCAGGACGCGGACATCAGACAAGAATTCTTTCGCATCCCGTCGGAGTTTGCGGAAATCATCCATCAAGATGTCCTTCGTACCTCGGGGCAGGTCTACCTCAGAAATCAACCGTCCAACAGTGACATAGACACAATGCTACAAATGCAGGCTGACAACGCCCGCGATTTCATGACTCCCACAATAGACGGCGGCTTCATCCATGCTCCGGTCCCTTGAGTCGAGTCGAAAGTAGTGATGCTGTGTCTAATTCTGAAACATCGATTGGCTCATGTTGTAATTAAACTTTAATGAACTTGTAGTATGTCTCTTTGGTTTCGACAGTCATTCAACTTAGATGTAATCGATGCTATTAATGTCTTGCATTTCTCTTCCGATCGTTCTGTTGCATACTTATATATTGCTTATGTATTGTCTGTGAATTGGTACTAACGTTTCGTTTGGCTAGTGCATAGCAATGCCATCGTATGTCGTGTACAAGGGTAAGGTTCCCGGAGTCTATGATGACTGGGAGGACTGTCGGAGACAGGTTCACCATTTCAGCGGTAACAGTTACAAAGGGTACACCACTAGGGCGGAGGCGGAATCTAGATGCGCCCGCTATCTAGCGGGAGAGGGGAGGGAGCGTTGGAGGAACCGGATGAAGACGAGTTTCATCGTGATGACGCTCATCGTGATGACCGCAGCTCTCTTCTCTGTGTTGGTAGTTTAGATGATCGATATCGACTTGTAATGTGAAGACAAACTCGCTACTCGCGGTCTCGAGACTTGTAATATAATGTTCTATCTTTGTTCGGTCTTTTGAATTCGGAGACTAATATGATGAATTGTATTCGGAGACTAATATGATGAATTGTATTCAGAGACTAATCTTCTATTGTATTCGATGAATCTGTTGTTGTTGTGTGCTGCTGTCTATATTCTGTCCAATAATACATTTTGTAACCTGTGCAACAAATAGAAAAGTAAAAAATAAATAAATAACCTAATATTCATACTAATGGAGCATCACATCACAGTGCGCCATTAGTATGCCAAAGGATACTAATGGCGCATCATCCCACAGTGCGCCATTAGTATCCCAAAGTTACTAATGGCACATCACGCAAGAGTGCGCCATTAGTATGCCAAAGCACCTGGGTATATATGGCCCCCTAGGAGGCATACTAATGGCGCACCGTGGTCTATTCTAATGGCACACCTGTGGTGCGCCATTAGTAAAAAATACTAATGGCGTGGCACTAATGGCGCACCAGTAGTGCACCATTAATGGCCAAAATAGGTGCGCCATTAGTAGGCCTTTTCCTAGTAGTGAAAGTCTCTTTTTGTCATAACGTTGAGTCTTTGATTGTGGGTTATCAAGATCAACAGCAGTTTCAATCTCTACATCATTATCATTGCTAGGTTGAGCATCAACATGAACATCATCATTAATATTATCACTAGGCTCAGGTTCATTTCCAGATTGTGTTTTAGCATCAGAAACAGATATATCATTTGGATTCTCAGGTGGGTGAGCTACGGGTTCACTAGTAGCATGGAAGGTTCTATCATTTTACTTTTTCTTCTTCTTAGAAGAACTAGGTGAATCTAAATTGGCTCTCTCAGAATCTTGCTCAATTCTCTTAGGATGGCCTTCAGGATATAGAGGTTCCTGAGTCATTCTGCCACCTCTAGTCACAACTCTAATGCATTATCATTATTCTTACTATTTAATTCATTGAGAAAATCGTTTTGAGTTTAAGTACTTGCTCTACTTGAGTGGTGACCATGGAAGCATGTATACTAATAAGTTTCAGTTCATCTTTAGCACTAGACAGATAATCACTCAAGCGTTCAATCATATGGGCATTGTGTTATAGTTGTCTACCAACATAAGCATTGAAGTTTTCTTGTTTCACAATAAAATTGTTAAACTCATCTAAACATTGGCTAGCAGACTTATAACAAGGAATATCACCTTCATCAAATCTATAAAGAGAATTTACCTTTACTACCTGTGTCGGGTTATTAAGACCATGTATTTCTTCAATAGGCGGTAAATTCTTAACATCTTCAGCTTTAATACCTTTTTCTTTCATAGATTTATTTGCCTCTTGCATATCTTCAGGACTGAGAAATAGAACACCTCTCTTCTTCCGAGTTGGCTTAGGGGTTGGTTCAGGAAGTGTCCAATTATTTGCATTGGCTAGCATATTGTTCAATAGTAATTCAGCTTGTTCGACCATTCTTTCCCTGAAAACACAACCAGCACAACTATACAGGTGGTCTCTGGAAGCATCGGTTAGTCCATTATAAAAGACATCAAGTATATCATGCATCACAAGAGGATGATCAGGCAAAGCATTAAATAACTAGAGAAGCCTCCCCCAAGCTTGTGGGAGACTCTCTTCTTCAGTTTGAGCAAAGTTATGTATTTCCCATAAGGTAGCTTGTTTCTTATGAACGGGAAAATATTTAACAGAAAAGTAATACATCATATCCTGGGGACTACGCACACAACCAGGATCAAGAGAATTAAACCAAGTCTTAGCATCACCCTTTAACGAGAACAGAAATAACTTAGGGATATAATAGTAGCGATTCTTTTCATCATTGGTAATCAGGGTGGCTATATCATTCAACTTGGTAAGATGTGCCACAACAGTTTCAGACTCATAGCCATGGAAAGGATCAAATTCAACCAAAGTAATTAACTCAGGATTAACAGAGAATTCATAATCCTTATCAGTGACAAATATAGGTGAAGTAGCAAAAGCAGGGTTATGTTTCATTCTAGCATTCAAGGACTTTTCTTTCAACTTAGCTAATAACTTCTTAAGATCATATCTATCATTGCAAGCAAGAAAGTCTCTACCAGTTTCTTCATCCATAACATAACCCTCAGGCAAAACAGGCAACTCATATCTATTGGGAGTAGTTTCATCATCACTTTCATAAATACCATGACCATTTGCTCTCTCCCTAACCTTAGCAATTTTTTCATCTAGAAATTCACCTAGTGGCACAGTATCAGGCATAGAGGTAGTTTCATCATACATAGCAGAAGTAGCATCATCAAGAACATACGACATATCCGATTCAATAGAAGGAGTAGGTGTCGCAAGTTTACTCATAACAGAAGGAGAATCTAGTGAAGAGCTAGATGGCAGTTCCTTACCTCCCCTCGTAGTTGAGGGTAAGATCTTGGTTTTTGAGTCCTTCAAATTGTTCATAGTGATAAGCAGATATAAATCCCAAGTGACTTAAAGAATAGAGCTATGCTCCCACAAGTGTAGATGATCGCAACAATTTTCAAGGGTTTTCGAGGGTAAAGTATTAAACAGCGCCAGAAAACCAAGGTCCGGATCCGCCCGCCCCTCCTCCTCGCCTAGATCGACGGTGCTGGACCGGCTCTTCTGGAACCCAGCACC
This sequence comes from Secale cereale, assembly GCA_902687465.1. NCBI lineage: Eukaryota > Viridiplantae > Streptophyta > Magnoliopsida > Poales > Poaceae > Secale > Secale cereale. The sequence continues at coordinate 556,283,800 of LR738710.1, forward strand.
ATCGGGGGACTCAGCCTCCGCCGCCGCCAACGCCAGCGAGATAGGCGATCTGAATAATCAGGACATGTTAGTAAAAAAGGGGGCTCAACGGAACCGCCCGGCTCGGAGCCAAAAAAGAAAAACTTACACTAGCAGCACCAGCACGGGGCGCCTCGATGGCTGGGTGACGCGCCTCCTCTTGGCGGCGGGCTTCATGCCCCCAACCGCGTCCGTGGCTCGCTTCGTGGGTGGAGCCAGCGGACCGGCACTGCCCTGCCTGTGCGGCCGGCCCGTCGCCGGCACCACTTGAGACGACCCGGCTCCTGCCGCGCCACCACCTCGTCCTCCCGCCGCCGTCGTCACCGCCCGAGACGACCCGGCCCCGGTCGCGCCGCCGCGCCATCCGCCCGGCGCCGCTACACCAACAACTTGCGTCAGCACCTCCGACGTCGTCCCGTAACCGAAACACAAAGGAGAAAGATAGGCGCACCTGCTCGGTGCCCCACGCCCGCCTCGGCGACTGCTTCCTCTCTTTCGCCTTGGGCCTCTGGCTCCTCCGAGGAGGTGCGCACCATCTGCAACCCCGTCCGGTCATAAGGATGTCGGATGGCATTCAGAAGCACCTCCCACGTCGCGTCCGGGCGGATAAGAAGATGAGCGGCGGCAAAATATGGAGAGAAGGGACTCACAATCGGTGCCGGGTTCGCGTGGCTATACAAGACCTTCCCGTATGGCCAGTCGTCCGGCAGGTTTGTCTTGGAGAAATCATTGACCCGGTATGCAACCTGGTCCGCCCTCAGCCACAGTTTGGACATGCGGTCGGGGTCGTCAAGGCTTTTCATCTCGCCGATGAGATGAACGTGCTGCTGCAGCGGCAGCACTCTCCGCGCAATGAAGGCAGTGATGAGGTCGCAGCCGTCAAGCCCTTCCCGATCCTTCATCACCACCACCAGCTCGCACAGGTTGAGCACCGCCTGCGACAGCCGCTTGGGGTAGTACGACCAGTTCCGCTTTCCCCGCAACGGCGCGTCGACGAACGGCGGCAGATTGATGCGATCCACGCCCAAGTTGCGGATGTAGAAGAAGGAGTGTTGCCACTTCTTGGAAGAATCCTCCAGCGGCACCTTGGGGCGCTCGGCTCTCGGCCGCCTACAGATGACGGCGGCTCTGCACGCCGACATCTCCCCAGCCTTCGACCCCTCCTGCTTCAGGGAGAAGAGGCGCGTGAAGAGATCGATGGAGGGCTCGACTCCGAGGTACGCCTCGTAGAGCGTGATGAAGACGGAGAGCTGCAGGATTGCACCGGCTCCAAGATGTTGGGGCTGGAGCCCGTAGAACTCCAGGAACTCGCGGAAGAAGTCGCTCGCGGGCAGCCCAAACCCGCGCTTGAAGTGCATGAAAAAGACCACGCGTTCCAAGCCCTTGGGGCACGGCTCCCGCTCGGCTCCTGGCAAGCGCACGGCGACCTCTGTCTCCGGCGGCAGGCGCTTGGTGGTGCGGAGGTAGGCGATGTCGTCCTCGGAGACGGTCGAGCCAATCCACGAGCCCGACGGTAGCGTCATTGACAAGAAGTGTGGAAGATAGAGAAGAAGAAGCTGGCCTCTGCTCGAAAACGACGGGCGTTGTGGTGCGCGAGGGTCGCAAGAAGCAGAGGAGGCAAGGATAGGCAGGAGGGCGCGGGCGAGAACGATCTCCGCCGACCCCTTGGCCCAATTTATAACCCACGATTCGAACGTGGGGGAGGGGGATTGATTGCGCCCGCCTCTCCCACGCTCACGCAATAAATGCGCACGTACGTGCGTAATAACTGCCCCCAAAAGGGCAACCGGTTCGCGGATGCCGCAATAAAACCGGGCGCACAGGCCGAGGCTGCGCGGCCGCAGGCCCCGGCACATCGCCCCGTCCCGTCGTGAGCGTGATCTGTCAGGCCTATCCGGCTTCTGGGTGCCATGTGGCGCCCGCACAGAACCCGAAAGATCGTTCAAGATTCGGCAGACTCCTCGGTATCCCGCCGACGCCGAAACGCCGCGATCCGGCTTCCAGAAGCCGACACACAGCGAGTGTTGCGGAGCTCAGCCCCAAGCTCGCCTCCAAGGGAAGGAAACTGCGAAGGCTCTTTCACCCGAAGACGGCGGACCTTCACAGCTTTAGGGACTACTGTCGAGGGGATGAACCCCAAGCAGGCAAGGGAAGCCGGATTCTTTTCAAAAACTATGGGGCCAGCATCGCCCCGCAATCTCCCTCTGACTTGTCCGGGTCGCTCGACCCAACAAGGACCCATGATCCAGCAAGATTCTCAAGTCCGTCCGGCTCCCACGATCCCGCCCCAACGGCCCGCTCGAGGGATCCAGACCTAGCACGCCAAGACTTCTCCAACAAGCCAGACCAACCCGTGGCGTGTTCCCCAATCCAGCCACAGGTTAGGTCCCGTCCCATCTCAACCGTACGATGGGACGAGACACACCTACTAATGACCTAGGCAATAGTACCTCGCCCATGCCCCTAGTCAGCCGGGGCATGGCTACAGAGTAATCATCACAGCCCATGACGCCGGCAGACGGTGACATGACGGATCATGCCATACACAACACAGCTCGGCCAATCCTTGGTGACCGACAAGACGGGACACAGTGCCTCCATACCTAGTGGGCCCCGCACTCGGAGACCCCGGCGAGCCCTATACCTTGCGGGTCTCAGCGCCGGCTTCCCGGAAAATGACAATCTGACCCACGGTCATGTAACTTTACCATTGTATCCCTAGGGGGGTTGGCCTATATAAAACCCCCCAGAGCCCTCATGTAGAGGGGAGATGCATAATAGATGGAACAGGATAGACACACCTCAGGAGAAGCATCCTAAGCCCTGGCCTGTCTTCCACCTTCCACCACATGGCTCAAGGAGCAACTCTGTACTGGTAAACATCAACCACGTTCGGCAGGATTAGGGGTATTGTGTCCCCGGAGAGCCCTGAACCTAGGTATGTCTTGAGTCCCATGCTCGCTCATGCCAACCCTGCCTCTGGAGTCCACCAGTGCGCTCGAGCCGCCTCCAATCTTTAACCATGCCATAGCATATGCCGTGCGCCCACCATGACAAACCGTGCCCCTAGGGTCGCTGTCAGCCATCCTCAGTCTCTTTTCTTTTGTCCTGCATCGTTTGATCAAACAAGCATGGAGCCCTAGGGGGCATGTAACAAACTGTGGCTTCGTGACATTTAGCACCATGCATAGTGTAACTGCCTATTGCTATGTGATCCGTGTTTTACATGTCTTTAGGTGAGGTGACTTATCTTGATGCATTCGGGATCGCTCTCATCCCGTGTTGTTTAACTCCTCGTGAGGCTGCAAAAACTCGTTAGGTTATTATCATTTAATGCTCGAGGCCTTTGACAGGGGTCGAGTGTGATCGGCCTCCCCTTGTCGCGGTACCCGAGGGGCACGGACAAAAGAATGGGGGGCGCGTTAGTTACGAGCCCCTGTTCGGGAACTTTGTGAAGGCTAAAGAGGAGGGCGTGCCGAGGAGAGCGTCGTGCAACTGCCGCTCTCCTTGGGCTAGCCCAAAAGCTGGGGGAAGAACCACATGGAATCTGGAGAAGAATCGGAGAAGGAGATCAAAGCCAAGCAATCGAGGAACACCAGAACCTTTAGTATCCATTAAAGAAGAGAAGATAGGAACAAGCCAACTCCAGAAAGCAAATGAACGGCCGCGTCCGGCACCTAATCTAGTCTTCTCACCAGCGCAGAGCTAAGTGCTGCCACTAGGATGTGGGAGGGAGGCCCCGAGGCCCGAGGGCGGCTCTCCGGAGACTCTGGGGCGTGTACAGCCCCACTCATTATTATGTGAGAGTGTCACGAGTGGAGATCTTCATAGGCCAGAGCCTTTCTTCTCAGGCACTAGGCATTGGCTTCTCAGGCGCGAGGGCCTTGTTCCTCGTAGGCACGAATCCTAGTCTTCTCAGGTGCAAGGGCCTTGTTCCACGCAGGCACAGAGCCTAGTCTTCTCAGGCGCAAGGGCCTTGTTCCTCGCAGGCACGGATCCTAGTCTTCTGAGGCGCAAGGGCCGTCTTCCTCGCAGGCACGGAGCCTAGTCTTCTCACGCACAAGGGCCTTGTTCCTTGTAGGCATGGTACCTAGTCTTCTCAGGGGCAAGGGCCTTGTTCCTCCCAGGCACGGAGCCTAGTCTTCTTAGTCGCAAGGGCCTTGTTTCATGGGTAGAACCTCCGGAGGTGCCGGATATTCAATGTGTTCGGGACGGGGATGTTGTCTCCTGTTTCCAGGCGCACAACGCCGGGTCTGGACACGTGGGTGATCTTGAATGGCCCTTCCCACATGGGCAAGAGCTTGTGTAGTCCTTCTCTGGAGAGGACTCTCCTTAGAACGAGGTCACCTACATCAAGCGTCCTGGGGCGATTGTTGCGGCAATGGTACCACGGCAACGCCTGCTGGTATCTTGCTGCTCGGAGTGAAGCATCACGCTGGCGCTCCTTCCCTAGCACGTGGTTTGTCCCCTGCACGGCACCTTCTTGCGCCTTGTCAAATGCCACGACCCGCGGCGACCGGTGCCTGACCTCATGAAGGAGGACCGCCTGAGCTCCATAGATGAAGAAGAATGGGGTCTTGCCCGTCGGCTTGGTGGCTGTGGTGTGGATGGACCACAGCACAGACGGGAGCTCGTCATGCCATCCTCTTCCGCAAGCTTCGAGCTTCTTCTTGAAGGTCCTGGTCTTGAGGCCCTTCAGGACCTCCGCGTTGGCGCGCTCGGCCTGGCTATTGCTCCTGGGGTGCGCTACAGAGGGGTAGCAAATCTGCGTTCCAAGGTTAGCACAGTATGTCTTGAAGAGGTTACTTTTAAACTGTGAGCCGTTGTCGATGATGATGCGGTTAGGGACCCCGTACCGGTTTACGAGGCCCTTGATGAACATGACTGCAGAGCCGGCCGGGATGGTTTGGACTGCTTCCACCTCTGCCCACTTGGTAAACTTGTCGATGGCGGCGTAGAGGTACTGATAGCCCCCGGGCGCTCGGGGGAAGGGGCCCAGGATGTCCAGCCCCCAGACCGCGAATGGCCAGGAGAGCGGGATGGTTTGCAAGCCCTGGGCCGGTTGGTGGATCTGCTTGGCATGCAACTGGCAAGCCTCGCAAGACTTTACCAGCTCAATGGCATCGTTAAGTCCTGTGGGCCAGTAAAAACCACTGCGGAACGCCTTGCCGACCAAAGTGCGCGATGATGAGTGATGCCCGCAGTCCCCGACGTGGATGTCGGCTAGCAGCTCGCCTCCCTGCTTCCTGGGGATGCATCACAAAGAAACCTCATTTTTCCATCTCCTGTAAAGCTCACCGTCATGGATGTAGTATGTCGTGGCCTGCCGAGATACGCGCTCGGCATCTTCCTCCTTTTTTGGCAACACTCCTCGCACCAGGTATGACTTGAATTCTTTGGTCCAGCACCCCTCTTGAGGCTTGAGCGCCAGGAGCCAGCGAGCTCCTGAGGCCGGGCCGTAGGCCGGGGCTCCCGAGGTCGGCGGCTGGGGGAGTTCTTCCTGAGGCTTTGCTAGTCCTTCTCACAGGGGTGACGCCGCGGGCCTGAGGATCCTTTCCTCGAAAACGCCGGGTGTCTGGGGCAGTCACCTGGACACTTTCTTGGCGATGTCTTCGGCCTCCTTGTTGGTGCCGCGGGGCACGTGCTCTAGCTCGAGGCCCAAGAACTGCTTCTCAATCTTGCATACCTCTGCGAGGTATGCCTCCATATCCTCGTCCCTAGTCTCGTACACCTTGTTGCAGAAGTTGACGAGGAGCTGGGAGTCACCCCTGATGACGAGGCGTTTCACCCCTAGGGCTATCGCCGCCTTGAGGCCGGCGATGAGGCCCTCGTATTCTGCGATGTTGTTGGAGACCTTATCACCTGGCTTAGAGCCGAGTTGCATGGCATGGTAGAGCTTGTCTTGAGTGGGCGAGATGAGCACAGCCCCTGCTCCAGCGCCCCGGCAGGCGAACGCTCTGTCAAAGTACATGACCCAGCCATCAGGTGCTTCGCTCCCTGGTAAGAGGGACTGGTTCGGGCTTGCTTTTGGTCATGGGGCATCGGTCCATTCGGCCATGAAGTTAGCAAGCGCAGCCCCCTTGATGGCTCTGGTGGTGCTGAACTCTAGCTGGAATGCCTGTCGCTCTATGTTCCATTCTGCGACCCTTCCTACCGCATTTGGGTTCCGAAGTACCCTTTCTAGGGGGTAAGCTGATACGACCTTGATGGGGTGGCCTTGGAAGTAGTGGCGTAGCTTGCCTGAAGCGACGAGGAGCGCAAGAAAGAGCTTCTGTGGCATTGGGTAGCGTACTCGGGCATCACGGAGCACCGTGCTGACGAAGTATACCGGGTGCTCGACGAAGATGGAGTCCGGACTCTCTTGTGGCTTCGTGGTCTGGAAAGGCGCCCCAGGAGGTTGGTCGTGAGTTGGGGCCGCCGCTGCTTCAGGGAAGTCGGCTTGTATGTCGTGGTCATCTTACGGCCCTGACGGGGCCCCGGGAGTGCCTCTCTTGGGTTGCAGGGCCTTATCTTGACGCTCCTCTCGAACGGCCACCAGTGCAGTGCTAGCTGAATGTGGCTTCGCGGCTAGGTAAAGCACCAATGGCTCTTGAGGCTTGGGTTCCACCATTACTGGCGGGCTGGTGAGGTATCTCTTGAGGTCTTCGAACGCTGCATCAGTCTCAGGGGTCCATTCGAACGGGCCCTTCCTTTTCATCAGCTTGAAGAAAGGGAGGTCTCTCTCCCTAGCTTGGAGAAGAAACGCCCCAGCGACGTTACGCAGCCAGCTAGCTTCTACATCTCCTTGATGTTCTTGAGGGGACTCATCTTTTCTATGCCCTTGACCTTCTCGGGATTTGCCTCGATTCTTCGGTGTGACACGAGGAATCCTGATGACCCACAAGTGTAGGGTATCTATCGTAGTCCTTTCGATAAGTAAGAGTGTCCAACCCAACAAGGAGCAGAAGGAAATGATAGGCAGTTTTCGGTAAGGTACTTTCTGCAAGCACTGAAATTATAGGTAGCAGATAGTTTTGTGATAAGGTAATTGGTAGCAAGTGACAAATGGTAAAAGTAAATAAGGTGCAGCAAGGAGGCCCAATCCTTTTTGTAGCAAAGGACAAGCCCGTACAATCTCTTATATAAAGGAAAGAATTCCCGAGGACACATGGGAATTATCGTCAAGCTAGTTTTCATCACGATCATTTGATTCGCGTTCGGTACTTTGATAATTTAGTATGTGGGTGGACCGGTGCTCGGGTGCTGCCCTTACTTGGACAAGCCTCCCACTTATGATTAACCTCGAATGCAAGCATCCGCAAATACAAAAGATATATTAAGGTAAACCTAACCATAGCCTGAAACATATGGATCCAAATCAGCCCCTTATGAAGCAACACATAAACTAGGGTTTAAGCTTCTATCACTCTAGCAACCCATCATCTACTTATTACTTCCCAATGCCTTCCTCCAGGCCCAAATAATGGTGAAGTGTCATGTAGTCGACGTTCACATGACACCACTAGAGGAGAGACAACCTACATCTCATCAAAATATCGAACGAAAACCAAATTCACATGACTACTAATAGCAAGACTTCTCCTATGTCCTCAGGAACAAAAGTGACTACTCACAAGACATAATATTGTTCATGATCAGAGGGGTATTAATATGCATAATGGATCTGAACATATGATCTTCCACCAAATAAACCAACTAGCATCAACTACAAGGAGTAATCAACTCTACTAGCAACCCACAGGTACCAATCTGAGGTTTGGGTACAAAGATTGGATACAAGAGATGAACTAGGGTTTGAGAGGAGATGGTGCTGGTGAAGATGTTGATGAAGATATCCCTCCCCAAGATGTGAGAGTTGTTGGTGATAACGGCGGTGATGATTTCCCCCTCCCGGAGGGAAGTATCCCCGGCAGAACATCTCTACCGAAGCCCTAGATTGGTTTCCGCCTTGGTTCCGCCTCGAGACGGGGGCTTCTAGTCCCGAAAGCCTCCTCTTGATTTTTTTCCATGTCAAAACACGTCATATAGGAGAAGATGGGCATCGGGGGCCTGCTGGCTGGCCAATGAGGTAGGGGGGCGCCCTGGGAAGGGGGCGCGCCCCCACCCTCGTGGACAGCTGGTGGCCCCCCTCGTGGGTTTCTTTCGCCAGATATTTTTTATATTTTCCGAAACGATGTTCTGTTGAGTTTTAGGGCTTTTGGAGTTGTGGAGAATAGGTTTCCAGAGTTTGCTCCTTTTCCAGCCCAGAATTACAGCTACTGGCATTCTCCCTCTTCATGTGAACCTTGTAAAATAAGAGAGAAAAGGCATAAGTATTGTGACAAAACATGTAAGAACAGCCCATAATGCAATAAATATCAACTTGTAAGCATGAAACAAAATGGACGTATCAACTCCCCCAAGCTTAGACCCCGCTTGTCCTCAAGCGAAAGCCGATATCGAACAATATGTCCACATGTTTAGACATAGAGGTGTCGATAAAACAAAATATGGACATGAGGGCATCATGATCATTCTCATAACAGCAACTTATATAAATATAGTCATATGATTCTTATGCTAACGTAACAATTCATCCACAATATCAAGTATGAACTATAAACTTCATTTGAAACTAACAAACTTTGACCTCGGTCATTGAAGCAATTGCTATTTATCGTAATATCGGAAAGAGTCAATATAAGAGCTTTTCAGCAAGCCTTCATACTCAACTATCATATAGTCTTTCACAATTGCTCACACTCATGCAATGGTTATGTTTATGGAATTTTAATCGGACACAGAGAAAGATAGGGGCTTATGGTGTTGCCTCGCAACCATTTACCTCAACGGTAATGTTAACAGTAATAGATCATGAAAACTTACATCCAAGTGGGTATATATGTCAGGATCTTTCCAACACAATGTGCTTGCCAAAGGATAAAATGTAAAAAGGAAAGGTGGATTTCACCTTGACTCTTATAAGACAGGAATAATAGATAGGCCCTTCGTAGAGGGAAGCAGAGGTTGTCATGTGTTTTTAAGGTTGGATGCACATAGTCTTGGCATAGAAGAACTTCGCTTTATATTGCCACTTGTGATAAGGACCTTTATTATGTAGTCCGTTGCTTTTATTACTTCCATATCACAAGATCGTATAAAGCTAATTTCTCCCACACTGATAAATCATACATATTTTAGCGGATTTGCAACATGACAACATACTTGGAAGGATATTTCTCAATCCATACGTAGGTATGGTGGACTCTCATGGCAAAACTGGGTTTAAGGATATATGGAAGCACAAGTAGTATCTCTACTTAGTGCGAGGAGTTTTGGCTAGCATGAGGGGGAAATGCAAGCTCAACATTTTGGATGATCCATGACAATATACTTTATTTCGGATATAAAAAGACATAACCCATTATGTTGTCTTCCTTGTCCAACACCAACTCTTTAGCATGTCATACTTTAATGAGTTCTCACAATCATAAAAGATGTCCAAGATAGTATATTTGTATGCGAAGCCTCTCTTCTTTTATTATTTCCTATTAATTGCAACGATGACCAAAACTATGTTTGTCACATCCCATCAACTTTTATTTATCATACTCTTGTATGTGAAGTCATTACTTCTCACAAGATCGATATGATCTCTTTGGTACTATTTATGTTTTCTTTTTTTATCATGACCCAAGTGAGGAAATCAAGCCCTTGACTCAACTCTAATCTTTATTATATAGCTCACGGACTCGATTACAAAGGATAAAGCTCACAAAGCAAAAGCTCACAAATAGATCATGCTAACTTTATTCTAATAGATCAAGATACTACCAAAAGGATCGAACTAAGTAAAACGGTAAAGATAGGAGTCATGGTGGTACGATACCGGGGTCACTCCCCCAAGCTTGGCAGTTGCCAAGGGGAGTGCCCATACACATATGAATATGTCTCCTTCTTCGGTGGTGGTGATGATGGAGTTGTTGATGATGTAGGCTTGTTGTACACCTTCCAAGGCATGGGTTCACCATCGTAGAAGGATGATCGAGTCCCCGGGATAGTCAAATCTGCAGCCAAACTCATCTTCTTGAATCTATATTCATACTCACAGTTTTGGTTTTGCAGGTCATAGATCTGGGCTTGGAGGTGTTCGATCTTCTCTTGAAGATTGGAGATAGCTTCCCCAAAGATCCTTGGCACATTAAACCTGCTGCTCCATTGCTTCGAGTCTTGTCTCCACGCTTCCGGTCCTCCTTGGCCCCTCAACATCACGGATGTGCAGCACCCCCACATGCAACTCCATGGTTTTAGGGTGGTGTAGCACCTCCGCAAGTTAGGGGTTGATGACCTTCTCGAAGAACTTGTCCTTGGGGGTGTTGCAAGACGCCATGATGATCTAGATCTGTCAAAAACAGCAGCTCGAAATGAAAACAGAGAATCTTTGCGTGATACAAAGGTCAAAACCATCGGGAGTATAAATAATGATTTTTTACCGACCAAAAGGTGTAACCCACAAGAAAACGGAGTCCAAGGGACACATGGGGTGCCCATGAGGCAGGATGGCGCGCCCTCCACCCTCGTGGACGCCTCGTGTCCCTTCCGGACTGCGGTTTATTTTTCTATTTTTTTTAATATTCGAAAACGGAGAAAAATTACCTTTATAACTGTTTTGGAGTTGGTTTACTTACCATATCACATACCTCTTCCTTTTCTGAGGCTGGATCATTCTAGAAAGTGTCCCTTATGTATTCCTCCGGGGTTACGGTTTCAATAATATTGGTTTCAACATTTATAGAATTACCTGAGATATAATGTTTGATTCTTGACCATTCACCACCTTCGGATTTGTTCCTTCGAAGTTGTTGATTTTTATGGCACCGGAGCGATAGACCTCCTCGATAACGTAAGGTCCATCCCAATTGGAGAGAAGTTTTCCTGCAAAAAATCTTAAACGAGAGTTGTATAGCAAGACATAATCACCTACATTAAACTCACGCTTTTGTATCCTTTTGTCGTGCAATCTTTTAACTTTTTCTTTAAACAGTTTGGCATTCTCATAGGCCTGGGTTCTCCACCCATCAAGGCAGCTAATGTTAGATAACCTCTTCTCACCGCCAAGTTTGAAATCGTAGTTGAGCTCTTTAATATCCCAATATGCCTTATGTTCTAGCTCGAGAGGTAAGTGACAAGCTTTTCCATATACCATCTTCTATGGAGACATACCCATAGGATTTTTGTATGCCATTCTATAAGACTATAATGCATCATCTAGTTTCTTTGACCAATTCTTCCTAGACCTATTAACTGTCTTTTTCAAGATTAATTTCAACTCCCTATTACTTAGTTCAACTTGAACACTAGTCTGTGGGTGATAGGGTGATGCAATTCTATGGTTGACATCATACTTAGCAAGCATCTTACGGAAAGAACCATGAATAAAGTGTGAACCACCATCAATCATTAGATACCTAGGGACTCCAAACCTCGGAAATATAACTTCTTTAAGCATCTTAGTAGAGGTGTTATGATTAGAACTACTAGTTGTTATAGCTTCTACCGACTTAGTAACGTAATCAATAGCAACTAGAATATGTGTGTACCCATTAGAGGCAGGAAATGGTACCATATAATCAAAGCCCCAAACATCAAATGGTTCAATAACAAGTGAATAATTCATAGGCATTTCTTGACGTCTACTAATATTACCAATTCTTTGACATTCATCACAAGATAAGACAAACTACGGGCATCCTTGAAGAGAGTAGGCCAATAAAAACCGGATTGCAATACCTTGTGTGCAGTTCTATCTCCCGCATGGTGTCCTCCATAAGCTTCGGAGTGGCACTTGCGTATGATTTATTCCTGTTCATGCTCAGCTACACAACGTCTAATAATACCATCTACTCCTTCTTTATAAAGATGTGGGTCATCCGAGAAGTAATGTCTCAAATCATAGAAGAACTTTTTCTTTTGCTGGTATGTGAAGCTAGGAGGTATAAACTTAGCAACAATATAATTAGCATAATCAGCATACCATGGAGAAGTACGAGAAGTATTTATGACAACTAGTTGTTCATCGGGAAAGCTATCATAAATAGGTTGTGGGTCATCAAGTATATTTTCTAACCTAGACAAGTTATCTGCTACAGGGTTCTCAGCTCCTTTTCTATCAATAATATGCAAGTCAAATTATTGCAGCAAGAGAACCCATCTAATAAGTCTAGGCTTAGCATCTTTCTTTTCCATAAGGTATTTGATAGCAGCATGATCAGTGTGAATGGTTACCTTAAAATCAACAATGTAGGGTCTAAACTTATCACAAGCAAACACAACTGCTAAAAATTCTTTCTCAGTGGTAGCATAATTTCTTTGGGCACTATCTAGATTTCTACTAGCGTACTGGATAACATTCAATTTCTTATCAACTCTTTGCCCTAAGACAGCACCTACATCATAATCACTAGCATCGCACATAATCCCAAAGGGTAAATTCCAGTCAGGGGGCTAGACAATAGGTGCAGAGATCAATGATTTCTTAAGTATTTCAAATGCTTCTAGACAATTATCATTAAAGACAAAAGGAATATCTTTTTGTAAGAGATTAGTCAGAGGCCTGGAGATTTTGGAGAAGTCCTTTATGAGCCTCCTATAGAGCCCGGCATGACCAAGGAAACTTCGTATACCTTTGATGTCCTTTGGGCATGGCATCTTTTCAATAGCATCAACTTTAGCTTTGTCAACTTCAATACCTCTTTCTGAAATTTTATGTCCCAAGACAATGCCTTCATTAACCATAAAGTGGCACTTCTCCCAATTCAAGACAAGTTTAGTGTCTTCACATATGTGCAAAACTATATCAAGGTTGCTTAAGCAATGATCAAAGGAAGTTCCGTAAATGGAGAAATCATCCAAGAACACCTCCACAATCTTTTCACAAAAATCAGAGAATATAGCCATCATGCATCTTTGAAAGGTAGCAGGTGCATTACATAAACCAAAAGGCATACTTCTATAAGCAAAGGTACCGAAATGACAAGTAAAGGTGGTCTTTTCTTGATCCCCTTTTGACACGGGTATTTGTGAGAAACCAGAATAACCATCTAGAAAGCAGAAATGAGTATGTTTGGATAATCTTTCTAGCATTTGATCAATAAATGGCAAGGGGTAATGATCTTTCTTAGTGGCTTTATTTAACTTACGGAAATCAATTACCATCCTATAACCTATAACTATTCTTTGCGGGGTCAATTCATCTTTATCATTAGGGACAACAGTCATACCTCCTTTCTTAGGAACACAATGGATAGGACTTACCCACTGGCTATCAGCAATTGGATAGATAATACCTGCCTCTAGAAGCTATGTATTTCCATTCTTAGCACTTCTTTCATCTTAGGATTTAACCGTCGCTGATGATCACTAAATGGTTTAGCATTTTCTTCCAATTTTATCTTGTGTTGTCATATAGTGGGACTAATGCCCTTAAGATCATCCAGAGTATATCCAATAGCAGCACGATGCTTCTTCAGAGGTTTCAATAATTTTTCTTCTTCCTGCTCTAAAAGGTTAGCACTAATAATAACAGGATATATCTTCATTTCATCAAGATAAACATACTTAAGATTATCAGGCAAAGGTTTAAGTTCAAACACGGGATCACCCTTGGGTGGAGGAGGATCCCCTAGGATTTCAATAGGCAAGTTGTTTTTCAGTACGGGTCCCTATGTAAGGAATATTTCATCTATCTCCCTTCTCTCATTCATATGCATATCATTTTCATGGTGTAGCAAGTATTGTTCTAAAAGATCATTAGGTGGCATGGCAATAGAAGGAAGACCAATAATTTCATCTTTACTGGGTGGTTCCTTTTCAAGGGGTTGTCTACGAAATTTAGCAAAGTTAAAATCAAGAGAAGTATCCCCTAACCCAACAGTAACAATATCTTTCACGCAGTCTTTCTTGGCATTAACAGTATTCAAGAAGGGTCTACCAAATATAATGGGACAGAATGTATCTTGTGGGGAACTAAGAACAAGAAAATCAGCAGGGTATTTAACCTTCCCACACAAGACTTCAATATCTCTAACAACCCCAACTGGTGAAATAGTATCTCTATTGGCAAGCTTAATAGTAACATCAACCCCTTCTAACTCAACAGGTGCAATATCATGCATAATTTTGTTGCACAAATCAAAAGGGATAATACTCGCACTAGCACCTACATCGCATAAACCATGATAGCAATGATCTCTATTTTGACAGAGATGATAGGCAAGCCTACAACCGGTATATGTCTATTCCTAGCATTTGGTTGGGCTATTCTAGCAGACTCTTCTTGAAGGTAAATAACACGTCCATCTAAATCTTCTACCAAGAGATCTTTAACCATAGCAACACTAGGTTCAACTTTAATTTGCTCAGAGGGTGTAGGTGTTCTAGTATTGGTCTTACGAACTACAGTTGAAGGTTGAGCATGATCCTTTATCCTAACGGGGAAAGGTGGTTGCTCAATATAAGCGGTAGGAATAACAGGATCAACATTATAAGTGATAGTCTTTTCTTCAACTTTAATAGGTTCAACTACTTTCACTGCAATAGGGGGATGGTATTTAAACCACTTCTCCTTGGGGAGATCAACATGAGTAGCAAAGGATTCACAAAAAGAAGCTAGTATCTCAGAGTCAAGTCCATATTTAGTGCTAAACTCACGGAAAACATCGATATCCATAAAAGCTTTAACACAATCAAACTTAGGGGTCATACCTGACTCCTTACATTCGTCGAGATCCCAATCTTCAGAGTTGCGTTTAATTCTTTCCAATAAATCCCATTTGAATTCAATAGTCTTCATCATATAAGAGCCAGAACACGAAGTATCGAGCATGGAGCAATTTTTATGAGAAAGCTGAGCATAATTTTTTTGAATGATCATTTATTTTGAGAGCTCATGATTGGGGCATGAATATAACATTTAATTAAGCCTCCCCCAAGCTTGAGCGATGCTTTCTCCTTCTCGAGGCCAGAAATTATAAATATAATTACGATCACGATGAACTTGGTGCATATGATAGAACTTCTGATGAAATTACAACTTCAGACGATTATAGTTCCATTATCCCATATCATCGCATAGCCTAGACCATGCCAATGCATCTACCTTCAAAGATAAAGGGAAGACCTTATTCTTGATAACATCCTCGGGCATACCTGCAAGCTTAAACAATCCACAAACTTCATCCACATAGATTAGGTGTAAGTCGGGATGCAGTGTTCCATCTCCTGTAAAAGAATTTTCAAGCAATTTTTCTATCATACCCGAAGGAATTTCAAAGCAAACATTTTCAATAGGTGCAGTAGGTTGAGGAGCAACTCTTTGCTCTTCTGCTCGGGGTGAAGATACCCCGAAAAAGCCCCTCAAAGGATTTTGAGCCATATTAACAAGTGACAATAAATTTCAGCACACTATATAAATTTTTCCTTACCAAAGGCGCTTCACTCCCCGGCAATGGCGCCCAAAAAGAGTCTTGATGACCCACAAGTATAGGGGATCTATCGTAGTCCTTTCGATAAGTAAGAGTGTCGAACCCAATGAGGAGCAGAAGGAAATGATAGGCAGTTTTCGGTAAGGAACTTCTGCAAGCACTGAAATTATAGGTAGCAGATAGTTTTGTGATAAGGTAATTGGTAGCAAGTGACAAACGGTAAAAGTAAATAAGGTGCAGCAAGGTGGACCAATCCTTTTTGTAGCAAAGGACAAGCCCGGACAAACTCTTATATACAGGAAAGCGCTCCTGAGGACACATGGGAATTATTGTCAAGCTAGTTTTCATCACAATCATCTTATTCGCGTTCGGTACTTTGATAATTTGGTATGTGGGTGGACCGGTGATTGGGTGCTGCCCTTACTTGGACAAGCCTCCCACTTATGATTAACCTCTAATGCAAGCATCCACGACTACAAAAGAAGTATTAAGGTAAACTTAACCATAGCATGAAACATATGGATCCAAATCAGCCCCTTACGAAGCAACGCATAAACTAGGGTTTAAGCTTCTGTCACTCTAGCAACCCATCATCTACTTATTACTTCCCAATGCCTTCCTCTAGGCCCAAATAATGGTGAAGTGTCATGTAGTCGACGTTCACATGACACCACTAGAGGAGAGACAACATACATCTCATCAAAATATCGAACGAAGACCAAATTCACATGACTACAAATAGCAAGAATTCTCCCATGTCCTCAGAAACAAAAGTAACTACTCACAAGACATAATATTTTTCATGATCATAGGGGTACTAATATGTACAATGGATCTGAACATATGATCTTCCACCAAATAAACCAACTAGCATCAACTACAAGGAGTAATCAACACTACTAGCAACCCACAGGTACCAATATGAGGTTTGGGCACAAATATTGGATACAAGAGATGAACTAGGGTTTGAGACGAGATAGTGCTGGTGAAGATGTTGATGAAGATAGCCCTCCCCAAGATGGGAGAGTTGTTGGTGACGACGACGGTGATGATTTCCCCCTCCTGGAGGGATGTATCCCCGACAGAACAACTCTGCCGGAGCCCTAGATTAGTTTCCGCCTCGGTTCCGCCTCGAGACTGCGGAATCTGGTCCCGAAAGCCTCCTCCTGATTTTTTCCAGGTCAAAACACCTCATATAGGATAAGATGGGCATCGGGGGCCTGTCGGTTGGACCACGAGGTAGGGGGCGCACCCTGGGAATGGGGGCGCGCCCCCCACCCTCGTGGACAGCCGGTGGCCCCCCTAGTGGGTTTCTTTCGCCAGATATGTTTTATATTTTCCGAATCGATGTTCTATTGAGTTTCAGGGATTTTGGAGTTGTGTAGAATAGGTTTCCAGAGTTTGCTCCTTTTCCAGCCAAGAATTCCAGCTGCCGGCATTCTCCCTCTTCATGTGAACCTTGTAAAATAAGAGAGAAAAGGCATAAGTATTGTGACAAAACATGTAAGAACAACCCATAATGCAATAAATATCAACTTATAAGCATGATGCAAAATGGACGTATGAAAGCCCAAGAGCTTGCCCGAAGGGACTCCGAACACGCACTTCTACGGGTTGAGCCGCAAGTCTACCTTGCGTAAGCTGGAGAAAGTCTCTTCCAGACCTGTGATGAGGGTTGAGGCCTCCTGAGATTTTACCACGATGTCGGCCACATACACCTCAGCGTTCCTCCCGAGCAGCTTTCCTAGTGCGATGTGCACTAACCGCGGGAAGGTTGCTCCTGCATTCCGGAGGCCAAACGGCATGCAGGTGTAGCAGTACAACCCGCATGGGGTGAGGAAGGCAGTCTTCTCGACGTCTTGCAGTGCCATCTTGATCTGGTGGTAACCTGAGAAGGCATCCAGGAAACACAACAAGTCGCACTCGATGGTGGAGTCGACGATTTGATCGATGCGTGGCAGAGGGCACGGGTCTTGCGGGCAAGCTTTCTTGAGGTTGGTGAAGTCAACGCGCATGCGCTCCTTTCCTCCTTTCTTGGGTACGACGACCGGATTTGCCAGCCACTCCGGGTACCGGACTTCGCGGATGAGACCCGCTGCCTCTAGCTTACGAGTCTCCTGCACGATGAAGGACTGCTTCTCCGTGGGTTGGCGCCTGGCGTTCTACTTCATGGGGCGCATGTTGGGGCATATGTTTAGGTGATGCTCGATCACCTCTCTTGGGACTCCCGCCAGATCCTTCGGTTCCCACGCGAACACATCCCTGTTCACGGGCAGGAATCCGTCCAGTGCCTCCTCCTAAGCTGGGGGAAGGCCAGCTCCTATGGTAAAGGCGAAGCCTGACGGCTCATCTTCATCCACCGGCACCTGTTTTGTCTTGGCTTGGTCTTTGGAGAAAAGTTGCTTCTTCTTGGCGGGGGCAGCCCCCTTGGTCCCAGGGCGGCTTCCTCGGTAGGGCACGCTGCCGCAGCGGTCCAGAAGACGTGCTCGAGGGAAGCTAGGGCTTCTTTGGTGTCCCCCGTCATGGTAAGGACTCCGCGGCTCCTCCGCATCTTCATGAGGTTATAGGCCCGGTGGGTCGCGGCCATGAACTGAGCCATCGCCGGGTAACCGAGGATGGCATTGTACGGGAGCCGATTCAGGCGATGTCGAAGTCGATCAACTCGGTGTGGTAGTTGTCTCGGGTACCGAAGGTGACCGGGAAGCGGATCTGCCCTAGGGGGCTGGTAGAACCGCTACCGACCCCAGAGAAGGGCTTGGTGGGGCGTAACCGCGTGAGTGGCACTTGGAGCAAGCTGAAACCTTCCACTGAGAGCACGTTGAGGCCAGCCCCGCCGTCGATGAGGGTCTTGGTGACTGCCACGTTGCAGATGGTGGGGGTGCAGAGCATCGGGAGGGCACTGGAGCCCGCAGTGGAGGCAGGGTGGTCTCCCAAGATGAAGGCGAGGTCGGCCTTGGGAGTCGCCCACCCAGGAGAAGCCCCCTTGCGTAAGGAGGCGACGCCTGTCTAGCGAAAGATCTGCTTGATGTGTCGGCCGGAGGGTGGTGCTTGGGAGCCACCGAGGAGGGCCGCGACAGCGTGGGGCGCCGGCGCCCCGAAGCGCGTGTGGAAGAGGTCGCGTAGATCTTCCCAGGACGCCACGGATAATTCTGGCAAGCTGAAAAACGAGACTCGTCGCACGCCGTTAAGTGCCATGGGGAGCCAGCTGGCCATGACCTTGTCATCGCCGCCAGCCGCCGAGATGGCCTCTTCGTAGGCCTAGAGGAAGACAAACGGGTCAGCCGCCCCGTCGCAGCGTGGTGGCAGATTCGGCCTGAACTTAGGTGGCCATTGTACCCGCCGCAAGGCGGGGGTGAAGGCCCGGTGGCCGGGAGCATCGCCGCACGTGGCTACAAGCCCATCGGAGGAGGGACGCCCGCCATGAGAAATTGATGAGCGGAGAGTGGAATGGACGGGGAGAAAACATTGGCACACCCCTACCTGGCGTGCCAAATGTCGGATCTTGGGTTCCGGCAAAACCCTTGACGTTCAAAATCTGGGGTGCGCACGAAATCTCTCCTTCTGCCCTGGCTCATCTACTCAACAACCCTAAGCCTGGCTCGTCAGATCTGATGAACAGGAGACACAAGATATATACTGGTTCGGGCCACCGTTGTGGTGTAACACCCTAATCCAGTGTGTATGGTGGATTGCCTTGTAGGCTGAGGAAGAACTAGTACAAGGATGAACTGCCTCTTGAGAAGAGGTGTTCTTGAGCTTGGGTGAGCTTGTGGTGTCCCTGAGGTTTCGATGATCTGATTCCTCTTACGATGGTGTCTAGGCCCTATTTATAGTGGCCAGGGTCCTCATCCCAAATATTGAGCGGGAAGGAATCCCACAATGGCCAAATTTGAAGGGGAACAGCTAGTACAATCTGTCCTAACAAAAGGTGGTGTTCGCCTACTAAAGGCTCTGGTGGTGACGCCGCCGTGGGATCCGTGATGACCTCCGTCCTGCTGGTCCTGGCCTTGTTGCACCGATATGGAAACCTTTGCCTAATGCATCAGGACTCCTCGCCTGCACCTGCTACTTTAGCACCAAAGAGGAAACTGGCACTCTGCACCTGCTGGAGCCCACCTGGCATCGGTCGTCACTGCTCACGTCACGAGGACCTCGCGAGGTGCCTCTTGCCTCGATATCTCCAATCCTCACGAGTTGGCTTGGCGAGGCCGCACTAGGCGATGCCTGGCGTCGTCCCCCTCACGAGGTTTGGCCCCTCGCGAGGGTCTTGAGTGGTTGCTGAAGATGCTGGGCCGTATCAAGTCGCCTTGTGAGCCACGCCCTGGGCCGCAGGAAGGCAAGTCTAGGTACCCCCATTCCCAGGACGCCGACAATCACATATACATGATGATACTTAACTACTAGGTACAATGCATAAAATTGAAAATGAACAATACAAAAACTAATAATCCCTCCTTATGCGCGGCGTCTGCCCAGTGTGGAGGCAGTACCCCGCCTCCTCTGCCTCGCAGTGCTTGACGTACCGATCTGCCTCTTGCTAGTGGACGAGCACGGACCATCTTGCCATTTCATTGGGCGCCCACCGGAGCTCCTCGTTGGTGGCACGCTAGAGCTTATCGGGCCACCTCCACGCAGGAATGAGGTGCCTAGCGCCTTTGACCTTCCTCGCGAAGTACCCGTCTTTGTACACCTCCTCCGCACGACGACGCGCCCGCCCCCAAAGATCCACCTTCTCCTTTTTCAAGGCGGCATCACGGGCTTCACAGGCCGCCTGGTACCTGGCTTCCTCCTCCGCCATCTCCTTCTTGAATGCCAGTTGCCTAGCTTTCTCATACGGCGACAGTGACTTCCACAGACAAAGATTGTACTAGCCCCAAAACCAATCCAAAGTTGGGGGTTCCAGCGCAACCTCGTCCGGCGGCGCATAGGGGTGCTCCTCGTCACTATCGGATTACGGGCTACGCAAACCCAAGAAGTTCGAACACAGGGGCATGAACGAAGATCTCTCCCACTCACGTCTACCTAGAGCCACGCCCTCGCCCGGTGGTGAGATTCAACCAAGCAACAAGTAAAGCACACACAAGTTTACCCAGGTTTAGGCCACCTTGCGGTGTAAAACCCTACGTCCTGCTTTTGTCGATTAGCCTCAGGAGGGCTTGAGTGTGAACAGGAATAGTGGTTCCTGAGCTCAGGAGGAGAGCTCAGGAGGGTCAGGAGGTAAGTGTTCTTGCTCCTTGGTATGAAGGCGGGGTTGATCAGATCAGATCAGAATACCTCCATAGTGGAGACCCAAGATACTTATATAGGCGGCGAGGGTCCTCTTCCCCCGAAATTTTTAGGCGTGAAGGGATCCCACAACGGCCATTTTGAGCTGGAACACAAGGACATTCCTATTCTGACAAAAGCGGTCTTCGCCTGCAAAGGGATCAGACGGTGACGCGGTGGTGACATCCTCCCTGTCGTCCTTGTGTTCTTCGGACTTGTTGCACCGAAGGGGAAACCTTTGTCTCGCCCCTCGGGAACCTGCACCTGCGCTGTCTCCTTTGCACCAAAACGACAACTGCACCGCTGGCACACGATGGCACCCGCTAGCGCGGTGCGTCACTGCCTCCTCCTGAGGCAGGCTTGGCCTTGGGTTCTCCGCCCCTCCGGAGCAGCCTAACCGAGGCCGCTCCTGAGGAGGTCTTGGTGTTGTTCTCCTCATGAGGCCTAGCCCCCCTCGTGAGGGTCTTGAGCGGCTGGTCGATCAGCTGGGCTGTACCAGGCCGTAGTAGGAGCGCGTTGCGGCCCGCGGACAGGCAAGTCTGGGTACCCTAGTTCCCTGGACGCCGACAGTAGCCCCCCGGGCCCAAGGCGCGTGCGGAGTTGGCTTTGGGGCGAAGCCTTAGTCAAGGACGGAGCTCCGTGGGCCCCAAAGGACAGCTGGCTAGGCTGGCGCGTAACAGTTGGATGGGACGTGGCGACTCCGCTTCCCACGCAGCCTTGGCAACCATGCGACTTGATAAATCCCCGGCGTGGATGATGGGGTCACTATGGCTGTGACGCCAGTGACTGGCGGTTGGGCTCCTCCGCCCTATAAATGGGACTAGGGGGAGTTCCCAAGCCATCTTCAAGCCAGCTCCATCTGCTTTCTTGTTTCCTCCCTGTTCTTCTTCTCGTTGCGAGGTCTCCATGGCGCCACTGAGGAAGTCGTCCGCCACGGAGAAGGGGAAAGCCTCGAAGGAGCTGGCCTCGCCATCGCCGAAGAGAGGCCATGGCTGCCCCCGCAAGTATGCCGCTACGCCCGTAGCTCCTCGATGAAGCGGGCGCGGCCTTCTGGGTCCCTACGCGGTCGCCGGCGAGAGGCACAGCGCCTCTTCTTGCGGCGGAGGTGGTCATGGCCGCGGCGGGCGAGGAGACGCGAGACAGCATCTCGCGGTTGTGTGTCCTCCGCGCCCACAGCTCCACTCCTTCGATGTGTCATCGGAGTTCGTGGTGTGGGCGGAGAAGCCTGGCGGCTTGTGGCTCCGGCTCCCCCGCTCATTCGGCAACGCGCTGCTAGCCGGAGGCCCCGGCAGCCTCTGGCTGCAGATCGACGGCTGCTGTTGTGGTGCGTCTTGGGTGGAGGTCGATGTTGCCCCCTCGG
The DNA here is from genome assembly GCA_902687465.1 of Secale cereale. Classification (NCBI taxonomy): domain Eukaryota; kingdom Viridiplantae; phylum Streptophyta; class Magnoliopsida; order Poales; family Poaceae; genus Secale; species Secale cereale. The sequence continues at coordinate 556,305,904 of LR738710.1, forward strand.
GCGACGTGTTCCTGGAGCACGGCTGGCAGTCGTTTGCGCGCGCGCGCCTGCTACAGGGGAGGTGCACACTCCACTTCAGGTACGATGGTGTCACAATGTTGTTTGTCAGGGTATTCTCGGAGGAAGGGAGGCGCCTTGGGTGCTGTCCTAAGGCTAACGACGAGGAGGAGGGTGGCGACAGTGTTCGAAGGAGCAGCTCTTCCTCTAGAGACGAGCTTGGCCTTGGTGGGTGCCGTGGGTCCCCCTTCTGTGGTAGCAGCAACTCCTCCAGCAGTGGCGGCTACAATGAGCCACCGCGCCGCCGAGCTCGGCTCGGCGAGGGCGGAGGGTCGTCATGCCGCTGTGGCCTGGTGAAGCGGGAGGATCCGGAAGATTCCGACTGACTGGGGGCAACGGTGCTGAGCCACGGCTCGACGGGTCAACCTCTGCTTCTTCTTTTTCTTCATTTCCTTCATGTATCAAAGTTTTAGGTTGCCTCGAGAAGGCATGTAATGGACTATGGCATATGTATGAAACAAGAACTTGCTATTATGTTTTTGGTATGGATAAGATTACTTAGCTTATGTGTTGTAACGTCTTGAGGAGAAGTGCTCCTACCTCATTGGCGTTACGAGCCCCCGGCGGGTCATGAGGATGGCTGAGTTCGGGGTTCTTGACCTACGGAGCCCCCGAGTATGAGCGAGCCGCTGCTGGCGGCTGAGGGCTTGCGTCCTTGGGCTCGCTTGAGAGTGCCGAGCATGGATTAAGGTGCCAAGGCCTGAGCAGGCTCGGCAGAATAGGTCATGCGGACTGAGAAGCCCGATGCCAGAGCCTGAGCAGGCTTGGTCTGGTGAGGTCACGGGATCGCAGCAGCTGAGAGCCGAGACCGACCGTGTCCCAGCCCCCACGCGCGAGGCACATGAAGGAGAACAAGCGGCACAGCCCCTGCCTGAGAAGCTGAACTTAAAGTCGGCGAAAAAAACTCCAAGCAAGACTCCCAAGCAAACACAAGAAACATGAGAACGTCATAGCACGGGGTAGAGGAAGGGCTGATAGCCAAGGAAGTAAAAAAGGCTGACAGCCAAATACCAAGATAAAAAATGGAAAAAAGCTCGCGTCCGACCCCTAGACTATGTCTTCTTTCCAGAGCGGAGCTAAGGACTACCACTAGGACGTGGGTCGGAGCCCCGTCTGATGGTCCACAGGCAACGCTCAGGAGACCCCGAGGCATGTACATCCACACCTCATTATTACGTGAGAGTGTCACGAGCGGAGACCTTCACAGGCACGGAGCCTGTATTATGGATATAACCTCTTGAGGTGCTCAATGTTCCAGGAATTCTAAAGAGGTACCCCATCCTGCATCTCCACGCGCACAGCACTAGGCCTAGATACACGGGTGATTCTGAACGGGCCCTCCCACATGGGCGAGAGCTTGTGTAACCCCTCCCTGGAGAGGACCCGCCTCAGGACCAAGTCACCAACTTCAAGTGTTCTTGTGCGGATGCTGCGGTAGTGGTACCGCCACAACGCCTGCTGATATCGTGCTGCCCTGAGCACAGCTCGGTAGCGGCGCTCCTCGCCGAGCACGAGTTCCATCTGCCAGGCGGCCTCCTGGCGTTCGTCATTGAAAGCCAAGACCCGTGGGGACCAATGCTTGACATCGTGTGGGAGGACTGCCTCCGCCCCGTAAATGAGGAAGAAAGGTGTTTCTCCCATGGGTTAGGTTGCGATGGTACGGATTGACCACAACACGGACTGGAGCTCGTGGATCCAGCCCCTGCCACAAGCCTCGAGCTTTTTCTTAAAGCTGCGCGTCTTGAGGCCACGCAAGACTTCTGCGTTGGCGTGTTCGGCCTGACTGTTCCTCCTGGGGTTAGCCACCGAGGCGTAGCAGATGTGTGTTCAACGGTTAGCACAATATGAACTAAAGAGATTTCTGGTAAACTGCGATCCATTATCTGTGATGATGTGGTTGGGGGCCCCGAATCGCCTCACGAGGCCGTGGATGAACTTGACCGCCGAACCGGCAGGGATCGCGCAGACAGGCTCCACCTCCACCCACTTGGTGAACTTGTCGATGGCGACGTACAGGAAGCGGTAGCCCCCAGCCGCTCGGGGAAATGGACCAAGGATGTACAATCCTAGACCGCAAAGGGCCAGGAGAGCGGGATCGTTTGGAGGCCCTACGCTGGTTGGTGGATCTGCTTGGCATGAAACTGGCATGCCTGCAAGCCTCCATAAACTCTGTGGCGTCATTAAGTGCCGTGGGCCAGTAAAAGCTGCTGCAGAAGGCCTTGCCCACGAGGGTGCGGGACGACGAATGGTGGCCGTAGTCCCTGCCATGGATGTCGGCCAACAGCTCGCGTCCTTGCTCCCTCGAGATGCACTTTAGTGAGATGTCATTGGGGCGCCTCCTGTAGAGCTCGCCGTCTTGGATGCAGTAAGCCGAGGCCTGTCGAGCCACGCGCTCCGGGTCTTCCTCCTTGTCTGGCGAGGTGTCGTGTAGCAGGTACATCTTGAGCTCTTTGGTCCAGCAATCCTCCTCGGGCTCCGCGACGTGTAGCAGGCGGGCTCCGGAGGTCGGCCCGTAGGGCGGAGTGCCGGCTGCGGGCGCCGCAGTCAGCCCCTCCTGAGGGGATGCTGGCTCAGGAGCGGGCGGTGCTGCCGACTGCTTGAGAAACCGCTCCTCGAAGATGCCCGGCCTCTGGGGTTACCACCTCGTTTGGCGATGTCGTCCGCCTCCTTGTTCATGCCACTTGGCACATGATGCACCTCCAGCCCTTGGAACAGATTTTCCATTTTGCGCACCTCCTCCAGATATGCCTCCATGTGCTCGTCCTTGGGCTTGTATTTCTTGTTGGAGAAGTTGACGAGCAGTTGCGAATCGCCTTTAATGGTGAGGCGCTTGACCCCCAGTGCAGCTATGGCCTTGAGCCCCGCAATCGGGCGCTCATACTCTGCTATGTTGTTGGAGACTTCTCGCCTTGCTGGAAGCAAAGCTGCACGGTGTATTACAAATTATCATGAGCGGGGGATACTAACACGGCGCCAGCTCTTGCGCCAAGGTGCGAGAAGGCGCCATCGAAGTACACCACCCATTCGTCTGGGGCTACATCACCGGGGGCCAGCGAGCGATCCTCGCCAGCCCCCTGTTCTGGTGCTTCGGTCCATTCTGCCCCAAAGTCTGCCAGAGCCTCTCCTTTGATCGATCGCGTGGTGCTGAACTCCAACTGGAACGCCTGTAGCTCGATGTTCCACTCAGCGACCATCCCGACGATGTTTGGGCCCTGGAGCATCTTCACGAGAGGTTATGACGAGACAACCTTGATGGGGTGGCCCTGGAAGTAATGGCGCAGCTTCCTGGAGGGAACAAAGAGCGCCAGGAGCAGCTTTTGAGGCATCGGGTATCATGAGCACACGTAGCGTAGTACGGTCCTGACGAAGTACACAGGGTGCCCCACGAGGGTCAGCGCCGTAGGATCTTCAAGCGCTTCAGGAGTCTTCGGTGCTTCTTGCTAGACGGCAGGGCCATCTGCAGCTGTGGTCGAATCTACCTCCGGAGCTGCGTCAGGGGCGACAGAGCTCCTGAGGATACTGACTTGCCCCACGGCCTCGCGCTTCGGGGCCTCTCCTCGCGCTCCACTACCAACGCTGCACTAGCGGAGTGAGGCGTAGCGGCGAGAGAGAGAATCATGGGCTCCAGGGGTCTTGGCGCCACCATAACCGGCGGGCTGGTGAGGTATACCTTGAGACCCCGGAAGGCGGCGTCGGCCTTCGAAGTCCATTCGAAGGGCCCCTTCATCTTCACGAACTTGAAGAACGGGAGGGCGCGTTCTCCAAGCTTAGAGATGAAGCACCCCAGGGACGTCATGCATCCCGCAAGCTTCTGCATCTCCTTCAGGGTTGTAGGCGGCTTCATTCTTTGGATGGCTTTGATCTTCTCCGGATTAGCTTCAATGCCGCGGTACAAAACCAGGAACCCTAGCAACTTGCTGGAGGGTACGCCAAACACGCACTTCTCCGGGTTCAGGCACAGCTTCACCTTGCGCATGTTGGCGAACGCTTCTTCTAGGTCCTGGATGAGATTCTTGGCCTCTTTGGACTTGACCACGATGTCGTCAATGTAGGCCTCCGCGTTCCTTCCGAGCTGAGGGCCGAGGGTGATGTGCATCAGGCGCTGGAAGGTGGCGCCCGCGTTTCTCAGCCCGAAAGGCATGCAAGTGTAATAGTAGACCCCGTAAGGGGTCAGGAATGCCATCTTCTCCACATCATCCACCGCCATCTTGATCTGGTGGTAGCCCGAGAAGGTGTCGAGGAAGCAAAGCAGGTCGCACCCAGCCGTTGAATCCACGATCTGGTCGATACGCGGGAGAGGGAACGGGTCCTGAGGGCCGAACTTGTTGAGGCTCGTGAAGTCGATGCACATGCGCTCCTTGCTTCCTTTCTTCGGGACGATGACGAGGTTGGCCAACCACTCCGGTTGCCATACTTCCCGTACGACGCCTGCTTCCTCTTGCTTCCGAACATCCTGAATGATGAAGGCCTGCTTCTCCGGGGCCTGCCTGCGTGCTTTGTGCTTAATAGGGCGCGCGTTGGGGCACACCGTAAGGTGGTGCTTGATGATGTGCCTAGGCACCCCGACCAAGTCAACGGCTTTCCAAGCGAACACATCCTTGTTAGCCTTGAGGAAGCTAACCAATGCTGCCTCTTGCTCTGGGTCCATGCCCGTGCTGATGGTGAAAGTGGCTCCTGAGCCATCCTCGTTAGCAGGCACCTGCTTCGTCTCGGCCGGGTCTTGAGAGAAGAGCTGCTTCTTCTTGGCAGGCGCGGCTTCTGATGTCTCCGGAGCCCCCTCCGTACCTGAATGGGCCGCGACTGCAGCGTTGTAAGCGTGCCCAAGGACCTGAAGAGCGTTCTTGGGGTCCCCTTCGATAGTGATGACGCCGCTGCTCCCGGGCATCTTCACGGTATTGTAGCCCGGGTGTGTCGCCGCCATGAACTTTGCCAAGGCTGGGAAGCCAAGGACGGCGTTGTAGGGTAAGTGGATGGGCGCGACGTTCAAGTCGACGAGCTCGGTCCGGTAGTTAACTGCTGTGCCGAAGGTGACCGGGAGGCAGATCTGGACGAGCGGGACGGCCGAGCACGCGAACCCCAAGAAGGGCTTGGTGGGGAGGAGCTGCCTGTAGGACACGTGCAGATGACCAAATGCCTTCGGAGAGAGGATGTTGAGGCCGGCGCCGCCGTCGATAAGGGTCCTCGTGATAGCCACCCCGCAGATGGTGGGGGTGCATACCATAGGGAGGACGTTCATGCCGGTTGTGGCTAGAGTGTGGTCGCCGGGGCCGGAAGTGATGGCGTGCCCCTGCGCGTCCTGCCCTCGCGGGACCTCCTGCGGCTGAGTGGCGGCCCCGATCCGTCGAAAGTGTGACTTGACGTGCCGGGCCGACGCCGGTGCTTGGGATCCTCCAATGATGCAGGCGACCCCGCGGCAGGGCAACTCCCCGCTAGTAGCACCCGGCAGCTCGTCGACAAGAGCCACCTAAGCGTTGAGCTCCTCTGAGGGTTGCCGGTGCCAGAGCAGCTTCTGCGCCACTAAGAGTGCCGCCAGTGACGCCACGGGGAGAGAAAATGACAAAGCACGCCACTCCCCGATGGCCCGGCCGGCGAAAATGTCGACGGGGAATGGGGCAAAGTGCCCACGGGTGGCGTAGTCACATCCCTAGCTTTACCTTGCCCTAGGATAGCAATGGCCTGTTGCATCATTTTTAAATTTCTCAGAAACTATAAATGGGGATGTTCAAACCCTAGCACCAAATGAATTCAACTAGGGTCAAATTAAAATCTTTTTCAATGAACCCAAAATTCCCTTTGGAAAAGTTCATCCTTTTTGGATTGATTAAAAACCTCTGCCAAAAATGTTGCACATATTTCTTGGACCATTCTGGATTTTTGAATTAAATCTTAAAGTATTTTCATTTGGGCATTTAAATGCTATATACTATTTTTAAATGTACAAACATTCATGAACTAAAATGTTTACTGTTGGAAATAATCCAAACAGTAGCCTCAAGCAGTTTCATGAATTTTGAGCTTGTTTAAGTATTTTAGATAAAGCCAAAACAAATGCAAAAATTAGAAAACAGACACAGTTTTAGAAAAGAGAGAGAGAGAGACTCACCTGGGCTAACTTACCTGTGCGGCCCAGCACTGTAGCGGCCCAGCCCACCTCCTCACCGCGTCGTCTTCCTCCTGCCAGTAGGAGCAGCTCGCTGTCGCGCACGCGCTCGCCCCTGGCCAGCTCCTGCTTGCCACCTCCTACTTCTTCCTCGCGCCTGGAGATGTCCAGGGACTCCCTGGTCCCTCTCTAACTCTCCCTCGATCTCTCTCCCCTCTCCTGGCTCTCTTCCCCGCACCACCGAACACGCCCGTCGCCACCGTTCTCGTTGTCGCAGCCACAACCAAGTCACGCGGTGCCAAGAGCTCATCCTCATCCGCAAAGCTATCGTCTTCCTCCTGGGTCGTCCGAGATCACCGCCGCCGATTCGCCGTCGTCAGCGCCTCCCCGAGCCCGCATGTCTGCTCTGCGTGTCCACAGTGAGCCCCTGCGTCGAACCCCTCTCTCCCCTGGCTCGCTTGCTTCCTGTAACGCCGATGCCCACCGGAGCCGATAGCTCCTTCCCGCCGGCCATGTCACCGCCGTGGCCACCGTTACCTAGAGCGGCAACCGAGCACACAACCGTGCTCCACACAATGCCAGAAGCCCAAAACCCACTTCTGTTGCTCCTGTTGTGCACCGTAGCACCTAACCCTTCGGTGCCCGAACTCCGGCGCCGTCGCGTGCTCCGTTCCGACAAGCTCCAGCCACCCCAGCTCCTCCCGCTTACCCTACCAGCTGCGCGCGAGCCCCAGCTACACGTAGGACCAAACTACGGTCGTTTGGTCGCCGTGGGATGAAACCCGAGCCCTCCGCCGCGTTTGTCGCCGCCGGTGACAAGCCGCCGGCGTTTTTGACTTGTTTGACCGGTGGGTTGACCACCCCGGGTCACTGACGTATGGGCCCCACGCCCTTAGTCAACCACTGACTCGCTGACAAGTGGGGCCCGCCCTGTTAATTAACCTAGGATAGTACTAATCGTTTGGTTAGTTAGTTAGTCACTGACATGTGGGCCCTGCCCTGTCTAATTATAGTTTAGGATTTAGTTAGTGCTAATTAACCCTGTTAATTAGCAGAGCCACTGACGTGTGGACCCCACACGTCAGGTTTGACCTGGACCCGCCTGTTGACTTGCTGATGTCAGCATGACCTAGTGCTGATGCGGTAACTATTTTCTGGGATTTTAAATAAATCATAAATGATTTATTTATTTCAGAAAATGGCCAAAACTTCTAAAAATCACAGACAATAATCTATAACTCCAATGAAAATAATTTATATATGAAAAATGATCAAAAAAATTCAAGGAATCTGTTTATGTCATTTTCATGCATGTTTGAACAAGTTAAACTTGCTGATCAGGTCAAATCAATTAAATGACATTTAAATAATCACATATGGAGTTTGAATTTGAACCTTTGGTTCAAACCAACTTCATTTAATATGGTTGCTAGTTACATTAGCCCAATCAACAGCATATTGCCATGTCATGATCATGCATCATATTGTCGCATTGCATTGATTGTGTTCTTTATTTATTGCTGGTGTTTGTTCCCTCTCAGTAGACGCTGTTCCGATGATGTGACCGAAGACACTGATGAAGACACAGTGCTATCTTCAGAAGTGCCAGGCAAGAAAAAACCCATTGAGCATTCCGATACAATCCCACTCTCTCGCCCTTGCTCTCTTTTACTGCATTAGGACAACAACGCTTCAACTGTTACCTGTTGCGGTAGTTGAACCCCTTTCCACTGTATGACCTGTCATTGCCACAGTAAATAGTTGAAACCCACTAGCATGAGTAGGAGTTGTTTGAGCCATGTTGTGCCTACTCATTCATGCTTTCTAGTTATGCCTGCTATTGCTTAGAGTTGTGTCAGGTTTGATTCATCGGGGATGAATTGGAATGGTGATGAACATGTCCTAATGTGTGTGAGCTAAGTGTGTGAACACGATTTGGTAAAGGGAGCGATGAGAGGCCATGTAGGAGTACATGGTGGGTTGTCTCATTGCAGCCGTCCTCAGGAACTGAGTTCTATGTTGGTTGATCCATGACCAGTTACTACCATACATTGGGCCCGAAACCAATGGACCCTCTCAACTTATTAACTTCCCTTGTCCTCTGTCCAGGAGTTGCAACTAGTTTCTGGTGTTTGTAGTTTACTGGAGGTCATGCGCAGCGCTGACCCTCGGGGTGGGCTATGACGCGGCAGGTATGTGACACGGTGTACCGGTCACCCGTTTGGTGAATCAGGAACCCTGTACACATCGTTTGGGGCCATGAGAGACACCCCAGCCGGATCTCCCCATGGATTGAACCCAAATAGGCGATAAACCTGGACTAGGGAATTGTGTGGTTAGTCAGGCCGTGGCCGACACCCTCGCTGGGCTTCCGCTTGATGGTTGCCGAGTACATGTCGTGTAAACAGCGGTAAGTGGCAAGAGCGTGTGTGAAGAAGTACACCCCTCCAGGGTTATATATAATCTATTCGAATAGCCGTGTCCGCGGTAATGTACTTTTGGGTTACCTGTACAGTTCTTAGACAAGTGAAAGTGGATACTCTAAAACACGCAAGATAAGCGTGAGTGCTATGGATGGCCTTCTCGTATGGAGACGGAAGCAGATCCATAGTGGTGTATTGGTTGGTGAATATGTGGACTCATGTGCGCCACCTCAAAGAGTTACTTGCAGTCGTAGTTCAGGATAGCCACCAAGTCAAAGCTGGCTTGGTGCAGTCAAACTCCACCACCCCTTTGTTGATACTGATACATATGTAGCTAGTTCTGATGTAAGTCTTGCTGAGTACCTTTGTACTCACGTTTGCTAAATTTATGTTTTTGCGGAGAGACTTCAGTCTCACTAGTGGTTCCGCGTGGACATCGACGTTTAGCTTGTTACCTCAGCTACGATCTTTTACCCTTGGGAGGGTCTTGTAGATAGTCAGGCTCGTCAGCCTTTTTCATTTGTAGTTGTCTATACTTAGACATGTTATGCTTCCGTTGCCTGTATGCTCTGTATGTTGGGTCATGTGACCTCTGTTTGTAATAAATGCTATGATGGCTCTTCTGGGCCTTTATCTATATGAGTTGTTGAGTTATGTTGTGATGCCATGTTGTACAACATATACTTGCATGTTATGCGTACGTGTAATGTGTATTGCTATGTGTGGGATCCGACACCTAGTTGTTTCCCCTTGGTAGCCTATTTTACAGGGAAATGTATCCTAGTGGTTCCACTGAGCCTTGGTAGCTTGCTACTGCTCCGAAACACTTAGGCTGGCCGGCATGTGTCCTTCTTCATTCATGTGTCTGTCCCTTAGGGGAAATGTCACACGTTGTTACTTTAAGTCCTTGTAGCTTGCCACGACTTGGGTTCATACGTTGATGACCGACATGTTCGTTGTTGGGTCTTGTATGCGTGTCACTATAACTTAGCGCCACTTTTGGTTTATAACTAGTCATGTCGGCCCGGGTTCTCGGTCATATGGATGCTAGCGACACGATCATATACGTGTGCCAAAATGCGCAAATGGTCCCAGGCCTGGTAAGGTGGCACCCGTGGGGATACCGTGCGTGAGGCCGCAAAGTAATATGATGTGTTACATGCTAGACCTGTGTGACTCGGGATCAGGGTCATGACAGCTTTGGTATCAGAGCCTGACTGCCTGTAGGATTAGCAAGCCAAACTTGTCGAAGTCGTGTCTAGAATTTCTTTAGTTATATGAGGGAATTGATTGTGGAAGGGAACGTAAGGCTCTTTTTACTCCTTAACCTTATGACCTTCTGATCTGAGTCACCCTCTTCTTTCTACGGGGATTAAGAACTAGGATTCTCATTCTATTTATCAGGATCACGTTAATGGTGGATTCAACCCTCAGTTCAGTTTCTCCTACCTCCGTGTGTTGATAGTTGGTCTCAGAACCTTGACATTACGATGTTGAGTGGTTATGCCACCATTTTGCAGGATCTATCAAATCTTTTGAGCATTTACAGTCGTTATGATGTCCGAGTCATCCCAGGTCTCTAAACAATCTGATGCATTTGCGAATCATTCCTACCTGTTCTTAATGTCCTTTTAGGCCAGATTAACCACACTAGTCGGTGTGTTGAGGTACTTCGTTGCCTCGACATACATGTTGGAGTTATTACTATGACCCTAGGTGTCTTAGAAGATCACCCAGTAATCTAGCAATGCTTTATATTCACAGTGTGATGATTCTAGCAATCATTCTCGAAAGCATCCCGTGATGCCATTTAGTTAGTAGGCATTCTACTCCTGGGTTCTTAAACCCGAGATTCACCCTACTTACTTCATGTTGATAGTGTTTGCTCGTTCCTTTAGGATATTAGTAACCTTGTGATAGTCCTCAAGGTCTGTGGTTACCATTCTTCCAATACCATTAACCATCATGGCAGAAGTTTGTCTGAACAAAAAGATCACAACTAGAGTGCTCTTGAGTAGTACTCCATTCATATTTTGACTCTGCCAGTCTTACCGTTCTGCATGGGTTATCCGAAAGAAATATGTTGAACTAGTTTGACATACTAATCTATGCACCCACAACTCAAAAAGTTATATGTTCCTTTGAGTTGTCCCTTTTTAGTTGTATTATAACCCTCGTCTATCAGTTGATAGTCGGGAGTAGTTGTGCACTCGTGTTCATCGATGCCTTTTACTCTTGCGGTCTGTCAAGCCATTCTATTCCAGAATGACTAGGAGAAACAAACTCCAGTACCTTATCCATATCCAGGATTGCGTCAAAGAAGTCGTACTTCGCAGGTGAAGAATGCTAATCCAGCTTCTAATCTATTCTATCCTGGAGTATTACCATCCTTATGTCAAGAATGTCATGGGAATTGCACCACCTCCTATGAACTCTTGATACAGTGATACTTCTCACCATCATCGTTCATTCCTCGGTCTCCGTGTTGTTGTAACCGGAATACCGACAAGTGAATCGTGATGTGTGTAATTAATACTCCTAGCAACTCTGTTGCTTGGTGGTTAAAGGACAATAATCTCATTCTTTGTGTGCTGGTTACTGAATCATCATTCTATGATTTTTCATGCTACCTAGTCCATTTTTTTCTGGTACACTCTTCGATCAATGAGTTAGGATTGTGTCAATCTCCCGCTCTTTTGATCATATCGTCTTGCCCAGAAAAGCAAGATTTATCTCGAGCTTCCTAACATATTGGTGGTTCGTGATTTTCCGAATATCTTCTCGGAAGTATTACCAGGTTGATCCCTGACCGTTATGTTGAGCTCGTGATCAAGTTGGTTTACATATAAACCACCCCTTCTTGAAGAATCTGTCTCGCATACCCCTGAGATGGTTGGTCAAGCTAAACAACAACTTGGAGAGTTGGAAGTTGGAAGCTTGTCCGATTTAGTTCGTCTTAAGGGATATCTTGTATGTGTGTTGAGAAAATATGATATCTTCATCGATTGATCCTCGTGACCAGTTGTTGGACCTATTGTCTTGCCAAAACTTTGATTTGAGTGTGGGCTATCCTCAAATCAAATCAGAACCAACGATGTTCTTAATGTTGTTTTACTCGTGGTTGATCCCTCGAGCATACACCGTTACATCTATTGGTCTGACCAATGCCATCACCTTGTCCACATAGTTATGGAATTCCATTTTATGGAAGCCTCGATGAATTGTTGTCGAGCCCATCGGCAACATGTTTATTCCCTCCATGATTCAGGTTGAACATTAAAGCTGTTGTTGGAAACTTTGTAAGCATTATCTTCATGTCCCGTTCATGAGGTATATGTTGGATGAGAGAAGAGACTTGCCCTAATTCATGTGTAATTGATGTAAGTTGCCACCGTGAGTTCGAGAAAGTTGTTTTGCTTCCTGCTGAATCATCCCAAGTCAGTCATGCATACGTGCGAAGTATTCTATAGTTTGGAGACTTGCAACCTTCACTCTATATGTATCACTAGCACACCAAGCCACTGATTGATTTGTTTAAGGAGAAGGAGCTCCTTCTTAAGAGCATGCCTTATGCATGGACGTCCTTATCCGCGACGATGGTTCCAATCTGAACTCGGTAGTATTTTATCATAAGACTACTATGTGGTCATGCTTGTCTAGGACAACGTGTTCACAGATACGTAGCAGAACTAGCTCATGTTTTGGAGCTTGGTATCGTAGTTCACTCACCGAGAATCTCGCAACGCCGTCTCGTTGATTTGTGTTGCAAACTTTCATTTTTCTTTCTAGACTTGATGAGTCTGGAATGTCCTAACACCAACCAGAACTGAATCTCAGGCAGATATGATGGTTGGAGCATATCCCAAGAACTATAATGTTGATATCTCGATAACCGGTAAAGTGGATGTCGTGGCCAACACAACCAGCCGGAAGACCTATTGTTGTAGTATCTAGATTGAAGAAGTTGGCCACCTCCCCATAAGGATTTCACAGGATTTACTCCCTAGTTGTTCCTTATGGATTTTGTGCTCCTGAAGTCCGACCTTTTACTTGACGTTCTAGGTACCAAACCATATTAATAAATGGGTTGCGCTAGCATATTAAGGAGAACATTAGAAGCGGAGTGCTAAATGTCTCTCGGTTGATCATCCAGATTTTTCCCCTTGACTCCGCTAAGGTGAAATCTGAGAAAATGTTATCTTCCATTGCATCTGCATCGTCCATAGCTATTCATCATGGTTGTATGTTGTGTTGTCAGCACCCTTGGCCCGGTTAATGGTAAAACCTTGATGATGATGGAAATGCTCAAGTTCTTGAGAGCACGCACAAGCACTAGGTGTTATCACTAGCACTAACCGAGATTGCTCCCAGTGTTCTTGGTTATCTTATAACCTCTCAAAGAGTAGATTTACTCTCTACTGTTGGGATTCACCCCAGTTACCAGAATCATTCCCAGCATTTGCATTTTGTTCCCAGCTTGCACCGCCAATGTGCCAATTTTCCATGGGTTACCGTTCTCAGCCACTGCTGTTCAGGATTATCTTCAGTAGTGGACTTTCCATGGGTCCCATCCATTTCTGATGATAAGCAAAATCATCCCTTGCGCTGTCTTCAACAAGGAACTCCGTCAAACAATCGATTGTGATTTGCCTCAGGCTGGTATAGAGAGTTTCAATGATCTCCATATCGAAAGTAATTCTTTTTGCCACTTAAGGGAATAATTCTATGAGTGTCCTTCTCTAAGGTGCCCTGTCTGGTGACACCTATCACCATCTTCTTAGGTGTGGAATTATTGCCACTAGGTGAACCTTCATCGTCTGTTTCACTCCATTCCTTTGGATGTGTGTCCCGTGTCTCAGCTCGAGAGATGTTTCAACGCCTCACTCCATGAGTTGATCTTGAGTTGCTCGATCTTTCTGCAGATCAATTTTGTAGAGTTCTTTCGTCGTCATCGTGTTGGACAAAGACCTCGAAAGCAAGGATGTCAAGATCAACATGATGCAAGCAATCGACATTCATATGAAGGACACTTGGATCATGGAGATTGTGTTAGTTAGTGTCCCCTCTGATTTCTTACCTCACGTCTTGAATCTCGGGACGAGATTCTTGTTTAGTGGGGGTGAGTTGTCACATCCCTAGCAATACCTTGCCCTAGGATAGCACTTGCCTGTTGCATCATGTTTAAATTTCTCAGAAACTAGAAATGGGGATGTTCAAACCCTAGCACCAAATGAATTCAACTAGGGTCAAATTAAAATATTTTTCAATGAACCCAAAATGCCCTTTGGAAAAGTTCATCATTTTTGGATTGATTAAAAACCTCTGCCAAAAATGTTGCATATATTTCTAGGACCATTCTGGATTTTTGAATTAAATCTTAAAGTATTTGCATTTGGGAAATTAAATGCTATATACTGTTTTTAAATGTCCAAATATTCATGAACTAAAATGTTTACTATTGGAAATAATCCAAACAGTAGCCTCAAGCAGTTGGATGAATTTTGAGCTTGTTTAAGTATTTTAAATAAAGCCAAAACAAATGCAAAAATTAGAAAACAGAAACAGTTTTAGAAAAGAGAGAGAGAGAGACTCACCTGGGCTAACTTACCTGTGCGGCCCAGCACTGTAGCGGCCCAGCCCACCTCCTCACTGTGTCATCTTCCTCCTGCCAGTAGGAGCAGCTTGCTGTCGCACGCGCGGTCACCCCTGGCTAGCTCCTGCTTGCCAGCTCCTGCTTCTTCCTCGTGCCTGGAGACGTCCAGGGACTCCCTGGTCCCTCTCTCACTCTTCCTTGATCTCTCACCCTCTCCTGGCTCTCTTCCCCACACCACCAAACACGCCTGTCGCCGCCGTTCGCCGTTGTCGCAGCCACAGCCTCCCCCTCTCCTCTTTGACGAGCCCCAAAGCTCTGCAGTGCCTTCCTCTTCCTCTCTACCAAGTCACAAGGTGCCAGGAGCTCATCCTCATCCACAACACCGTCATCTTCCTCCTTAGTCGTTTGAGATCACCGCCTCCATTCCCCGTCGTCAGCGCCTCCCAAGCCCACTTGTCTGCTCTGCGTGTCCATCATGAGCCCCTGCGTCGAACCCCTCTCTCCCTGGCTCGCTTGCTTCCTCTAACGCCGAAGCCCATTGGAGCCGATAGCTCCTTCCCGCCGGCCATGTCACTGTCGTGGCCACCATTACCTAGAGCGGCAACCGAGCACACAACTGTGCTCCACACAACTCCAGAAGCCCAAAACCCACTTCTGTTGCTCCTGCTGTGCACCATAGCACCTAACCCGTCGGTGCCCAAACTCCGGCGCCGCCGCGAGCTCTGTTCCGACGAGCTCCGGCGACCCCAGCTCTTCCCGCTTGCCCTACCAGCTGCGCGCGAGCCCCAGCTACGCGTAGGACCAAACGACGGTCGTTTTGGTCGCCGTGGGACGAAACCCAAGCCTTCCGCCGCGTTTGTCGCCATCGGCGATGAGCCGTCGGCGTTTTTGACCTGTTTGACCAGTGGGTTGACCACCCCGGGTCACTGACGTCTGAGCCCCACGCCCTTAGTCAACCACTAACTCGCTGACAAGTGGGGCCCGCCCTGTTAATTAACCTAGGATAGTACTAATCGTTTGGTTAGTTAGTTAGTCACTAACATGTGGGCCCTGCCCTGTCTAATTATAGTTTAGGATTTAGTTAGTGCTAATTAACCCTATTAATTAGCAGAGCCACTGACGTGTGGACCCCAGACGTCAGGTTTGACCTGGACCCGCCCGTTGACTTGCTGATGTCAGCATGACCTAATTATATGATTTATTTATTTCAAAAAATAGCCAAAACTTCTAAAAATCACAGAAAATAATTTATAACTCCAATGAAAATAATTTATATATGAAAAATGATAAGAAAAATCCAAGAAATATGTTTATGGCATTTTCATACATGTTTGAACAAGTTCAACCTGCTGATCAGGTCAAATAAATTAAATGACATATAAATAATCACATATGGAGTTTGAATTTGAACCTTTGATTCAAACCAACTTCATTTAATATGGTTGCTAGTTGCATTAGCCCAATCTATAGCATATTGCCATGTCATGATCATGCATCATATTGTCGCATTGCATTGATTGTGTTCTTTATCTGTTGCTGGTGTTCGTTCCCTCTAAGTAGACGCTGTTCCGACGATGTGACCGATGACTCTGATGAAGACACATTGCTATCTTAAGAAGTGCCAGGCAAGCAAAAACCCATTGAGCATTCCGATACAATCCCACTCTCTCCCTCTTGCTCTCTTTTACTGCATTAGGATAACAACGCTTCAATTGTTACCTGCTGAGGTAGTTGAACCCCTTTCCACTGCATGACCTGTCATTGCCACGGTAAATAGTTGAAACCCACTAGCATGAGTAGGAGTTGTTTGAGCCATGTTGTGCCTACTCATTCATGCTTTCTGGTTATGACTGCTATTGCTTAGAGTTGTGTCAGGTTTGATTCATCTAGGATGAATTGGAATGGTGATGGACATGTCCTAATGTGTGTGAGCTAAGTGTGTGAACACAATTAGGTAAAGGTAGCGATGAGAGGCCATGTAGGAGTACATGGTGGGTTGTCTCATTGCAGCCGTCCTCAGGAACTGAGTTCTGTGTTGGTTGATCCATGACCGGTTACTACCATACATTGGGCCCGAAACCAATGGACCCTCTCGACTTATTAACTTCCCTTGTCCTCTGTCCAGGAGATGCAACTAGTTTCTGGTGTTTGTAGTTTACTGGAGGTCATGCGCAGCGCTGACCCTCGGGGTGGGCTGTGACGTAGCAGGTACGTGGCACGGTGTACCGGTCACCCGTTTGGTGACTCGGGAACCCTGTACACATCGTTAGGGGCCGTGAGGGACACACCGGTTGGATCTCCCCACGGATGGAACCCAAATAGGCGATAAACCTGGACTAGGGAATTGTGTGGTTAGTCAGGCCGTGGCCGACACCCTCGCTGGTCTTCCTCTTGAAGGTTGACGAGTACATGTCCTGTAAACGGCAGTAAGTGGTGAGAGAGTGTGTGAAGAAGTACACCCCTGCAGGGTTATATATGATCTATTCGAATAGCCGTGTCCGCGATAATGGACTTCTGGGTTACCTGTACAGTTCATAGACAAGTGAAACTGGATACTCTAAAACACGCAAGATAAGCGTGAGTGCAATGGATGGCCTTCTGGTAGGGAGGCGGAAGCGGATCCATAGTGGTGTATTGGTTGGTGAATATGTGGACTCGTGTGCGCCACCTCAAAGAGTTACATGCAGTCGTAGTTCATGATAGCCACCGAGTCAAAGCTGGCTTGCTATAGTCAAACTCCACCACCCCTTTGTTGATACTGATGCATATGTAGCTAGTTCTAATGTAAGTCTTGCTGAGTACCTTTGTACTCACGTTTGATTAATTTATGTTTTTGCAGAGAGACTTTAGTCTCACTACTGTTTCCGCGTGGACTTCGACGTTTAGCTTGTTACCTCAGCTACGATCTTGTACCCTTGGGAGGGCATTGTAGATAGTCAGGCTCCTCAGCCTTTTTCATTTGTAGTTGTCTGTACTCAGACATGTTATGCTTCCGTTGCCTATATGCTCTGTATGTTGGGTCATGTGACCTCTGTTTGTAATAAATGCTATGATGGCTCTTGTGGGCCTTTATCTATATGAGTTCTTGAGTTATGTTGTGATGCCATGTTGTACAGCACATACTTGCATGTTATGCATACGTGTAATGTGTATTGCTATGTGTGGGATCTGACACCTAGTTGTTTACCCTTGGTAGCCTATTTTACAAGGAAATGTCTCCTAGTGCTTCCACTGAGCCTTGGTAGCTTGCTACTGCTCCGGAACACTTAGGCTGGCCGGCATGTGTCCTTCTTCGTTCCTATGTTTGTCCCTTAGTGGAAATGTCACGCGGTGTTCCTTTAAGTCCTTGTAGCTTGCTACGACTTGGGTTCATACGTTGATGACCGACAGGTTCGTTGCTGGGTCATGTATGCCTATCTTTGTAACTTACTGCCACTTTTGGTTTATAACTAGTCATGTCGGCCCGGGTTCTCTGTCATATGGATGCTAGCGATAGGATCATATACCTGTGCCAAAATGCGCAAACGGTCCCGGGCCAGGTAAGGTGGCACCCGTGGGGATACCGTGCGTGAGGCCGCAAAGTGATATGATGTGTTACACGCTAGACCTGTGTGACTCAGGATCGGGGTCCTGACAGGCGTGGTCCACTGACACCGCTAGAACGACGGGGACAGCACCAGCCTCCACGAGGATGCAGCAGGCCGCGTTCATCATGGTGGTGTGGAGTAGGAGAGGGGAGGCGAGGTCGTCGGAGAGGCGAGATTTTGACACGCCCCCTACCTGGCGCGCCAAATGTCGGATTACGAGCTACGCAAAACCAAGAAGTTCGAACACAGGGGCGTGAACAAAGATCTCTCCCACTCACGTCTACCTAGCGCCTCGCCCTCGCACAAGTTTACCCAGGTTCAGGCCACCTTGCAGTGTAAAACCCTACGTCCTGCTTTTGTGGATTAGCCTCAGGAGGGCTTGAGTGTAAAAAGGTACAGTGGTTCCTGAGCTCAGGAGGGCCAGGAGGCAAGTGTTCTTGCTCCTTGGTGTGAAGGCGGGGTTGATCAGATCAGTTCAGAATGCCTCCATAGTGGAGAGCCTAGCTACTTATATCGGCGGCCAGGGTCCTCTTCCCCCGAAATGTTTAGGCGGGAAGGGATCCCACAACGTCCATTTTGAGCGGGAACACAAGGACGTTCCTATCCTGACAAATGCGGTCTTCGCCTGCAAAGGGATCCACGGTGACGCGGTGATGGGCTCGGTGGTGACATCCTCCCTATCGTCCTTGCGGTCTTCGGTCTTGTTGCATCGAAGGGGAAACCTTTGTCTCACCCCTCGGGAACCTGCGCCTGCGCTGTCTCCTTTGCACCAAAACGGCAACTGCGCCGCTGGCACGCACTGGCACCCGCTAGCGCAATGCGTCACTGCTTGCATCACTACCTCCTATTGAGGCAGGCTTGACCTTGGGTTCTCCGCCCCTCCGGAGCAGCCTAACCAAGGCCGCCCCTGAGGAGATCTTGGTGTTGTTCTCCTCGCGAGGCCTAGCCCCCCTCACGAGGGTCTTGAGCGGCTGGTCGATCAGCTGGGCCGTACCAGGCCGTAGTAGGAGTGCGTTGCGGCCCGCGGGTAGGCAAGTATGGGTACCCTGGTTCCCAGGATGCCGACAGTCACTGCTCTTCGACTGAGCGTCCTCGGGGG
>LR738710.1:556324826-556420731 GCA_902687465.1 Secale cereale
TCCTCGTCGGCGCATGGGAAGATGGGCGGCGCCATGGTAGAGCTTTGAGAGAGAGAGAGGGCGGGTGAGGGGAGGATTTAGATTAGAATGCAGGCGGGACGACATGAGCAAGGTAGTATTTATTGGCGGTTGGAATATAGATCGACTGGAATAGTACACACGCCGGTCTCCAAAATTTACGAGTACTGTAGTTTGAATTACACACGATTCCCACATTAGAGTCCGTGTGTGAACATAATAGCTGACGGTTTCCAATACATAACTGTGTTTGATTAATAACCCCCGCCATTCACCTTCAAAACCTTGAGGTGCGAAATAGAGTGCCAATCATGTGGGTGCCTGTTGTCTTGCCAGATCTTTACATTTTCTTTTTTGAACACCAGATATTTACATCATCTAAATATTTTTTAACTGGCACACAAGTGCACAAAAATATAATTTTTCAAACCATTATGGTTAGCCGTTGCATGTAGTTGTAGTTCAAATTTGAATTACGGTCATTGAATGGCTAGAAAATCACTTAAATGTCTGTAAAAGATCAAATGACCCCTAAAATTTTCCAAATTTTCACATGACATTTGTATTAGTGCATGCTAAACGTAGAAAAAATTTGAAGGACGTAAGGGGAAGCTATCTCCCGTTCGTCATCAAACATGCATTGTTCCCTCTCGGAACCACTAGCCTTCAAGTGAGTTGCTCCGGTTTGTGAGGGGTTTGTGTCCAAACTTTCATCAAACAGGCAAAAAAAATACCACATCATTTTGGTGGCACGACATTACGTCAAGCAAGGTTTCATGTGTTTCTCATAATTTTTTCTTTTTTTGGAATTTAAATGCCATGGCACTCCATGCATGTACATGCGTCCATGCCGTGAGACCAATATGTCTGAAAATTCCTTCTAATTTACTGCACATAGAATTAACTCGCACACAAGTACGCAAATATGATTTTTCAAACCGTCATGGTTAGTTGTAGCATGTAGATGTAGTTTAAATTTGAATTACGGTTAATAAATGGCTAGAAATTCGCTTAAATGTCTTTAAAAGGTCAAATGACCCCTGAAGTTTTCCAAATTTTCACATGACAGTTCTGTTAGTGCACATTAAACGTAGAACAGATATCAAGGCCGTAAGGGGAATCTTTCTCCTGTTCGTCATCAAACATGCATTGTTCCCTCTCAGTACCACTAGCCTTCTAGTGAGTTGCTCCGATTTGTGAGGGGTGTGTGTCCAAACTTTTGTCAAACATGCCAATTTTTTTACCACATCATCTTGGTGGATGACATTACATCAAGCAAGGTTTAATGTTTTTCTGATCATTTTTTGTTTTTTTAGAATTTAAATGCCATGGCACTCCGTGCATACATATGTGTCAATGTCGTGAGACCAATATGTTTGAAAATTCCTTCTAATTTATTGCATACGGAATTAGCTCACACACAAGTACACAAATATGAATTTTTCAAACCATCATGGTTAGCCATTGCATGTAGATGTAGTTCAAATTTGAATTACGGTCATTAAATGGCTAGAAAATCACTTAAATATCTTTAAAAGGTCGAATGACCCCTGAAATTTTCCAATTTTTCACATGATAGTTGTATTAGTGCATGTTACACGTAGGAAAAATTTGAAGGCCGTAAGAGGAAGCTATCTCCCATTCGTCATCAAACATGCATTGTTCCCTCTCGGAACCACGAGCCTTCTAGTGAGTTTCTTCGGTTTGTGAGGGGTGTGTGTCCAAACTTTCGTCAAACAGGCCAATTTTTTAACCAGATCATCTTGGTGGCATGACATTACATCAACCAAGGTTTCATGTGTTTCTGTTGTTTTTTTTTTGTTTTTTTTTGGAATTTAATTGACATGGAACTTCATGCTTAATTGTGTCATAGCCATTAGACCAATATGTTTGAAAATTCCTTCCAATTTACTGCACATGGAATTAAATCGCACACAAGTACACAAATATGATTTTCAAACTGTTATGGTTAGCTATTTCATGTACATCTAGTTCTAATTTGAATTATGATCATTAAATGGCAAGAAAATCACTTAAATGTCTTCAAAAGGTCAAATGACCCCTGAAATTTTCCAAAATTTGACATGACAGTAGTATTAGTGCACGCTACACATAGAAAAAATTTGAAGGCCGTAAGAGGAAGCTATCTACCGTTCGTCATCAAACATGCATTGTTCCCTCTCGGAACAACGAGCCTTCTAGTGAGTTGCTCCGATTTATGAGGGGTGTGTGTCCAAACTTTCGTGAAACATGCCAATTTTTTTACCACATCATCTTGGTGGCATGACATTACATCAACCAAGGTTTCATGTGTTTCGAATCTTTTTTTAATTTTTTGGAATTTAAATGCCATGGCACTCCATGCATGTACATGTATCCATGCCGTGAGACCAATATGTTTGAAAATTCCTTCTAATTTACTACACATGGAATTAACTCCCACACAAGTACGCAAATATGATTTTTCAAACCGTCATGGTTAGTCGTTGCATGTAGATGTAGTTTAAATTTGAATTACGGTTAATAAATGGCTAGAAAATCACTTAAATGACTTTAAAAGGTCAAATGACCCCTGAAGTTTTCCAAATTTTCACATGACAGTTGTATAAGTGCACATTAAACGTAGAACAGATTTAAAGGCCGCAACGGGAAGCTATCTCCCGTTCGTCATCAAACAGGCATTGTTCCCGCCCAGAACCACTAGCCTTCTCGTGAGTTGCTCCGGTTTGTGAGGGTTGTCTGTCCAACCTTTTGTCAAACATGCCAATTTTTTACCACATCATCTTGGTGGCATGCCATTACATCAAGTAAGGTTTCATGTTTTTCTGATCATTTTTTAATTTTTTGGAATTTAAATGCCATGGCACTCCATGCATACATATGTGTCCATGTCGTGAGACCAATATGTTTGAAAATTCCTTCTAATTTATTACATATGGAATTAACTCGCACACAAGTGCACAAATATGATTTTTCAAACCATTATGGTTAGCCATTGCATGTAGATGTAGTTCAAATTTGAATTACGGTCCTTAAATGGCTAGAAAATCTCTTAAATGTCTTTAAAAAGTGAAATGACCCCTGAAATTTTCCAAATTTTCACATGACAGTTGTATCAGTGCATGTTACACGTAGGAAAAATTTGAAGGCTGTAAGAGGAAGCTATCTCCCATTCGTCATCAAACATGCATTGTTCCCTCTCGGAACCACGAGACTTCTAGTGAGTTGCTTCGGTTTGCGAGGGGTGTGTGTCCAAACTTTCGTCAAACAAGCCAATTTTTTAACCAGATCATCTTAGTGGCATGACATTACATCAACCAAGGTTTCATGTGTTTCTGGTATTTATTTTAATTTTTTTTGTAATTTAAATGCATTGGAACTTCATGCTTAATTGTGTCATAGCCGTTAGACCAATATGTTTGAAAATTCCTTCCAATTTACTGCACGTGGAATTAAATCGCACACAAGTACACAAATATGATTTTTAAACTGTTATGGTTAGCTGGTGCATGTACATCTAGTTTAATTTGAATTACGATCATTAAATGGCTAGAAAATTACTTAAATGTCTTCAAAAGGTCAAATGACCCCTGAAATTTTCCTAAATTTGACATGACAGTTGTATTAGTGCACGCTACACATAGAAAATTTTTGAAGGCCGTAAGAGGAAGCTATCTACCGTTCGTCATCAAACATGCATTGTTCCCTCTCGGAACCACGATCCTTCTAGTGAGTTCCTCCGATTTATGAGGGGTGTGTCCAAAATTTCGTGAAACATGCCAAAAAATTTACCACATCATCTTGGTGGCATGACATTACATCAACCAAGGTTTCATGTGTTTCTGATCTTTTTTAAATTTTTGGAATTTAAATGCCATGGCACTCCATGCTTAGTTGTGTCATAGCCGTTAGACCAATATGTTTGAAAATTCCTTCCAATTTACTGCACATGGAATTAAATTGCACACAAGTACACAAAATATGACTTTTCCAACCGTTATGGTTAGCTGTTGCATGTACATGTAGTTCAAATTTCAATTACGGTAATTAAATGGCTAGAAATTAACTTAAATATCTTAAAAGGTCAAATGACCCCTGAAATTTTCCAAAATTTGACATGATAGCTGTATTAGTACTACAAATTTTCTCGTACATTTAAAACACCATCCGTTGCCACTTTATTCGAAATTCTTCTTTCAGAGGTAATAAGAAATATCTACAACATCACACACAGTTGTTTTGTAGGAACCGTTTGCGATGAAACTTTCTGGGTGTATTTATGTCTTCCTCCTTAAGCTTTGCCATCTCGTCTGCTCTAGTGCCGACAACCCTCAAATCCACGAATCCCGATCCCCATTCCCGCACCCCCTTCTTGCAAAGATGATGTCATGGAAACGCTTCGTGAAGGCATGTACGTTGGCCGCGTCCCCCTCGAGCGCAGCCGCCTGCGTCGCGAGCGCAACCTCCTATGCCGAGAGTGCTGCCGCATCCGCATTGAGCGCGGCCGCTTCCATCGAGAGGGCACCTGTGACAGCCGACAGGGCAACTGCAGTAGCCGAGACGGCCGCAGCTGCTGCTGCGACAGCGGCTGCAAATGCCGAGAACGCTCAAGCTGCCGTCCATGCCATCGATCTCGCCCTGGCCCGGGTCGAGGCCATCCACGCCAAGATATTCCAGCCCACGTCGGAATCCCGCATGCAACCCACGTCCGAAGAGGCGGTGGTGGCCATGGAGCACGTGCTTCCTCATGAGATCGCCGAGCGGGAGCTCGAGATGTAGGAGGCGGCGGAGATCGAGGAGCGTCGGGAGGAGGAGTTGCTGAAAGTGCAACTAATCCCCGGGTGGTTTTGGTAATTAATAACAACATATATATCATTGAACAAATCCCGCATGCAACCAGATCATCAACACAACCTCATCCCCTTTTAATAGTATTGGCTTTTCCTATGGACTCAATGTGATCTTTGATCACTAAACCAAAAATGGAGTCTTGAGCTTTTGCCAATGCTTGTCTTAGCATTTTGAGGGGTCCACTTCTTCACACATTTCCATACCCATATCATCGTACACTCATTTGAGAAGTGTCCGGGTCTTCCACAATTGTAGCAGTTTCGATCACGACTAGAAGATCTCTTTTCATCATATGATCTAGACTTTGAGCTTCTTTCTTTGCCTCTATTCTTGTAGAACTTGTTGAAGTTCTTGACCATTGGGCTTATCTCTTCATTGGAAATTAGCTTGTCACTTGAGGTAGTAGGAGCATCACTTGTAGCTTTGTAAGCACCACTTGACTTATTGTGAAGCTCTTCCTTATCCTTAAGTGTCATCTCATGAGCAACAATTCTTCCAATGACTTCAGTTGGCTTGAGAGTCTTGTAGTTTGGCATCATTTGGATCAAAGTGCACACGTTGTCATACTTTCCATCCAAAGCTCTTAGAATCTTCTTGATAATGAATCGGTCGGTCATTTCTTCGCTTCCTAAGCCGGCAATCTCATTTGTGATGAGAGCAAGCCTAGAGTACATTTCAGCGACTCCTTCACCATCCTTCATCTTGAACTTGTCAAGTTGACCTTGAAGAATATCTAACTTTGATTCCTTCACAGATTCAGTACCTTCGTGCATTTCAACCAAAGTATCCCAAATCTCTTTAGCATTCTCAAGACGGCTGATTTTTTTGAACTCCTCGGGACACAAAGCATTGAAGAGAATGTCACAAGCTTGCGCATTGTTTTGCAACATCCGCAACTCTTCCGGTGTAGCTCCGCGATCCGGAACTTTTCCTTCTTCGAAGAAATCACCTTGCATACCAACACAAATAATGCCCCATGCAGCTGGGTTATGACCAAGAATATGCATTTTCATTTTATGCTTCCAACTAGCA
Source organism: Secale cereale (assembly GCA_902687465.1). Lineage (NCBI taxonomy): Eukaryota > Viridiplantae > Streptophyta > Magnoliopsida > Poales > Poaceae > Secale > Secale cereale. Next base: position 556,330,728 of record LR738710.1, read on the forward strand.
AAATTTGTACCATCAAAGTAAGGACCTCTACGATAATTACCCTCACTAGACGCCATACTCTCCTAGGTTGTGAAACCAAGCTTATGGAGTCCAATGCAATGGAAACCAAAACAATGGAGACCAAAGCTCTGATACCACTTGTAGGATCGAAAGTATGTCTAGAGGGGGGGTGATTAGACTACTTGACAATATAAAAAATCTGCCTTTTGATTATGCAAAGTTTTTGGCAGTTTCACAATTAAGATCAATTCAAGTATCACCCTACACATGCAATTCTAGAGTATAAGCAGCGGAAAGTAAATTGCACATGTAGTACAGAGAGGTGGAGAAGATCAAACGCAGTTTGGAGACACGAAGATTTTTGTCGTTGTTCCGATAGGTGGTGCTATCGTACATCCACGTTGATGGAGACTTCAACCCACGGAGGGTAACGGCTGCGCGAGTCCACGGAGGGCTCCACCCACGAAGGGTCCACGAAGAAGCAACCTTGTCTATTCCATCATGGCCTACGCCCACGGAGGACTAGCCTTACTCGGGGTAGATCTTCACGAAGTAGGCGATCTCCTTGCCCTTACAAACTTCTTGGTTCAACTCCACATCTCAAAGACGGAGGCTCCCAAGCGACACCTAACCAATCTAGGAGGCACCACCCTCCAAAAGATAATAGATGTTGTTGATGATGATGAACTCCTTGCTCTTGTGCTTCAAATGATAATCTCCCCAACACTCAACTCTCCTCACTGATTTGGCTGTGGTGGAAGAAGGGATTGAGTGGAAAGCAACTTGGGAAGGCTAGAAATCAAGTTTCATATGGTAGGAATGGAATGACTTGATCTCAACACAAGGGTAGGTGGTTCCCTTCTCAGAAAGTGTATGGTAGGAGTGGTAGACTTTCTGATGGCTCTCTCCACGAATGAAGAGGGGGTGGAGGGGTATATATAGCCTCCACACAAAATCCAACCGTTACACACATATTTGAGCAATCTCGGTGAGACCGAAGTGAAAACTCGGTCAGACCGAAAGTTCAAATATAGTGAACGTTGGGAATTTCGGTGGGACCGAAAATATCATCTCGGTGTGTCCGATGTGAGTCAAAGGTAGGAGCTTTCCATTCTCGGTGGGACCGAAATTAACAACTCGGATATTCCGATATGATGTCAATTGGTTACAGAAGGTTGGCAGTCCAGTTTCGGTGAGACCGAACTCAAAATCGGATGGACCGAAATATTAGGGTTTGGAAGAATAGTTGAGGTGGTTCATCTCGGTGGGACTGAGTTTGCAGAATCGGTTTGTCCGAGATTACTTATGAGTGTGTTAAGTAGTGAAGGGTGCTGATAGTTGAGGGAGCTAGATCACTAAGCACTTGAGCAACCAGATCATCAACACAACCTCATCCCCTTTTAATAGTATTGGCTTTTCCTATGGACTCAATGTGATCTTTGATCACTAAACCAAAAATGGAGTCTTGAGCTTTTGCCAATGCTTGTGTTAGCATTTTGAGGGGTCCACTTCTTCAGACATTTCCATACCCATATCATCGAACTTCTAGTCGTGAGAGAAGGAGTAGAGATGATCGTTATGAACGAAGACCCTCTCGGAGAAGCAAGGATTCGGAGAGGAAAGACAAGTCATCAAGGAGCTACACAAGAAGAAGACATCAAGCTCATGTAGGTGAATGGGTCTCCGGCTCCGACTCCGACAATCAATCCGATGGAAGCTATCACTCCGACTCCGACTACAGTCAAGATGAAGGTGTTGCCGGACTTGCACTCGTATCCTCCAACTCCAACTCCTACGACTTATTTGATTCACCAAATGAGGGAATTGGAAGATGCTTCATGGCTAAAGACCCCAAGGTAACACACCCTGAATTCATTGACTTTGATAGTGATGAGGATGACTTGCTCGGTGAAGATGAGCTCTTGCATGATAAATCTAGTGAGCTTAGCAATGATGAAAATGCTAGTAGTCTTTATAGTCGAGAAGAGTCGAATGACAATGCTATGAAGGAGATTGAGCGTCTAACTAAAGAACTAAACACTCTTAAGTTAGCTCATGAAACAACTCAAGAAGATCATAGAGAGCTCCTAATATCTCATGAGAAGCTACGCCTCGAGAAGCTCACTCTAGAGCAAGAACATGAGTTTCTAAAAGCGATCAATGACGATCTTCGAAAGAAGAGTTCTTCATATCTTGCCAAACGACTTCTCTTGTCTAATTTCTTGCCACCTATTAAGACTAAACATGACAAGCATAAGAAAAATTCTTCCTCTAGTAGTAACAATAACCATGTTAAATCCAATATTGTTGCTTCTAGTAGTTCTCTTGATTCCACTAACAATGGTTCAAGCCAAGTTACACTTGAGCTAGAAAATAGCTTATTGAAGGAAATCATAGAGAAAGGTGTCTACAAGAGTGAGTCTTGCCGGAAGCAAGAACTTTGAGGAGATTGTTCGCAAACAAGGAAGGCACCGGAAGAATCAAGGGATTGGTTTTGAGCGAAAGTTCAACGCCGAAGGTGTTGAGTGGGAAGAAGGTCAATACCCTACTCCACAGTTTGCTTCACAAAAGGAGAAGTATGATCCTACTTCTTCCGATGTGGAACAAGCTCAAGATGACCTTCTACCACAAGACCACAAGCTAAAGGCCAAGGACAAGCTTCAAGAGGAGATTGATGCATTCATTGAAGCACCTCAAGCCATGGTCAAGTGGGTTCCCAAGGACACATCAAGTTCTACTTCGTCAAGCTCAACTACAACCCCAAGGATTCCCATCAAGATGATGTGGATCCCAAAGAAGAAGAACTAGAAGGTTCTTGAGGGTGACTCCGCCAACAAAATTCACTCATATTCATTTTGGCAAGAACTTGTGCAATCAACTTCCACATCATGCACTAGTTCATGGAGTCACAAACCCTCTTGTTGGTAAGTCAAGGGACAAGGTAATCATTGCTTTAATGGACATCATCTTTTGTGTACTTCAATCTATGTCTATTGATATTCTTGTTTGTTCCTTGTGGGACTAACCCATGTAGGTATTGAAAGTGCCCTAATCCAAAGGATAGCTCCCAACTCTTGATGATCTACATCAACATTGAGCATCCACATCTTCAACATCTACATGAAGTCTTCTACGACAACCCAAGGTTAGTTTGACCCTTTAAAAGGGGTTCTCACATCTAGGGGGAGCTTTGCTCTAAAAATTGAGCTAAAGCATCTCCAAATGATGTGAACACATAAATGCTTTATGTAAAAGTGGTAACCCCACTTGTGCTTAAACGATGAGTATGACCTATGATCAAATGTTCTCATTTGGCTCCTAAGTCAAAATACTCATATATAGATGACCTAGTCATCGACAAATTGTGTGCTAGTAGCTAGAGTATTGGTTGTGCATGTTTGACACATATTTCAGTTGCTATCTTATTGTGTGAGCATGTTGAATGCATGATTTTATCCATTCAAGAACATCCATTTGTTGTTTTGATTGTTTTGATTTTTCTGGCCAAATGGATGGACAAGAATGCCTAAGCACCTTCCCTAGCTATCTATGCTTTCTTGTCTCAAATTCTATTCATGCTCATATCACAACTTTGAACAAGTCATTTTCGGACCCTCCGAGTGAGGAGCACTCGGAGCCACCGATCCGTCTAAGGCTGACTTCCAAAACCTTCTAAGTCCATTTCGGTCTGACCGGCTTTTCCATCTCGGTCCAACCGAAACGCTTAGACTGATATAGGTTTCATCTCGGTGAAACCGAGTTTAAAATCTCGGCGTGACCGATATGAATAACTGCACAGCAGTTAGCCATTTCGGTGTCACCGAGTTTTTCAACTCGGTCCCACCGACAGTATGGGGATATATATACCTGAGGGCTGCGCGCGATTTAACTCTTCAATCCGCTTCGCCACCAAGTCCCCTGCTGCCGTCGCCCTGGTCTTCGGATCGTCGCCGTCGTCGCCTGTGCGCCCTCGCCGCAGGTCTCCGCTGCCATCAACGGTAATCCTCTCCGCGCCGTTGCCGCCGTAGAGGGACTCCACCAAGTTAGGGTGAGTCCCGATCCCTTTCGTGCTCCCCATCTGATTCTTGCACGATTGACTTGCCATGAATCTATCCACGTTTGAGATATTCCCTAAACATCAGATCAGATCCTCTAGTTTCGAGCGAAATTCTTAGGTTTAGGTTTCCACGGAACACATCTCGGTGAAGCCGATTTTGAAACCTAGAATGACCGATTTGGCCTCTGGCCATTGCACTTCACCATTCGGTCTAACCGAGTTGTGCAAATCGGTGTGACCGAAACTTAGTTTCAGTGAAACCCTAGTGGTTCGGTAGGACCGAAACCCATTTCGGTCTGACCGAAAGTGGTGTGTAGGTTTCTGTTATACACTTTGGATTCACCGAAACTGAAAATCGGTTTGACCGAAATGCATTCTGTGAAAACTCAAAACTAAGATTTGAACTCATTTTTTTTGCAAAAACCTCTGCAGTTGTGATAACTCTTCTACTCTGCCTATACCTTATCTTTTCACAGGTTGTCAGCCATGTCAGATGTCAGTGACAGCCAGAACAAGTCTGAATCACCGTTTGCAGAGATTCCTGAGGCAGATACCAGTCCTGAGGCTAGCAGTTCCAGTGATGATGGTGAGAGGAGCACCCCTAGTGGTTTGCCTCCTGCAGCCACCAGAACCAGAAAGAAGAGAAATTCTGATGATGAGGACTCTGACTTCGTTGCTGAGGAAGTTACCTCCAAGCCCAAGAGGAATGTTGTTGCCAAAGAGCACCAAGGGCAGCAGTCGAGGAAAGGCACAAGCAAGGTAAAGCAGTCAGCTGTTGCAAAGAAGCTAAACTTGGAAGAGCCAGCTCCAAGTAAGGTGAAGAAAACTTCCAAGAGGAAGAGGGTAGTATATGCTGAACCTCAAGTTGATGCAGCTGCTGAAGAAGAAGAAGAAGATGCACCCCAGCCTCCTCCTCAGAAAGCTAAGTTCATGGGTGATGCTATTAGGGCTCAAGCCTCTTCTAAGCCCAAGAAGCCTGCTCAAGCCAAGGCAGCTCCAGCCAAGCCCAAGAGGACAACCAGGAGCATTCCAGCTTCTGAGAAGAACAAAGGTGAGATGCCACCGTCTGAGTCAGATGAAGAGCATGTGTTGCTTAAGCTCCGTCCTAAGTTGCCACTCCACAATGATGCTCATCCTCAAGCTGAGGACATGAAGGCAAGGAAGGATAAAGGTCTCAGGCTATGGAGACAGTCTGATCCATATGCCGTGAGGAGAAGGACTGCTGTGGACCCCAGATTTCACACCAGAGAGCAGCAGGACTTCTATGAGACCGTGCTGATGGATAAGAAGCCTATTGTTGCTGACACCAGGTATGTTGACTGGAAATACATTGACAGTGAAGAGCACCGAGACTTCTTTACCCATGTGCATGAGAGCTTTACTGCATGTGGAGTTGCTGATTTTGTGGGTCAAGAGCTGACAGCTTGGAATGACGAGATGATCATGCAGTTCTACGCCACAGCCCACTTCTATCCTGATGGCAAGATCACCTGGATGACTGAAGGTCAAAGGTTTTCTTCGTCTGTTGAAGAATGGGCAGAACTTCTGAATGCTCCAGTGCAGAGAGAGGACGACATTGATGTCTATGGAATTCCTAAGAAGAGTCATGATTCCATGAAGAACATGTACAAGGAGATCCCCGCTGCTGATTTGGAAGGGTGGAAGCTTGGCATAGTGTACTATCTCCAGGCAGGTCTGACCACCACTAACACTATTTTGAGGCATACATTGATGCCCAAGTCTGGAGACCATCGCATGATTCGAGGCTATTCTATCAACATGCTGCACATTCTTGATGAGAAGTCACCTTTCAAGGTGATGGACTTAATGGTAGAGACCATTAAGAGGACTGCAGCTGACCAGAAGCGGTCGTGTGGGTTTGCCCCGCAGATTCAGATGCTCATCAATGCCAAGTTTGGCACGGGCAAATTCATGTTGGATAGGAAGCACTTGCCACTGCAGCCAGAGCATGAGGATAACGTAGTTGTGATGGATGAGGAGGATCCAACCTCAGTTGAAGGACAAGCCAAAATCGAAGCTGCGAAGAAAGCTAAAGCTGACAAAGAGGCAGCAGCAGCAGCAGCTAAACCAAAGAGCTTCGGAGAGCAGATTCTTGAAGCTACCCAGAGGATTGAACAACGCCTGGCCAGCATTGAGCAATCTCAGGAAAGCCTAGAGAGGATTGTTGAGGACAAGATCCACGCTCTGGACGTGAAGCTGACAGAGATTCAGGTGTCCGTCAACAAACTTGAGGCAGACATGGAGGAAGCAAGGCAGGAGAGAGCAGAGCTCATGCAAGATGATCTAGTCCAGGACTCTCATCGCCAGGCTGCTCAGGTTCCCAGAGGATCCAGATCTGCAGCTATCCCAGTGACTGACTCCAGGGCTACCACTTCAGCACCAGCCACAGCTCCAGCAGTTACTCCAGCTCCAGCATCCACTCCTCCAGCGCAGACATCAGCAGAAGTCTTCGCCGATGCCGTCATTTCTACTCCGACATCTACCCAGACGGGAGCCGCCAGCAGAGCCCGCAGTGACGCTTAGCTCTATACCTTTTTCGAACTTTTTGGTAACTTGTTGCCAAAGGGGGAGAAATTGTATAGATCATAGGGCTTCGAGAGAGAGAGAGTGCTCTTTCGTTCTTTTGCCGGTTTCCTTTAAGATACATTGGTTTCTTTTGGTCTTTCGAAACTTTCAGTGTGCTTGCTACTACGTTTGATGCTACCTTAATGAGTGCTTGGTCATACTATGCTTTAATGTGTGCTTAATGCTTATCATATGCTATTCCTTATTGTATGGCTATTTACTCTTGTCTTGGTGATTGAGTGCATGTTATTCATTCTTATCATTTTGTGCGCTCCACCAAGATGTATGTGACATGGAAGAGTGACCCATAATCCTAATCGATTGTGCATTTGCATTCAAACGCAAATTTTAAATAATGCACAAATTTAGGGGGAGCTCTTGTTTATCACATACTTCTCAAAGCGACGATATTATTCATTGATTATATCTTTTGTCGAAGCTTTGATCTATATGTTGTCATCAATTACCAAAAAGGGGGAGATTGAAAGTGCAACTAATCCCCGGGTGGTTTTGGTAATTAATAACAATATATATATCATTGAACTAATATTTACTTGAGAATCATTTCAGAGAAGTTCGATGATATGGGTATGGAAATGTCTGAAGAAGTGGACCCCTCAAAATGCTAAGACAAGCATTGGCAAAAGCTCAAGACTCCATTTTTGGTTTAGTGATCAAAGATCACATTGAGTCCATAGGAAAAGCCAATACTATTAAAAGGGGATGAGGTTGTGTTGATGATCTGGTTGCTCAAGTGCTTAGTGATCTAGCTCCCTCAACTATCAGCACCCTTCACTACTTAACACACTCATAAGTAATCTCGGACAAACCGATTCTGCAAACTCAGTCCCACCGAGATGAACCACCTCAGCTATTCTTCCAAACCCTAATATTTCGGTCCATCCGATTTTGAGTTCGGTCTCACCGAAACTGGACTGCCAACCTTCTGTAACCAATTGACATCATATCGGAATATCCGAGTTGTTAATTTCGGTCCCACCAAGAATGGCAAGCTCCTACCTTTGACTCACATCGGACACACCCAGATGGTATTTTCGGTCCCACCGAAAATCCCAACGTTCACTATATTTGAACTTTGGGTCTGACCGAGTTTTCACTTCGGTCTCACCGAGATTGCTCAAATATGTGTGTAACGGTTGGATTTTGTGTGGAGGCTATATATACCCCTCCACCCCCTCTTCATTCGTGGAGAGAGCCATCAGAATGTCTACCACTCCTACCATACACTTTCTGAGAAGGGAACCACCTACCCTTGTGTTGAGATCAAGTCATTCCATTCCTACCATATGAAACTTGATTTCTAGCCTTCCCAAGTTGCTTTCCACTCAATCCCTTCTTCCACCACAGCCAAATCAGTGAGGAGAGTTGAGTGTTGGGGAGATTATCATTTGAAGCACAAGAGCAAGGAGTTCATCATCATCAACAACATCTATTACCTTTTGGAGGGTGGTGCCTCCTAGATTGGTTAGGTGTCGCTTGGGAGCCTCCGTCTTTGAGATGTGGAGTTGAACCAAGAAGTTTGTAAGGGCAAGGAGATCGCCTACTTCGTGAAGATCTACCCCGAGTAAGGCTAGTCCTTCGTGGGCGTAGGCCATGATGGAATAGACAAGGTTGCTTCTTTGTGGACCCTTCGTGGGTGGAGCCCTCCGTGGACTCGCGCAGCCGTTACCCTCCGTGGGTTGAAGTCTCCATCAACGTGGATGTACGATAGCACCACCTATCGGAACCACGACAAAAATCTTCGTGTCTCCAAACTGCGTTTGATCTTCTCCACCTCTCTTTACTACATGTGCATTTTACTTTCCGCTGCTTATACTCTAGAATTGCATGTGTAGGGTGATACTTGAATTGATCTTAATTGTGAAACTGCCAAAAACTTTGCATAATCAAAAGGCAGATTTTTTATATTGTCAAGTAGTCTAATCACCCCCCCTCTAGATATACTTTCGATCCTACAGTTGCGCGTGGCCGAGGTCGAGGTAGAGAAGAGTATGTCCGTCGAGAAATCGGTGGTCGATTACCAATGCGAGCTCTGGTGCAGCCACTACTACGAGTACTACAACCTTGAGGGCGGCGCCGAGGACGAGGACACAGTCGATTTAAGCAGGGGGGACGTGGAGTCCACCAACGGCGGCATGTCGCCAGGACAATTCATCGATGTCTCATCTCACACCGGTGATGCATAGGTCGGCGCGGCGGCGGATTTGTTAAAATTATACGTACTTAGGCTTTGTTTTTAATGCTGGTCTTTTGCTAGAGTAATGTTTAGGTCAACTGGCTCTGTTTAATTACTAAAAGTGTTCGATTCAGTAAGTGTGGTCCGTTTTCTGTACGCTCTTTTGTGTGCCCAAATTAGCAAGCGATGTTAAATTATGCAATGATGTACCTGGGGAAATTTCCACCCAAATTTGAATTATCAAGCTAATCCCATGCGCATAAAGTAGAAGAATCATTTGCGACTCACATAATTGTTCAAAGTGAATGGTGTCTGCGGCACCCTGCGCAAAGTTTCCCTCCACATTTCGAAATTTTTGTCCTACCGCCGAAATATCTACCCCCCCTTCCCCACCCCTTGTTCTCCCCGACCACAAGTCACATTTTTCCAGTTTCCTGCTTCCTTCCTTCCTTCCTAAGCTAAAGCCTCTTCCTCGCATCCTACCGCCGGGGTCGCCTTGGTCTTCTTCAAAGACCTCTCCAGCGGTTCCACCTCCGACGACGACTCATTCAACACTCGGGTATGCCTCTCTTATCTCTCTCGGGCTATGACTTGGAATGAAGGATTTTTACCTGGTGGTCGATTTGAGTCATTTCTTCCTCTTGTAGCTCCCTAGGACCATCAGTTGCAATGAATGGAGCGAGGCGGCTGAAGATCTATTTGCTTGTTGTCACCATCAATCTCCATGAATGGAGATAGTTGCGTTTGAATCTTTGGGCAGTGGGAGGACGTGTCTGGCATGTGCATAGAAGGTTAGACCCTCTTTCGTTGTTACAAATAATTTGTTAGATGTGATTCAGACACTGTCACGGTCCCAACCCATTCATACCACACCTTCAGCCAAACGCGACAGTATGCCATTTTGTACCTCGTATCTAAAATTGTTTCCATCTCATGAGTGGTGCCATTAGAAAATTATTTGGCACCGCTTCAGCAGTTTGTGCAGCCAAGTTTATTGCACACATCCGAGTAGCCAAGCAGCAAAATACTAAATCTTTATGGCACGAAGGAACTTGGCATCGGAGCAACTAGGTGCTCCGGAGTCCGGGTCCCTGATTTTTTCCGCGACATCAGCTCGCTAGTGCAGGGCACCGGTGTAAGATGTAGCAATAATTGTCTTTACACCAGTTTGGCATACATACTGGACGACCTTAGTGCTATTAGTTCTATGTTACTAAATTATTGCATGTACACACCTGCTAGTATCAATTAGTTTTCATCCAAACACTATCACTATGATGTTAAAGTTATATTTACCTTCCTCATAAAATGTTCAATTTGTTATTTATTGTAAATGAGTAAGAACTTGTAGCATTGTTGTAGTTAATTATAGCTTCCGATGTTTCAGAATTTGGTTGTTGTCTCAGTAGCAATTAATTCATTTGCACACTGATCTTTTTTAGAAGATATGTCATAATTAACATGTTTCTTCAGTTTTTTAAAACAAGCATTGGTGATTTTCTATGTTGCTATAAACCCATTTCCCCTACAATTTTTACTGATCTAGTTTTAAATCTTTACCTAATAATAAAGCGCGGATTGAATCCGTCGGGTTCACCGTCACAATACGCTTCTTCCCGTGATTTTACGCTTTCAGTTTGAATTTAAATTTATGACATATATGCGAGGTGGTACTAAAACCGTTTCGTTCACTCGTGAGGTGGTACTAATAAAGTTTTTCTCCCGGCTCAGCTCCAAACTCACACGTCGCCGCCTGGGCCTTAGCCCATAAAATCTGGCAGCGGGCCAAACCGGCAAGAACGCCAGCCAATCTAACTGGACGCTAAAAAAGAAAATGAATATCCAATACAATGGGGAATCGAACTTGGATCTCCTCTAATTCTTCCAGCCACGACAACCAACTGAGATAAACATGTTACATGGTGAATAGTTCCACCTCGCGATTTTAACACGCTCCGACCGGTTAATATACCAGGCGCCGAAGTAATGAATAAACAGACATGAAAAAAGAGAGCTAATTAAGGGGGTAATTAAAGAAGAAAGGATTGCGTCTAAATAGACGTGGCTAATTCAAAAAGGAAGGATTGTGTGGGCTTGGCAGAATATTTAAATGGATGGGATCATAAGATAAGGAAGGATTATGTGAGGCTAATAATTAAAAGGAAAGATTGTGGTGGGCTCGGCAGAATATTTAAATGGATAAGGTAAGGAATGTGATCCTAATAAATAAAAGGAAGGAGGATTATGTATGTGATCAAGGAATAAGGAAGGATTCAAATGGGTCGGATCCTTAAATAAAAAGGAAGTTTGATTGTCATTTGAGTATTTATATGAACCTTGCTTTGGTGGGAAAGAAAATAGAAATGCGGGTAAAATATTTGAAATTTTTTATGATGTATTTGGATATTAATTGGTGAGTTATTTCTTTAAGATCTTAGATTTATGATTGTGCTTGCCCGTTTGAAATACCAATTAAAACTAGGAGCATTATAGGTCCATGAATTATAAGTTGTGGGGAAGGGAGACTGACGAAGCTGTGTGGCCGAAACTTGACAAATATATATATTTTTCGGCTTAAAGGTACTTTTCGCCCCATGCCAAAATGGCTGAAATTTAGCCGAAATAATAATAGTTAAAAGGGATTGTGTGATCAAGAAGTAAGGACGGATTCAAACGGGTCGGATCCTTAAAAAGAAAGGATTGTGTAAGGCTACTTAAGTAAGAAGGAGTTTCATTGTCGTTTGAATATTTATACGAACGTGAAGGATTGTGTAAGGCTACTTAAATAAGAAGGAAGTTTGATTGTCGTTTGAGTATTTATACGAACAATGCTTGGGAGGGAAAGAAATTACACATGCGGCTAAAATATTTGACATTTTTATGTTGTATTTGTATATTAATTAATGAGGTATTTCTTTAAGAGCTTAGATTTATGATTGCGCTTGCCTGTTTGAAATATTAATTAATACTAGGAGCATTATAGGTCCATGAATTATAAGTTGTGGGGAAGGGAAACTCGCGAAGCGGTGTGGCCGGAATTTGACACACATATATATTTCGACCGAAAGGTACTTTCCGCCCCCTGCCAAAATGGCCAAAATTTAGCCGAAATTATAATAGTTAAAAGGAAGGAGGATTGTGTGATGAAGAAATAAGGAAGGATTCAAACGGTTCGGATCCTTAAAAATGAAGGATTGTGTAAGGCTACTTAAATAAGAAGGAAGTTTGATTGTCGTTTGAATATTTGTACGAAAGTTGCTCTGGAGGGAAAGAAAATAGAAATGCGGCTAAAATATTTGACATTTTTATGTTGCATTTGCATATTAATTAATAAGTTATTTCTTTAAGAGCTTAGATTTATGATTGTGCTTGCCCGTTTGAAATATCAGTTAATACTAGGAGCATTACAAGTCCATGAACTATAAGTTATTGGGAAGGGAGACTCGTGAAGCGATGTGGCCGAAATTTGACCAAATTATAATATTTTTTCGGCCGAAAGGTTTCGGTACTTTCTGTACTAGGCGAAAATGGCCAAAATTTAGTTGAAATCCGTTCTTTTAACCAAAAATCAAAACACAACTCCCGTTGCAATGCACGGGCATTTGTGCTAGTATTATAGGATGAATTGAAGTGTTCTTAATTGGAGTGAGTTGATCAAGAGTGGCCACAGTCTTTGAAGATGTTCCTAGCAAAGCTCTGGAGCATGTATGAGGAAGAGAACACAGGTAGGCTTAGAGAAAGTGTTGTCAACGTTGAAGAATATTTGAAGATGCGGGATAAAAAGAGGAAGGTGGAGAATGAGCTCAGATTTTTAAAATCAAACTTTGCTAAGATGGTGTTTGTCAGGGATATTACTACCAGGGATAAACCGCCCAGGAGGGGCCGGTTTATGCTATCAAGTTTATTTTATTAAACCCCAGCAGAGACATGAAGCAAGAGACTTTAGCCCAAGAGGTTTAGAGCCCAAGTGTTAGGGCCCATGATTTGTAAACCGCCATACTATGTAACTTGAGATGTAAGATGGAAAGAATAGAGACCGAGGCGGACACGTTTATGAGCCGGCCTTGGGACTCTGTAAACCGGACCGGGTGTCACCTCTTATATAAAGGGACGACCCGGCGACGGTTCAAGGCAGGAAACAACAGCTCGAGACACGGGCAAAGCGAATTTTCTCCCTGGTCATCGAAACCCTAGCAATATACACCAAACTAGACGTAGGCTTTTACCTTCATCGAAGGGGCCGAACTAGTATAAAATCCCTGTGTCCTTGTCCGCTTTAATCCCTTTATGCTAAGCCGTAGCGATGGCCTCACGACTAATTCCTTTTGCTAGGACATCTGCCGTGACAAAACCACGATAGTTGGCGCCCACCGTGGGGCTATCGCATGATGGTTTCGAGTTCTTGAAGGGCGGCTTTGAAGGACTCAAGGGCTATGTAGTGGGCCGGATGACTAAGAGTCATCGCGGCAAGATCTACATCGACGATGCAGGCTGGGGCCCCGAGGCCGATTCAATCGAATACGGGTACCGGGTCCCCTTCAGCGGCATCCACGTCTTCATCGGCAAGATCGGTGAACTGGGCCCTAAGCCGCACAGCTTCCCCAACATCGTCGAGCCGACTCAGCGTGCGAGACCTGCCCGAATTCAGCCCGCCATGAAGCACGTCTTCGTTGGAGCAGTGCATGGAGTACAAGTCGAGGACGGATCGGATTCTGGCGGCAAGACTATTGTCTATTCTGGCGACGAATCGTCCTTCGGAGAGACAGAATCTTTATATCTGCTGCAAGACGGGCGATCTGAGGGTAGTGCCGATGGTGACAGTATTCCGAACCCCCTCGATCTGCCAAACCGGGTTGCTGTCTTTATGGCCGGATCACAACCTATGCAACAGTCTTCAACTACAGCGGCGTTAACATCAGACGTGGTGGGGGCTAGGGCTGGAGATCCTGCCCCGTCACGAGCTGAAACTTTATCCGTCTTGGTCGATACTTTGACAGCGTTGTTAACAGGAGAGGTAGCACAGGCCAATAAGGAGCAGCATGATGCAGAGGTCGCTCAGGTGAAGAGCCGAATTGATCAAACCAAGTTGGACCTAGCTGCTGAGAAAACCAGGATGGCTTCAAAGCAGGCTGAGCTTGATGCTCGAGCCTATCGACTCATGTTGGATCAGACCGCTTCGCACGAGGTAATGATGAGAAGGCAACGGTCTCGCCTGCTACCGGGTTATGAGGCGAGGAACCTCTTTATCACGCCAGGAGCAGGAACAAGTAACCAGCCAGAGATAAACCGGGGAGGAGCGCCGGGCACAGGAGCGTCAGTCCAGCCGCCGGCCTCAGAGCCAACCCGTCAGGTTGTGCCATCATAGCATGTGCCCACCCCTCTGGGCCATTACTCCAACCCATTGGATATCATAGTCGCTGCCGCTTCACGACTGGCCACCCTTGCCATTGAAGGAACATCCCCATAGCAGTGGAGGCACGACGGGCCAGGGAGTTTTTGGAGACAGTGTTAACCCAACAGCAAGCTTATTCTCATTGCCGTGAGAGGATTCACTCAACCCCTCGCCCAAGCCGGAGTTACACTAGGCGTCTGGATGAGCCGGCCATGTCAAGCAGTGCACGAAGATGTAATCCGCCTAGGCAGGATAATCCGGCAGGAGACGCGAATGCTCAGAACATAGTGGATCAGGGCAGGCAACACCGGAAGGCCGAGTTAATAGCACAGTATGAAGCCCGTCAGGCGACGCCGGTTCGTCCATGTACCACAGTTGAACCGGGGGTTATGTCTAGCTCCCTGGGGGTGCCTTGTCTTACTCCCGCTTTGCGGAATGTGAAACCGCCCAAGGATTTCAAAGGACCATGCAAGGTGCATAATTACACGGCGGATCTGTCCCCGGAGGCATGGGTTGAGAGTTATTAGATGGCAATGGAGATGCTGGATGTGGATGAGGCAGCGTGCGCTAAGTATTTCACAATGATGCTGGAGGGCACAGCTCGCACTTGGCTGAAGGGCTTGCCACCCAATTATGTTGGATCATGGGCCGAATTGCGTCGCCGGTTTTTCAATAACTTCAAGGACACGTGTAAGCAACCAATGTTTGTCGTCGATTTAGCTACCTGCGTTCTAGGAGAGCATGAGTCTACAAGTAGTTGGGTGCGTCGAGTCTCAGAGATCCTGCATTCCTCCAATAGCATCAACCCAAGCACAGAAGTGGTAACCTTGGAAGGCAATTGCCGGTTTGAACCTTTGAAATTGAAGTTGGGACGGCTTAAACGTAATTGTGATGACATGGGGACGCTCATGGGCGCTTTAGTGAAGTATGCGGACTCTGATAATACCAAATACCCAGACGCCGATAGTGACAAGTCAGGGAAGGTAAACAAGAATGGTAAGGTGCCGCAGCCCAACCCGGCGAATCAAGGATACAACGGTAAGCATAAAGTGGATGGTAATTCGGATTTTCTGGCCAACACCAATGCTCAGGAGGATGGACAGCACCGCAAGGGTAGACCGCCCGCACGAAATGGGAGGCCGCCTATTAATCTGGAACGCCAGTTGAAGGTACCTTGCCCGAAGAACGGTACAGCAGAAAAGCCAGCTACACACCTCTGGAAGGACTATTTTATTATGCAGGAATTCATGAACCGGTCTTGGTACGATCACGGACCATCTGGCGGATCAGACCCCGGTTTTCAAGGGCACAATCAGCATAACCAACAGCACGGCCATGGCAGCTATAACAATCAGGGAAATCAACAGCGCCAGCAGCAGCAGCAATCCGGATATCAGAATAATCCGAAGGAGCTGAGCAGTGGGCAGTATCATGTCTTCACCACGAGCTTGTGTAAGCGTGATGAGAAAATTCACAAGAGGGCAGTACATTCTGTTTTACCGGCGGTGCCGCGTTACCTGCGTTGGTTAGAACAACCCATTGTGTGGATCAGAGAAGATCATCCGCCCCGGGTTGATAATCCTGGTAAGCTGGCTCTGGTTGTGGCACCTCAGGTGGGTGGCTACAAGTTTACCAGGGTGCTTATGGACAGAGGCAACATCATCTACATCTTATACTATGAGACTTTCTGGCGCATGGGGTTAACGGATAAGAAGCTTTGGCAGTCCAACACGATTTTTCATGGGGTGGTGCCCGGTAAATCGGCGTATCCAGTTGGCAAAATAGATTTGGAGGTCACTTTTGGAGATGAGCATGATTCCAGATCGGAGAACTTGACCTTTGAAGTGGTAAAGATCAAGATCTCGTATCACGCCCTATTCGGGCGGCCGGTTTACGCTAAGTTCAGGGCCAGGCCGTGTTATGTTTATCTACATCTCAAGATGTCGGGCCACAAGGGAACCATTACAGTCCATGGGAGTCGCAAGATTGCGTTGGAGTGTGAGGAAGGTGATGCAGCCTATGCTGAGGCAGTTTGTGCAACTGAGGAGCTAAAGTTTTATAAAGACAATGTTGATCCGGCAGATATGTCTCCGCTGAAGAAACCAACCACAGAGCATGATCCAGGCTTGAAGTTCAAGTCAGCTGAAGAGACAAAACAGGTTGACTTTGTTCTTGGCGATTCATCCAAGCAGTTCACCATCAGTGCTAACCTAGATCCAAAATAGGAAGGCGCGCTCATCGAGTTCATCCGTGAGAATTGGGACATTTTTGCATGGAAACCTTTTGACATGCCAGGTGTACCGAGGGAACTCGCTGAGCACACTCTTAACATAGATCCTAAGTTTAAACCGGTTAAGCAATTTCTACGCCACTTCAACGAAGAAAGGCGCAAGGCTATTGGAGAAGAAGTGGCTAGGCTCTTGGCAGCAGGCTTTATAGTTGAGGTTTTTCATCCAGAGTGGTTGGCTAATCCGGTGCTAGTGCTTAAGAAAAATGGCACTTGGCGAATGTGTGTCGATTAACAGATCTGAACAAAGCTTGCCCAACTGATCTGTTTGCCCTCCCCCGTATTGATCAGATCATTGATGCTACGGCAGGTTTTGAGCGGCTAAGTTTTTTGGACGCATATTCAGGTTATCATCAGATCAAGATGGAAGTTAAGGACCAGGAGAAGACGGCCTTTATAACTCCCATTTGGAGCCTTCTGCTATGTGTCTATGCCATTTGGGCTTAAGAGTGCTCTGGCAACCTATCAGCGATGTGTACAGAACTGCCTTCAAGGACAGATTGGGCGGCATGTTCATGCATATGTGGATGACATTGTGGTGAAATCCAGGAAGGAGGAGACGTTGATAACAGATTTGAAAGAGACCTTCGACAATCTCTGGGTTTATAAAATGATGCTTAATCCGGGTAAGTGTGTTTTTGGTGTTCTGGCAGGCAAGCTCCTGGGGTTCTTAGTATCGAACAGGGGAATCGAAGCTAATCCGGAGAAGATCAAGGCGATTACAACCTTGGCTAAACTGGCGTGCATCAACGACGTCCAACGCGTGGCGGGCCGTATTGCGGCGCTCAACCGGTTTATCAGCGGTTTGGGGGAGAAAGCTATCCCGCTTTATCAGATGATGAAAAGACAGATCGCTTTGTCTAGAGTGATGCTGCTGATGCTGTGTTTGAAGACTTGAAGTAGCAATTAGCAGAGCCACCAGTCCTTGCTGCCCCAGTTGACAATGAGCCGCTGTTGTTGTATGTGACTGCTAATGCCCATGCGGTAAGCATCGCCTTGGTGGTAGAGCGCAAGGAGGCAGGAAAAGAATATCTGGTTCAACGGCCGGTTTATTACATCAGTGAGGTGCTCATTGAATCAAAACAGAGATACCCTCATTGGCAGAAATTGGTGTATGGAGTCTTCATGGAAAACCGGAAGCTAAAGCACTATTTTCAAGGCCATCCAATCACTATTGTCAGTTCAGCTCCGTTGGGGGATATAATCCAGAACAGAGAGGCTACTGGTCGGGTTGCAAAGTGGGCCATTGAGCTTAGCCCGCATGGATTGAAGTGTGTGCCTCATACTGCAATAAAGTCCCAAGCATTGGTGGATTTCATCAACGATTGGACAGAGTTGCAAGCACCTGAGGAAAAGCCGGATCACACATATTGGACTATTCACTTTGATGGATCCACGCAATTGGAGGGCTCGGGGGCTGGAGTCGTGTTAACTTCCCCATGAGGTGATAAGTTTTGTTATGTCCTCCGTTTAATGTTCCATTATACTAACAATGCAGCTGAGTATGAAGCTCTTCTCCATGGTCTGCGGATGGCCAAGGAGATGAACTTAAGCTGGGTTAAATGCTTTGGCGATTCAGACCTGGTGGCACAGCAAGTATCTGGCAAGTGGGATTCCAAGGATTCACTCATGGCAGCATATCGACGAGAGGTAGACGTTGTTGCTGGACACTTCAAGGGTTATAAGGTGGATCATATAGACCGGCGAAAGAATGAAGCAGCTGACGCGTTAAGCCGGCTGGGTTCTCAGTGTAAACCGGTTCCACCCAATACCTTCTTGGATGTATTACACAATCCGTCGGTGCAATTACCTTCAGAAGAGGACTTGGCTGTTCCTGATCCGGAGGCACAGTTGGTCGCGGTGCTTCATGTTATTCCGGATTGGACGCTCCCCTACCTGGCGTACATGAACTGAGGTGAGTTACCAGAGGACGAAGTCTTGGCTAGATAGATAATCCTGTGATCCAAGTCAATGACTATTGTCAATGGAGAACTTCATCATCGTAGCGTCTCTGGGGCGTTTCAGCGGTGTGTGTCACCAGAGGAGGGCTGTGACATTCTTAAAGAGATCCATGAAGGAGATTGTGGTCATCATGCCGGTTCAAAATCTTTGGTGGCGAAAGCTTTTCGTCATGGGTTCTACTGGCTGAAGGCTCATGCCGACGCAAAGGACTTGGTCAGAAAATGTGATGCTTGCCAGAAATTCTAACGGAGTGCTCATATACCGGCGCATGAATTGAGGATGATTCCAATTACTTGACCGTTTGCGACTTGGGGGCTTGATATGGTTGGACCCTTCAAGAGATCCCAAGATAAGAAGACCCACCTTTTGGTGGCAGTGGACAAATTCACCAAATGAGTTGAAGCGGAACCAGTCAGTAAGTGTGACGCAGCAATGGCGGTTTAGTTCATCAAAAAGGTGATTTTCCGGTTTGGCTTTCCACACAACATTATAACTGATAATGGTACCAATATATCCAAGGGGGCTATGGAGGAGTTCTGTCAACGAGAGCACATCCGCCTTGATGTATCATCAGTAGCTCACCCTCAGTCTAATGGCCAAGCTGAGAGAGCCAATAAAGAGATCTTGAGAGGCATCAAACCCCGGCTTATGGTTCCTTTGCAGAGGACACCGGGTTGTTGAGTGGAGGAGTTACCTTCTGTACTATGGAGCATCAAAACTACACCTAACAGAGTACACGCCTTTCTTCATGGTATATGGAGATGAAGCGTTCCTCCCTAGTGATATCCGTCATGACTCGCCGCGGGTGGCGGCGTACGTTGAAGCGGATAACGAAAAAGCAAGGCAAGATGCATTGGACCAGCTGGATGAAGAACGGGACACGGCAGCAGCTCGATCGGCGATTTATCAGCAAGATCTGCGCCGGTACCATAGTCGTCGGGTTAAGACTAGGACGTTTCAAGAAAGAGATCTGGTGCTCCGGCTCAACCAAGACCAGACAGACATGCACAAGCTATCCCCACCTTGGGAAGGACCCTTTGTGGTCAGCAAGAACCTGCACAACGGATCATACTACCTCGTCGACGTTCGAGAACATAAGGACTCACGTACGGCGGAGGAGGAGACTAGACGGCCGTGGAACATCACTCTTCTTCGACCTTACTATGCTTGAGCCATAGGCTCCGCTTTATGTACATATCTTGACAATGTATATACTATGATCAATATAATAAACCGGCACCCCCGATAAAGCGGGGTATCAGCCGCCTTTTTTTCATAAGAGTGTCACATGGGGGCTTCTGTGTGCATGGGAGTTCCTATGGCCTCTTAAACCGGCGACCACATCGAGGCCATCATAAGAGCATAGCTTTGGTTGCTTCGGCAATTTCCACATGATGATGAGGGGCAAAAAAGAGTTTGATGCCTAGCACAACTCAAGCATAGGCCCCGACGAGCAATGCTCAAATGCTACCTGGGGGCTCCTGATGCAATACATCAACGAGTTGACAACCCTTGTAGTAAACACGGTTTGGAAGCTTGGTGTATACACCTAAAACCCTGGATTACCCTAACTGCATCAAGTAAGTCACTCCATCCAGGTGAACTTGGTACGACCCGTCGAACATACACACAAGTCAATCTATACAGACCCTGAACTTGGTAATGTTAAATTTACGATCATCAAGTGATTACACAAGTCAATCTTTACAAGATTTTTTGAACTTGGTAGCATTTGACATTGATGATTTGGTTAAGGACTGAGGACCATCTTAATAGGCTTTGCAAAATGGTTAATGACAGTAGCCTGGCAGCTCATAAAAAGCCTTGAATTTGGAGCCTGGCAGCTCGTAAAAAGTCTCGACTACATGGTCTTACTTGCCCAAAACTTTATTTTTATTTTTTATGTTTTATCAAATCTTTATCCTCAAGGTCATTGGTGTTTCAACCAAGTCCATCGATTCAAGGAGTGGATGACTATAAGTTGCCACTACATCTGTGTGTACAGAGTTATAGTCTGGGTTATAAACACCAGTACTAACTATAGCTAAACCGGAGTTCATCATAACCCGGTTCGGTTTTCATGACAAACCGACAAATAATCAAGGGAGTCATCGGCACTTACACCTTGAATCATTATTTCTTCCCGCCGGATTAAGGTTTATTGTGATACACTTAATCACAGGTATGATACATACTTATACTTTATACACAGTTCAAGTTATCAACTTAGATCATGTGCTTGGGCATTATGACACGTCCGGCGATAAACCGCTAGGACACTTTGAACATTGTTTTATGCAGAAACAGGTAGAATAAACCGTCAAAAGCATTGAAAGCAGGATATATTTAAGAAGTTGCCAATTGAAGCAATCTCACAAAATATAGTATGGGACAAACACAGAGTATCTCAGTTATCCTATTACAAGGCACGGGAAGGCCCAAAAGAATATCAGTTTTTTCTCGAAGTATTGAGACGTATAGGTAAACCGGCGCTGGTTTAAGATTCCGTGTCAGCTCGCCGTGAAGATTGAGGATCAGCTTGCTCTGGTTCTTCGGCGGTTTCTTCCAGCTGCTGGAAGTCAATAGTGGTCCAGTCAATCTTGGCCAGAGCTCGGAAATAAACTACGTCATTTATGAGGTCTGACGGATCAATGTCAAGAGCAAAGGTGTACTTACGGACGGGCGGAATAAGATTTTGAATATCATAAGACGGATGATCTGCCCGCATGTTCTCCACATCATAGCCTGGATGATATCTAGATAGATCGACTTCGTCAGCAATTTTGCTAGCTAGAGGCCGCATATCCTTGGTTAAGGCGCGTAAATCATCATGGGAAAAGGCTGATCCGTCTTCCTTCATGCTTGGGTAGCCGTTCATCGCCTCCGCCGGATCAAAATCGGTAACCCAAGCCTTCGCTTGAGTCAAACCCAGCAGAGCACCTGCTCTTGCGGATGACTTCTTTACCTCTATGAGGCGGGCAGGCAAAATGGACAGCTTCTCCAATGTACCTTGGATTGTGGTAGGAGCCGGTTTGTTGTGTGAGATAGCACTGTTAGCCCTTTGAGCGCCGGAATATAGCTGCTCCACCAGAGTGTATGCATCTTTCAATTTCTTCCGCACATCATCACCAAGATGAGTGATACGCCTCCCTGCGTTAAAATTATGAGTTAAACCGGAACGGTATAGGATGGCAAGGATTAGGGTTATGTTAACAGTACTTACCAATTATGGCGGACGTCATGTCATTTATTTGCTGCCTCAATCCGGACAGTTCCTCTGTCACTGGATTAAGGGCAGCCTCTGCACCATTGGTTTTCTTCTCCAAAGCAGCCTTTTCAAACTCCCAGCCGGACCGCTTTGTTTCAAAGTCTTTTTTCAGTTTCTCTATACTGGCTAAGGCAAGTGCCAGTTCGTCCTTGACCTTAAGAGCAGGAGTTTCTTGGAACTTCAAAGTGTCCCGGAGCTCGGTTACTTCAGAGTTTTTTGGTTTAAATCAGCTTGGCAAAAGGAAGGCATATTATATATTCATGAGGCATTTTCAGTCAAAGTCCCAAGCACATAACAAGTTATGCACTTGACACTTGGGGGCTAATGTACATTTGCAGTGAAAACAGGTATTATTCAGACAAGTCCCAAGCACATAAACAAGTTATATACTTGGCACTTGGGGGCTAATGTGACATTGCTCTGAATACAAATGGAAGTCCCAGTTCATCCTAAAGGAAGTAAATCGGCCCTTAGGGGCTACACATGTGCAAAACAAAGCTATCTACTGGATCTACTGAAGTCCCGATTCACCCTCAAAGGCTAAACTGGCACTTGGGGGCTACGATGGAGTAAAGATACAGTTTCAAGACGAAAGCAGAAATAGAGGACAAGAGAAAGGAGAAGTTACCTCATAACGCTCCTTCATCAAGTTTACCAATCCAGCTTCATATCGCGGCTGGTATGTAGCCGGTTTAAATATCCGGAATGAAGCTCCTGGGCGCTGAGTTGAGTGTAGCTGGACAAGTCAGTACTCCACTTGCCCTTGTCCTTCTTGAGAAATTCTTCCTTGTCTGTATGCTTGGTCAAAGCAATAGGATCCCCAGGAGTGGTAAAGCCGGTCCCAGTGATTTCAACATCGCCAGGTGAAGCGGCCGCTTGTTTAGGAGGACTAACAGGAGCAGGGCTAGCCCGGGCAGGGCTGGCCGGTTCAAGGTCACGGTCCATTGGATTGCTCCCCTGATTAACAAAGACGTCTTGATCCATAGGAGGACGGTCATCATGCAGAATCTCAATGTTATCTTCCGAAGGTTTAGCAAGCATAGGATCTTATGCCGGTTCAGGAGTAGTATAATCAACTGCCGGTTTACTCAGTTTGGCATTTTTGCTAGGCTTGGGCATACTGTGAAAAGTTAAAAGATAAGGAAAATCAGAAGAATCAAGAACAAGTGTTAAACCGGGAAAAGCAAAAAGCAGCTTACCCAGGAACAGTCTTGAGGGGAGGGATCTGAGTGGCTGTTGATTCGCCAGAAGAAGAGAGAGGAGTTTCCTGATAATTCGAATCAGACAGATTAAGGGGTTGTCGAATAAGACCTGCTTTGGGGTAAAGAGCAGTTGGAGTGAGTAAAACCTCGGAACGACGCCTCCAAGCTGGAGTGTGCGTTAATCCAGTGGATTCAATTGCATGGTCACTATGGCGAGTGGTGCGGCGAGCTTCATGTTGCTGCTTCTTCAAAAGAAAGTTTGGATCCAGATAAGCATAAGGATAAGAAAATTGAAATTTCTGGACTATCCGACGAATTTTTGGTGGTGGCAACAGTTCTGAATTGGAGGAAAGAGTGATTACCTCAACTTCGACCGCTTTACTGCCTTCAGCGTGACCCTGGGAACAGTCATTATTAATAAAAATGCAGACAAAGGAAAGGCAAGGAAATCAAAGGAATAAGGTGGTACCTCAGAGGCCGGATTATCTTCTTCCGCATTGGATCCCGATGCGGCGGTGTTCTTCTTCTTGTTTCTTTTGAGAGCTTGGGTCTTTTGGCGAGCTGCCTTCGCCGTTTTATCTTGGGTTTTCCTTTTCCAGAAAGGGTCGTTGTCCTATTGAAAAGAAATAAAGACATTTTAAGACAAGTGTTGTAGATGGATTAAAGCAAAGCAATATAACAGAGAAGAGATTCTTATCGATGGTGGTTTGTTGGTTGCACAGAAAAGAGCTAGGCCGGTCTGACTTCAAGCTTCTAGAGGTAAATTCAGAAGCTTCTTGACAGATTCATTGATCTCAACCTCTGATAGCACCGCCTTTGTGTGGCGCAAAGGATCCTTGGGATTCCTAGTATACTCACATATTAAACTGAAATGCCGGCTTAGTGGGGGAACACTCCAGGAAAGCCAGCAGCAGACGAAATCAACCCATGTCAGACCGTTGGCCATAAAGGCCCTGAGCTTTGAAAGCTGAGGGGCATACTAAGCCCGTTCCTGGGCACTTAGCCGCTGTGGAAAAGGGTGGTTCTCTGGAAGACGGTGGGAGCGCCAACCCGGCAAGGGATTTTCATCTTCCGATGAAGTGTCTACGCAGTAAAGCCAAGTCTGGTTCCAATCCTTGGGATGGTTGTGGATAGTGGCATGAGGAAAACTAACATCCTTCCTTTTCTGAATAGACATCCTACCAAGTTCAGTGTTCGGTCCGTCATGAAGTTCAGTACGACGGTTTAGGTGAAAGAAATCCCGGAATGGCTCCACTAACGGCTCCTCTTGCAGATAAGCTTCACAAAAGACTTGGAAGTTGCAAATATTTGATATAGAGTTGGGGCCAATATCTTGTGGATGAAGCTGGAAGTTTGCTAACACATCAAGAAAGAATTTTGACCCGGGAGGGTTGAATCCCCGAGCCAAGTGATCGAAGAAGACGACAATTTCTCCTTCTTTGGGCTTTGGAGGACATTCTGATCCGGGAGCCCTCCAGTGAAGGACATTCTTTGGGCCTAAAGCGGCAATTGAGGCCATTTTTTCTCTAAATCATCCTCAGTGATCCGGGATTGAACCCAGTTGCAAGAGACAAATTGATTGGCTTGGGTGGTCATTTTTTGGAAGGAAAAGGCTGAAAATGCAATGAAGATCCAGTTTATAATCTAAGCAAGTTTAAACCGGCAGGCTTTATAAAGGTACTGGTCTAGACGGCGGTTTAAGAAGGGGCCTAATGGTATCTATCGGATTAAAGTATCTGAAAACATCTATAGCAGTGACATTTGCCGGATTATAGAATCTGGTAAGGCTAAACCGCCGACAAGGGTAAATAATATACAGATTTGAAGTGTGGATAAACAGTTTTCGCATGGGCAGTAATAAAAATACAGATCTACGTCACGTTAAAATTTCCGAGATATTCAAGTTGTATTTAGCAGGCGCGATGAAGGTCCTAGCAGATTCAATCTAACTAGTCGTATTGGGAGAGATAAAGCCACAATGGAGGAGCGGAGTTGCTCTTACGATTATCTGACTCGGAAAATAAGATCCACGACGAACTACTGGATATGGCGGAGAACTACGAAGAACAGGGGCCTATCCACGAGCTCGTATGAGGGAACTCTAAAACTAAGATCTATGAACGGGGAAGAAGAGGATGTACCTGAGGCGACGAGTGTGGAGAAGCGCTGGCGGATCTCTGGAAACAATCAGGTTGATGCAGCGGCCGGACTTGACGAAGATGCAGAGCTCGACGAACGGCGGCAGAGCTCGAGTGGGGGTAGACAGAGGAAGAAGAAGAGGCCAGGGGGGAAAAGAGATGCCCCCTGCCCTATTTATAAGCCAAAGGGATAAAACGGCAGCCACGGGAATAGAGGAGCTGAAAAAGTGGATATGGACGATACTGTCGCCTCGATCTTCAAAGCTTTAATGAATAAAAAATAAAAAACAGGTACAAGTATTAAATGTGCAGATGACATCATGGTGGTTTAAAGCGATCTGAGGAGATGATGTCACGCCGGTTCATGAAGCATTTGAGGATGCAGAAGGGACGATCTGTACAAGACTTTGAAGATTGACATGAACAGGTTCAAATCAATCTGGGGCCTAATGTCAGGGATATTACTACCATGGATAAATCGCCCAGGAGGGGCCGGTTTATGTTATCAAGTTTATTTTATTAAAGCCCAGCAGAGACATGAAGCAACAGACTTTAGCCCAAGAGGTTTAGAGCCCAAGTATTAGGGCCCATGATTTGTAAACCGCCATACTATGTAACTTGAGATGTAAGATAGAAAGAATAGAGACCGAGGCGGACACGTTTATGAGCCGGCCTCGGGACTCTGTAAACCGGACCGGGCGTCACCTCTTATATAAAGGGACGACCCGGCGACGGTTCAAGGAAGGAAACAACAGCTCGAGACACAGGCAAAGCGAATTCTCTCCCTGGTCATTCAAACCCTAGCAATATACACCAAACTATACGTAGGCTTTTACCTTCATCGAAGGGGCCGAACTAGTATAAAATCCCTGTGTCCTTGTCCACTTTAACCCCTGTAAGCTAACCTGTAGCGATGGCCTCACGACTAAGTCCATTTGCTAGGACATCTGCCGTGACAAAACCACGACAGTGTTGGCGAAGGAGGAGACACTATCCTAGTTGGCCAGTGCAAAACATATTCTTACTAAATTGAAAGCATAGGTGAATAAGACGAGCCTGGATGATCTCGCTTAGGGAAATGAATACATTGTTCCAATATTGTTCTTATGAAGTTGACCTAGCTATATGTTGTACCGTGCTGTTTTCAAGTGGCTATCGTACTGTGATGTTAAAATATATTTATGTGCCTGATATGAAATTGCCAAACAGCTGTTCGATATGAAATGTGAATTAGCGTAATATTGGGATTATTAATTGTAAACAAATAAACCTGCTAAATGTGCCATGGAACTTTGCAAACAGTTCTAGCAGTAAAGGCGCTTGTGATGATAGCCCAATGCAACACAGTTTTCTTCATCAAATCGTGTGTGATGTAGTTCATAAAAGCAAACTGTTAACCATGGAAGAGCAGGTGTGATAGTTACATCTATCAAAAAAAAGCCTATAAATAAACCTGTGTGGGATGTACATACAAATAGAAACGTTTTCCCTGGATTGACTATGTTGGATGTACATTGTGAAGCCCCCGATTTGACCGTACACTAATCATGCACGCAAATGTGTACGACCAAGATCAGGGACTCATTGGAAGATATCACATGTCAGGACCCCGATACTAAGTCACACAGGTCTAGCATGTAACACATCATATCACTTTGCGGCCTCACGCACGGTATCCCCACGGGTGCCACCTTACCTGGCCCGGGACCGTTTGCGCATTTTGGCACACGTATATGATTGTGTCTCTAGCATCCATATGACAGAGAACCCGGGCCGACAAGACTAGCTATAAACCAAAAATGGCGCTAAATTACAGAGACATGCATACATGACCCAGCAACGAACGTGTCAGTCATCAACGTATGAACCCAAGTCGTAGCAAGCTATGAGGACTTAATGGAACAACGCATGACATTTCCCCTAAGGGACAGACACAGGAACGAAGAAGGACACATGCCGGCCAACCTAAGTGTTCCGGAGCAGTAGCAAGCTACCAAGGCTCAGTGGAAGCACTAGGAGGCATTTCCCTATAAGAAAGGCTACCAAGGGTAAACAACTAGGTGTCGGATCCCACACATAGCCATACACATTGGACGTATGCATAACATGCAAGTATGTGCTGTACAACATTGCATCACAACATATCTCAACAACTCATATAGATAAAGGCCCATAAGAGCCATCATAGCATTTATTACTAACAGAGGTCACATAACCCAACATATAGAGCATACAGGCAACAGAAGCATAACATGTATGAGTGCATACAACTACAAATGAAAAAGGCTGAGAAGCCTGACTATCTACAAGACCCTCCCAAGGGTACAAGATCGTAGCAGAGGTAACAAGCTAAACGTCGAAGTCCACGCGGAACCACTAGTGAGACTGAAGTCTCTCTGCAAAAACATAAATTAAGCAAACGTGAGTACAAAGGTACTCAGCAAGACTTACATCAGAACTAGCTACATATGCATCAGTATGAACAAAGGGGTGGTGGTGTTTGACTGTAGCAAGCCAGCTTTGACTCGGTGGCTATCCTGAACTACGACTGCAAGTAACTCTTTGAGGTGGTGCACACGAGTCCACATATTCACCAACCAATACACCACTATGGATCCGCTTCCGTCTCCCTACGAAAAGGCCATCCATAGCACTCACACTTATCTTGCGTGTTTTAGAGTATCCACTTTCACTTGTCTATGAACTGTACAGGTAACCCAGAAGTCCATTACCGCGGACACGACTATTCGAATAGATCATATATATAACCCTGCAGGGGTGTACTTCTTCACACACGCTCTCACCACTTACCGTCGTTTACACGACATGTACTCGGCAACCTTCAAGCGGAAGCCCAGCGAGGGTGTCGGCCACGACTGGACTAACCACACAAGTCCCTAGTCCAGGTTTATCACCTATTTGGGTTCCATCTGTGGGGAGATCCGACCGGGGTGTCGCTCACGGCCCCAAACGATGTGTACTGGGTTCCCGAGCCACGAAAGGGGCGACCGGTACACCGTGCCACGTACCTGCCGCGTCACAGCCCACCCCGAAGTTCAGCGCTGCGCACGACCTCCAGTAAACTACAAACACCAGAAACTAGTTGCAACTCCTGGACAGAGGACAAGGGCAGTTGATAAGTCGAGGGAGTCAATTAAGGATCCCAATGTGTGGTAGTAGCTGTTTCATGAATCACAAACACAAAACTCAGTTCCTGAGGACGGCTGCAATGAGACAACCCACCATGTACTCCTACATGGCCTCTCATCGCTACCTTTACCAAAACAGGTTCATACACTTAGCTCTTAACAGTAGTACATGTTCACCACATTCCAATTCATCCCCGATGAATCAGACCTGACACAACTCAAAGAAATAGCAGGCATAACCAGAAAGCATGAATGAGTAGGCACAACATTGCTCAAACAACTCCTACTCATGCTAGTGGGTTTCAACTATTTACTGTGGCAATGACATGTCATGCAGTGGAAAAAAGTTCAACTACCACAGCAGGTAACAGTTGAAGCGTTGTTGTCCTAATGCAGTAAAAGAGAGCAAGAGCGAGAGAGTGGGATTGTATCGGAATGCTCAATGAGATTTTGCTTGCCTGGCACTTCTGAAGATATCAGTGGGTCTTCATCCGTGTCATCAATCACATCGTCGGGACCACGTCTATCGAGAGGGGACAAAAACTGGCAACAGAGAAAGAAACACAATCAATGCAATGCACAGTATGATGCATGACCATGACATGTCATTATAATGTGATTTGAGCTAATGCAACCAGCAGTGATTTAATGAAGTTGATTTGAACCAAAGGTTTAAATTCAAACTCCATATGTGATTATTCAAATGCCATTTAATTGATTTGACCTGATCAGCAGGTTTAACTTGTTCAAACATGAATGAAAACGCCATAAACAGATTCCTCAATTTTTTTTGATCATTTTTCATATATAAATTATTTTCATTGGAGTTATAGATTATTTTCTGTGATTTTTAGAAGTTTTGGCTATTTTCTGAAATAAATATATCATTTAAGATTTATTTTAAATTCCATAAAACACTACCGCGTCAGCATGACGTCTGTGTGACGTTAGCAGGTCAACAGGGCGGCTAGGGTCAAACCTGACTTGTGGGGTCCACACGTCAGTGACACAACTAGCTAACAGGGTTAGTTAGTTTTAAACTAACACTAACTGAACTGTCAGTGGGGCCTGGGCCCACCAGTCATTGACCCAGCTAGATAACTAAGTTAATTAACGCTAACTAACCAGGGGCCTGGGCCCACACATCAGTGAGCCAGGGGCTAATCCTACTTTAATTAAACCTAAGGTAGGTAATTACCAGGGGGCTGGACCCACATGTCAAAGACCCAGGGGGAGTCAAACCCCTGGTTAGACGGGTCAAACTGGCCGGCGGCTCGCCGCCGATGAGTGCCGAGACAGCGGGGAGCGTCGGAAAACACCCAGAAGGCACCATTCGAGGCGCGGTTTGAAGCTACGGCTTGCTGGCGCTCCCGCGCATCCAACGATGGTGGTCGCCGGGCCTGGGGCGGCCGGAAACGACGACGGAAAGCAGCGCGGCGGTGGCCGGAGCTTGGGCGTCGATGAAGACGGCGCCACAGAGCACGGGAGGGGGAACTAGTGGTGGTGTTCGTCTCCTAGGCGTATGCAGAGCTTGTTTATGGGTTCGAACGCGAGTGGCAGCAGCTGTGGCCGCGCGGTGACATGAACGGCGGCGACGAGCTCTCGGTTCCGGTGGACATCAGGGCTAGAGGAGGAAAACGACGGCGGGGAGAAAGGTATTCTAGGGCGTCCGGCGTCATGTGGCTCGGAGGAGAGGACCAGGGCATCACGGCGGAGCTCGGGGGCGCGTCAGAGAGGCTCGGAGATGGCTGTGGCCGTGGGGGAGCTCGTCGGCGGCGATGGCTGCGTTTGGTTGCGCTCGTGGAGGGAACTGGAGGGCGAAGGAGACAGCAGAGAGTGAGGGAGAGGAGCGAGGGGCCACGAGGCGTCTCTATGGCATCGCTAGAAGGTCCGGGGAGGAAGCAGGAGGTGGCCAGAGCAGCGTCAGTGCTCGCCACGCACCTGGTTGTCCTCCTAGCAGAGGAGGAAGATGACAAGGGGCGCTGGGGGGGCTGGACCGGCCACTTGGGCCGCCAGGTGGGCTGCACAGGTGAGTTGGCCTAGGTTAGTCTCTCTCTCTCTCTCTCTCTCTCTTATTTTTGTTTTCTATTTTCTGTAGACTTTAGGGCTTTATTAAAAATGCCAGGGCTACTGTTTGGAGTAAATCCAACAGTAAACATTTTAGCTTATGATTATCTGAGCATTTAAAATAATTTATAGAATTTAAATGCCCAAATGCAAATAGAGTATGATTTAATTCAGAGCCCAAATATGTCATGGAAAAACGTGCATCACCTCTGGTTACTGTTTATAGTATTTTCCATAAACGATGAACATTTTTGAAAGCCATTTGGATTTACTGAAAATATTTTAGTTGAACCTAGTGAATTCCTTTGATGCTAGGGTTTAGGCAATCCCCATTTCAAGTTTCTTTCAATATTAAACATGATGCACATGATCATGCAGAGTCATGCAAAGGCTAGGCTATAGGGATGTGACAACTCACCCCCACTAAATAAGAATCTCGTCCCGAGATTGAAGACGTGAGGTAAGAAATCAGAGGGGACACTAACTAACACAATCTTCATGATCCAAGTGTCCTTCATATAAGTGTTGATTGCTTGGCTCATGTTGATCCTGGCATCCTTGCTTCCGAGGTCTTTGTCCAACACGGTGACGACGAAAGAAACTCTGTGGTAATTGATCTTATGAAAGATCGAGCAACTCAAGATCAACTCATGGAGTGAGACATTGAAACATCTCTTGAGCTGAGACGCGGAACACACATCCAAAGGGATGAAGTGAAACAAACGATGAAGGTCCACTTATTGGCAATAATTCCACACCTACGAAGATGGTGATCGAGGTCACCAGACGGGGCACCTTAGAGAAGGTGACGCGTAGAATTATTCCCTTAAGTGGCAAAAAGAATTACTTTTGATATAGAGATCATTGAAATTCTCTATACCAGCCTAAGGCAATCACAAACGATCGTTTGACTGAGTTCGAGAGAACGACATACTCCAACTAGCATGGATGATGTGGACTACCTTGTTCAAGACAGTATAATGGTGACTTTTGATTATCACCGGAAATGGATGGAACCCACGGTAAAATGGCACATTGGCGGTACAAGCTGGGAACAAAATGCAAATGCTGGGAATGATTCTGGTAACTAGGAAGAAACCCAACAGTAGAGAGTGAATCTACTCTTTGAGAGGTTATTGCATAACCGAAGAGACTAGGAGCAATCCCAGTTAGTGTCGATGATAACACCTAGTGCTTGTGTGTGCTCTCAAGAACTTGAGCATTCCCATATTCATCAAGGTTTTACCAATATCCGTTTCAAGGATCCTGGAAACACAACATACGACCATGATGAATAGCGCTGGACGATGCAGATGCAAAGGAAGATACCACTTTCTCAGATTTCACCTTAGCGGAGTCAAGGGAAAAATCTGGATGATCGACAGAGATACATTTAGCACTCCGCTTCCAATGTTCTCCTTGGTGTACTAGGTACCACAGTCAATTGCTTAAAAGCATCAACATGGCCATCAAGTAAAGGTCGGACTTCGGGAGCACAAAAGTCCATAAGGAACAACTAGGGAGTAAATCCTACGACATCCTTATGGGAGGTGGCCAACTTCTTCAATCAAGATACTACAACAATAGATCTTCCGACTGGGTGTGTTGGCAACGACATCTACTTTACCCGTTATCGAGAGACCAATATTATAGTTCTTGGAAAAGGATCCAACCATCATATCTTCCTGAGATTCAATTCTGGTTGGTGTCAGGATATTCCAGACTCATCGAGTCTAGAAAGAAAAAAATGAAAGTTTGCAACCCAAATCGACGAGACGACGTTGCGAGATTCTCGAGAATGAACTATGATAGCAAGCTCCAAAACATGAGCTGGTTCTACTACAAACATGTGAACACGTTGTCCCAGACAAGCATGGCCACGTAGTAATCTTATAATAAAATACTATCGAGTTCAGGTGGGGAACCATCATCAAGGATAGATAAGTCCTAACATAAGTCATGATTCTTAAGAAGGAACTTCTTCTCCTTGAACAAATCTATCAGTGGCTTGGTGTGCTAGGGATACATACGGAATGAAGATGATCAGTCTATTAGACCATAGAATACTTCGCACGTATGCATGACTGAATTGGGATGATTCCAGAGGAGGTAAAAACAAGCTTTCTCAAATTCACGGTGGCAACTTGCATCAAATGCTCATGAATTAGAGGAAGTCACTTCTTTCATTCGCACATATGCTTCATGAATGGGACATGAAGATAATGCTTATAAGTTTCCAATACTAACTTAAATGTTCGACATGACTCATGATCAAGATAAACGATGTTGATGGGCTCAACAACGGGTCATCGAGATATCCATGAAGATGGAATTCCACAATTTATATGAACAAGATGGTAGCATTGGTCAGAGCAAGAGATATAATGAGGTATGCTCAAGGGACATCCACGAGTAAGACAACGTTACGAACATCATTCGTTCTGATTTGATTTCATGATTGCCCATACTCAAATCAAAGTTTTGTCAAGACAATGGATCCAACAACTGATCACAAGGATTAATCGATGAAGATATCATCTTTCTCCAACAAACACACAAACACCAGGATATCCCTTTTGCAATGAACTAAGTTAGATCAAGCTTTTATCTTCCAACTCTCCAAGTTGTTGTTTAGCTTAACCAACTAGTTAAGGGTATCCAACACAGATTGTAGGAGAAGGGGTGGTTTATAAGAAAACCAACTTGATCATGAACTCAGCATAGCAGTGAGGGAACAACCTGGTAATACTTTCGAGAAGATATTCGGAAAATCACGAACCACCGATATGTTAAGAAGCTCGAGAACAATCTTGCTTTTCAGGTCAAGACGATATCATCAAAAGAGCGAGAGATTGACACAATCCTAACTCATTGATCGAAGAGTGCACCACAAAAATGGACTAGGTAGCACGATCAATCATTACAATGATGATTCAGTAACCATCATGCTAAGAATGAGATTATCGTCCATTATCTACCAAGTAACGGAGTTCCTAGCAGTATTGATTTCACATATCACAATTCACTTGTCAGTATTCCGGTTACAATAACACGGAGACCGAGAATGAATGATGATGGCGAGGAGTATTACTGTATCAAAAGTTCATGGAGGTGGTGCAATTCCCATGACATTCTTGACATAAAGGAGGGTAACACTCAAGGTAGAGCAGAGCAAAAGCTGGATGGTATTTTGATCTGCGGAATACAACTGCTTTGACCCAATCCTAGATATGGATGAGGTACTGGAGTTTGTTTCTCCTAGTCATTCTGAAATAGAATGGATTGACGGACCATAAGAATAATATGCATCGATGGCACAAATGCACAACTACTCTTTTCTATCAACTGATAGACGAAGGCCGGAATACAACTAAAAGGGAGACAACTCAAAGGAACATATAACTTCCTGAGTTGTGGATGCATAGATTAATATGTTGAACTAGTCCAACATATTTCTTCCAGATAACCCATGCAGAAAGGTAGGACTGGCAGAGTAACAATATGAATGGAGTACTACTCAAGAGTACTCTTATTGTGATATTTTGGTTCGGGAGAACTTCTGCCAAGGATGGTTCATGGTATTGAAAGAATGATATAACATGGACCTCGAGGACTATCACAAGTTTACTAATATCCTAAAGGAACGAGCTAACACTATCAACATGAAGTAAGTAGGGTGAATCTCGGGTTCAAGAACCCAAGAGTAGAATGCCTACTAACTAAATGGCATCACATGATGCTTTCGAGAATAATGGCCAGAATCATCACACTGGGAATATAAAGCATTGCTAGATTACTGGTGATCTTCTAAGACACCTAGGGTCATAGTAATAGCTCCAACCTATATGTCGAGGCAACGGAGTATCTCAACACACCGACTAGTGTGGTTAAGCTGGCCTAAAAGGACATTAAGAACAGGTAGGAATGATTTGCAAATGCATCAGATTGTAGAGACTTGGGATGACTCGGACAGCATAATGGCTGTAATTGCTCAAAATATTTGAGAGATCCTGCCAAAAGGTGGCATAACCACTCAACATCACAACAACAAGATTCCAAGACCAACTATCAACACACGAAGGTAGAAGAAACTGAACTAAGGGTTGAATCCACAATTAACATGATCTTGATAGACAAAAGAGGAAGCCTAGTTCCTTATTACCCGTAGAAAAGAAGAGGACGGCTCAGATCAGAAGGTCATAAGGTAAAGGAGTAAAAGAGCCTTACGTTCCCTTCCACAAACAATTCCCTTACATAACTAAAGAATTTCTAGACAAGACTTCGACCAGTTTGGCTTACTAATCCTACAGGCAGTCAGGCTCTGATACCAAAGATGTCAGGTCCACGATCCTAAGTCACACAGGTCTAGCACGTAACACATCATATCACTTTGCGGCCTCACGCACGGTATCCCCACGGGTGCCACCTTACCTGGCCCGGGACCGTTTGCGCATTTTGGCACACGTATATGATAGTGTCGCTAGCATCCATATGACAGAGAACCCGGGCCGACATGACTAGTTATAAACCAAAAGTGGCGGTAAATTACAGAGACAGGCATACATGACCCAGCAACGAACGTGTCGGTCATCAACGTATGAACCCAAGTCATAGCAAGCTACAAGGACTTAAAGGAACAACGTGTGACATTTCCCCTAAGGGATAGACACAGGAACGAAGAAGGACACATGCCGGCCAGCCTAAGTGTTCTGGAGCAGTAGCAAGCTACCAAGGCTCAGTGGAAGCACTAGGAGGCATTTCCCTATAAGAAAGGCTGCCAAGGGTAAACAACTAGGTGTCGAAACCCACACATAGCCATACACATTACACGTACGCATAACATGCAAGTATGTGCTGTAGAACATGGCATCACAACATAACTCAACAACTCATATAGATAAAGGCCTAGAAGAGCCACCATAGCATTTACTACAAACAGAGGTCACATGACCCAACATACAGAGCATACAGGGAACGGAAGCATAACATGTTTGAGTACAGACAACTCCAAATGAAAAAGGCCGAGAAGCCTTACTATCTATAAGACCCTCCCAAGGGTACAAGATTGTAGCTGAGGTAACAAGCTAAACGTCAAAGTCCACGCGGAACCACTAGTGAGACTGAAGTCTCTGCAAAAACATAAATTAAGCAAACGTGAGTACAAAGGTACTCATCAAGACTTACATCAGAACTAGCTACATATGCATCAGTATGAACAAAGGGGTGGTGGAGTTTGACTGCAGCAAGCCAGCTTTGACTTGGTGGCTATCCTGAACTACGACTGCAAGTAACTGTTTGAGGTGGCGCACACGAGTCCACATATTCACCATCCAATACACCACTATGGATCCGCTTCTGTCTCCCTACGAAAAGGCCATCCATAGCACTCACGCTTATCTTGCGTGTTTTAGAGTATCCACTTTCACTTGTCTATGAACTGTACAGGTAACCCAGAAGTCCATTACCGCGCACACGGCTATTCGAATAGATCATATATATAACCTTGCATGGGTGTACTTCTTCACACACGCTCTCACCACTTACCGCTGTTTACACGACATGTACTCGGCAACCTTCAAGCGGAAGCCCAGCGAGGGAGTTGGCCACGACCTGACTAACCACACAAGTCCCTAGTCCAGGTTTATCGCCTATTTGGGTTCCATCCATGGGGAGATCCGGCCGGGGTGTCGCTCACGACCCCGAGCGACGTGTACATGGTTCCTGAGCCACCAAACGGGCGACCGGTACACCGTTCCACGTACCTACCATGTCACAGCCCACCCCTAGGGTCAGCGCTGCGCACGACCTCCAGTAAACTACAAACACCAGAAACTAGTTGCAACTCCTAGACAGAGGACAAGGGCAGTTAATAAGTCGAGAGAGTCAATTAAGGATCCCAATGTGTGGTAGTAGCTGTTTCATGGATCACAAACACAGAACTCAGTTCCTGTGGACGGCTGCAATGAGACAACCCAGCATGTACTCCTACATGGCCTCTCAACGCTACCTTTACCAAAACGTGTTCATACACTTAGCTCTCAACAGTAGGACATATTCACCACATTCCAATACATCCCCGATGAATCAGACCTGACACAACTCTAAGCAATAGCAGGCATAACCAGAAAGCATGAATGAGTAGGCACAACATGGCTCAAACAACTCCTACTCATGCTAGTGGATTTCGACTATTTACTGTGGCAATGACAGGTCATGCAGTGGAAAGGGGTTCAAGCATGTAACAGTTGAAGCGTTGTTGTCCTAATGCAGTAAAAGAGAGCAAGATCGAGAGAGTGGGATTGTATAGGAATGCTCAATGAGGTTTTTCTTGCTTGGCACTTCTAAAGATATCGTTGGGTCTTCATCGGTGTCATCGATCACATCGTCGGAACCACGTCTATCGAGAGGGGACAAAAACCGGCAACAAAGAAAGAAACACAATCATTGCAATGCACAATATGATGCATGACCATGACATGGCATTATGCTTTGATTTGAGCTAATGCAACTAGCAGTGATTTCAATAAAGTTGATTTGAACGAAAGGTTCAAATTCAAATGCCATATGTGATTATTCAAATGCCATTTAACTGATTTGACCTGGTCAGCAGCTTTAACTTGTTCAAACATGCATGAAAATGTCATAAACAGATTCCTTGAATTTTTCTGATCATTTTTCATATATAAATTATTTTCATTGGAGTTATAGATTATTTTCTGTGATTTTTAGAAGTTTTGGCTATTTTCTGAAATAAATAAATCATTTAAGATTTATTTTAAATTCCAAAAAACATTACTGCGTCAGCATGACGTCTGTGTGACGTCAGCAGGTCAACAGGGCAGCCAGGGTCAAACCTGACGTGTGGGGTCCACACGTCAGTGACACAACTAGCTAACATGGTTAGTTAGTTTTAAACTAACACTAACTAAACTGTCAGTGGGGCCTGCGCCCACCAGTCAGCGAGTCAGCTAGATAACTAAGTTAATTAACGCTAACTAACCAGGGGCCTGGGCCCACATGTCAGTGAGCCAGCGGCTAATCCTACTTCAATTAAACCTAAGGTAGGTAATTAGCAGGGGGCTGGCCCCACATGTCAAAGACCCAGGGGGAGTCAAACCCCTGGTCAGACGGGTCAAACTGGCCGGCGGCTCGCCACCAGCGAGTGCCAAGACGGCGGGGCACGTCGAAAAACGCCCACAGGGCACCATTTGATGCGCGGTTTGAAGCTACGGCCTGCTGGCGCCCCCGCGCATCCAACGATGGTGGTCGCCGGGCCTGGGGCGGCCGGAAACGACGACGGCGAGCAGCGCGGCAGCGGCCGGAGCTCGGGCGTCGATGAAGACGTCGCCACAGAGCACAGGAGTGGGAACTAGTGGTGGTGTTCGTCTCCTAGGCGTGTGCAGAGCTCGTTTATGGGTTCGGACGCGAGCGGCAGCAGCTGTGGCCGCGGCGGTGACATGAATGGCGGCGACGAGCTCTCGGCTCCGGTGGACAGCGGGGCTAGAGGAGGAAAACGATGGTGGGGAGAGAGGGATTCGGTAGAGGAGCTCAAGGCGGGGTCGTCAGTGATCTCAGCGGGCTCGGGGATGGCCTGGTGATGATAAATCGGTCGACGACGGCCGTCGGTGCAGAGGGCGATGATAGCGTCGACGACGGGACTCCAGGGCATCCGGTGTCATGTGGCTCGGAGGAGAGGTCCGGGGCATCACGGCGGAGCTCGGGGGCGCGTCGGAGAGGCTCGGAGATGGCTGTGGCCGTGGGGGAGCTCGTCGGCGGCGACGGCTGCGTTCGGTTGCGCTCGTGGAGGGAACTGGAGGGCGAAGGAGAGAGCAGAGAGTGAGGTAGAGGAGCGAGGGGCCACGAGGCGTCTCCGTGGCATCGCTAGAAGGTCCGGGGAGGTAGCAGTAGGTGGCCAGAGCAGCGTCGGCGCTCGCCACGCTCCTGGTTGTCCTCCTGGCAGAGGAGGAAGATGACAAGGGGCGCTTGGGGGGGGGGCTGGGACGGCCACTTGGGCTGCCAGGTGGGCTGCACAGGTGAGCTGGCCCAGGTTAGTCTCTCTCTCTCTCTCTCTCTCTCTCTCTCTCTCTTATTTTTGTTTTCTAATTTCTGTACACTTTAGGGCTTTATTAAAAATGCTAGGGCATTTCCAAAAATCAAGAAACTAATCATGGCTACTGTTTAGAATAAATCCAACAGTAAACATTTTAGTTTATGATTATTTGATCATTTAAAATATTTTATAGCATTTAAATGCCCAAATGCAAATACATTATGATTTAATTCAGAGCTCAAATATGTCATGGAAAAATGTGCATCACCTCTGGTTACTATTTACAATATTTTCCATAAATGATGAACATTTTTGAAAACCATTTGGATTTACTGAAAATATTTTAGTTGAACCTAGTGAATTCCTTTGATGCTAGGGTTTAGGCAATCCCCATTTCATGTTTCTTTCAAGATTAAACATGATGCACACGATCATGCAGAGTCAAGCAAAGGCTAGGCTATAGGACTGTGACCTCACAACACAACTTTAGACACAAATTAAAATAATACAAGCTTTATATTACAAGATAGGGGCCTCGAGGGCTGGAATACATAATCTCGAAAACACAAAAGTCAACGGAAGCAATAATATTTGAGTACAGACATAAGTTAAACAAGTTTGCATTAAGAAGGCTAGCACAAATGGAGGAATGATCGAAAAGGCAAGGCCTCCTGCCTGGGACTGCCTAACTACTCCTTCAAGCCGAGCTCCATGTAGAAACATCCTTGGGATGCTCTACCTCCTAGACTCCATCATCTGGTTGCATCAATCGAGAAGAAAGGAGAAAGGGAGGAAAGGGGAGCAAAGCAACTGTGATTACTCATCCAAAGTACTCGCAAGCAAGGATCTACACTACACATGCAATGGTATCTGTGTAAAGGGGTAATATCTATGGGCTAAACTGTAGAATGCCAGAATAAGAGGGGGATAGCTAGTCCTATCGAAGACTACGCTTCTAGCAGCCTCCATCTTGCAGCAGTAGAAGAGAGTAGCTGGAAAGAAACAAGTATCCTCGCTTCTCGAAGCCTCCGTCTTGCAGCAGTAGAATAGAGTAGATGGTATGTTCACCAAGTAACAACGTATAGCATAATCCTACCCGGCGATCCTCCCCTCATCGCCCTTTGGGGAAAGCATACGGTCATCGGGTTGTATCTGGCACTAGTAAGGGGGTGTTTTATTAAGTATACGGTTCTAGTTGTCATGAGGTCGCAATACAACTCCGGGTCGTCCTGTTACCATGGACACGGCTATTCGATAGATTACTTCCCTACAGAGGTGCACCACATAACTCGACACGCTCGATCCCTCTAGCCGGACACACTATCCTGGCTCATGCTCGGCCTCGGAAGATCAACACGTCGCAGCCATACCTAGGCCCGACAGAGTGGTCAGCACGTCAATCTAAATCCTATGCCTGCAGGGGTCATGGGCCATCACCCTTTGCACTCCTCCACATTGCAAACGCGGCTGGTGAGCAAACCTAGCCCCTTATACAAGTGCGAGCGTTCCAGTCCAACCCGGTGCATGCTGCTATGTGGATGACGTCCGGAAGGCTTCAGCTGATACCACGACGCCGGTTGCCCGTATCTTGTCCTACGTGGCAATTAGTGCGTATAAGGCCAATGACCCAACTCAGATCAAATATCCAAACTTGTTAAGTGTGTTATTATGAAATAACCACAGACCATGACCAGTGCTAGGCCACCTATCTCCCGGTGTCTCAACCTGCCTTGTCACTCCGCCACAAAGAATCACTCAGGGGCCGTCGGGAACCCAGGCCCACCAATACCTGGATGGAGCCACCTAACCTTTCCGCCCCCAATCCATGAATCACTTGCGCGTACTCTATGAGACGACCCGACTTTAGTCACAACATGTATCATGTATAATATGTATATAGTATATACTTGTGATCACCACCCGAGTGATCACGGCCCGATAGTATAGCATGGCAGACGGACGATAATCTAGGGCCACTAACGGAATACTAGCATCCTATACTAAGCATTAGGATAGCAGGTAAAGGTATCAATAATTGTAGCAACAATGACAGGCTATGCATGAGAGTAGGAGCTATCGAATCATCAATAGTAGCAAACCTAATGCAAGAATAATAGAGAGAGAATGGGTGATATCTGGTGCTCAAGGGGGGGGAGGGGCTTGCCTGGTTGCTCTGGCAAGAAGGAGGGGTCATCAATGCCGTAGTCGAACTGGGATTTGCCAGCAGTCTCGGGGTCTACCGGAATGAATTAACGGGGGCGAACATAATAATAACAGTGTCAGATCTTGGGTTCCGGCAAAAACCTTGTGGTTCGAACTCTGGGGTGCGGACGAAGATCTCTCCTTCCGCCCTAGCACATCTAATCACCGATCCCTAGGCCTAGCTCGTCGGACCCGAAGAGCAAGGGACACAAGGTTTATACTCGTTCGGGCTACCGTTGTGGTGTAATACCTTAATCCAGTGTGGTGTGGTGGATTGCCTTGTAGGCTGAGGAAGAACTAGTACATGGGGAGAATAGCCTCCTGAGGAGAGGTGTTCTTATGCTCGGGTGAGCTTGTGGGTGTCTGGGCGGTCTCAATGATCCGACCCATTTCTAAGGTGGTGGCTAGTCCTATTTATAGAGGCCCTGGTCCTCTTTCCAAATATTAAGCGGGAAGGGATCCAACAATGACCAAATTTGAAGGGGGATAGCGAGTACAAGCTATCCTGACAAAAGGTGGTCTTCGCGTGCCAAAGGCTCTGGTGGTGATGCCGCTGTGGGCTCCGCTATGACCTTCGCTCTGCCGTCCTGCTGGCCTTGGTCTTGTTGAACCGATATGGAAACCCTTGTCTGACACCTCGGGACTCCTCACCTGCGCCTGCCCCTTTAGAACCATAGAGGAAACTGGCACGCTACGCCCGTTGGCGCCCGCCTGGCCTTGGTCGTCACTGCTCATGTCACGAGGGCATCACGAGGTGCCCCTTGCCTTGATATCTCTGCTCCTCATGAGCTAGCCTAGTGAGGCTGCCCCAGGGGAGGTCTTGCGTCGTCCGCCTCGCGAGGCTCGGCCCCTCGCGAGGGTCTTGAGTGGTTCCTGAAGAAGTTGGGCCGTACCAAGCCACCTGATGATCCATGCCCTGGGCCGTAGGTAGGAAAGTATGGGTAATCCCGTTCCCAGAACACCGACAGTAGCCCCCGGGCACAAGGTCCGCTCGGGCTTGGCTTCACGGCGGAGCCAAGGGTCAAGTGCGGAGCACCGCGAGCCCCAAAAGCCTGCGGCGTTGATTGACGTGTGGCAATTGATGGGACGTGGGCGTCTCCACTTCCCCATGCAGCCTCGGTGAATTGACTAGTCCGTGCATGCACAAAAGATCATGATTACCTGCGATTATGGAGGCCGGCGGTTGTCTTCTCCTGACTATAAATAAAGCGGGAGACGGAGTCCTTGCTGCCCATCTTCTCCCTCTGTTCCTCTCGCTTCGTGTTCTTCCTTGCCCCTCGCCTGACTGAACCGCTCATGGCGCCGACTAGGAAGTTTTCGTCCATGGAGAAGGGGAAGACCCGGCAAGAGGGGCCCGGCTCACCACCACCGAGGAGGGGACGAGGCCTCCCCCACAAGTGTGCCGCCACTCCTGCCGTGGCTCCTTGCGGGCGTGGGTGGACCTCCACAACGCTGCCCTTGGTAACCATAGCGGCGGTTCCTCAAGTGGTGGGGACCGCTGTGGCCTCGGTAGTCCTGTGAACAAGGGGAGGCTCTCCGGTGTCGTCAAGCCTCCACGGCCTAGCTCCCATTCGGCGATGGTGACGCTGGAGTTCATCGTGTGGTCGGAGAGCCCGGCCGGTTGCCGGCTGTAGCTCCCGCGCTCCCTAGCTGGCAAACTCCTTGCCACGAGCTCCGGCGGCTTTTGGCTGCAAGCAGACAGCTATTGTAGCAGGGCTTCGTGGGTTGCGGTGGAGGACTCCACCACGGGTGCTGTGACCCTGGCCCGCGGCTGGCAAACGTTTTCCCACGCGCAAGGCTTTGGCAGGCGGTGAATCCTTCACTTCAGGTATGTGTTGGAAATATGACCTAGAGGCAATAATAAAGTGGTTATTATTATATTTACTTGTTCATGTTAATTGTCTATTGTTCATGCTTTAATTGTATTATCCGGAAACAGTAATGCATGTCTGAATACATAGACCACAACATGTCCCTAGTGAGCCTCTAGTTGACTAGCTTGTTGATCAATAGATGGTTACGGTTTCCTGACCATCGACATTGGATGCCATTGATAACGTGATCACATCATTAGGAGAATGATGTGATGGACAAGACCCAATCCTAAGCCTAGCACAAGATCGTGTAGTTCTTATGCTAAAGCTTTTCCAATGTAAAGTATCTGTTCCTTAGACCATGAGGTTGTGCAACTCCCGGATATCGTAGGAATACTTTCGATGTGCCAGACATCACAATGTAACTGGGTGGCTACAAAGGTACACTAGGGGTATCCCAGAAAGCATCTGTTGGGTTGGCACGAACCGAGACTGGGATTTGTCACTTCGTATGACAGAGAGGATCTCTGGGCCAACTCGGTAAGACATCATCGTACTGAGCTCAATGTGACTAAGGGGTTGGTCACGAGATGATGTATTACGGAACGAGTAAAGAGACTTGCCGTAACGAGATAGAATAAGGTATCGGTATACCGACGATCGGGCAAGTACTATACCGGTAGACAAAGGGAATTGTATACGGGATTGATTGAATCCCCAACATCGGGGTTCCACATACTTGTGGCACTGCCGCCTTGGTCATATTGATGTCAATCATATGAAGAAGCTCCATGCAGATAGACTTTTGGAGTCTCTTGATTATGAATCATTTGACACATGCGAACCATGCCTCTTGAGCAAGATGACCAAGACTCCGTTCTCCGGAACAATGAAGCGAGCAACCAACTTGTTGGAAATCATACATACCGATGTGTGCGTTCCAATGAGTGTTGAAGCTCGTGGTGGCTATCGTTATGTTCTCACCCTCACTAATGACTTAAGTAGATATGGGTATGTCTACTTAATGAAACACAAGTCTGAGACCTTCCAAAAGTTCAAGGAATTTCAGAATGAGGTTGAGAATCAATGTGACAGAAAAATAAAGTTCTTATGATCAGATCGAGGAGGAGAATACTTAAGTCACGAATTTGGCACGCACCTAAGGAAACGAGGAGTTTTTTTCACAATTGACGCCGCCTAGAACACCTCAAGGTAATGGTATATCCGAACGTCGTAATCTTACTTTGTTGGACATGGTGCGATCTATGATGTCTCTTACCGATTTACCGCTATCTTTTTGGGGTTATGCTTTAGAGACTGCCGCATTCACTTTAAATAGGGCACCATCTAAATCCATTGAGACGACACCGTATGAACTATGGTGTGGTAAGAAACCTAAGTTGTCGTTTCTAAAAGTTTGGAGATGCGATGCTTATGTCAAGAAACTTCAACTGAAAAGCTCGAACCCAAATCAGAAAAATGCGACTTCATAGGATACCCTAAGGAAACTATTGGGTGTACCTTCTACCTCAGATCCGAAGGCAAGGTCTTTGTTGCCAAGAATGGATCCTTTCTGGAAAAGAGTTACTCTCGAAAGAAGTAAGTGGGAGGAAAGTGGAACTTGATGAGGTGATTGTCACCCATTCCGAACCGGAAAGTAGCGCAGCGTAGGAAGATGTTTCTGTGGTGCCTGCACCGACTAGAGAGGAAGTTAATGATAATGATCATGAAACTTCGGATCAAGTTACTGCTGGGCTTCGTAGGTCCACAAGGACACGTTCCGAACCAGAGTGGTACGG
Organism: Secale cereale; assembly: GCA_902687465.1. NCBI lineage: Eukaryota > Viridiplantae > Streptophyta > Magnoliopsida > Poales > Poaceae > Secale > Secale cereale. Next base: position 556,374,898 of record LR738710.1, read on the forward strand.
CAACCCTGTCCTTGAAATCGTGTTGTTAGACAACGGTGAACCTTCGAACTATGAAGAAGCGATGGCGTGCCCAGATTCCAACAAATGGCATGAAGCTATAAAATCCAAGATAGGATCCATGTATGATAACAAAGTATGGACTTTGGTTGACTTGCCCAATGATCAATAAGCCATAGAAAATAAATGGATCTGTAAGAAGAAGACTGATGCGGATGGAAATGTGACCATCTATAAGGCTCGGCTGGTCGCTAAAGGTTATCGACAAGTTGAAGGAATTGACTACGATGAGACTTTCTCTCCCGTAGCAATGCTGAAGTCCGTCTGAATCATGTTAGCAATTGCCGCATTCTATGATTATGAGATATGGCAAATGGACGTCAAAATGACATTCCTTAACGGCTTCCTTAAGGAAGAACTATATATGATGCAGCCGGAAGGTTTTGTCGATCATAAGAATGCTAACAAGGTATGCAAGCTACAACGCTCCATCTATGGGCTGGTGCAAGCATCTCGGAGTTGGAACATTCACTTTGATGAGGTGATCAAAGCGTTTCGGATTTTACAAACTTGGGGAGAAGCCTGTATTTACAAGAAAGTGGGTGGGAGCTCTGTAGCATTTCTCATATTATATGTGGATGCCATATTGCTGATGGGAAATGATGTAGAATTCCTGGAAAGCATAAAAGCCTACTTGAATAAATGTTTTTCAATGAAGGACCTTGTAGAAGCTGCTTACATATTAGGCATCAAGATCTATAGAGATAGATCAAGACGCCTCATTGGTCTTTCACAAAGCACATACCTTGACAAGATATTGACGAAGTTCAATATGGATCAGTCCAAGAAAGGGTTCTTGCCTGTATTTCAAGGTATCAGATTGAGCACAGTTCAATTCCCGACCTTGGCAGAAGATAGAGCAAAGATGAGTGTCATCCCGTATGACTCGGCCATAGGTTCTATTATGTATGCCATGCTGTGTACCAGACCTGATGTGAACCTTGCCATAAGTTTGGTGGGGAGGTACCAAAGTGATCCAGGAATGGAACACTGGACATCGGTCAAGAACATCTTGAAGTACCTGAAAAGGGCTAAGGATATGTTTCTCGTTTATGTACGTGACGAAGAGCTCGTCGTAAAGGGTTACGTTGGTGCTAGCTTCGACACAGATCTGGATGACTCCAAGTCACAAACCGGATACATGTATTTTTTGAATGGTGGGGCAATCAGCTAGTGTAGTTGCAAGCAAAGCGTCGTGGCGGCATCTACATGTGAAGCGGAGTACATAGCTGCTTCCGAAGCAGTGCAGGAAGGAGTCTGGATGAAGGAGTTGATCACCGACCTAGGAGTTATTCCAAGCGCGTCGGGCCTAATGTCTCTCTTCTATGACAACACTAGAGCTATTGCCAATGCCAAGGAGCCCATGTTTCACAAGAAGACCAAGCACATCAAGCGCCGTTTCAACTCCATCCGAAATTATATTGAAGATGGAGACATAGATATTTGTAAAGTGCATACGTATCTGAATGTCGCAGATCCATTGACTAAACCTCTTCCACGAGCAAAACATGATCAACCCCAGAACTATATGGGTGTTTGATTCATCACAATGTAACTAGATTATTGACTCTACTGCAAGTGGGAGACTGTTCGAAATATGCCCTAGAGGCAATAATAAAGTGGTTATTATTATATTTCCTTGTTCATGATAATTGTCTATTGTTCATGCTTTAATTGTATTATCCGGAAGCAGTAATGCATGTGTGAATACATAGACCACAACATGCCTAGTGAGCCTCTAGTTGACTAGCTCGTTGATCAGTAGATGGTTACAGTTTCCTGACCATGGACATTGGATCTCATTGATAACGGGATCACATCGTTAGGAGAATGATGTGATGGACAAGACCAAATCCTAAGCCTAGAACAAGATCGTGTAGTTCGTATGCTAAAGCTTTTCCAATGTCAAGTATCTGTTCCTTAGACCATGAGGTTGTGCAACTCCCGTATACCGTAGGAATACTTTGGTTGTGCCAAACATCACAACGTAACTAGGTGGATATAAAGGTACACTAGGGGTATCCCCGAAAGCATCTGTTGGGTTGGCACGAATCGAGACTGGGATTTGTCACTCCGTATGACGGAGAGGTATCTCTGGGCCCACTCGATAAGACATCATCGTAATGAGCTCAATGTGACTAAGGGGTTGGTCATGGGATGATGTATTACGGAATGAGTAAAGAGACTTGCCGTAACGAGATAGAATAAGGTATCGGTATACCGACGATCGTATCTCGGGCAAGTACTATACCGGTAGACAAAGGGAATTGTATACGGGATTGATTGAATCCCCAACATCGGGGTTCATCCGGTGAGATCTTCGTGGAACATGTGGGAGACAATATGGGTATCCAGATCCCACTATTGGTTATTGGCCGGAGAGGTATCTCGTTCATGTCTGCATGGTTCCCGAACCCGTAGGGTCTACACACTTAAGGTTTGGTGACGCTAGAGTTGTTATGGGAATAGTATGTGGTTACCGTAGGTTGTTTGGAGTCCCAGATGAGATCCCAGATGTGACGAGGAACTCCGGAATGGTCCGGAGGCGAAGATCGATATATTGGACGAAGTGTATTGGAGTCTGGAATTGTTCCGGGGGTACCGGGTGACGACCTACGTGTCCAAAAGTGGTTTCGGAGGCCCCGACAAGCGTTGGGGGCCTTATGGGCCAAGGGGAGGGGGCACATCAGCCCACTAAGGGGCTGAGCACCCCTCCCACCCCAGCTCACGTAACCTGGAGAGGTGGGGGCGCCTCCCCTAGGGCAGCCGCCCTCCTGGCTTGGGGGGCAAGCTTCCTAGCGGTGGGGGTGCCCAAACCCATCTAGGGTTTCCCCTGGCCTCCGCCCCTCCCCTAGGGAAACCCTAGAGAGCCTCCTCCTCCCCCCTTCCCCCTATATATAGTGAGGGAGAGAGAGGGCAACCGCACCCAAGTCCTGTGGCAGCCCTCCCCCTCTCCCAACTACTCCTCCTCTCCTGTGGTGCTTGGCAAAGCCCTGCAGGATTGCCACGCCCCTCCATCACCACCACGCCGTCGTGCTGCTGCTGGACGGAGTCTTCCCCAACCTCTCCCTCTCTCTTTGCTGGATCAAGGCGCGCGAGACGTCACCGGGCTGCACGTGTGTTGAACGCGGAGGCACCGTTGTTCGGTGCTTAGATTGGATTCCGTCGCGATCTGAATCGCTTCGTGTACGACTCCACTGACCCCGTTCTTGCAACGCTTCCGCATAACAAGATTCAAAGGTATGAATATGCACTCCCCTCTCATTGCTAGTAAACTCCATAGATAGATCTTGGCGATGCGTAGGAAATTTTTGAATTTCTACAACGATCCCCAATAGTATGATGGTGATACGTCCAAAACGTATCTATAATTTCTGCTTGCTCCATGCCTCTTTTGGGTGATATTGCTATGATACTTATACACTTCCATACACTTTTGATCATATTTGGACTAACCTATTAACTCAGTGCACCCCAGTGCCAGTTTCTGTTTTCGGCTGTTTTTGTATTTCAGGTTTTCACATTACGAGAACTGCCAGGAAAAATCCAGAAAAAATATATAAAAAATCAGCGTTCCAGGAGCTACCGTGCAGCCGAAGGACAGCCGGGGGGGGGGGCACCAGGGCTCCAGGCGCCCTGGTGGCGCGCCCCCCATGGGCCACGCCGGGGGGGGCGCCTGGGCCCCCCAAGCCCCGTCTGGTGACCCCCTTTGGCATATATTTAAGGTCCGTCGAGGAAACCCTGATTCCGGACCCCTTTTCTCCAGACGCGATTCGATCTCCGCCGCCATCTCCATCAAGCTTCGGGGGACCAGAATTCCTTCGCCGGCACCCTGCCGGGACGGGGAAGTGCCCCCGGATTCATCTCCATCGACGTAGCTTCCTCCCTCCATGATGCGGGAGTAGTTCCTCCTCGGGGCTGAGGTTCTTACCAGTAGCTATGTGGTCAATTCTCTCTCCCATGATGTGATCTTCGTTGTGATCATAGGCTATGTTAATCTAGGATGATCCCATGATATTTCCCCTTCCTCTATGTATTGGATTGATGTACTCACTTGTCTTTATCTAGTATAATCCCCGAGACCAAGGTGACAGCGGTCTATTGGACATGGATTAGAACAATATTTTCATGAGTGATTTCCTCTCTTGTGTGTTGATTCAAGATTGAGAGTCTCTTGGTGCTTGTCTTTGACTATCCTTTAGATATGTTGTGGTGATTGTGGGACTCTCTTTGGATGGCCGCGGTGACATTGGGAAATCCTTAGATTGAGAACTACAAACTTTGAGGTGTGCTTTTGTAGCCCTACATAATTCTCGTCCTCTGTTGACCACGAAGGAATGACCTCCGAGTGTGTCCCCTTTGCATGTTTTATGGGAAATATCATGTGATTCGATTATGTTAATGTTGTTGGGAGTTGCCACTAGTGAAAGTATGAACCCTAGGCCTTGTTTCCACCATTGCAATACCATTTGTGCTCACGTTTACCACTTGTTTGCTTGCTGCACTTTTTATTACGTATTTATATTACCTTGCTTTGCCACTCCTATCATCCATATTTTACCATCTCTTCGCTGAACTAGTGCACCTATACAACTCCTAGTTGTATTAGGTGTGTTGGGGACACAAGAGACTTCTTGTATCTTAGTTGCAGGGTTGCTTGAGAGAGACCATCTTCAACCTCTACTTCCCTGAGTTCGATAAACCTTAGGTCATCCACTTGAGGGAAATTGCTGTTGTCCTACAAACCTCTGCGCTTGGAGGCCCAACATAGTCTACAAGAGTAGAAGCGTGTGTAGACATCAAGCTATTTCTGGCGCCGTTGCCGGGGAGGTGAGCGCTTGAAGGTATATCTTTAGATCTTGCAATTAAATCTTTTTGTTTCTTGTTTTTTATTTCACTAGTTATGTTTATGGAAAACCGTGCTATTGGATCGTTGCTTGCGGGAAGACGCCCCACATCTGTGGTGGTTGCTCCTCCCCCTACTGAAATTGTGCCCTATAAAATACCAGCTGGTATTATCGATTATGTTTTGGCTAATCGTTATGCAGGAGACAGACATCCCGGTGAACACTTGCTATATCTATCACAACTATGTTCATTATTTAAGCTTGCAGGTGTATCAAGGGAGTTTGTCATGAGGAAATTATTTGCCTTGTCACTGAAAGGAAAAGCATTGGAATGGTATAGGCTACTAAATGACTCTCACCTACTGGAGTGGGAAGAGATCCAGTCTCTCTTTTACTCCAAGTTTTATCCTCTTCATGAAGTCCATGAGAATAGGAATTATGTTTATAATTTTTATCCTCATGACGGATAGAGCATAGCTCAAGCTTGGGGGAGACTGAAAACGTTAATGCTAAAATGTCCCAACCATGGGCTCCCCAAAGATATGATTATTACTAATTTCTATGCGAGGCTTTCTAGACAGGATAAAGATTTGCTCGACGCTTCCTCTATGGGTTCTTTCGCAAACAAAAAGATTGATGCTAAATGGGAACTCCTTGAAAGAATTCAACGCAACACTGAAGATTGGGAGATCGACAAAGGTAAAGAGTCAGGTATAATTTATGAGTATGATTGCATTAAGTCCTTTGTTGAAACTACAAGTTTTAATAAGTTTAGTGCTAAGTTTGGGCTTGATTCTCAACTCCTTGTTGATTTCCTCAAATCTTTTGCTTCACATCTTAATATGCCTAAGGAGGATTGGATCAACTATCATAAACCTTTTAAAGAGACTTGCAAAGAAAATGAAATTGTTCATGATGATTGCAACATGCATGATCCAATTCCTAAAAATGAAGTTTTATATAAGCATGTTAATTTTTGTGGAGTGGATAGACCTTGTGAAAGGCCTATGATTGAAGAAGAGAAGTATTGTAAGCAACATAAGCATGAAAGAACAATCACTTGGGTCAGAGATTTAAATGAAATTGCTAGAGAATTGTGTGACCTTTATCCTTTTACTTGTGAACTTTGCCGTATAGAGGGTCACTTTAATTTTCAATGCATGAACTTTCAAAACATAACTGTTAACCGGTTGTGTGATAACATGATCACCTCTAATCTTTATGATGAGCTTATGTTATTTTTGATGTGTGAAGAGTTATCAGAAAAGACTTCTTGGCTGGATGATAATGCCATAGGAATAAAAAACACTTTGCAAAATTGCCATCTCTATTGTGTTGTTAATTGCCATGAAAATGATTACATAAGTAAGATTAGAAAGGGGGGAACTTTACCAAAGTATAAAAATGTTTCTTATATTTCTGCTAATAAAAAGGAGAGTTTCTCCCAAGTTTACCCTATTGTTTCTAATGATAAACCAGGATATGTGGAGAAGCTTCATCTCCAACCACCCCCTCCTAAGGTGAAGAAGAAGAAAAAGAAGAGGAGGGGGAGGAGGAGCAAGAAGGAAGAGGAATGGGTATCAACCTGGCCTGAGCATATTCCTCCCATCAACTTTTATCCTAACGGTTGTAAGTTTAAAGAAGAAGGTGAAGTTTATTGCCTTAATTATCATCTTGATGATACGTCCGTAGGTACTATTGAAGATGATTTTGATTATGATATGCATGTTACTTATCGTGATTGGGAAAATGATGATAATGCTACTTATGATCTTGAAAACCTTTTTGGTACCAACTCTGAAAGTGAAGATATGGGAAGCTCTAAGCTTGGGGATGATAGGATTGCAAATCCTATCCCCACTAATGTGATAATTGATAATTCTCTTGCTAGTAAGAATAAAGACAACATTTTACAAATATAGTTTCTAGCAATGATAATGCTCTTCTCTACCATGATGATGTTATAACTCCAATCTATAGTGATTATAAAGGTACCTATGACATAAGGAGAAACTATCCTTATGAAACTTGTCATAATCATGGAGGGAATTACTCCCTTGTTGAACACCACCCTCCTAATATACAACTAATCTATAGTGTTCAAGTTGTTTATGATAGTCCTACTCCCACTATTACCAATGAGAAAAATTATGCTTATGTGCGGAGTGAGAGTACCTTTTTGCATGTGGATCATGGTAACAATGCTTTATGTGATGCTTATATTGTTGCGTTCATCCATGATGCCACTGAAATTTATAATGAGAGAGGGAGGCTTGGTTCTAAATATCTTAATAATAAGAAGTTTCCTCTCTTTATGGTGAATATTTTGAAGTTATGCTTGTTTTGCCTTCCTATGCTAGTTGCTTCGTGCTTCAATGAATAATTCTATTGCAATATTACTATGCATAGGAAGCATGTTAGGCTTAAATGTATTTGGCATTTGCTTCTTGATGCCCTTTTTTGTTCTTCAGCTCTTATTCTTACGAGAGCATCATTAAAGTCCTATGCCTAGCTTAAAGGCATAAAAGAAAGCGCTTTTGGGAGGCAGCCCACAATGAATAAAATTTTATTTTGCTTTTTGTTGTGTCTTGATGTTGTTACTACAGTAGCAACATCATTGTATCTTTACTTTTCAACTTTGTGCCAAGTGTAGCCGCTGATTGCAAGAAAGTTCAAAAGTTGTGACGTGCTGTCCAGGAAACAGATTCTGTCCTTGGATAGAAAAATTCGTATAAAATCACCAGATCATGTATTTGGTCTGAATTTTTTTCGACAGCGTGCTCTATACAATTGTCTTTCGTGCGTCTGTTCTGAGTTTTTTGATTAGAGTTGCAGAAGTGCCCCGAACAAATCATTTACTACCTGCTGTTCTGTTTTTCACAAATTCTGTCCTGTTTTGCCTTTCTTTCATTTTGCAAACCAAGAGCTTGCTTTTTCTTTGCAAAAACCTTTTTGAAATCTTGAGAAACAGTTGAACTTCAAGAATATCTTTATTTCCAGCAAGGAACAATTATTTTATTATGGGTACTAACCTCGCTAATCAGATTATGATGAGTTATGTATGAAGGGAGTTTTCAAGTGTGCGAGGGAAGATGATAAAAAGATTCAGGAGTGTCAAGCGCTCAAGCTTGGGGATGCCCCCGTGCACCCCCAAGAAATATTCAAGGAGACTCAAGCGTCTAAGCTTGGGGATGCCCCGGTGCATCCCCTTCTCCATCAACATTATCAGTTCGTCTTTCGTTCCACTATATTTTTATCACTTCATGTGTTATGTGCTATGCTTGGAGCGTCTTGCTTTTAGTTTCATTTTTAGTTTTCTTTAGCTTTGCTTGTTTTTCATAACGAGTTGGAACTCATCTTTCTTTGTGTGGGAGAGAAACACGCTCCACTTCAACCTAGAACACAACATAGAATTTTCATGTTTATCTTTGTTGTGTGTGTTCTTTGTCTTTTAATAGCTACTATCATGTTCAGCTCTTAGTATTCATGCTTATCTTTTCAAAGAGCTTTTGTTTAGTTGGTTGCTTGAACTCTCTTTAATTACCATGCTCACCTTATTAAGAGAGTTTGCTTCCGTTGCATTGGTTGATATGTCTATGATAAAGATGCTACGTGCATAATGGCGCTTAGTAGTTCATGATTTCTTGTGGTTAGTCTCAAATAGCTGGGGGCTTCCCAATGTGTTATTGGAGTACCAACTTGATTTGTTTGCCTATGATGTGGTATGGTTTAGTAATATCTTCCTTCAAGAATTTATTTTGATTGACTTGGCGTATGCTCACGCATATTTAAGACTGTAAAGAAAGTCTGTCAAGCCTTGATGATCTTTTGTTTCTGAGTAGCGATATAACTACCATGCCTGATTCAATGTTGCTTTGTCGCTCTGCATGATTATGACCGTCATTGCTCTTTTAGTTGGTCGCTCCCAGTCTTTTTCTAACCTCCACCTGTACTAAGCGGACTGACTGCTTGTGCATCCACATTCTTTTAATCCAGTTATGCCATATGAGTCCACCATACCTACCTATATGTGGTATTTCACCGCCACTCCAAGTAAATTTACATGTGCTACCTTTAAAACCTTCATTTTTGCAATACATAGCTCATGGGAAAGTAGCTTAAAAACTGTTGTGGTAAAGAATATGTCGCTTATGTATCTTATTTCTTATAAGTTGCTTGCTGAGCGGTATCCATGTTTCTGGGGACGCCATCAACTGTTACACTTTTGTTGAATATCATGTGAGTTGCTATGCATGTTCGTCTTGTCCGAAGTAAGGGTGATTTGCCATGAGTTGAATGGTTTGCGTATGCATATTGTTAGAGAAGAACATTGGGCCGCCAACCAAAGCCATGTATCATGGTGGAAGTTTTAGCTTGGACATTAATCCTCAACCTCTTATGAATGCTTAAGCATTAAAGAGGAGTCCATTATCTATTTTCTATGTTGTCCCGGTATGGATGTCCTCAAGTTGAGATCTATCAAAAACGAGAAATCAAATGCGATTTATCTCCTTGGACCTTTGTACAGGTGGCATAGAGGTACCCCTTTGTGACACTTGGTTGAAACATATGTAATGCAATGATAACCCATGGAAATCCGAGCTAATTAGGACAAGGTGCGAGCACTATTGGTATTCGATGCATGAGGCTTGCAACTTATAGGATGTCTTATGCATAACACATATGAAGTATTACTACCGTTGACAAAATTGCTTCTATGTTTTCAAAATAAAAAAACTCTAGCACATGAGTAATCCCTGCTTCCCTCTGCGAAGGGCCATTCTTTTACTTTTATGTTGAGTCTCCACCTTCTTTTAAAGCACCAACAACTGAGAGCATGATTGTCATTCTGAGTGTAATGTGCATTGTCCCAAAGTAGCATTGTCTTTTGCATGATTGTGATATCGTTTATTCTGAAATCATTGTATCTAGTCATCACTTAAACCTTGAAGGTGCCCCTGCATTTATGTTTTGCTTCACTAAAGGGGGCAAGCTAGATTTCACTTTATCATATTTGCACATCATGTTCATTGCAAATCTATTTGATGTTTCAGTATCATATTGTAAAACTTTCAGTTCTTTGTGATTTTCTCATGAGGCAACTTAATTACTACAGATTCATTGTCTCAGTAAGCTTTTGTCATATGACTATGAATAAGTCCTATATGGTTAATAGCATGTCACCACAGAAATTATTCTTGTTATCATTTACCTACTCGAGGACGAGCAGGAATTAAGCTTGGGGATGTTGATACGTCCAAAACGTATCTATAATTTCTTCTTGCTCCATGCCTCTTTTGGGTGATATTGCTATGATATTTATACACTTCCATACACTTTTGATCATATTTGGACTAACCTATTAACTCAGTGCACCCCAGTGCCAGTTTCTGTTTTCGGCTGTTTTTCTATTTCAGGTTTTCACATTACGAGAACTGCCAGGAAAAATCCAGAAAAAATATATAAAAAATCAGCGTTCCAGGAGCTACCGTGCGGCCGAAGGATAGACGAGGGGGGGGCCACCAGGGCTCCAGGCGCCCTGGTGGCGCGCCCCCCCTGGGCCGCGCCGGGGGGGCGCCTGGGCCCCCCGAGCCCCGTCTGGTGACCCCCTTTGGCATATATTTAAGGTCCGTCGAGGAAACCCTGATTCCGGACCCCTTTTCTCCAGACGCGATTCCGATCTCCGCCGCCATGTCCATCAAGCTTCGGGGGACAAGAATTGCTGCGCCGGCACCCTGCCGGGACGGGGAAGTGCCCCCGGATTCATCTCCATCGACGTAGCTTCCTCCCTCCATGATGCGGGAGAAATTCCTCCTCGGGGCTGAGGTTCTTACCAGTAGCTATGTGGTCAATTCTCTCTCCCATGATGTGATCTTCGTTGTGATCATAGGCTAATTAGTCTAGGATGATCCCATGATATTTCCCCTTCCTCTATGTATTGGATTGATGTACTCACTTGTTTTTATCTAGTATAATCCCCGAGACCAAGGTGACAGCGGTCTATTGGACATGGATTAGAACAATATTTTCATGCGTGATTTCCTCTCTTGTGTGTTGATTGAAGATTGAGAGTCTCTTGGTGCTTGTCTTTGACTATCCTTTAGATATGTTGTGGTGATTGTGGGACTCTCTTTGGATGGCCGCGGTGACATTGGGAAATCCTTAGATTGAGAACTACGAACTTTGAGGTGTGCTTTTGTAGCCCTACACAATTCTCGTCCTCTCTTGACCACGAAGGAATGACCTCCGTGTGTGTCCCCTTTGCATGTTTTATGGGAAATATCATGTGATTCGATTATGTCAATGTTGTTGGGAGTTGCCACTAGTGAAAGTATGAACCCTAGGCCTTGTTTCCACCATTGCAATACCATTTGTGCTCGCGTTTACCACTTGTTTGCTTGCTGCACTTTTTATTACATATTTATATTACCTTGCTTTGCCACTCCTATCATCCATATTTTACCATCTCTTCGCCGAACTAGTGCACCTATACAACTCCTAGTTGTATTAGGTGTGTTGGGGACACAAGAGACTTCTTGTATCTTAGTTGCAGGGTTGCTTGAGAGAGACCATCTTCAACCTCTACTTCCCTGAGTTCGATAAACCTTAGGTCGTCCACTTGAGGGAAATCGCTGCTCTCCTACAAACCTCTGCGCTTGGAGGCCCAACATAGTCTACAAGAGTAGAAGCGTGTGTAGACATCAGATGGCGACTCGACCCTCTTCGGGAGGGTGTTTGGGGAAAAATGTCGTCGTTCCGAGTGCTACCCCGAGCACAACGACTACGGCGAGGTGCTTGGCCTGGGCGATGGCCGCAGTTCATCCAACTAGGGCGGCTCCTCCCTGAGCGGCAGCTCCAGCAGCGGTGGCTACGACCAGCCGCCACGCTGCCGCGCTCGCTTTGAGGGTGGCACTGGGTCATCTCGTCATCACGCCCGGGTGAAGCGTGAGTAGGGCTCCGGCTGAGCTCGGGGAGCAGGTCCTCGTGAGCAGCTGCGCCTTGAGGGTCGTCCACACCCGTTCTCGATCTTTCTTTCTTCCTACATCGTTCAAGCAAACAACTATGGAGCCATAGAAGGGCATGTAATGAACCATGGTATTTATGATGTTTAGCGCCACGTTTAGTGTCCCTGGCCATCACTCCATGATCTGTGTATTATGCGCTCTTAGGGTGAGGAGACTTATCTCAACGCACTCGGAATAGCCCTCATCTTGTGACGTTTGACCCTTTGTTAGGCTGCAAAAACTAGTTAGGTGGTTATTATCCTTTACCGCCCTAGGTCCCTGACGTGGGCCGAGCATGGTCGGACGCTCCCTGTCGTGGTACCTATGGGGAACGGTTGTCGGCGTCCTAGGAACTATGGTACCCAGACTTGCCTGTCTGCGGGCCGCACGCGCTCCTACTACGGCCTGGTACGGTCCAGCTGATCGACCAGCTGTCCAATACCCTCACGAGGGAGCTATGCCTCGCGAGGAGAACGACGTCAAGACTTCCTCGGGAGCAGCCTCAGCAAGGTGCTCCGGAGGGGCGGAAAATCCAAGGCCAGGCCTTCCTTAGGAGGAGGCAGTGATGTCAGCAGTGATGCACCGCGCCAGCGGGTGCCAGCGTCCGCCAGCGGTGCAGTTGCCATTTCGGTGCAAAGGGGACAGCGCAACCGCGAGTTCTCGAGGAGCGGGGCAAAGGTTTCCCCATTGGTGCAACGAGACCGAAGACCGCAAGGACGATAAGGAGGATGTCATCGTGGAGCCCACCACCTCGTCACGGCATGGTCCTTTTGCAGGCGAAGACTACTTTTGTCAGGGTAGGAACGTCCTTGTGTTCCCGCTAAAAAATGGCCGTTGTGGGATCCCTTCCCGCCTTAACATTTCTGGGGAAGAGGACCGTGGCTGCCTATATAAGTAGCTAGGATGCCCACTGTAAGAGGGATCGGAAACCATACACTCAGCCACCACACAAGGAGCAAGAACACTTGCCTCCTGACCCTCCTGAGCTCACCTCCTGAGCCCAGGAACCATGGTACTAGCTCATATCCTAGCTCGCCCAAGGCTAATCCACAAAAGCTGGAAGTAGGGTGTTACAGCACACGGTGGCCCGATCCTGGGTAAACTCTTGAGTGTTCTCTCCCTTGTCTGCCCGAATCCTTCCACCGAGATGGGAGTGAGGTGCAAGGTAGACGTGAGTGGGAGAGATCTTCGTTCACGCCCCTGTGTTCGAACTTATCGGGTTTTGTGGAGCCCTGAATCCGACATTTGGCGCGCCTGGTAGGGGGCGTGTCGAAATCTCGCCTCTCCGACGACCTCGTCACGTTCTCGTCACCGACTCCGCTCCACAGCCATGGTGGACACAGGCCGAGCTCGCGCCGCCCGCCGCACCGCGAACGTCGCTCAGACGGCGCCCGCGGTCAATGGTGCGCCGTTCCGCCCCAACTCGCCGAGCGCCAACGCCGCCACCGACCTGGCCGTCCACGAGCAGCAAGACTCGTTGCTGCCACCGTCCATGCGGCGGGATGGCCGCACTGCAACGCCTTCACCCTCTCCGGCCGCGGCGTCATCCTCGCTGGTCCGCCGCGGGCCGGTCTAGCACCAACCTGCGGTACTGATGGCGCGGGAGCTCTTGCGCTACCGCCCGGCGGATGACCTCTACGACGAGTGGCTCCACCGCATCACCGAGCTCGTCAACACCGCTGGAGAAGCACCTGCACCAACGCACTCCTCACGTCCTCCGTCGCCCCCGACGGGGAACTAAGGCCATGGGGTCCCGGCTCCGCCTCCACTCCACCGCGCCGGCTAGGAGGCCCGATGCGAGGCCCTCGACGTGAGCAACCCCGCAGAGCTCATGCGCACGACGAGGAGAGCTGCCAGGTGATTCCGCATCCCCATGCAGGGGCTCACGAGCCCCCTGGCCCGCAGTGCCCAGACTGCGCGCCATAGGAGGTGGTGGCGCTAGCACCCCAAGAACCAACACCGCAGGCGCAGGGGGCGCTTGCAATCATGAGCATGGCTGAATGTCGCGCCCTAGCCCCTGAGCTACAGCGCCTCTTCTGGCCCGGCAAGTTCAAGCCGGACCTGCCTCCGCGCTACGACGGCACCACCGACCCCACGAATTTCCTCCAACTCTACGAGCTGAGCATCGAGGCATCCAACGGCACCGAGCAGGTCATGGTGAACTGGTTCCTCATGGCTCTAAAGGACGGCGCACGCTCTTGGCTCCTAAACCTCCCTGTGGGATCCATCTCTTCCTGGGAAGAGCTTCTCGAGCGTTTCGTCGCCAACTTCCAAGGCACCCGCGACCGAGCCCCGGCAGCTCCTGATCTGCGCCGCGTGGGGCAGCAGCCGAGAGAGACCCTGCAGAAGTACATCCAACGCTTCAACACCATGCGCCTTCGGATCCCCAGGGTCTCGGATGAGGCCATCATTTCCGCGTTCTCCGACGGCGTCCGTGACATCAGGATGAGGGAGGAGCTCTCCATTCATGAAGACCTGTGCACAGCCCTCGAGATGTTCAAGCTCGCGGCGAAGTGCGCCAGGGCAGAGGAAGGACGCCTCTCCCTCCAGGTGCTGCCTGAGGCAGAGGCGGACGAAAAGAAGAACAAGGCCAACGAATCAAAGCGCAAGGGACCCGTCGTGCTGGCTGCGGAGCCAGAAGTGAAGCGTGTCTACGGCTATGATGACCTCCCCAGAGACAAACGACCATACTGCGTCTTCCACAATGTCCACAGCCACAACACTAACGACTTCCAGGAGCTCAGGGCGATGCGCGGTGGGCGCATCGGGCAGCGCCCTGAGCGCGACAACCGCGGCTACGGCCATGGAGGAGGCCGAGGAGGTGGACGTTGGGATGGCAGGAACTCGCGCCAAGGGTGGCGTGAGCAGCCTCGTGAAGACCACTAGCAGGAGCAGCCTCGTGAAGCCCCCTAGCGCGACCAGCCTCGCGAGGGTCGCCCTCAGGGCAATGGAGGCTTGCCTCCGCTGCCACCACTACCAAGGAGGAACGATGATGACCGCCAGGGAGACTGGGCAGGGGGCTTCCAGAAGCCGCGTGCGGTTGCATGCATCCTGGGAGGAGCCCATGCCCCGGCTTCCCACCGCATCTTCAAGAAGTTTGCCCGTGAGGTGAACGCGGTGCTTCCCAAGACTGACGCCGCGCGCAACCTCAGGTGGACCAAGCAAGTCATCTCCTTCGACCCCAAGGATCAGCTCAAGTGCACTGCGGCCCCAGGCGCCCTCCCGATGTTCTGCACCCCGACCATCAGCAACGTCTTCGTGACCAAGACCCTCATCGATGGCGGAGCAGGGCTCAACGTCCTCTCCGTCTAGACCTTCGAGACGCTCCAGGTTCCCTATGATCAGCTCCACCCGACCAAGCCATTCTACGGAGTCACGGATGGCTCCACACTCCCGATGGGATAGGTCCGCCTCCCCGTCACCTTCGGTGACCGCGATAACTACCACACCGAGCTCAACGACTTCGATGTCGCCAACATCCACATCCCGTATAATGCCATCCTTGGGTATCCTGCCCTCGCCAAGTTCATGGCGGCGACCCATCACGGCTACAACGTCCTGAAGTTGCCCGGGAGCGCCGGAGTCATTACGATCGCCTTCGACGAGAAGGAAGCGGTGCGTTCCCTGGAGCGTGCCTACCAGACCGCGGCGGTCGAATGCTGCGATGAGGGTGGGGCCGTCCTCGCCCTGTAGACCGCCCCCTCAAGATGAAGAAGAACCTACTCGTCGACGGACCTCGGGAGGCAGGGGCTCCCGACAGCCTGGCCTCAGGACTTGCGCCTGCTAACGAGGCACCATCCACCCTCGCTTAGGGAGGCGCACTCGATGCCCCTCTCGTGACGGGCTCGAGGGCTCTCCTTTGGAGTGTCTCCGGGCTGACCGGCGTCTCGAGGGAGGTGTTCGAGCACCACCTGCAAGCGTGTCTTGACGCGTGCTTTTGTGAGCCCAGCGTGAGCCGCTCAGCGCTGGGGGCTCAGGACTTCATCGACCAAGTTACCGAGGAACTTCAGTACGCAAGACTCATCCGCGGTGGGCGTAACCGCGCAACCCCAAGTTCACCCGCTCGCAGCCCGAGCGACCGCTTCCGCGTTTGCGTCAACATCGCGGGTCTCAACCAAGCCGCCTCTCAGGAGCCCTTTTGGCCGACGGCGGTCGGCCGGAGGAGGGCCCTCC
The DNA here is from genome assembly GCA_902687465.1 of Secale cereale. Lineage (NCBI taxonomy): Eukaryota > Viridiplantae > Streptophyta > Magnoliopsida > Poales > Poaceae > Secale > Secale cereale. Next base: position 556,390,979 of record LR738710.1, read on the forward strand.
CCTGCAGCTGTGTCCGCACACTCTTCGACTTCCGCAATGCAGCTGCCAGGTTCCAGCATCTCGCGCAGCAGGCCTTGGGGGCTCGGGAGGTTCAGTGGTAGGCGGTCCAGACGGAGCAAGAACCGGACCCACGCGACCACTGAGAGCCTCCAGAACCCATGGGCCTCAGGAGCTCGATGATCCTCGGGAGCGACCCGCACGCCTTGCGTCTTCAGCTACCCCAACTCTCCTTCAACAAATATTACGTGACACTTCAGGTATCGAATCGAGGGCGCCTCTCGGGTTGCATCATCCTCAGACCGCTGGGGGCTGTTCCCCCATGGTTATCTCCCTTTTTGAATGATCAAGGCTAGATGGTTCTTTCCATTCGCATTATCTACATCCTTGGCGTCCTCACCGCCACTAAGGTCATGAGCCCATGTGAGCCCACTCGTGACCGCCCCATGATTAAGGACTGGCACGGCGTCTGTGCGCGGATCCATCCCTGCAGCGTCGCTAAACCCAAGGGCTGAGCTCTATCTCGCGAGCCATTTCCGTGACGTCACATCCCATGGTCCTTGGTGCCTTGTTCTCGCAAGGGCTAATCGTGGATGGGTAAGTAGGGGCCCGTGGCAGGAGCCTTGCTCACGCGGGAACCGCGCGTCTGTTGTTTTTCTTTTCGATCGTTCCATGAGAAGACTAGGCACGACATCTGTGCTCGGGTCCGTCCCTGCAGCGTCGACAAATCCAGTGGCTGAGCTCTATCTCACGAGCCATTCCCGTGACGTCACCTCCTGGGGTCGCTGGTGCTGCGGCCTTCTCATGCGATACCCTATAGAGATGCTCTCGATGCAGGTCGACACAACACTTCCCTTTTCACATTTTGCTGAAGAAGACTCCACCTCAGGGTAGGGTGTCGTGGGTGATGCGTAAGCTCACGAGAACTTCCTCAGAGTCATTCAACTCATCTTGAGGAGGGCTCATATACACCTTGGCTATCCTACCGTGCAAGCCACGTCTTAGGACGAGGCTGTACACGCCCCCCCCGGTGGGAGGCTTCCTCCCACCGTCCAGTGGAAGTACCAAGATCCGCGCTGGCAGATCCAACCGAGGAGTGGTTATGCCCACGAACCAGTGGAAGCACCAAGCTTCGCGCTGGCCACTATGACCGAGGCGCGGTTATGCCCACACTCCGTGCAAGTGTGGTAGCTCTATGCTCCGCGCTAGTTATAAATAACTTAGGGTGGCCCCCAGTGGTCGCACTAACCTCAGGGAGCTTTTCAGCTCACGATGCTCACAACTTCTCCTTGGATGGGTGTCGCGAGGGGGGCTAGGCACAGGGTCTATGCTCAGGTCACGCCTCGCAGACGACAACCTACCAGGTGCCCAGACACCTGGCCTTCTCGTGCCACCATCCTGGGCGAAGGCTCGTGGGCAAGGTATGGTGCTCGTTCTCCTTCATGAGATCCGTTCGTACGTCAAGGGGGACTCCTGGGCATCGCGACCCAGGGGCCTAACTGTCCATGTAGCCCCTCAATTCTTGAGTCTAGTTATGATGATAACCCCGGTCACCTGGAGGGCTCAATGGCGATCGAGGTATGCGCGGGGGTTGGGCCCTGCCGACGCTGAACGAAAACGGATTGCTTGAACGTCAAGGGGGGCCCTTGGGCATCGCGACTCAAGGGCCTCACTGGCCACGTAGCCCCACATCCCTTGAGTCTACTAACTACGGTAATCCCGGTCATCCGGACGGCTCAATGGCGATCGAGGTATGCGTGGGGTTGGGTCCTGCTGACGCAGAGCACCTAAGCAACCATGAAAGGAATCAAGCATGGAAGTCATCTAGCTATTACAATAACACCAAGTTTTTCAAATTCAAACAAAGTTCTTACACCTCCCCGAGGCACCCCCACTTCTCTCTCTGAACAGGACGGATCAGGCATTGCCGAGCGCGTCGACACCGGTCTACACCTCCCTTGCTGCGGTAGCAGTGGCTTGGACGAACACCTCCACCAATGACGTGACCTTCACCCTCAGGGCCTCGGCAGCCGTGCCCTCCATGACTTCGCTCACGGGTCCGGACAGCAAGGCCAGGTCAAGGGTGGGGTCGTGAAGACTTAGGTGGCTGCACACCTACATCAGGACTAAGGTAAGCAGCGTGCGGCACTCGACATCGGCTAACTGGCCAATTGCGGCCGCAACATCGCACAGGGACTGAACAAGCGCAGCAAGGAGCCCGGCGGGGCCTTCCTCCGGGGCGACCAGCGGTTCCTTGAACCCTTCACCGTAGGAGGCATGCAGCGCCTTGCGGGCCTCAAGGTCAAAGGAGACAAGGGCCTCGGGACTCACCGCTGTCGAGGCCGCGAGGCCTTCCTCCTTGTCGCGAGCAGCTTGGGTCGCCCTGGCCTGCTCAACTTGAACCTTCAGCTTCTCCAGGGACGCGCGGTCAGCAAGCTGCTCCTGTTGGAGCCGGGACGACTAAGTCTGCTGCGCCTCGAGCTCCTTCTCCAAACTCTTGAGCTCCTGGGCGCGCCCGATGCCTTCCCCGCGTAGGGCCTCCAGCTCGCTCTCTGCCTTGAGGCAGCACTTCTCGAAGGACGTGGCGTCGGCTCGCGCGGCTTGCGCGGTGTCGTGAGCCCGCGTGGCGACGGCGACATGGATCTACCTACACCTCTAGTGGCCGAAACAGGGCTGGAAGGGGAAGGAAGGAAGGTGGGTGTACCTGCTTACCCTAAGACACCGATAGGTCGCCGGAGTTGAGCCGGAGACATCGGTGTCGAGCTCTGAACCATGGCGCTTGGTGTCGAACGAGGAAGAGGAAGCAGAGGCGTCGCGTTGCGAGGCTCCTGTCGCAATCCTTTGGCGACGCAGAAGCGCAGACGACGACGACCACGCCGGGGAAGCAGAAGACGGCGGCTGGAGGTAACCGGAGAGTCGGCACGCGCCAGCGTGCCTCCACTTGCGCTCGGGGAGATTGGGAGGAGATCGAGAGCAGGGGAGATCCCCTCTCGTGTGTCAACGGATAAGAAGAAAGGAGGGGGAATGAGGAAGCCTAGGCACGGCTCGGGTTTAAAAATGGGCGGACGACGCGGCCTCGACGTCCGTGAACTCACGGCGTGACGGCGAGGCACGCTCTATCTTTGGATGCGGGAGACGGAGCAAGACGGAGCAGGTGGCCATTCGGGCGAGTCACTGCCAAGCGGGACCGGTGAGAGGGCGGAAGCGGAGCTGGGTGCGTTGGTGGGCTGTTGGAGAAACATGCTGGGCCGCGGGCGAGGGCCGCCCCAGGTGGCTGCGGCTGTAACTACAGGAATCAGGCATTTTGCCGACTTGTGCTCTTTTTGCCGTCAACATTTCGTCTGGGTAGACGGCAAATGGTGGTTTTGCCGTCATGAGCAGACGGCAAAAAAATATTATCGGCAAAAAATAATAAAAAACAGACGGCCAAAGGCAACACACGGCAAAGACATATTTGCCGTCAACTGCGTGTGCAAATGACGGCAAAGATGAATAATTGCCGACTTCCTTCACTGTGACTGATGGCAAAAAACTATGATGCAAACGGGCCTAAACGGACATATTTTGCTGTCTTGTTCTTGGCCCAGCTGACGGCAAAAATAGATGATTTGCCGTCTGCTGCTCTATACAGATGACGGCAAAGCTTAACAGCTCTTCTCAGAAGAAAAAAAAAAGAGCAAAGACTGAAAAAATAAAGAAAAGAAAACCCCCACCCTCCCAAAAAAAAACCCCAACCCATCCTGATCTCACACGCTCCACTACACCCCCAGCCTCCCGTGCGCGCCGCAGCCCTCACCGGTCGTCGCCGGCGCCCTCACCGGTCGCCGCCGCCGCCCTCACCGGTCGCCGCCGCCGCCCTCACCGGTCGCCGCCGCCGCTGATTTCCCCAAGATGGCCGGAGGCTAGGCATCTCGCCGGCCATTCCCGCCCCACCACGAGGGAGGAGACCGGCCGGCCGTTGCGCCTCCCCGCCGGTCGCAGCCCGCCACCCCAAGATCAGGGCCGGCCGCGCCGGTCCCCGTCAGCCACCGCTCCCGATCCACGCCATCCCCGTCAGTCCCCGCTCTCGGTTCAGGTACAAATTTCTGCTCCCGTTCATACACTTTGGTTCACATGTTGTTAAATAAAATTTCTACTAGTACTCTTTGACGAAAAAACGTACTACTGCGGCAGAGTATCTACTAGCTACAGATCAGGTCATATGTGTAGAAAAGTGAAATCTGCCTGCGTTTGTAAATCACAAGAAAAGACCTTTTTTACGGCCACAAACTAACAAGGAGAAATTGGCCACTAGATATCTCAGTTCTCTACTCCAGTTACTACTACAAATTTGAAGAATATTTTTCCAGAAGTTATGAACAATCACGTGATGCACATCCATGCACAAGAACACCTGACGCACATACACTAGCAGGAACGAAAATATTACCTACAAGGTTGATTGTTTGGCATGGTCGTCGCCTCCACAACGGGGTCCTAAAACTCATCGTGATCTGCCCCCACCTCGCTACACCTCCCTGCAGCCGTGCTCCTGGTCCTGCGTGCTGCGGCGATGTTGTCGTGCGCCCCATCGTCGTGCTCCACCTCTAGATCGAGCCTTCTGTCGCATGTGTGAACTGATGGTATATGCATGCTTTGACAAGCTGAGATGGAGGTGTCAAGGGGATTTATGGAGTTCGGCAACCACCGGCCAGTGGAGCTAGCTGCAGGCCGCACCACATCTGAATGGTTGGCGTGGCTGGAGTAGTTACTCAGTGGGGATTGGGAATTTCCTTTGTAGTATTATTTTTATTTACTATATACTAATATAAATGAAAAGGGACAGAGTATATGAACAGGTCGGGTTCGGTTATATCCACGGGTATAAAATTATATCCATGCCCTATCCATCATTAGTCGGGTCGGGTTCGGGCGCTGTCCATGGGTACAAAATTGTATCCAAACCCTACCCACTCGGCTCCATCTCCAATGCTGCTTGACATATTCTGAATCAAAATAACTAATTGTTTATGGTGTCAGCAGCTCAACACATAAGAAACAGGAACTCCCTGTTACTAGTAGTTCCCATTACTTGGAGAAGCATGGCAAACAAAGGCCACACGAACACACAACATATTATTTTTTGGGTTCTTTCTTTCTTGCGTATTTTCTTTTGGTTAGATGTTGTTGAGATGTGAGATGATGTTGTTGATGTTGTTTATTAGATTGTTGTGTGAGTGCTTATGTTGGTCGTGCCGGTGCTTTTCATGTCCAGGTATCTTCTCTTCATCTCGAGGAGCACCATTGGTCCTGTTGTTGTTGCCCTCGTCGTTCGACTACTGCCTCTACGTACGGTCTAGGGGTGAGCTCGACTATCATCTCTCCCCCCTCCCCTATTTGCTTTGTTCCCGTTGTCGTGCCGATGCCAATACATTTTGCTTTCATGTCAAGTCTCGTAACCTAGGCGTCTCCCGTTCGAAAGGGTGACATCTATAAATATGCATGTCTTTGCATATTTATAAGCGTCATCTTTTCGAATTGTCCACGTTATCCATGGACAGCCCGAGTACGTGTAGATTGGGTATCGTTTCCCGTGCTCTACTTTGGTTCGAGGCAAAATTTCGTCAGCGCCACCCCGTTGTTCTCCGGGTACACCTTCTCTCTGCTTGTTGCTGAGACGTGTATCTGGAGAACAGCGGGGAGGTGCTGCCGAAATTTTGCCTCGGACCGGAGTAGAGCATGGGGAACAAACCCAATCTACACGTACTCGGGTGGGATTAGGACCCATCTTTACCTATTAGAGATAGGATTCAATCCATTAATGTCTGTTTCCTTTTGCATGGTAAAAAAAAACTGTGGCGTAAATAATATGACAAAAGTAATTAGTTATGTATCTATTCCTAATTACATTATATATAACTTGATGAATATGAATTTGGTGCCCGTATTGTCAGTGCAAGTAGCGGTATGGATGATCGTTAGTGGATGTATACTGGCCACCCTAGTCAGGCTGGCATGACCGTTGAGTGGGTGGACAAGACCAATGAATTCGTAGAAGCAACATTTGCTAGTGGCAAGAGAAAAACTTGGTGTCCCTGCTTGAAGTGCAACAACTATCTAGAACAGTCAAAGAAGACTATGTGTTTACACCTGCAGAAGCATGGGTTTAAGCCTAGTTATACTCGGTGGACCTTTCATGGCGAGACTGAACGTAGCAGAGAGGAGGTGGTGCGTCGGCACACCGACGACAATGGTACCGGGATCGATGACATGGTAGCCGACTTCAACGATGCACGTGATGCCGGATCAGAGGAAGAACCAGAGGAGTCTGCGAGGGCGTTCTTAGAAATGTTGAATTCGTCACAGCAACCTCTTCACGACTACACAGATCAGTGCCAGCTGGATGCCATCGGACAAGCAATGTCTATGAAGACCCAGTTCAACATGAGCAGAGATAACTTTGATTCAATGATGACCTCTTGGGGTCGCTCTCTCCCTAAAGGTCACAAACTGCCTAAAAGCTGGTATGAAGCGAAGAAAACCCTACGTGCACTTAAGATGCCGTATGAGCAGATACACGCTTGCCCAAATGGATGTGTCTTATTTACGAAAGAGTATGCCGACGACAAGTAATGTGCCAAGTGCGGCTCCTCTAGGTATATCGAGAGAGTCCTCGGTGATGGTACGAAGAAGCATACCAAATTCCCTGCAAATGTTCTTCGGTATCTTTCAATCCTGCCAAGAATTCAACGCCTTTACTTGAACGAAGACACGGCCAAACAGATGGTATGGCACAAATATGGGATAAGACGCGACAAGGATGATCATGGGAGACCAATGTTGATACATCCGTCTTGTGCCCAATCATGGAAGAATTTCGATCGATTACATCCTGAGAAAGCAAAAGAGGCAAAGAATGGACGAGTCGCTATCGGACTCGATGGGTTCAATCCGTTTGGTTTTGTCTCAAAGACATATAGTTGTTGGCCTGTGTTTGTTGTTCCCCTCAACCTCCCCCCCCCCCCGGCGTCCTAATGCAACGCAAGCACATATTCCTATCGTTGATTATTCTAGGGCCCAAGTATCCGGGGAAAAATATAAATGTTTACCTCCAGCCACTGATAGATGACTTGAAAGAAGCTTGGGTGAATGGGATACAGACATACGATGCTGCTAGCAAGAAAAACATCAAAATGCATGTTTGGTACCAGTACTCATTGCATGACCTACCGGCGTTTTCACTTTTCATGGGGTGGTCTGTGCATGGGAGGTTCCCATGCCCCAGATGCAAGACAAACCTTCATTGTCGTTGGCTGCAACATGGTCACAAGTATTCTTGCTTCGATTTACATAGACAACATTTGTTGCCTGACCATCCATTCAGACAAGACAAGAAGAACTTCATGAAAGGTGAAGTTGTCGAACACTCGGCACCACCTGAGATGACAGGTGAACAGATTCGTGATCAACTAAACGCTCTCCAACCTGATCCCAACCGTCCAGGGTATTTGTTGGGATATAATGAAGAACACGCCTGGACTCATAAGCCATGCTTCTGGGATCTCCCCTACTTCCACCAGCTCGAGCTTCCACATAACATTGATGTAATGCACACTGAAAAGAATAACGCCGAGGCCATTTTGGCACATTGTTCAACATTGCTGAGAAGACGAAGGACAATACTAAGGCTAGACTAGATGTGATGAAGCTATGTGATAGACCCGAACAAAACTTGCGGCAACCCATAGGCCGGAAGAATTGGACGACGCCACGGGCTAGGTTTGTTCTTACAAGGGAACAAAAGAAGGAGATACTCATGTGGTTCAAAACTTTGTTGTTCCCCGATGGGTATGCAGCGAATTAATGAGGGCAGTGAATCTTGATAAATTGAAGCTCAACGGGATGAAGAGTCATGATTGGCACATATGGCCTGAGCGGTTAATGCCAGTGATGATTCGAGGCTATATCCCTGAGGACGATTGGGAAGTATTGGCAGAGCTGAGCTATTTCTTTCGTGTTCTTTGTGCTAAAGAAGTATCTCCCACTGTGATAGATGACATGGAAAAACGGGCACCCGAGTTGCTCTGCAAGCTAGAGAAGATATTTCCACCAGTCTTCTTTAATCCGATGGAACATATGATTTTACACCTCCCTTCTGAGGCAAGATTGGGTGGCCCTGTGCAGAATCGTTGGTGCTATGGACTTGAGAGAATGCAAAAGACTCTTCGAGCTAAATGTAGAAATAAAAGTAGAATTGAAGCATCCATAGCTGAGGCATTCTTGGCAGAAGAGGTGACAAACTTCACGACATCACACTATGCGGCCAATATTCCAAGCTTGCATAATGTGAAGTCCCGTTACAATACTGGCGACCCCAAACATGAATCCAAGCTCAGCCTCTTCAAAGGGCAACTCGGACCTGTTGGTTCTTCTGGTTCAAATAAGAGTTTGTCTATGAAAGAGTGGAGCTCTCTTACGTTGTATATCCTCACCAACCTAAAAGAAGTGCGGCCATACATTGACTAAGTGATTGGTACATCATGTAAGATTACTCATATGTTTGTGGCTAAGTACTCTCATTTCTCATTGCTCAGTGAATTCGTTGCTCAATTCTCAAATGGAGCGGTCGAACGTGATTCACTCGAAGAGTATGAGCTTCTTGCTGGCAACACAGACGGGAATTACTGTTTCATTTCTTGGTTCAAAGGAAAGGTATATATACTTCTTATTATGGAAGAACTTAAGTTGGTATTACGTGTGACTAATACACCGATCCTTCCCACTTGAACTTGTAGGGTACGTCAATATTGGACAAAGAGTTGAAACAAATTGCTAATGGCTTTCACTGTAAGGTCGGTACATTCGATAAATACGACATCAATGGGTATGGCTTCCGCACACATGAGAACGAGGAATGTCGGGCCGATCTAAAATCAAAAAACACCGGAGTGTCGGCTATTTGCAATGGAGTCGAGTATTATGGAAGACTTGATGAAATATATGAACTGCATTACTTTGGGGCAAATCCTCCAAAAGTCATTGTCTTCAAATGCCATTGGTTCGATCCGGAGAAGGTTAGGCGGAGAGATGATATTGGGCAAGTCGAAATTCGACAAGACAGCAAATTGGAATGCGAGGATGTCTATATTGTGGCTCAACAGGAGATGCAAGTTTTCTATCTCAAGTATGCATGCCAAAAGAAGGCGCATCTTAAGGGTTGGGATGTCGTGTATGATGTGCCGCCACGTGGTAAAAAATGTTCCCCCAGTGAAGAGGATTATCAACCTCACATTGACCCCGACACATATGATGGAGAATTCTTCCAAGAACATGGGCCTAGAGGCCGTCGCAACATCCATCCACGCACGGAAGTACACATTGACAATGATGAAGAAGAAGAAGAAGCAGATGAGGAAGAAGAAGAGGTTACGAACGTGGAAGACCTATCAATGCTTGAGCGGTTATGTCAAGGCATTGCCGATGATGTTGACGATGACGGCCAACACTCCGATGACATTGTTGACGACACGCGTGATACTGATGATGACGAGGAAGCAGAAGAGGAAGAAGATGCAGATTGTGATCTAGATGATCCCGACTATTTTTAGTTGTAATGTAAAATTGTAATGTTGTTTTTGTACTAGTTTCCTTACCATTATCCCGAACATGCTGTAATGTTGAATTTATAATATTTTGAACTTTTGCTTATTTATTTGAGCAATAGTGTTGTATTTGTACTATAATTGTCTTAGTGATTCTCATTCCATATTTTCTTTGAACTTATGCTTATTTATTTGAACTATAATGTTGTATTCGTACTAATTGCTTTACTATTTGTCGTAGCAGGTGAGTGAAGCATGGTGGGCCCGCATCGAAAAAGGGCTGCTAGTGCTACGACAGAGAAGGCCCCACTCAAGATAGCGAGAAATCTGCTCACCAGTTTTCTCGCCGATCCTCCCGATGCACCCTCTCATGCTCAGCATCCTCGAGGAAGAGGCCGAGGAAGAGGTGGACGTGGAGGAAAGGCTAAGAGAAACCCAGTTCGGCCTCGCTCGCCACCACCTGCCGTGACACCACTTGACGAGGAACAGGTGGACGAGCCGATGCCTCACTCCCCTGTGTCTGAGGAGGAACAGATGGACGAGCTTGTGTCTCACTCCCCTGTGTCTGAGGAGGAACGGATGGACGAGCCTGTGTCTCACTCCCCCGTGCTTGAGGACGAGCCGATGTCTCACTCCCCCGTGCCTGATGACGGGGAGGAGGAGGGTGATGGTTTAATTGCAGTTCCCGAGGGTCGGTCTGTGTTCCTGCGTGGTGCATCAAGGCTCCCGAAACGAGAGAAACCTGTCGAGCAAAGGCCGTGCATTACTCCATATGGAGTAAGGTAACTAACTTTGGCTTCCCATTTTTCTACCTTCAATGTATGCAACAATTGCTCATAACTTTGGCGTCTCGCTATGTAGCGGTTGGACGGAAGTTGGAGATGAGGAGGCGGGTAAGTACCGACACGTGAACATGACCATTGGGATCCTCCTTAAGGAGCATTTCCCTGGCATGGTTACTTTGCCAGGGGAGGGCAATGTTCCGGAGGTAGCATCGACTTGGGACCACTACAAAGCCTGTGAGGATGTTGGTACATTCAACAACATCGAGGTTCACAACAAAGCCGAGAAGGTCTTTGCTGAACTTTGGGTAATCATTAAGTTTAGTTCACACATTGCATATATATAATCCATAGCTAGTTAATTTCTAATCTCGTTTAATCTCATGTGTATTTGCAGGATTTCTATAGATGCGAGGATGGGAAGTTGGAGGAGGCACAAAGGAATGTCAACATTCATTGTAAGAAGCTTGTGCGCAATATGTTCTATGATGCACGCATTATTGCCGTCCGTTCTTATAAGGCATCTCAGGGCTATAAGATGGCTACTAAGAAACCAGCTACGAAAATCTTTCTTCACAAGGACGAGTACATGCAGGTAAATAAATCATGTTCATCCTTGTTATTTCCTCAATTTGCCGGCACTCATTTCTTTTGACTTATATGAGATGCAAATGATCAATTAGGTTACTCCTAGATGGTGTGCTGATAAGGGGGAGTGTTGGGAGCGAATTGTGGACTACTGGTGTTCTAAAGAGTATATGTTGAAACACGTCGATTACAAAAATCGGCGAAAGGCAATGATTTATCCACCACACCATCAAGGCAACTTGAACCTCAAGGGATTCAAGAAAATATGGGTACATCTTTACTCCCATTGATTTGTTCTTCATAAGTTCTTTCTTGTCATAAATGTTGCCAATCCTTGTGATGAAATTCTAATGATGTTGGTTTGGTTGCATGGGCGTTACCACAAGGTTCCGGAGCCCAACCTTTTCGTTGGGTATGCTCTGGCCCATAAGGCACCATACAGAAAAGCCACACCATATGACCGGTCTGACACATCGTCTGCGTACACCAACAAGACCGCCTACAATCGGCTGACCAAAGTTAAAGAGGTGGCAACAAAGCTCAGAGGGCCCGACTATGATGTGACATCGGAGCCCCTTGACCACGAGTTGGTTATGATCGCTGGAGAGGGAAGGAAGCATGGCAAGGAAGCGATTGGAGGAGGCATGTTTCCTAGGTCCTCCACTCGCACTCTACCTGAGTACTAGGCTCGGCTAGGTCTGCCAAAATCTTTTGTATGTCAACGCGCGACTCCGGCAAGGGCTGAGATGGAGGTATTCTATAATAGTCTTTCTACCTATGATTTTTCTAATTCTTACATAATGCTGGATTTGAAGATGCAATTGCGACCCCATATTCTGTAGTCTCTACTCGAGGAGAAGTTGGCAGAGGAGAGGCGACGGGCGGCGGCGGAGAGGGCGGAGGAGAGGGCGGAGGAGAGGCGACTGGCGGCGAAGGAGAGGGCGGCAGAGAGGGCGGAGGAGAGGCGACTGGCTGATGAGAGGACACAACAGGCGTTGTGGGCACAAAATACTCAAAACTTTCAGATGTTTACAGTTAGTTCCTTAATAGCCAAGCACAATTCCTTAATAGTTAGCACATGTAGTCTTTTACTACCCGTACTTAACTTTCACTCCTCTTTAACATAATTTGCAGGCTTATTGCACCCAGAATGGTATGCCCGCTTTCGATATGTCTGCCTTTACTCCATGCTCTACGGTTAGTTAACTAAAATACTTGCAAGGATCATTATTGCATTTCTTTGTCCGAGTGTCATGCTAACCATGTAATGCTTCATGCAGTATCCATCGACCCATGGATCGAATAATGCTGGATCTTCACATGCTCCTGGCTTAGGTGGCAATAACCTTGATGGTTCTCTGCATCTTTGAGATCTACTACGGTTAGTGCCTCCATATCTCATTTACAAGTAGAGACCACTTAACATCTTCATAATTTAGTGACATATGGACATATGCCCATGATCTAGAAACTGACAAGTACATTTGACCCATTAGCTATGCATTATTGAAGTTATATATTTTCTTGATTTAGAGACCATTTGAAGCTATGTATTTATGATTTAGAGACCACCTGGAGATCTTCATTGTTTAGTATGTTAAATTGAATTGAACTTATATCAAACCATTTGTATCACACGATGATTTAGAGACCACTTGAAGACCATTTGAACCATACCATTTCTACTTATTATCATGACTTAGAGATCTTTATGATTTAGAAACTTGCAAGTGTTGATTTATCACCATTTGAACCATTTGAAGATCAAACTTATAACTAGAGACCATTCATGAAGTTCTTTGTGATTTAGAGTGTTAAATTTGAAATCTTCAAAATTTGACAAGTGTTAAAGAAACTCCATATGGGCTAGAAGCTATTTTTGTGGGAACTTGCAATGGAATATGAATATGGTGTGATATGGATCACTATTTATTTTGTTGGGTCTTCGAGTACTTTCTTTTGTATATTTGACATCTTCATGATTTAAAGCACCTTATTTTGTTATTGTGGACACGTAGCCCTTTATTTTATTGTTGTGCCAAAATTTGACATATGTGCATGATTTCTTCTTGTAGGTTGCCATATGGATCCTCTTTTGGACTATGATATGGGCATGAAGACATTTATCGTAGTGCGAAATATTATGTAGTGATGCCTGCTGTATATATATGCGAAATATTATGTAGTGATGCCTGCTATACATATTCATATGCTATGAAACATTTATATATGGACTGTGCTATATGGATGTGTTATGGACTGTGCTATATGGATATATATATATGGATGTGTTATGGACTGTGCTATATGGATATATATATGGATGTGTTATGGACTGTGCTATATGGATATATATATGGATGTGTTATGGACTGTGCTATATGGATATGTATATGAACTGTGCTATATGTGCGAGGAATCATTGCTGTGTTATATTGTCTATATGTATTCTCGTGTTCATTGTCTATATCTACTGTCAATTTTCTATTTATCTATAAGTGTCAGGAATCATTGCTGATTTTTGTTTTTAAATAAAAAGAGTGCAGCCTCTTTGCCGTCATGTTCATGACGGCAAAAAAGGACACGTGGGGCCCTAGTGTACAGCCTGTCAGAAGGGTTTTCCGTCTATGCAAAAGTAGATGACGGCAAAGAAATAGCAAGTTTGCCGTCTGGTATAGTATACGCTGCCAGCAAAAAAGGTGGTGGCTTTGCCGTCTTGTAGTCCCGCACTTGACGGTAAAAAAATTCGTAGTTTGCCGTCTGGGTTACCATTAGCCTGACGGCAAAAAGAACTCACGCCGTCCGGTGGATGGGCGTTCCGTCTATTTACTTTTTTTGCCGTGTAGGAATTCTGGCTGACTGCAAAATGTCTTCACCGACGGCAAATTTTTTGCCGTCATGTCGACGTTGGACTGACGGCAAAATGAGACTTTGCCGATTTTGAGGTTGCCGACATATTTTGCCGTCATGGGCTGACGGCAAATAATTTGCCGTCTGTAATCCTTTCTTTGCCGTCTGTAGCGTACTGACGGCAAAATGCCTGATTCCTGTAGTACTGTTTTTCCTTTTTCTTATTTTCTTCCGATAGAAACAAAATAGAAAAACCCAGGGACATCTGAGAGGAGTTTGGTAATTATGAAAATATTCCCAAGCTCATGTGAAAATACTCTATTTTATAAAATTGTCCTGGGCATTTTTAGAGGAAGTAAAATAATTTAAATTTGAATAAAATTCAAACTTGAGCCATTTTAAAACCTAACCAAGACAATTCCAGAAGAGGTGAAATCTGGCATAGATGTTTAGGGCATGGAGCAAGAATTATTGGGAGGAGATGAACAATAAAGGAAGAGGCTAGATGACACTTTGTAGAATTAAAATAAAGACAGAAAGAGAGAGAAGGGAAGGTGGAGCTAGATGAGAAGGGGTTAAGAGAGGGCATGATCTTGCTACCACCAACACACCAAGATCAAGTTGACCTCATCTAACGAACTCTGAATGAACCAACATAATGACAAGTGAAAATGCCATGATGATTATGATCTAATGATGATGATGAAGTAATGCATGAATGCATAAAGAAAAAGAAAAGATGACAATGCAATGACAACGAGAAGGCATAATTGAAAAAGAACCCCCAAGGAAAAGGACAAGGATCTATTGGTAAATGCTTTATTGCCATAAAAGGAAGGTATCACATATGGGGTGTTACAAACTCTCCCCCACTACAAAAAGATCTAGGACTGCAAGAATGTGGGATACTCGGAACGGAGATGATCTTCTCATTCCCATGTAGCTTCTTAGTCGGTATGGTGTGACCACTTCACTTTCAAGAATTTGATGGACTTGTTGCGGGTCTTGCGCTCAGTTTCTTCAAGGATAGCTACGGGGTGCTCACGATAAGACAAGTCTTGATGAAGATCAATCTCTTCGAAAGGAATAGTGTGTTCAGGCGTCTTGAAGCACTTGCAGAGTTGTGACACGTGAAACACATGCATCGTGCACATTTGCAAAGTTGGAGGGAAGCTCGAGTTGGTAGGCTAGATCACCTCTCTTGCCAAGAATCTTGAAAGGGCCCACGTATCTTGGAGCAAGCTTGCTCTTGATACCGAACCTCTGAGTGCCCTTCATGGGAGAAACACGAAGATAGACATGATCTCCAATGTCGAAATCCAAGTCACGATGCTTGCCGTCATAGTAGCTCTTTTGACGCAATTGCGCGGCCTTTAGATTCCCACGTATGACTTTGCGCATTTCCTCGACTGCTGAGATCATATCATTCCAAGGAGTTGACGTTCACTAGTCTCGGACCAGTTGAGAGGGGTACGACACTTTGTGCCATAGAGAATTTCAAACGAAGCTTTGCATGCACTTGCTTGGAAGCTGTTGTTGTAGGAGAGTTTGGCAAATGGAAGGCAATCTTCCCATTTCATACCGAAGGAGATGACACAAGCTCTGAGCATATCTTCAAGGATTTGGTTCACTCTTTTGACTTGACCACTAGTCTGAGGGTGAAACACAGTGCTGAAGCAAATCTTAGTGCCCATGGCTGACTGAAAGGAATCCCAGAACTTGGAAGTAAACAAGCTTCCACAGTCTGAGGAGATCACTTGAGGGATGCCATGTAAAGAAACAATTCTGGAGGTGTACAGCTCTGCCAGCTGAGCTGCGTTTATGGATTCTTTGACTACAAGAAAATGAGCCACTTTAGTTAGCTTGTCAATCACCACAAAGATAGCATTATTTCCTCTCTTGGACTTGGGAAAACATGTGACAAAATCCATCTCAATGTGATCGAATTTCCACTCGGGAATAGGCAGAGGTTGAAGGAGTCTGGCTGGACGTTGATGCTCTGCCTTCACTCTTCTGCAGACATCACACTCGTTCACGAATTGAGCAAGTTCTCTTTTCATGCGAGTCCACCAATATGATTGCTTGAGGTGATGGTACATCTTGGAGCTTCCTGGATGTATTGAGAGGAGTGAGTCATGTGCTTCATTCATTATGAGCTTTCTGAGACCACCTTTGGGAACCACAATTCTGTCCTCAAAGAACAAAGTGTCTCTGTCATCAATGCGATAGCACTTGTACTTGGGAGTACCCTTAGCAATACCATGTTTCACTCTCTGCAACATAGCATCACTGAGTTGGGCCTCACGGATTTGATCTACCAAGGTAGGAGGAACTTGAAGGTTGGCAAGAAATCCTTGCGGAACAACTTGGAGGTTGAGCTTCCTGAATGATTCACAAAGTTCAGGTTGGAACGGTTTGAGAAGGAGACTGTTGCAATACGCCTTTCTGCTTAAGGCATCTGCAACGACATTGGCCTTGCCAGGAGTATACTCGATGCTTGGATCGTACTCTTGAATCATTTCAACCCAACGAGTATGGCGAAGGTTAAGGTTTGGCTGAGTGAAGATGTACTTCAAGCTCTTGTGATCGGTGAAGATGTCCACTTTTCTGCCCAATAGTGTCGGGGTCCTAGGAACCAGGGTACCCAGACTTGCCTGTCTGCGGGCCGCAACGCGCTCCTACTATGGCCTGGTACGACCCAGCTGATCGACCAGTTGTCCAAGACCCTCAGAAGGGGAAGCTAAGCCTCACGAGGAGAATGACGTCAAGACCTCCTCGGGAGCAGCCTCAGCAAGGTGCTTCGGAGGGGCGGAGAATCCAAGGCCAGGCCTGCCTCAGGAGGAGGCAGTGACGCACTGCGCCAGTGGCCCAGTTGCCATTTCGGTGCAAAGGGGACAGCGCAGCCGTTGGTTCCCAAGGAGCGGGCAAAGGTTTCCCCTTTGGTGCAACAAGACCGAAGACCGCAAGGACGACAAGGAGGATGTCATCGTCGAGCCCACCACCGTGTCACCGCCTGATCCTTTTGCAGGCGAAGACCACTTTTGCTAGGGTAGGAACGTCCTTATGTTCCCGCTCAAAAATGGCCGTTGTGGGATCCCTTCCCGCCTAAACATTTCGGGGGAAGAGGACCGTGGCCGCCTATATAAGTAGCTAGGATTCCCACTATAAGAGGGATTGGAAACCATACACTCAGCCACCACACAAGGAGCAAGAACACTTTCCTCCTGACCCTCCTAAGCTCACCTCCTGAGCCCAGGAACCATTGTACTAGGTCATATCCCAGCTCGCCCAAGGCTAATCCACCAAAGCAGGAAGTAGGGTCTTACACCACACGGTGGCCCGAACCTGGGTAAACTCTTGTGTGTTCTACTCGTTGTTTGCCTGAATCCTTCCACCGAGACGAGAGCGAGGCGCTAGGTAGACGTGAGTGGGAGAGATTTTCGTTCACGCCCCTATGTTCGAACTTATCGGGTTTTGCGGAGCCCTGAATCCAACATTTGGCGCGCCAGGTAGGGGACGTGTCGAAATCTCGCCTCTCCGACAACCTCGTCGCGTTCTCGTCACTAACTCCGCTCCACAGCCATGGTGGACACACACCGAGCTCGCACCGCAGCGCCGCGCCGCGAACGTTGCTCAGACGGCGCCCGCGGGCAATGGTGTGCCGCTCCGCTCCAACTCGCCGGTCGCCAATGCCGCCACCGACCCGGCCGTCCACGAGCTGCAGGACTCGTCGTGGCCACCGTCCATGTGGCGGGATGGCTACCACCTTCACCCTCGTCGGCCGCGGCGTCGTCCTCGCTGGTCCGTGCAGGCCGGTCTACCAGCAACCTGCGCTACTGATGGCACGGGAGCTCTTGCGCTACCGCCCGGCGGATGACCTCTACGATAAATGGCTCCACCGCATAACCAAGCTCGTCAACGCCGCTGGAGAAGCACCTATACCAACGCACTCCTCACGTCCTCCGTCGCCCCCAACGGGGAACGAAGGCCAAGGGGTCCCGGCTCCGCCTCCACTCCACCGCGCCGGCCAGGAGGTCCGACGTGAGGCCCCTCGACTTGAGCAACCCCGCAGAGCACATGCGCACGACGAGGAGAGCTGCCAGGTGATTCCGCATCCCCATGCAGGGCCTCGCGGGCCCCCTTGCCCGCAGCGCCCAGACCACGCGCCACAGGAGCTGGTGGCGCCAGCACCCCATGAACCAGCACCACAGGCGCAGGGGGCGCCTGCAATCATGAGCGTGGCTGGATGTCGCGCCCTAGCCCCTGAGCTACGGTGCCTCGTCTGGCCCGGCAAGTTCAAGCCGGACCTGCCTCCGTGCTACGACGGCACCACCGACCCCACGGAGTTCCTCCAACTCTACGAGCTGAGCATCAAGGCGTCCAACGGCACCGAGCAGGTCATGGCGAACTGGTTCCCCATGGCTCAGAAGGACGGCGCACGCTCCTGGCTCCTGAACCTCCTCGTGGGATCCATCTCTTCCTAGGAAGAGCTTCGCGAGCGTTTCGTCACCAACTTCCAAGGCACCAGCGACCGAGCCCCAGCAGCTGCTGATCTGCGCCGAGTGAGGCAGCAGCCAGGAGAGACCCTATAGAAGTACATCCTACGCTTCAACACCATGCGCCTTCAGATCCCCAGGGTCTCGGACGAGGCCATCATCTCCGTGTTCTCCGATGGTGTCCGTGACGTCAGGATGAGGGAGGAGCTCACCATTTGTGAAGACCTGTGCACAGCCATGGAGATGTTCAAGCTCGCAGCGAAGTGTGCCAGGGCAGAGGAAGGACGCCTCTCCCTCCAGGAGCTGCCTGAGGCGGAGGCGGACGATAAGATGACCAAGGCCAAGCAATCAAAGCGTAAGGGACCCGCCGTGCTGGCTGCGGAGCCAGAAGTAAAGCGTGGCTGCTGCTATGATGACCTCCCCAGAGATAACCGACCAGACTGCGTCTTTCACAACGTCCACAACCACAACACTAAAGACTGCCAGGAGCTCAGGGCGATGCGTGGCGGGCGCATCGGGCAGCACCCTGAGCACGACAACCGCGGATACGGCCGTGGAGGAGGACGTTGGGACCGCAGGAACTCGCGCCAAGGGCGGCGTGAGCAGCCTCGTGAAGACCACTGGCAGGAGCAGCCTCGTGACACCCCCTAGCGCGACCATCCTCGTGAGGGTCGTCCTCAGGGCAATGGAGACCTGCCTCTGCTGCCACAACTCCCAACGAGGAACGACGATGACCGCCAGGGAGACGAGGCATGGGGCTTCCAGGAGCCGCGTGCGGTTGCATGCATCCAGGGAGGACACCATGCCCCGGCATCCCACCACATCTTCAAGCAGTTTGCCCGTGAGGTGAATGCGGCGCTTCCCAGGCCTAACGCCGCGCGCAACCTCAGGTGGACCAAGAAAGTCATCGCCTTCGACCCCAAGGACCAGCTCAAGTGCACTGCGGCCCCAGGCGCCCTCCCGATGCTCTGCACCCCGACCATTAGCAACGTCCTCGTGACCAAGACCCTCATCGACGGCGGAGCAGGGCTCAACGTCCTCTCCATCCAGACCTTCGAGACGCTCTAGGTTCCCTACGATCAGCTCCACCCGACCAAGCCATGCTACGGAGTCACGGATGGCTCCACACTCCCGATGGGGCAGGTCCACCTCCCCATCACCTTCGGTGACCGTGAGAACTACCACACCGAGCTCATCGACTTCGACGTCGCCAACATCCACCTCCCATACAATGCCATCTTTTGGTATCCTGCCCTCACCAAGTTCATGGCGAGGACCCATCACGGCTACAACGTCCTCAAGATGCCCAGGAGAGGCGGAGTCATCACGATCACCTCCGATGAGAAGGAAGCGGTGCGTTCCCTGGAGCGTGACTACCAGACCATGGCAGTCGAATGCTCCGATGCAGATGTGGCCGTCCTCACCCTGGAGACCGCCCCCAAGAAGAAGAAGAACCTACCAGTCGACAGACCTCAGGACGCAGGGGCTCCCGACGGCCTGGCCTCAGGACTTGCGCCTGCTGACGAGGCGCACTCCACCCTCACATAGGGAGGCGCGCTCGACGCCCCTCTCATGACGGGCTCGGGGGCTCTCCTATGGAGTGCCTTCGGGCTGACCGGCGTCTCGAGGGAGGTGTTCGAGCACCACATGCAAGCATGTGTTGACGCGCGTTTTTGTGAGCCCAGCATGAGCCGTTCAGCGCTGGGGGCTCAGGACTTCATCGACCAAGTTACCGAGGAACTTCAGTACGCAAGACTCATCCACGGTGGGCGTAACCGCACAACCCCAAGTTCACCCGCTCGCAGCCCGAGCGACCGCTTCCGCATTTGCGTCGACATCGCGCGTTTCAACCGAGCCACCTCTCAGGAGCCCTTCTGGCCGACGGCGTCAGCCGGAGGAGGGCCCTCCCTTGCAGCTACGTCCGCACACTCTTCGGCTTGCACAACACAGCTGCCACGTTCCAGCATCTCGCACAGCAGGCCTTGGGGGCTCGAGAGGCTTAGTGGTGGGTGGTCCAGATGGAGCAAGAACTGGACCCACGTGACCACTGAGAGCCTCTAGAGCCCCTAGGCCTCAGGAGCCCGACGATCCTCGGGAGCGACCCGCACGGCTCGCGTCTTCAGTTACCCCAACTCTCCCTCAACGAGTATCAGGTGACACTTCAGGTATCCAATCGAGGGCGCCTCTCAGGCTGCATCATCGTCGGACTGATGGGGGCTATTCCCCCGTGGTTATCTCCCTTTTTGCATGATCAAGGCTAGATGTCTCTTTCCATTCACATTATCTACATGCTTGGCAACTGGGCCCATTCGCATTATCTACATGCTTGGCAACTGGGCCCATTCGCATTATCTACATGACCGCCACTAAGTTCATGAGCCCTCGTGAGCCCACTCGCGACCGCCCCATGATTAAGGATTGGCACGGCATCTATGCTCGGGTCCGTCCCTGCAGCGTCGCTAAACCCAAGGGCTGAGCTCTGTCTCGCGAGCCATTTCTGTGATGTCACCTCCCATGGTCCTTGGTGCCTTGTTCTCGCATGGGCTAATCGTGGATGGGTAAGTAGTGGGCCGTGGCAGGTGCCTCGCTCATGCGGGAACCGCGCGCCGGTTGTTTTTCATTTGGATCATTGCATGAGAAGACTGGGCACGACGTCTGTGCTCGGGTCCGTCCCTGTAGCATCGACAAATCTAGTGGCTGAGCTCTGTCTTGCGAGCCATTTCCGTGACGTCACCTCTTGGGGTCGCTGGTGCTGTGGTCTTCTCATGCGATACGCTCTAGAGATGCACTCGGAGCAGGTCGACACAACACCTCTCTTCTCACATTTTGCAGAAGAAGACTCAGGCGCAACCCGCCTCAAGGTAGGGTCTCGTGGGTGATGCGTAAGCTCACGAGAACTTCCTCAGAGTCATTCAGCTCGTCCTGAGGAGGGCCCATATACACCTTGGCTGTCGTACCGTGCAAGCCATGTGTTAGGACGGGGCTGTACACGCCCCAAAGTCTCTCCCGGTGGGAGGCTCCCTCCCACGGTCCAGAGGAAGTACCAAGCTCTGCGCTGGAAGATCCAACCGAGGAGCGGTTATGCCCACAAACCAGTGGAATCACCAAGATCCGCGCTGGCCGCTACGACCGAGGCGCGGTTATGCCCACACTCCGCGCAAGTGTGGTAGCTCTATTCTCCGCGCTAGTTATAAATAACTGAGGGTGGCCCCCAATGGTCGCACCAACCTCAGGGAGCTTTTTAGCTCACGACGCTCACAACTTCTCCTTGGATGGGTGTCGCGAGGGGGGCTAGGCACGGGGGCTATGCTCAGGTCACGCCTAGCAGACGCCACCCTACCAGGTGCCCAGACACCTGGCCTTCTCGTGCCCCCATCCCAGGCGAAGGCTCGTGGGCAAGGTATGGTGCTCGTTCTCCGTCATGAGAGCCGTTCGTACATCAAGGGGGACCCCTGGGCATCGTTACCCAGGGGCCTAATTGGCCACGTAGCCCCTCATCCCTTGAGTCTAGTTATGACGATAACCCCGGTCACCCGGAGGACTCAATGGCGATCGAGGTATGCGCGGGATTGGGCCCTGCTGACGCAGAATGAAAACGGGATTTCTTGAATGTCAAGGGGGACCATTGGGCATCGCAACCCAAGGGCCTCACTGGCCACGTAGCCCCTCATCCCTTGAGTCTACTTACTACGGTAATCCCGGTCATCCGGAGGGCTCAATGGCGATCGAGGTATGCGCGGGGTTGGGCCCTGCCGACGCAGAGCACCTAAGAAAACATGAAAGGAAGCAAGCATGGAAGTCATCTAGCTATTACAATAACACCAAGTTTTCAAATTCAAACAAAGTTCTTACGCCTCCCCGAGGCACCCCCACTTCTCTCTCTGGACAAGACGGATCGGGCATTGCTGGGCGCGTCATCACCGGCCTTCTCCTCTTCGGTTGCGGTAGCAGCGGCCTGGAGGAACGCCTCCACCTACTCCGTGACCCTTGCCCCCGGGCCTTAGGAGCGACCATCATTACCTCCTCGTGAAGACATCTGGACACAGAACCTGGCCCCATAGGGAGGGCAATGGAAAATCAAGTACCACCACCACCTGACCACCAGGATCGCTGAGATAAGTTTTCAACGCCGCACCCACTCGCGTACCTACGCCTCCACCCACTATAATCACGAATCCGCTAGGGCATGAAAACCCTTCCTGATGGACCGGTGGGCGGCTGCCTGCACGCCAAGAGGGACCTCCTGAGCATCGAGCCTCGGGGGCTCCTACTGGACCCTGGACCCCACACCTCCTGGCCTTGACCACGGCATCGTGACCTGGCATACCAGCACAGGGTGAGGCTTGTCCCGGGACTGTGTCTCGCAGGGGTAGGGCCCTAAACTACCGCGGGAACAGAAGGAAGGGAAAGTCATGCTCTAACAAGGGTATCATGCATGGCATAAGTTATAACGCCGGACAATAACAAAATTATTACAAGAATTTACATGCCCTTGTGGAGCCCTCCATGATGTCCCGCAGGAACTAAGCTAAGGAAGACGCTCCCGAGGAATGCGGTTTGAACTCCTTCAACAACGACGACGCCGGGAGGACACCGTTTCCCTCCGGTGATAGGGGCAGCGACTTGGCAGCTCACAGCTCTCGTCGGAGCTCGAGGCTGTCTCAGGGGTAGCGTAAATGCTACCAGGAGAGTCAGAGACATAGACAATGGCGAGCGCCTAGCTTCCCTGGCAGCATAGGGAATGGTCGCCAGTGAGCCCATTCCACGCGCCACACGGCAGCCGATGGACGTCCGCCTCGAGGACTTTGAAGGTCATCGTGCCAGTCATATCCAGCACGAAATTAAGAATGTGCCTCCCGGCGGGAACGCAGGCGCGACGCACCACACCCCAATCCCAGGTCATAAAGACCTGGCCAGAAGAGATCACCTTCACGTCGGCATGCGAGGGAGGAAGGCGGCACCCCTCGTGCCTCAGGTCCATCATCACCCGGCCACGGGCTGGGAGCACCTCCCTCTAGAACGGAGGAAGAAGGGTCCATGAATGCGGAGGGGCCCCCTTCCACACGATGAACTCGCGGGCATCATCCTCAGAATGGGACAACGGCAGGGCGAGGGGAGACGTCCGTCTCTCCGGACGGCTGATGGCGCCACCCCTGTCGCCGCCCCCGCTCCGCCTGCCTGCCGCTGGAGCATACAAGGGAAGCGGGAAGCCCGGCGGTGCCCGCGTTCACCATGTGCGGGCGTCGGGCGATCTCAGGGATGCACCCGGAGAAATAAGACGCCTCTTCTTCACGGGGAGCCGCTCGGCCTCTACCACCGAGCTCTTCCCCTTCTCCGCAGCTGAGAACCTGCAAATCGGCGCCATGGAAGCCCCTGGAGTAATGGAAGCGGCAGGGATCGGCCCGCGAGAGTCGAGTGAGAGGCGTGGTGCCTCACTGCTGTCAGGACCGGATTTTCGGGATATTCATTTCCCAAAAGTGGCCCTTGTGCTCACCAGCCCCAGGATTTCTGTTAGCTGATGAGGCACCAACTTGTTACAAAAACTCCAAGCAAAATACAAGATATGTAGTACGAGACCATTCTGGCCTGTGAGTACAACACAAGGATTCTAGCGGTTGATGGCGGAAGCGGTTTGTGGTTCATCGGTGACTATGGGACTCCATTTCCCACAGAAACAGCTGACCAGGATAACTCCTATCTTCGCGAGGCTGCTATCTCCCTTTTCGTAGGTTCTGGGGCTGTCATCGCATCGTTCCTTCCCACGCAAGGAATCTGGCCAAGACAATAGCCAGGGACAAGCCAGTGAGTACTTTGAATGTACTCGCAAACATTATGAACATGGGTGAGATATAATCATGATCGAGAATAATTGATGATCACTATGATAATAATGATATGACAGTCCATAACTCAAGTAAGTCATTGGTATAAAAATGCATATGCAATCAGGGAGGGATAATAAAATAAATAGCGATCATGCCACAGTCGGGCGTCTGAGAGACACCACATAAAGGTCTTATAAGTAAAATAAATAACAAACATGCCACAGTCGGGCGTCTGAGCGACACCACAGAAAGGGCTTATAAGGAAAATAAATAACAGGCATGCCACAGTCGGGCGTCTGAGCGGCACCACAGAATGGGCTTATAAGAGAAAAAGCAAGCATGCCACAGTCGGGCGTCTGAGCGACACTGCAAAAAGGGCTTGCAAAAGAAATAGCAAGCATGCCACAGTCGGGTGTCTGAGCGACACCACATAAAGGGCTCATAAAAGGATAACAATGAATATCCAGGAGGTAGAACCGTCCCAAGGATACTCATTAGTTCAAAGAGTACAAATGGTTAGTCCACAATAATAATCACATTCATCATATGTCACATGTAATAATCAATGTTCTGGTTTAGAAGTTTCTCCTCTGAAGACCGACACTAAGACCGACACTTGACCCTTCCCACACTGTACTCCTTAACCATGGACACTGCTATTCGAATAGGCTTAATATCTCTGCAGAGGGTGTACTCTTTACCCACGAGTAACAGATTCCTATAGTCCATCGGAACTAATTCCGTCTACGGCCTTTTAGTCGAAAACCCGCCTGACTTGCACACACCAGCTTAACTTACCGGTGTCTGGAATCACCCACAACACCTATTAAGAAAACTCTAAGTGGGGAAGGCTACAACTCGCGTAGCATGGGATCAAATTTCTATCGCGCGCTCTAAGGGGTGCCCCCCTCTCAGTCCCAAGCGGAAACACCCATGCCCCCGGACCAGGTGGCATGCCTACCGGATGCAGCCGGTATCTTCCACCATGGCCTCTCTGTACGGTGTGTGCCAGGACAGGGGTTAGCACTTACTGAACCGTACCCTACCTACGGGAGGGACAAGTGGCAGTACGAAACAAATGTGGGGTTACTAGAACAAGACTCGACCTACGGTCGACTTAGGAAGTTCAAGCATCACTGGTATGATTAGCATAACCAACATATCCCACATCAACGATCGGAATCTCCACCCGTCATGCCTCACCAAGCCATACCAGACTCCACCGTCTCGATGGGGAGTGATGTCAGCAGTGACGCACCGTGCCAGCTGGTGCCAGCGTCCGCTAGCGGCGCAATTGCCATTTCGGTGCAAAGGGGACAGCGCAGTCGTTGGGTCCCAAGGAGCAGGGCAAAGGTTTCCCCTTTGGTGCAACAAGACCGAAGACCGCAAGGACGACAAGGAGGATGTCACCGTCGAGCCCACCACCATGTCACCGCCAGATCCTTTTACAGGCGAAGACCACTTTTGCCAGGGTTGGAACGTCCTTGTGTTCCCGCTCAAAAATGGCCGTTGTGTGATCCCTTCCCGCCTAAACATTTTAGGGGAAGAGGACCGTGGCCGCCTATATAAGTAGCTAGGATTCCCACTGTAAGAGCGATCGAAAACCATACACTCAGCCACCACACAAGGAGCAAGAACAATTGCCTCCTGACCCTCCTGAGCTCACCTCCTGAGCCCAGGAACCATTGTACTAGCTCATACCCCAGCGCGCCCAAGGCTAATCCACCAAAGCAAGAAGTAGGGTCTTACACCACACGGTGGCCCGAACCTGGGTAAGCTCTTGTGTGTTCTACTCGTTGTTTGCCTGAATCCTTCCACCGAGATGAGAGCGAGGCACTAGGTAGACGTGTGTGGGAGAGATCTTCGTTCACGCCCCTGTGTTTGAACTTATCGGGTTTTGCGGAGCCCTGAATCTGACTAACAGAAGGTGTCTCCACATGATCAAGACATGAACAACAGCTGCTATCTCAAGATCATGTGTGGGGTAATTCTTCTCATTTGGTTTCAGCTGACGTGAAGTGTATGCAACCATCTTCTTGTCTTGCATGAGAACACCACCAAGACCTTGTAATGAAGCATCGCAAAACACTTCATAAGGCTTGGACTCATCCGGAGGAGTAAGAACCAGAGCAGAAATGAGCTTCTCTTTGAGGGTATTGAATGCCACATCACAATCAGGAGTCCACGAGTACTTGACATTCTTCTACAACAAGTTGGAAAGCGGCTTGGCAATCTTGGAGAAGTTCTCAACGAACCTTCTGTAATAGCTAGCGGGATCGAGGAAACTTCGGAGTTGTTTGACATTCTGAGGAGGTACCCAGTTGACAATAGCTTCAACCTTCTCGGGGTTAACAGAAATGCCCTCGGCAGAGATAATATGGCCAAGATAGAGGACTTTATCAAGCCAGAATTCACATTTGGAGAACTTCGCATAGAAACGGTGCTCACGGAGCCTGTCAAGGACCAAACGGAGGTGCTTGGCATGGTTTTCTTCATTCTTGGAGAATAATAAGATATCTTCCAGATTGACAAGTACGAATTCAATGGTGTAGGGGTTGAATATGAAGTGCATCATCCGAGAGAAGGTGGGTGGAGCATTTGCAAGCCCAAAAGACATGACCGTGTATTCATAGGGGCCATAGCTTGTTCTGAATGCTGTCTGGGGAATATCCTCTTCACGGATACGAATCTGATGGTAACCATCCGGAGATCGAGCTTCGAGAAAACCTTGGCTCCTTTGAGCTGCTCAAACAATTCATTGATATTGGGGAGCGGGTACTTATTCTTTATTGTCTTCTTGTTCAATGGCCGGTAATCAATGCAAAGACGTTCTGTGCCATCCTTTTTCTTGACAAAAAGAACACCACAGCCCCAAGGAGAAGTACTTGGTCTGATTAGACCCATTCGTTCTTGCTCATCAAGTTGTTTCCTCAGCTCCTTCAACTCATCAGGAGAAAGCTTGTACGGACGCCGACAGGCTGGCTCAGTACCAGGTTCAAGTTCAATGACGAATTCAACAGGATGGTTGGGAGGCATGCCTAGAAGCTCTTCAGGGAATACATCCACATATTCACAAACCAACGGAATCTGAGAAATGGCACTAATCTCACCCTTGTCATTGGGAGAGAATAGCCTGATTGTGTTATCTCGAGCCGTGAAGATAATCACGTCTTCGTCAGGATGCGTTAGCTTGACCTCCTTGTTTGCACAATCAATATTTGTGTCATGCTTGGAGAGCCAATCCATCCCAAGAATAAGATCAATGTCCGAGTTACCGAGAACAACTGGAGAGACCAGAAAACTATAATCGCCCATATGATAGCGATATCCGGAGCCACCATACTAGAACTCAATCTCTTACGAGGAGAAACAACACTCAAAGCTCTTGGCAATGCTTCAGTGTGAACATTATGCTTGGATGCAAATGGACATGCCAAGAAGGAAAGTGATGCACCAGAGTCAGACAACACTTTTCCAAGAATTGAGTTAACTGAAAGGTTACCCAATGTCACATCAGAAGAATCCTCTACTTGAGCTGCATTCATCAGGTTCACTCTTGCAGCCTTGGGATTGTGCTTGATAATAGCATTGCTGATAGGTGAAGGAGGCGGAAGGCGCCTTTGAGTACACTTGTTTGCATAGTGACCCTTCTGACCACACTTGTTGCAAGTAACTTCTGAAAGAGGCCGATGATAAGGACCGCTTGGTATTGGAGCTTGGAACTGAGACTTGGACTGGTTGCTTGGGTTGGGTGGGTGGTAGAATCCACGACCACCTGAGTGCTTATTGTTGCTTGGAGGACGGAGCACTGGAGGAGGTGCTAGCTACAACTTCTGCTGCTTGGCAACCACTTGAGAGGAAGAGAAAGAGTGAACAACATCTCTTATCCTCTTTTTGGAAGCTTCACACTTGAACTGAGCTGCCTCTTGCTTGAGAGCCATATTGTAGAATTTATCAAATTCATCCGGCTCGAATAGGGTGAGAGCAAGTTGGAGTTCATCTTTCAGACCACCTCGGAATTGGTAGATTTTGCTCTTGGCATCAGGGATGTCTTGCTTAGCATAACGGGCAAGATTCTGGAACTTGACATTGTAATGATAGACGAACATGGTGCCTTGCTTCAGGTTGTGGAATTGCTCACGCATGCCTTCAATGACTCTGGTTGGAATGTGATGAGAATGGAAATCTCTGCAGAAGTCAGTCCACAAGATCTCACGACCACCTCTGGAGTCTTTGTACTGTTGCCACGAATCTGCAGCTTGATCTTTGAGTTGGAAAGTGGAAAACTTGACATAATCTTCAGTTCTGATGTTACTGCATTCAAAGTGCTTTTTGATGTCCGTGATCCAATCTTCATCATCTAGCGGGTCCACACAGTAACTGAAAGACTATGGTTAGTTTACCAGGAATTGGTTCAGTGTCGCAAAGTGAGGTTGATTGAACAGATTTCCTTGGACTTGGTTCCCTTGATTGCCTTGATTTGCTTGATTGGCTTGGAAATTCTGCATCATTTGCATGAGCATCTGAGTGTTCTGGTTGGTTGCCTACATAATCGCTCTCCATGCCTCAGACGGAGGAGGCGGGGAAGGAGGACGTTCAGGAGGATGCTCTTCTTCACCCTCTTGGTTTGTGTTGGGAACCTTCTTAGGAGCCATCCTGAAGATGATGACAACAGTTAGCCATTGATGCAAAATAGATAAGTTGAATCAACGGCTAGATATTTGCAACATACAGTCTTCAAAATTAACATTCGAACTAAATGAACGAATGAATTCCACAGCTTAATGTACAACAACTTGTTGAGAAGCCACTTTGGAGAACAAAACGATAGAATAAAACAACAAGGTACATATGAAACAAATACATAATAGAAGTTTTGTCCCACATGTTCGTGCTGAATGTCCCATGGCACGTGTTACAAAGAGTCTTGTGATCCCCGGATCAGCATAGTCAAAGATCCTTTAAGATGCAGCTCCCAATTGGAACAACACCCATGAAACCTCTTCACTAGATGTTGAACCCCAAACCTCATACCATGCACTCGTTGGAAGATTATCTACGAGCTACTAGAAACCCACCTATTAATTCCCGAAGCTTTCCGGTTATGTAATCTGGTGTTGGGGATACATGGGAAGCACCGCGCACTCAACTCGAAACCTACATCCAGCTGTATCCATCCGTCAACACATAACAGTCATCCTCGGAAACTATTTAACTCGGACCTTCGAAACGAATCTTCTATACTAGCTGTGGCAATACTCGTGAACTATCTCCCCAGTACTGGGTGACGTCGGGGTTATCTCAGCACCAGACATGCATAGAAGAGTTTTCGATGTCGGCCGCCTCTGGTATTCTAGCACCGCTATGATACATTTGTGACGACAACACCTCGGAGCTCAACTCCCTGGGACACTGCCACAACCCCTAAATGACTGGAGGCATCGAGAACAATGTTCTCGTCACAAAGATATCGGAACAGTCCAAACAATACCCGCATGAACCTAAAAACAATTTGGTGAAATTTTTGAGAGTAGAGGAGATAGAACAACGTCAGGAATCCTCACCAGAGCGATGCAGGGGATGAGGAGTTAAAAGAAATCCTACTCTCCGATATATATATATATATATATATAT
>LR738710.1:556420767-556456290 GCA_902687465.1 Secale cereale
ATATATGACTCAAGACATTTTTTCAGTGTGCCTAGACTCAACCTCAGCGGGTCGGTCAATCAGGGGGCTCCTAGGTCGGAGAAGGCTCTGGTACCAACTTGTAATGCCCAGGATGCGACTATGTCTCCTACGTGTCAAGGCACGACTTAAAGACATAAGCGCATTCTGGAATGATCTCAAGTATGGTATCTTTGCACATCTCATGTAAAAGTTCAGTGATGAAATTGCAAAAGATAGTTGGCTTACACTCGCCACGTCACACAATGAATACAATAACATTCAATCATCCGAATAACACAGGGTCTGACTACGGACGATCCAACGAGAAAGATACCATAAACACAAGGCCTGACCGCCCCTAGTAGGAACCACTACTGATCGTCGGGATACGGAACATAGTAACGACCATGATCTTCATCGAAATCCCAGTGAAGTTCTGATCCATCTCCTGCATTGTTCTCAGCAGTACCTGCATCTGGTGTTTGTTGAATCTGTGAGCCATGAGGACTCAGCAATACCGTTCCCGGGTATCAAAACTACCAAAGCCTTAGGTGTGGAAAGGTTATCAAAGTGGTTGCAGCAAGCGCTATGCACTAGCTTACGAGTTTAGAGCGAGATGAGAACAAGTGCCAACGGTTGCCAAGTTGATCAGCAAGTGACCCTAGCTACTCACGATCAAACATAACCCCACCGTGTTCACTTCCCGATGCCCTTCGGAAAGAGACCATCACGGTTACTCACACAGGTAGTGTATTGTTAAGGATAAGGTGTCAAGTTATCTACAACCGGATATTAACAAATTCCTATCTACCACATAACCGTGGGCACGGCTTTCGAAAGATCAGAACCCTGCAGGGGTGTCCCAACTTAGCCCATCACAAGCTCACGATCTGTGGAGTCGCAACTCCAAAGTGGGAAGACCCGAGTATTCTCGGAATCCTGTGCTCAAGACATTTTGACAAAGGTAAAACTAATCCAGCAAGACCTCCCAGCATGCCGACACCCTGATAGTAGCCGCACGTATCTCGTCTCAGGCCACAACCGGATGGGACAAGCTACGGGTGTATACCAGATACCTCGGGTTTACCCAAGGCGGCCCCGCAGGTTGCCTAGTTTGGACCAACACTCATGAGGAGCACTGGCCCGGGTTGTAAAATTAAGTCTTCGAGGTCCGGAAAGTCCCTATGCAAGTTATTAAGTTATGGCAAATGGTAAAACCAATGTTGGGCCTTGCTGGAAAAGCTTTAAGCAGTGCGAATTAACAAGGCAGGCCCATAAACCCCAACCGTGCTAGAAACGCGAAATCAAGGAACATAACACCGGTTTATCGGGCCCTAAGGTGGCATGAGTGGAACAAAACACCAAGGAGAAGGCCTAGCCTTCCACCCATTTCCAATATATAGGTGCATTAGTTTATAACAGATTTATATTATGATATTCCAATAAACAAGTACGGACGTGGAGCAATCTTCAAAACTTCACCTGCAACTAACAATGCTATAAGAGGAGCTGAGCAAAGCGTACTTAGCCAATCATCGGTTTGCTAGGAAGGCGGTTAGAGTGTTTCATGGCAAAAATAGGAGGTTGACAAACAGGAATAGGCATCGAGGCATATCTAAAGAACAAGAAAACTAGCATAGGCAAAGATAGAGGTGATATCGGGGAATGGCCATCTTTCCTGTTGAGTCCACGGAGGGATCGTAACCTTGCTCCTCAAACTCAGTCTCGAAAGGAACCTTGAATTCCGAATCATCACCGGGCTCTAACCAACACAACAATAGAAACACCGGAACAACAATCAATCATCATGCAATGCTCAAACACATGATGCAAGATATGATGCATATGAATATTTGTAGAATATGATGCAACTCCTAGGGGCAAGATGAGTGTGTAGGTGGCATGGCCATGAACAAGTTCACAAGCAAGTAGGGACACATGCAAAGTAACAGCACCAACTTAATCTACACATTTTTTCACCCGAAATACATATAAAGTTTGTCAAATTTGGAGCTATGATTATTTAGTTATGAATTTAACAAGTTTGAGCATATTTAAAACTCCAAATAATTCAAACATCAATTTAAATGTTTTTAACATTGTCGGTGTCCTGGGAACCAGGGTACCTAGAGTTGCCTGTCAGCGGGCCGCGACGCGCTCCTACAAACGGCCTGGTACGGCCCAGCTGATCGACCAGCTGTCCAAGACCCTCGCGAGGGGGCTAAGCCTCGCGAGGAGAACGACGTCAAGATCTCCTCGTGAGCGGCCTCGCCAAGGTGCTCCGGAGGGGCAGAGAATCCAAGGCCAAGCCTACCTGAGGAGGAGGCAGTGATGTCAGCAGTGATGCATCGCGCCAGTCGGTGCCAGCGTCCGCCAGCGGCACAGTTGCCATTTGTTGCAAAGGGGATAGCGCAACCACGGGTTCCCAAGGAGCGGGGCAAAGGTTTCCCTTTGGTGCAACAAGACCGAAGACCGCAAGGACGACAAGGAGGATGTCACCGTCGAGCCCACCACCGTGTCACCGCCTGACCCTTTTGCAGGCGAAGACCGCTTTTTTCAGGATAGGAACGTCCTTGAGTCCCCGCTAAAAATGGCCGTTGTGGGATCCCTTCCCGCCTAAACATTTCGGAGGAAGAGGACCGTGGCCACCTATATAAGTAGCTAGAACCCTCACTATGGAGGGGGTCGGAGATCAAGACAAGTCGAACCAAGTCTAGCCAAGTAGAGCAGATCCATATACTCTGCCACCACCCAAGGAGAAAGAACACTTGCCTCCTAACACTCCTGAGCTCGCCTCCCGAGCTCAGGAACCACTGTACTAACTCATATTCCAGCCCTCCCGTGGCTAATCCACCAAAGCAGGAAGTAGGGTCTTACACAACACAGTGGCCCGAACCTGAGTAAACTCTTGTGTGTTCTATCTGCTGTTTGCTTGAATCCCTCCACCAAGACGAGAGCAAGACGCTAGGTAGACGTGAGTGGGAGAGATCTTCGTTCACGCCCCTGTGTTCGAAATTATTGGGTTTTGCAGAGACCTGAATCTGACATTTGGCACGCCAGGTAGGGGGCGTGTTGAAATCTCGCCTCTCCGACGACCTCGTTGCTTTCTCGTCGTCGACACCACTCCACAGCCATGGTGGACACACGCCGAGATCGCGCCGCCCGCCACGCCGCGAACGTCGCTCAGACAGCGCCCGCGGGCAATGGAGCACCGCTCCGCCCCAACTCGCCGGTCACCAACGCCGCCGCCGACCCGGCCGTCCACGAGCAGCAGGACTCGTCGCTGCCACCGTCCGTGCGGCGAGATGGCCGCACGACAACGCCTTCACCCTCGCCGGCCGCGGCGTCATCCTCGTTGGTCCGCCGCGGGCCTGTCTACCAGCAGCTTGCGCTGCTAATGGCGCGGGAGCTCTTGCGCTACCGCCCGGCAGATGACCTCTATGACGAGTGGCTCCACCGTATCACCGAGCTCATCAACGCCGCTGGAGAAGCACCTGCACTAACACACCCCTCATGTCCTCCGTCGCCCCCGGCGGGGAATGAAGGCCACGCGGTCCCGGCCCCGCCTACGCTCCACCACGCCGGCCAGGAGGTCTGGCGCGAGGCCCCTCGACGTGAGCAACCCCGCAGAGCCCACGCCCGTGACGAGGAGAGCTACCAAGTGATTCCGCATCCCCATGCAGGAGCTCGTGGGCCCCCTAGCCCGTAGCGCCAAGACCGCACGCCACAGCAGGTGGTGGCGCCAGCGCCCCAAGAACCAACACCGCAGGCGCAGGGGGCGCCTGCGATCATCAGTGTGGCTTGGTGTCACGCCCTTGCTCCTGAGCTACGGTGCCTCGTCTGGCCCGACAAGTTCAAGCCGGACCTGCCTCCGTGCTACGATGGCACCACCGACCCCACGGAGTTCCTCCAACTCTACGAGCTGAGCATCAAGGCATCCAACGGCACCGAGCAGGTCATGGCGAACTGGTTCCCCATGGCTCTCAAAGACGGCGCACGCTCCTGGCTCCTGAACCTCCCAGCGGGATCCATCTCCTCCTGGTAAGAGCTTCGCGAGCGTTTCGTCGCCAACTTCCAAGGCACCCGCGACCGAGCCCCGGCAGCTGCTGATCTGCGCTGTGTGAGGCAGCAGCCGGGAGAAACCCAACAAAAGTACATCCAACGCTTCAACACCATGCGCCTCCGGATCCCTAGGGTCTCAGACAAGGCCATCATCTCGACGTTTTCCGACGGCGTCGGCGACGTTAGGATGAGGGAGGAGCCCGCCATTCACGAGGACTTGTGCACAACCCTCGAGATGTTCAAGCTCGCGGCAAAGTGCGCCAGGGCGGAGGAAGAACGCCTCTCCCTCCAGGAGCTGTCTGGGGCGGAGGCAGACGACAAGAAGACCAAGGCCAAAGAATCAAAGCGCAAGGGACCCGCCGTGCTGGCTGCAGAGCCAGAAGTGAAGCATGGCTGCGGCTACGATGACCTCCCCAGAGACAACCGACCATACTGCGTCTTCCACAACGTCCACATCCACAACACTAACGACAGCCAGGATCTCAGGGCGATGCGCGGCGGGCAGTGCCCTAAGCGCGACAACCGCGGCTACGGCCGTGGCGGAGGCCAATGAGGAGGACGTTGGGATGGCAAGAACTCGCGCCAAGGGTGGCGCGAACAGCCTCGTGAGGACCACTGGCAGGAGCAGCCTCGTGACGCCCCCTGGCGCGACCATCCCTGTGAGGATCGTCCTCAGGGCAATGGAGGCATGCCTCCGCTGCCAACACCGCCAAGAAGGAACGACGATGACTGCCAGGGAGACAGGGCAGGGGACTTCCAGGAGCCGCGTGCAGTTGCATGCATCTTGGGAGGAGCCCATGCCCCAGCTTCCCATCCCATATTCAAGCAGTTTTCCCATGAGGTGAACGCGACGCTTCCCAGGCCTGACACCGCGCGCAACCTCTCGTGGACCAAGCAAGTCATCGCCTTCGACCCCAAGGACCAGCTCAAGTGCACTGCGGCCCCAGGCGCCCTCCCGATGCTCTGCACCCCGACCATCAGCAACGTCCTCGTGACCAATACCCTCATCGACTGCGGAGCAGGACTCAACATCCTCTCTGTCCAGACCTTCGAGACGCTCCAGGTTCCCTACGATCAGCTCCACCCGACCAAGCCGTTCTACGGAGTCACGGATGGCTCCGCACTCCCAATGGGGCTGGTCTGCCTCCCCGTCACTTTGGTGATCGCGACAACTACCACACCGAGCTCATCGACTTCGACGTCGCCAACATCCACCTCTCATACAACGCCATCCTTAGGTATCCTGCCCTCGCCAAGTTCATGGCGGCGACCCATCACGGCTACAACATCCTCAAGATGCCTGGGAGCGGCGGAGTCATCACGATCGCCTCCGATGAGAAGGAAGCGGTGCATTCCCTGGAGCACGCCTACCAGACCGCAGCGATCGAATGCTCCGATGAGGATGGAGTCGTCCTCGCCCTGCAGACCGCCCCCAAGAAGAAGAAGAACCTAACCGTCAGCGGACCTCAGTACGCAGGGGCTCCTGACGGCCTAGCCTCAGGAATTGCGCCTGCTGATGAGGCGCCCTCCACCCTCGCATAGGGGGGAGCGCCCGACGCCCCTCTCATCCTCGGCTCGGGGCTCTCCTCTAGAGTGTCTCTGGACTGACCGACTTCTCGAGGGAGGTGTTTGGGCACCACCTGCAAGCGTGTCTTCACGCGCGTTTTTGTGAGCCCAGCGTGAACCGTTCAGCGTTGGGGGCTCAGGACTTCATCAACCAAGTTACCGAGGAACTTCAGTACACAAGACTCATCCGTGGTGGGCGTAATCGCACAACCCCAAGTTCACCTGCTCGCAGCCCAAGCGACCGCTTCTGCGTCTGCGTCAACATCGCGGGTCTCAACCGAGCCACCTCTCAGGAGCCCTTCTGGCCGACGGCGGTCGGCCGGAGAAGGGCCCTCCCCTACAGCTACGTCCGCACACTCTTCGGATTCCGCAACGCATCTGCCACATTCCATCACCTCGCGCCGCAGGCCTTGGGGGCTCAGGAGGCTCAGTGGTAGTCGGTCCGGATGGAGCGAGGACCGGACCCGCGCGACCACTGAGAGCCTTCAGAGCCCCTGGGCCTCAGGAGCCCGACGATCCTCAGGAGCGACCACATGGCTCGCGTCTTCAGCTACCCCAACTCTTATTTGACAAGTATCAGGTGACGTTTCAGGTGTCCAATCGAGGGCACCTCTCGGGCTGGATCATCCTCGTACTGTTGGGGGCTGTTCCCCCACAGTTGTCTCCCTTTTTGCATGATAAAGGCTAGATGTTTCTTTCCATTCGCATTATCTACATGGTCGGCATCCTCACCGCCACTATGTTCATGAGCCCTTATGAGCCCACTCGCGACCGCCCCATGATTAAGGACGGGCATGACGTCTGTGCTCGGGTTCGTCCCTGCAGCGTCGCTAAACCCAAGGGCTGAGCTCTGTCTCGCGAGCCATTCCTATGACGTCACCTCCCATGGTCCTTGGTGCCTTGTTCTCGCATGGGCTAATCGTGGATGGGTAAGTAGGGGCCCGTGGCAGGTGCCTCGCTCACGCGGGAACCGCGCGCCGGTTGTTTTTCTTTTGGATCATTGCATGAGAAGACTGGGCACGCCGTCTGTGCTCGAGCCCGTCCCTACAGCATCGACAAATCCAGTAGCTGAGCTCTGTCTCGCGAGCCATTCCTGTGACATCACCTCCTAGGGTCGCTGGAGCTGCCGCCTTCTCATGTGATACAATCTAGAGATGCAGTTGGCGCACGTCGACACAACACCTCTCTTTTCACATTTTGCAGAAGAAGACTAAAGCGCAACCCGCCTCAGGGTAGGGTCTTGTGAGTGATGCGTAAGCTCACGAGAACTTCCTCGGATTCGTTCAGCTCGTCCTGAAGAGGGCCCATATACACCTTGGCTGTCCTACTGTGCAAGCCACGTGTCAGGACGGGGCTGTACACGCCCCAGAGTCTCTCCCGGTGGGGGCGCTCCCTCTCACGGTCCAGTGGAAGTACCAAACTCCACGCTGGCAGATCCAACCGAGGAGTGGTTATGCCCATGAACCAGTGGAAGCACCAAGCTCCGCACTAGCCGCTACTATCGAGGCGCGGTTATGCCCACGCTCCGCGCAAGTGTGGTAGTTCTATGCACCGCGCTAGTTATAAACAACTGAGGGTGGCCTCCAGTGGTCACACCAACCTCAGGGAGCTTTTCAGCTCACGACGCTCACAGCTTCTCCTTGGATGGGTGTCGCTATGGGGGGTAGGCAAGGGGGCTATGCTCTGGTCACGCCAGGAAGACGCCACCCTACCAGGTACCCAGACACCTGGCCTTCTCGCGCCCCCATCGCATGCGAAGGCTCGTGGGCAAGGTATGGTGCTCGTTCTCCTTCATGACAGCCATTCGTACGTCAAAGGGGACCCTTGTGCATCGCGACCCAGGGGCCTAACTGGCCACGTAGCCCCTCATCCCTTGAGTCTAGTTATGACGATAATCCCGGTCATCCGGAGGGCTCAATGGCGATCGAGGTATGCGCGGGGTTGGGCCCTGCCAACCGCAGAACGAAAACGGGATTGCTTGAACGTCAAGGTGGACCCTTGGGCATCGCGACCCAAGGGCCTCACTTTCCACGTAGCCCCTCATCCCTTGAGTCTAGTTACTACGGTAACCCCGGTCAACCGGAGGGCTCAATGGCGATCGAGGTAATTGTGGGGTTGGGCCCTGCCGACGCAGAGCACCCAAGAAAACATGAAAGGAAGCAAGCATGGAAATCATCTAACTATTACAATAATACCAAGTTTTTCAAATTCAAGGAAATTTCTTATGCCTCCCCGAGGCACTCGTAGTTGTCTCTCTGAAGAGGAACAGATCAGGCATTGCCAAGTGCATCACCACCGGTCTTCTCCTCTTCGGCTGCGACAGTAGCGGCCCAGAGAAATGCCTCCACCACCTCCGTGACCCTTGCCCCCAGGGCCTTGGGAGCGACCATCGTCACCTCCTCGTGAAGACACCTGGAAACAGAACCTCCCCTCGAAGGAAGGGCAGTAGAAAATCAAGTAGCACCACCACCTGACCACAGGGATTGCTAAGATCAGATTTCAACGCCGCACCTACTCGCGTACCTACACCACCATCTACTATAATCGCGAATTCACTGAGGCATGAAAACCCTTCCCGATGGACCGGTGGGTGGTTGCCTGCATGCCAAGGGGGACCGCCTGAGCATTGCGCCTCGGGGGCTCCTACCGGACCCTGGATCACTCACCTCCTGGCCTTGACCACGGCATCACGACCTAGCATACCAGCGCAGGCTGAGGCTTGTCTGGGGAACGGGTCTCGCATGCGTAGGGCCCTAAACTGCCGCGGGGACAGAAGGAGAGGAAATTCATGCTCTAACAAGGGTCTCAAGAAGAGCATAAGTTATAACGCCAGACGATAGCAAAAGTATTACAAAAATTTACATGCCCTCATGGAGCCCTCCATGATGTCCCGCATGAACTAAGCTAAGAACGTCACTCTCGAGGTATGCAGCTTGAACTCCTTCAACAACGAAGACGCCGGGAGGACACCGTTTCCCTTCGGCGATAGGGGCGGCGACTTGGTGGCTCGTAGCTCTCATCGAAGCTCGAGGCCGTCTCAGGGGTAGCGTAACTGCTACTAGGAGAGTCGGAGGCGTAGACAATGGTGAGCGCCTCGCTGCCCTAACGGCATGGGGAATGGTCGCCGGCAAGCCCATTCCCCGCGCCACACAGCAGCCGGCGGCCGTCCGCCCCGAAGACTTTGAAAGTCATCGTTCCCGTCATATCCAGCGCAAAATGAAGAATGTGCCTCCCGACGGGGGCACAGGCGCGGCGCACCACACCCCAGTCCTAGGTCATGAAGACCTGGCCAGAAGAGATCATCTCCATGTCGGCATGCGAAGAAGGAAGGCGACACCTCTCGTGCCTCAGCTCCATCGTCACCCGGCCGCGAGCCGGGAGGACCTCCCTGAGGAATGGAGGAAGAAGGATCCATGAATTCGGAGGGGCCCCGCCCACACGATGAATTCGCGGGCATCATCCTCAGAATGGGACGGTAGCAGAGCGCGAGGAGACGCCCGTCTCTCCGGGCGACTGATGGCGCCAGCCCTGTCGCCGCCCCCGCTCCATCTGCCTGCTGCTGGAGCATACAAGGGTAGCAGAAATCATGACGGTGCCCGCTTGCACCATGTGCGGGCGTTCGACGGTCTCAGGGACGCACTCGGTGAACTATGGCGCCTCTTCTTCGGGGGGAGCCACTCAGGCTCTACCATCGGGCTCTTCCCCTTCTCCGCGGCCGAGAACCTTCGAATTGGCGCCATGGAAGCCCTTGGAGTAATGGAAGCAGCAGGGATCAGCCTGCGAAAGTCGAGTGAGAGGCGTGGTGCCTCACCCCCTGTTTATAGACCAAGAAGATCAACTGGCGGCCACTCGCGCACAGTCGTAATGGCCCCGCCACCCGCGCCAAGGAGTTGTCAAGTCGCACGATTGCCAAGACTATGTAGGAAGCGGAGTCGCCAACGTCGCATCCAACCGTCGCGCGCCAGCCTGGCCCGCAGCCTTTTTGGGGCTCGCGGCGCTTCGTCCTCGACTAAGGCTTCGCCCCGAAGCCAACTCCGCGCACGCCTTGGGCCAGGGGGCTACTATCGGCGTCCTGGGAACCAGAGTACCCAGACTTGCCTGTCTGTGGGCCGCGACGCGCTCCTACAAATGGCTTGGTACGGCCCAGCTGATCGACCAACTATCCAAGACCCTCGCGAGGGGGCTAAGCCTCGCGAGGAGAATGATGTCAAGACCTCATCGGGAGCGGCCTAGACAAGGTGCTCCGGAGGGTGGAGAATCCAAGGCCAAGCCTGCCTCAGGAGGAGGCAGTGATATCAGCAGTGACGCAATGCGCTAGTGGGTGCCAGCGTCCGCCAGCGGCACAATTGCCATTTCGGTGAAAAGGGGACAATGCAGCCGTGGGTTCCCAAGGAGCGGGACAAAGGTTTCCCCTTTGGTGCAACAAGACCGAAGACCGCAAGCACGACAAGGAGGATGTCACCGTTGAGCCCACCACCGTGTCATCGCCTGACCCTTTTGTGGGCGAAGACCGCTTTTGTCGGGATAGGAACGTCCTTGTGTTCCCGCTCAAAAATGGCCGTTGTGGGATCCCTTCCCGTCTAAACATTTCGGGGGAAGAGGACCGTGGCCACCTATATAAGTAGCTAGAACCCCCACTATGGAGGGGGGTTCGGAGGTCAAGACAAGTCGAACCAAGTCTAGCCAAGTAGAGCAGATCCATATACTCTGCCACCACGCAAGGAGCAAGAACACTTGCCTCCTAACCCTCCCAAGCTCAAGAACCACTGTACTAGCTCTTATTCCAGCCCTCCTGAGGCTAATCCACCAAAGCGGGAAGTAGGGTCTTACACCACACGGTGGCCCGAACCTGGGTAAACTCCTGTGTGTTCTATCTGTTGTTTGCTTGAATCCCTCCACCGAGATGAGAGCGAGACGCTAGGTAGACGTGAGTGGGAGAGATCTTCATTCATGCCCCTGTGCTCGAACTTCTTGGGTTTTGCGGAGAACTTAATCCGACAAACATGGCAGGAAACTGCATATAAATATTCTACATTAAAAACTAGGTAGTTTTCATATATAAAGTATTTTCCATAGATGCATATATTAAAAGTTATGAATATGCAAAAGAAAATGCAGAAAACAAAAATTAAAACAAAACAGAAAAGGAAAAAGGGCTATACTGACACAGCCTGAACCAGCCACAGTCGCCGACTAGTGGGTCCAAGGGGTGCTGAGGTGGCGCTGCGGCTGTGGGAGTGTGTGTGAGGAGCTGGGTGGCTGCCAGTGGGGCCGGCCTATCAGGATCACAGGAAAATGCAAAAAAGGGGGGCTAACCACTACCCTGGCGGGGATTCGATCCCTGGTTTGCGTGTACCGAGGGAAATGTTTAGGCCACTGGGCTATGCGTGTGCGTCTAATAGGAGAGGGGTCTGGCTCTAGTTGAGATAACTCGAGGCTCTGTCTGTGGGGACCCCGACTTGGAAGTCGAGATCACCGAATGCACGTGTACAGTGATCCCAGAGATCAATGCTCACTGAACACACAGAAGCTGAAATAACAAGAGTCTTACACCCATACAAATAGTCTTACACGAATTAAGGCCACTATGGCCAAGTCTTACATCGATAGAGCCTCTCGGCTGAATAGCAAATAACTCAAGTAGCGGAAGTCTTCGATAAAACGGGTAGAACCCATGCCATCTGCCTTAACCCTACAGGCATTCTGACTGGGATAGCGTCCTAGTTCGCATGGTCATCTCCAAAGAACTCTTCCTCATAATTCTGTTCTTCCATGCCTGGCCAATTAAATAACCAGTGGCAAGCCAATGAGTACTTTGAATGTACTCGCAAGCAACCCATGATGTGGTTCAAGTAACAATGCAAATAGAATAATAATGAACAATCTAGCAGGAGGCTAGGACAATATGCCATCATTAAGTTTATGCATCAACATCCTCGCGTAACCTCGAAGACAGGTTACCGACATCAACATGAATATAATTCATCTCACTGAGTCAAGTCACCATCTTCACTCATCACACACAATGTATCACCAAAGAAGTAAAATTCTGGACATAGTTTAAGTAGCACCACCCAACTGTCCATGACCGTGGACACGGCTATTCGAATAGTTTTACACTCTGCAGAGGTTGCGCACTTTCCCCACAAGATCCGGGGAACTTCCGTGTCATCCACGACCCGCGGTACCTCAAGTACCCGGGGTAAGCACCCGGTCATTACCTTTCCTTAGACGACACTAACATAGAGTCCACTCGTTGGCACACGGCCTTTGGGGTACAAACAATAGATCACGGGACATGCCCTAATTCAATGTTCACGCGTACCCGAAGGGACCAACGGTGTGTCCGGTGCCCTGTAAGAACAGTCATGGCCGTCTATCCAAGCACGACCCCATCCCGGGAAAGACCTCAAGTCTTCCCGTCACTAGTAATGCGGGAACCATGCTAGTATCGACCTAAGTAATCAATAAAGCCCCGTCCCATAAGGGGTAGTGTGGTTGCACATGTTTGGTTGGGACGGTAGTCACACATAAATCTAATCCATCATTCCACCATGCACTTGATATCACCGGCACATCACTTCTTTCTCAAGTGACGACCTAACACTTCATCACCCTCGGGCATTAGGGGCACCCGATGGGTTCATGCAAAGTTTCCAACTACGGGGGTTCATATCACACATGCATCATATGAGCATCAAAACCAACTATTGCATGTCATCTAGCACATAGCAAGATCAACAATAAAGCATGCATCATGTGGTGGTTCATCTAGGTTACCATCGTAACCCTAATCATCATGCATCGGAAACCAACGGGTTTCGAAGAACAAGTGTATCATGGTCAAAGGGCTGCTTGCCTGGATTGGCTTGGTCTTCAAAGTCTTCTAGTCCTTCTCCTTCTTCTTCCACATTAACTTCGTCAAATACGGGATCTATACGTCGCATAATAATAACAGAAAAATAAGAATACAAATAAAGCAGAAAACCAAAGTGCTCAGAAAAATGTCAACTCATTTTTGTAAAATACTAGAGGGTTTTCTAAGATGGGGAAAAATCTTAGTTGGAGTTTTGGGGTTACAGAATAGGATATATTGATTTTTGAACAGCAGTTATACTACCCAAATTTGAATTTAAATTTGAACAGTACAGAAAAGTTTCATGGATTTGAATGAAAGTAGTACCATTAAATAGGTTGGAATATTACAAGATTTTAGGAGTTGGAAATATTTAATTTGGATCAATATTCTTTTCTGCATAAATGTTTGATTCATTTACAGAAAAGAAAAAGGGAAAAAGGGGTCCTGTGCACTGGGCCAGAAGTGGCCACAGTGCATGGCCCAGACGGCTCGGCCTGGCCGCACGGAGCCAGCGCGCGCGCACGTCAGGTTTCAAACCTGACGGGCGGGGCCCGTGGGTCAGTGGCACAGAGGAGGGGAGAGAGGTGGGGGGATGACAGGCGGGGCCCGCCTGTCATCTCTAACCCCGCGGTTACGGCGGCGGCGAGCTCATCGGCGACGACTCCGGCCATGGCGACGGCAACGGATGCCAGGGACGGATTCAGCGCCGTGTTGCGGTTGCAGTGGTGGTAGTGCGGCACGGCGGGGAGCCCTGGTTCGCGGGCGACGAGGTGCGACGGCGGAGGCTCGTCGGAGGTCAGTTGCAGCGGTCGTTTCCGACTGCAAACAGAGGGGGGAAAAGAG
Source organism: Secale cereale (assembly GCA_902687465.1). Classification (NCBI taxonomy): domain Eukaryota; kingdom Viridiplantae; phylum Streptophyta; class Magnoliopsida; order Poales; family Poaceae; genus Secale; species Secale cereale. Next base: position 556,434,098 of record LR738710.1, read on the forward strand.
GGGAAAGGTTCAGTGGTGTGCTGCGGTTCAGAAACGAGCGGAAGGAGAGGCAGGGGAGGCCTGTACCTCGAGATCGCCGGCGGCCCGACGCGGCGGAGCTCCGGTCGATCCCGAGCACAGGGGCGCTCCGGGGTTGAACTGAGGGTGCAGGAGGGACTAGGGGAGAGTTGTGAGGCTGGTGGTGGTGTTGGAAGAGCTCGAGGAGGTCTTTATATAGGGCCTCGACGAGGACCCGTGGTACAGTGCGCCGGCGAGCTCCGGCTCGTCGCTACAGCGCACGGGAGGCTACGGGAGTGAGTCAGGGGAGTTGCTGGACGAGTCCTACGCCCAGCTGAGGCAAGAGGAGGAGCGGGGGAGCAACAGGGAGGCGCGCGCGTGTGGAGCAGAAGAGTGGCCGAAGCGGGCGGCCGGTGCGCGTGCGGCGACGCTCACTGGAGGGCGCAGGAGGAGGGGGAACAGCGCCGGGGACGTCGCGGACGTCGAGGCGCATTGGGAGGCGCGAGGGGAGAGCCCGAGGCTGTTGGGGGTCAATGATTGGCCCGAGCCAGCGTGTGAGATGCACTGTTCACGCGCTCTGGAGCGCGTGTAAGGCTGGCATCAGCATGCTCTCGCTGGTTTGGCCCTCTCCAGCGTGCCCAACAGTGTCTAGCAAGCAGAGGGAGGACTAAAGAAATGCCCTGAGGCCTTGGATGCTCTGGGGTGCAGAGAGAGAGAGAGGAGGGCTGGTAACAAGATGAAAGTGGGCTGTACAGCAAGGTAAAGTTGAGGTGTCACCCCTCAATCATGGAGATGAGGTGCTGGGGGAGTTACTGGGGGTTGCTAGTAACTCAATGGGCCTGTGGTAAGAAGTTGAGGCTATGGAGAAAAGTGAAAGTGGTCAAAATGGAGGTTTTAAGATTTCTGCAGAAGGTGTTTGATCTGAGTTTGATCAAGTAAATGAGGTCCACTTGACATGGCACTTGACAGGGTTGAAAGACATGAGAAAATAGGGTGCTTCACCAAATTTGGCCTCATTTGGAGAAACTAGCCAATGTAACTTTGGTGAACCCTAGAAATCAACTGAAACAGTTTCATCTTGATTGAGTCAAGCTAATCATCTCGCCTTGATGCACCACTTGGTGTAGCATCATCATTTGGGGTATTGATCATGCTCACAAAGTTTGAGGCTCCAGATAAATAGTTGGTAATGTTAAGTTGTTCAAATTTGCATTTGAACAGAAAGGGTTTTGAGGTGATCTGATCAAGTTGCTCTATTCCAAATCTTGTGCCATTTGGTCTAGGTGCCTTATTAGGCCATTCAAGCATGTGCACCAAGTTTGAGAGCATTTGGACAAGTTTGGCAATGTAAAGTTGCTCAAACTTCAAATATGGACAGAATGGTTATGAAGGGGTTTGAGGAGGTTTTCTTGCTTCCCAAGGCATGGGACTTGGAAAGATCATCAAATATGTCATATATGACATGATAGAGTTTCCCTGGAATTTTTGGAGAAAAATTCCTTTGTAAATATTTCAAAAGCTTGAAATATCCAGAAAGGGTTTTAGAGGGTTTAGCCCATTATTTTGAACATGACCAAGTGTTGAAACTCTTATATATGGACAATATATGTCCTCTGAGTCTCTCTGAATTTTGGAAAATATTTTTGAAATAGTTAAATAATTTTCCCCTATTAAAGACCATTTCTGGCCTGAAGAAAAAGCTTTTAAATAAAATAGGAAAATAACTTTCAAAATTATACCTTTGTGGTTTCTGGGAGTCCAATGACTACTAGGTCTCAAATAAACCTTTTGAAAAAGTTTTCACACCCTTAATCAAGTACTTGCAGTGCAAATCTCAATTCAGGGGTTTTTGGAAAACTAAGTTTATAAAATGCTTTTTGGCCAAATTAATTTTGTAAGAAAATACTATACTGTTATTTAACACTTGGTATGATCATTGGGCAGAAGTTTAGAGTATAGAGATGAAATCTACAAGAGATCATAGTTGACTTTAATGAGCACATGAAAAAGCAAATGAAGAAAACTCAATTCCAAATAAAAGCCAAATGTTGCTAAAAAAATTTGCTGGTCCAAATTTTCATGCTTCAAAGTTACAAATAACATGTCACAAAATGCAGGGTGTGACAGACCTACCCCCCTTACAAGAATCTCGTCCCCGAGATTCCTAAACTAGGGCTTAAAAGAGGTCGGGAAACTCGGATCTAAGATAGTCTTCTCGTTCCCAGGTTGCTTCTGCTTCGGTGTGGTTGCTCCACTGGACCTTGAAGTACTTGATGGTACGGCTCCGCGTACGTTGTTCTGCTTCGTCCAGAATACGAATGGGCTTCTCGCGGTAGGTCAGATCAGGCTGCAGATCAATGGCTTGGTGATCCACATCCTTGTAGAGACTGGGCTTGTCTGGAACCTGGAGACATTTTCGGAGTTGTGACACATGGAACACATTGTGCACATCGGATAGCTCAGGTGGTAGTTCCAACTGATAAGCCACTTCTCCTCGTCGTGCAGTGATCTCAAAGGGTCCAATGAACCTTGGTGCGAGCTTCCCCTTGACATGGAAACGCTTGGTTCCCTTCAGAGGGGTTACCCGCAGGTACACATGGTCCCCAACACGGAAACCCATGTCTCGGCGTCGAGTGTCAGCATAACTCTTCTGCCTTGACTTGGCTGCCTTTAGTCGCTCTCTGACTAGTTGGACTTGCTCTTCTGCTGCGCGGAGAATATCCGGTCCAAAGACTAGTCCTTCTCCAGTCTCTGACCAGTTGAGGGGTGTGCGACATCTGCGTCCGTACAACACCTCAAATGGTGCCATCTGAAGGCTTGACTGGTAACTGTTGTTATAGGAGAACTCGGCAAAAGGGAGACAGTCTTCCCACTTGGCTCCATGTGCCAGGACACAGGCTCGGAGCATGTCTTCGAGAATCTGATTGACTCGCTCAGTTTAACCTCCGGTCTGTGGGTGGAAAGCTGTGCTGAAAGACAACTTGGTTCCCAAGGCTTCTTGGAACTTCTTCCAGAACCTTGAGGTGAACTGGGTTCCTCGATCTGACACAATCTCCTTGGGAACACCGTGAAGACTTACGATTCGGTCGATGTAGAGAGCTGCCAGCAGGTTGCCATCATAAGTGGTCTTGACAGGAATGAAATGAGCCACCTTGGTCAAATGATCGACTATGACCCAGATAGAGTCATGTCCTCGATTCGACCTTGGTAATCCAGTGATGAAGTCCATTCCGACTTTATCCCACTTCCACTCAGGAACCTTGAGTGGTTGAAGCAATCCAGCGGGTCGCTGATATTCAGCCTTGACCTTTTGGCACACATCACACTTTGCAACATAGGTTGCAATCTCTCTCTTCATACCGTGCCACCAGAATCGTGCCTTCAAGTCTTGGTACATCTTGGTTCCTCCGGGGTGGATGGAATACGGGGTGTCGTGGGCTTCTTGCAGAATCAGCGTCTTCAACTCGGTGTTGTTTGGTACGCAGAGACGACCTTTGTACCAAACAATCCCGTGCTCGTCTTCGGAGAATCCTGGGGCCTTGTCCATCTTCATCTTCCTCTTGATACCTTCGATGCTTGCGTGTCCATCTTGAGCCTTCTTGACGTCGTCCATCAGGGTTGGTCTGACTTCCAAATGATCCAGAAATCCAGGGGTGACCAATTCCAAACTGAATTGTTCGATCTCCTTAAACAAGGCTGGCTGCCTTTCTTGAATAATGACATTCAAAGAGCAAGCCTTCCTGCTTAAGGCATCGGCCACCACGTTGGCCTTCCCAGGGTGATACTGAACACTGAGGTCATAATCCTTGATGAGTTCCAACCATCTCCGCTGCCTCATGTTCAACTCTTTTTGGGTGAAAATATACTTCAGACTTTTGTGGTCTGTGTAAATCTCACACCGTTTCCCTAGGAGGTAATGCCGCCATGTCTTCAAGGCATGAACTACTGCCGCTAGCTCAAGATCGTGAGTAGCGTAGTTCTCCTGATGGGGTCGTAGCTGCCTGGAGAGGTATGCTATGACGCGGCCTTCTTGCATCAGAACGCTTCCCAATCCGGTTCGAGAGGCATCACAATATATCACGAACTCCTTGTGAATATCAGGTGTTGCCAGAACTGGGGCGGTGGTCAATCTCTTCTTGAGCTCTTGGAAGCTCTCTTCGCATTTTGGCGTCCACTCGAACTTATTGTCCTTCTTGAGGAGCTGAGTCATTGGTCGTGCAATGCTAGAGAATCCTTCCACGAACTTGCGGTAATAGCCCTCTAATCCGAGGAAGCTTCTGACTTCCTTGACGGTCGTTGGAGATTGCCATTGGGTCACAGCTTCGATTTTTGCAGGATCAACAGATAATCCTTCCTCGGTCAAGACATGACCTAAGACTCCAACTTTGTGCAGCCAAAACTCACACTTGCTGAACTTGGCATACAGTTGGTGCTCACGAAGCTTGTCTAGGACCATCCTCAGATGCTGCTCATGCTCTTCCTCCGACTTCGAGAACACAAGAATGTCATCAATGAAGACAACAACGAACTTGTCCAAATATTCCATGAAGACTTTATTCATGAGATACATGAAGTAAGCTGGGGCATTGGTTAACCCAAAAGACATGACCGTGCACTCGTACAGGCCATATCTGGTTACGAATGTCGTCTTCGGAATATCTTGGGGTATGATCTTCAGCTGGTAATACCCAGATCTGAGGTCGATCTTGGAGAATACCTTGGCTCCGCTGAGTTGATCAAACAGATCTTCGATCTTGGGAAGTGGATACTTGTTCTTGATTGTAACTTCATTGAGGGAACGATAGTCAATGCATAAGCGGATGGTACCGTCCCTCTTTGCCACAAACAGAACAGGAGATCCCCAAGGGGAGGCACTCGGGCGGATAAATCCTTTCCTTAGCTGCTCTTCTAGCTGCTTCTTCAACTCGGCTAGTTCTTCCGTCCCCATTCTATAAGGCTTCTTATAGATGGGTCCTGCTCCGGGCACGAGCTCGATGATGAACTCAATGTCACGGTCAGGGGGCATTCCCGGTAGTTCATCCGGAAAGACATCAGGATACTCACATACCACCGGTACTTGATCTAGCCCAACTTCAGACAGACAGTTGACTTTAGCGGCTTGAGCGGAAGAGGAGTTGGGGGCAAACTTGACTTCTACTCCTTGGTCATTGGTCACAGTGACTGTCCGATTGGCACAGTCTAACAAGCCTTGGTGCTTGCTGAGCCAATTCATACCTAGGATCACATCCAAGCCTTGCGATCTCAGGACGATGAGGTCTGCTAGGAAGTCTACACCATTAATGGTAATACTGACTCCTTTACAGCCTATCTTGGCTCTCATCTCGGCTCCGGGGGTTTGTACCACCATAGGGTTATTCAGGGGTGTAGGGGTCATGCCACTTTTTAATTCAAATCTTTGAGTGACAAATGAATGCGTTGCTCCAGAATCAAACAAGACAGTTGCAGGTGCTGAGTTGACAAGGAACGTACCCAGCACGACGTCCGGGTCTTCCTGGGCTTCTTCAGCAGTGACGTGATTCACATGCCCCTTCCCATAGTTCGGTGGATTGCGAGGAGCTGGGTTCCTTGGTGGCATTCCACGGCCTTGACCCTGGTTCTGCGCATTGGGGCGCGGGGCATCAGGCTTCTTGTTGGGGCACACCCTGGAGATGTGTCCAGGCTGACCACACCCAAAACAAGTGACTTGGTTTGGAGTGTTGATCTTGTTGCCACCACTGGTATTGGGGTTGAAAGCTGGCCTGGGGTTGGCATACTGCTGAGGCTGAGGATTGGCACGAGGTGCAGGAGCTCTTGGCTGCTGATAGGTTGGCTTGGCCGGGGCTGACTGCCACGGACGAGGCTTCTGGTTGCTGGAACTTCCCTTACTGGCCAACTTGCGCTTGCGAGTGTCTTCCAAAGCACGCCGCTTGTCTTCAAGCATGAGTGCCCTGTTCACCAGGTCAGGGAAAGACGGGCAGTCGCACACGACAAGCGAATATTGCAGAGTCTGATTAAGGCCTTCCATGAAGCGCTCCCTTTTGGCAGCATCGGTGCTGACATCCTCAGGGGCATACCTTGACAGAGTACTGAACTTCTGCATGTACTCCTTGACAGTGCCACTTCCTTGCTTCAGGGCTCGGAACTCGCGCTTTTTGATAGCCATGACTCCAGAAGGAATGTGGGCCTTGCGGAATTCGGCCTTGAAGTTAACCCAAGTGATGTCTTGTTCAACATGCATGACCTTGAATCCATCCCACCAAGCTCTTGCGGTTCCCCCGAGGCAGTGGGCTGCATAAGCCACCTTCTCGCGATCTTCGGTGCATCCGACTAGTTCCAGAATCTCCTCAATGGAACGGACCCAGTCATCTGCATCCAGGGGTTCAGCAGTCTCGATGAAGGTTGGCGGTGCATGCTTCTTGAACTCTGCCAACGTGGAACGTCCATTGCCATTCCCCGCCGGCTGGCGGTTGTTGGCGACAGCTTGAGCAATCAGCTGAAGAGCTGCAGTGTTGGCTTGGCGTTCCTCTCGGAAAGCTTGGAGAAGCTGAGCCATGTCCATGCTTGGAGGAGGTGGTGGTGGAGCTTGGTCGTTGGTTTGGTCGTGGTCTGCCTCTGGCTGAGAGGATGCTCCGGCTTCGGGCTGCTGGGTAGAGGTACCAGTACGAGTTACAACAGGCATCCTGTTGGAGCGGTAAAAGGTCTCATGACTCGGAAGAGGAAAAGCAAGATAGATGGGTGCCTAGTAAGGGGGTGGGTGTGACACTAAATCAAATCATGCAAGGGCCGAGAGGCCAAACCACATTCATTAAAAATCCAAATGGGTGATGTAGTCGTTTACACGTTCCCGAAGGAAGATTACGACTTACATCCAGACACGACAAAAGCTAGCACTAGATGGTTTCATATGAACCATACAAGGACTCGACTGCGCATAGGGGTTACACGACCTATCCTACCGTAGGGGTTACAACGGGCATATCCCAGTAGCCAATAATGCCTAAGCGGCGGAATGCTCGGTCGCGTATTCCGGTTCTTCTGGGTCTTCCTCCTTGTCTTCATCTGACTGGGCTCCCTTGTCACTTGAGGGAGTGGGGGAGTGGAGGAGTTGGATACGACGGTGCTTCGACGGTGGTGCAGGGAAAAGCTTTCGATATTCCCTTGCTGTCATCCGGCGTCGCCGAGGTGGTTCTTCACCCTTGGAAGACACATCCTCGGAGGGCCTTCCGCCTCGATATGCGATAGCGGATTGTCCAGAAGGTGCTCCTTCCTTCTTGATCCTGTTTGCCTTCTCTCGAGCTCGACGAAGAAGTGCCTTGGTCTTGTGAAGTTCTTCTCGAAGCTTCATTGATTCCGAGGCCAAGTCTTGTGCCAAGCTGTCGGCACATAGACTGAAGTAGGTCTGGAACCGAAGCGAGAGTCCATCCTTCAGTGGAGGGGCTAGTGCGCTGCTTTCTTCGTCACCTTCCTTTCGGTAAGGTAAGAAGCGAGTTGCCATCTTGGCAGCCATCTCCGGAAGAAGCTCGCGGAGACGGGTTAGTGCCTTGAGTGCAGCAGCCTCGGCAGCAAGTGGTAGTGTCGACATCTGGGGTCCCTCGAAGAACCAACTTGTGGGAGGATCGTTTGCCTTCACAATCACTTCCACATGGTACTCCACCTCAGTATCGCTCACCCAATGCTCATGGTAGGTGAGGATGGGTGCTCGGTGGAACTAACACTCCTGGAGGCTATCCTCGAGAAGTAGGGGAAACCCAGTGGTCAGGTGCTCTTCGGGAATAGCGGCCATCTACAAAGGTGGAATAGGAGGGGTTAATAAGCTGAGGAAATCTCAGGTTTAGAAAAGAAGAGAGGTTCAGAAGGTTTTGAAAAAGGGGTCTCAACTAACTAACGTCCATGCTAACTAAGGCTTCCTACAGTTAGGATGGCTCTGATACCAGCTCTGTGGGGACCCCGACTTGGAAGTCGAGATCACCGAATGCACGTGTACAGTGATCCCAGAGATCAATGCTCACTGAACACACAGAAGCTGAAATAACAAGAGTCTTACACCCATACAAATAGTCTTACACGAATTAAGGCCACTATGGCCAAGTCTTACATCGATAGAGCCTCACGGCTGAATAGCAAATAACTCAAGTAGCGGAAGTCTTCGATAAAACGGGTAGAACCCATGCCATCTGCCTTAACCCTACAGGCATTCTGACTAGGATAGCGTCCTAGTTCGCATGGTCGTCTCCAAAGAACTCTTCCTCATAATCTTGTTCTTCCATGCCTGGCCAATTAAATAACCAGTGGCAAGCCAATGAGTACTTTGAATGTACTCGCAAGCATCCCATGATGTGGTTCAAGTAACAATGCAAATAGAATAATAATGAACAATCTAGCAGGAGGCTAGGACAATATGCCATCATCAAGTTTATGCATCAACATCCTCGCGTAACCTCGAAGACAGGTTACCGACATCAACATGAATATAATTCATCTCACTGAGTCAAGTCACCATCTTGACTCATCACACACAATGTATCACCAAAGAAGTAAAATTCTGGACATAGTTTAAGTAGCACCACCCAACTGTCCATGACCGTGGACACGGCTATTCGAATAGTTTTACACTCTACAGAGGTTGCGCACTTTCCCCACAAGATCCGGGGAACTTCCGTGTCATCCATGACCCGCGGTACCTCAAGTACCCGGGGTAAGCACCCGGTCATTACCTTTCCTTAGACGACACTAACATAGAGTCCACTCGTTGGCACATGGCCTTTGGGGTACAAACAATAGATCACGGGACTTGCCCTAATTCAATGTTCACGCGTACCCGAAGGGACCAACGGTGTGTCCGGTGCCCTGTAAGAACAGTCATGGCCGTCTATCCAAGCACGACCCCGTCCCGGGAAAGACCTCAAGTCTTCCCGTCACTAGTAATGCGGGCACCATGCTAGTATCGACCTAAGTAATCAATAAAGCCCCGTCCCATAAGGGGTAGTGTGGTTGCACATGTTTTGTTGGGACGGTAGTCACACATAAATCTAATCCATCATTCCACCATGCACATGATATCACCGGCACATCACTTCTTTCTCAAGTGACGACCTAACACTTCATCACCCTCGGGCATTAGGGGGCACCCGATGGGTTCATGCAAAGTTTCCAACTACGGGGGTTCATATCACACATGCATCATATGAGCATCAAGACCAACTATTGCATGTCATCTAGCACATAGCAAGATCAACAATAAAGCATGCATCATGTGGTGGTTCATCTAGGTTACCATCGTAACCCTAATCATCATGCATCGGAAACCAACGTGTTTCGAAGAACAAGTGTAACATGGTCAAAGGGCTGCTTGCCTGGATTGGCTTGGTCTTCAAAGTCTTCTAGTCCTTCTCCTTCTTCTTCCACGGCAACTTCGTCAAATACGGGATCTATACGTCGCATAATAATAACGGAAAAATAAGAATACAAATAAAACAGAAAACCAAAGTCCTCAGAAAAATGTCAACTCATTTTTGTAAAATACTAGAGGGTTTTCTAAGATGGGGAAAAATCTTAGTTGGAGTTTTGGGGTTACAGAATAGGATATATTGATTTTTGAACAGGAGTTATACTGCCCAAATTTGAATTTAAATTTGAACAGTACAGAAAAGTTTCATGGATTTGAATGAAAGTAGTACCATTAAATAGGTTGGAATATTACAAGATTTTAGGAGTTGGAAATATTTAATTTGGATCAATATTCTTTTCTGCATAAATGTTTGATTCATTTACAGAAAAGAAAAAGGGAAAAAGGGGTCCTGTGCACTGGGCCAGAAGTGGCCACAGTGCATGGCCCAGACGGCTCGGCCTGGCCGCACGGAGCCAGCGCGCGCGCACGTCAGGTTTCAAACCTGACGGGCGGGGCCCGTGGGTAAGTGGCACAGAGGAGGGGAGAGAGGTGGGGGGATGACAGGCGGGGCCCGCCTGTCATCTCTAACCCCGCGGGTACGGCGGCGGCGAGCTCACCGGCGACGACTCCGGCCACGGCAACGGCAACGGAGGCCAGGGACGGATTCAACGGCGTGTTGCGGTTGCAGTGGTGGTAGTGCGGCACAACGGGGAGCCCTGGTTCGCCGGCGACGAGGTGCGACGGCGGAGGCTCGTCGGAGGTCTGTTGCAGCGGCCGTTTCCGACTGCAAACAAAGGGGGGAAAAGAGGGGAAAGGTTCAGTGGTGTGCTGCGGTTCAGAAACGAGCGAAAGGAGAGGCAGGGGAGGCCTGTACCTCGAGATCGCCTGCGGCCCGACGCGGCGGAGCTCCGGTCGATCCCGAGCACAGGGGCACTCCGGGGTTGAACTGAGGGTGCAGGAGGGACTAGGGGAGAGTTGTGAGGCTGGTGGTGGTGTTGGAAGAGCTCGGGGAGGTCTTTATATAGGGCCTCGACGAGGACCCGTGGTCCAGTGCGCCGGCGAGCTCCGGCTCGTCGCTACAGCGCACGGGAGGCTACGGGAGTGAGTCAGGGGAGTTGCTGGACGAGTCCTACGCCCAGCTGAGGCAAGAGGAGGAGCGGGGGAGCAACAGGGAGGCGCGCGCGTGTGGAGCAGAAGAGTGGCCGAAGCGGGCGGCCGGTGCGCGTGCGGCGACGCTCACTGGAGGGCGCAGGAGGAGGGGGAACAGCGCCGGGGACGTCGCGGACGTCGAGGCGCGTTGGGAGGCGCGAGGGGAGAGCCCGAGGCTGTCGGGGGTCAACGATTGGCCCGAGACAGCGTGTGAGATGCACTGTTCACGCGCTCTGGAGCGCGCGTATGGCTGGCATCAGCATGCTCTCGCTGGTTTGGCCCGCTCCAGCATGCCCAACAGTGTCTAGCAAGCAGAGGGAGGACTAAAGAAATGCCCTGAGGCCTTGGATGCTCTGGGGTGCAGAGAGAGAGAGAGGAGGGCTGGTAACAAGATGAAAGTGGGCTGTACAGCAAGGTAAAGTTGAGGTTTCACCCCTCAATCATGGAGATGAGGTGCTGGGGGAGTTACTGGGGGTTGCTAGTAACTCAATGGGCCTGTGGTAAGAAGTTGAGGCTATGGAGAAAAGTGAAAGTGGTCAAAATGGAGGTTTTAAGATTTCTGCAAAAGGTGTTTGATCTGAGTTTGATCAAGTAAATGAGGTCCACTTGACATGGCACTTGACAGGGTTGAAAGACATGAGAAAATAGGGTGCTTCACCAAATTTGGCCTCATTTGGAGAAACTAGCCAATGTAACTTTGGTGAACCCTAGAAATCAACAGAAACAGTTTCATCTTGATTGAGTCAAGCTAATCATCTCCCCTTGATGCAACACTTGGTGTAGCATCATCATTTGGGGTATTGATCATGCTCACAAAGTTTGAGGCTCCAGATAAAAAGTTGGTAATGTAAAGTTGTTCAAATTTGCATTTGAACAGAAAGGGTTTTGAGGTGATCTGATCAAGTTGCTCTATTCCAAATCTTGTGCCATTTGGTCTAGGTGCCTTATTAGGCCATTCTAGCATGTGCACCAAGTTTGAGAGCATTTGGACAAGTTTGGCAATGTAAAGTTGCTCAAACTTCAAATATGGACAGAATGGTTATGAAGGGGTTTGAGGAGGTTTTCTTGCTTCCCAAGGCATGGGACTTGGCAAGATCATCAAATATGTCATATATGACATGATAGAATTTCCCTGGAATTTTTGGAGAAAAATTCCTTTGTAAATATTTCAAAAGCTTGAAATATCCAGAAAGGGTTTTAGAGGGTTTAGCCCATTATTTTGAACATGACCAAGTGTTGAAACTCTTATATATGGACAATATATGTCCTCTGAGTCTCTCTGAATTTTGGCAAATATTTTTGAAATAGTTAAATAATTTTCCCCTATTAAAGACCATTTCTGGCCTTAAGAAAAAGTTTTTAAATAAAATAGGAAAATAACTTTCAAAATTATACCTTTGTGGTTTCTGGCAGTCCAATGACTACTAGGTCTCAAATAAACCTTTTGAAAAAGTTTTCACACCCTTAATCAAGTACTTGAAGTGCAAATCTCAATTCAGGGGTTTTTGGAAAACTAAATTTATAAAATGCTTTTTGGCCAAATTAATTTTGTAAGAAAATACTATACTGTTATATAACACTTGGTATGATCATTGGGCAGAAGTTTAGAGTATAGAGATGAAATCTACAAGAGATCATAGTTGACTTTAATGAGCACATGAAAAAGCAAATGAAGAAAACTCAATTCCAAATAAAAGCCAAATGTTGCTAAAAAAAATTGCTGGTCCAAATTTTCATGCTTCAAAGTTACAAATAACATGTCACAAAATGCAGGGTGTGACACTGTCTCTGCTGCAGGAGCAGAGACGCTGCCGAGGACATCTATGACGATGCCGGCGAGGAGCAAGGCGAGCAGCGAGTGCGCGTGGGCTACGGTGACGCGGGGCTTGCTGGAGCTGGGGAAGGAGAACTGGAGCGCGCGAGGAGCTCTCCTCTAGGACGCACGTGAACAGGGGCCCGGCGTGCTTGCGGCCACGGCAGCGAAGCACGGCGAGGAGGTGGCTGGTGCTGGCTAGACGGCGACGCGGGCAAGGAGCGGGTCTGCAGCACTACGGCCACGCGCGAGTGCGAGCGAAATGACGACAGAAGCGGGGCGACGACACCAAAATTCAGACAGGCGCGATGCATCTCTGAAGATTTCAGAAAAATGCCGGAACTCCGAGAACGCGACGGTTGCATGGATATACCTACACCTCTAGTGGCCGAAACGGGGCTAGAAGGGGAAGGAAGGAAGGTGGGTGTACCTCCTTACCCTAAGACACGGATAGGTCGCCGGAGTTGAGTCGGAGACGTTAGGGTCGAGATCTGAACCACGGCACTTGGGGTCGACCGAGGAAGAGGAAGCAGAGGCGGGGCGTTGCGAGGCTCCTGGCGTGATTCTTTGGCGACGCAAAGGCAAAGGCGACGACGACCACGTCGGGGAATCAAAAGACGGCGGCTGGAGGTGACCAGAGGGATGACCCTTGCCGGCATGCCTCCGCTTGCGCTTGGGGAGATCGGGAGGAGATCGAGAGCAGGGGAGATCCCCTCTCGTGTGGCGACGGAGAAGAAGAAAGGAGGGGGAAGGAAGAACCCTAGGCACACCTCGGGTTTAAAAAGGGGCAGAAGACGCGGCCTCGACGTCCGTGAACTCACGACACGACGGTGAGGAGCGCTCTGTCTCTGGATGCAGGAGACGGAGGAAGACAGAGCAGGTGGCCGTTGGGGCAAGTCGCTGCCAAGCAGGCCCGGTGAGAGGGTGGAAGCGGAGCTAGGTGCGTTGGCGGGCTACGGGAGAAACCTGCTGGGCCGCGGGCGAGGGCTAGCCCCAGGTGGCTGCGGCTGCCGTGTTTTCCCTTTTTCTAATTTTTTTCAGACAGAAACAAAATGAAAAAACCCAGGTACATAGGAGAGGATTTTGGTAATTATGAAAATATTCCCAAGCACCTGTGAATATACTCTATTTTATAAAATTGTCTTGGGCAATTTTAGAGGAAGTAAAATAATTCAAGTTTGAATTAAATTCAAACTTGAGCCATTTTAAAACCTAACCAAGACAATACCAAAAGAGGTGAAATCTGGCATAGGTGTTTAGGGCATGGAGCAAGAATTGTTGGGAGGAGATGAACATTAAAGGAGGAGGCTAGATGACACTTTGTAGAATTAAAAGAAAGAGAGAAAGTGAGAGAAGGGAAGGTGGAGCTAGATGAGAAGGGGTTAAGAGAGGGCATGATCTTGCTACCACCAACAAAACAAGATCAAGTTGAACTCATCTAACAAACTAGGAATGAACCAACATAATGACAAGTGAAAATGCCATGATGATCATGATGTAATGATGATGATGAAGTAATGCACGAATGCATAAAGAAAAAGAAAATATGACAATGCAATGACAATGAGAAGCCATAATTGAAAAAGAACCACCAAGAAAAAGGACAAGGATCAATTGGTAAATGCTTTATTGCCATAAAAGGAAGGTATCACATATGGGATGTTAAAAGCTACCAAGTCAGCAGGCTGACTGGTCAGACATATCCACTGGAACAGTGGGCTGGGTCCAAATGTCAGTGACACCGGGCTAGTTTAGAGTTTTAACTAAACTAACAGATATTAAAACAAAAGGTAGGTCTTGGGTGTCAGTTTTAGTTATTTTCGTTAAACAATTTTATTAGTCTTTAATTAAGTGGTTAGGCATTAGTTAAATGGGCGGGCCCACACATCAGTGGGTCAACCCAGTGGTTTGAACACGCATGCGAGCCCGCCGGCGAGCATAGATGTCTACGGCACGCCAGAAGGCAGCGGCTCCAGCGACCAAACGGGCATCCGAGCCAACCTGAAGATCGGACACTGTGAGACACGTGCTATGGCACCTGTGGTTCGGGAAAAAAATGTCCGGAGTCGACCATGATGGCGGTGGCGGGCGGCGGCCGAGGCACGGCTTCGTCGGCGATGGAGCTACGTGACACGGAGGGGGGGCAGGTCGCTGAGGACCAAGAGCTCACTGGAGCTCGGAAGCACGCTTGATGAAGACGATGGAGTATTGGTGGCGACGACTCGACGGCGAGGATCGTCGGGGAAGAGGATGAGGCTATCGGGTGCGAGCGTGCTTGTCGGGGCCACCGAGAGCAGCGACGACATGGAGAGGAAGGCCGGGCGCTAGTATCCTCGGCAGCTAGCCATCGAGGTTTCCGCGACGGTGCAGTTCGGCAAAGGCAGAGGGCGTCGTCGGTCGAGGCCGGACCGGGAAGCAAGCAGGTCGTCGGTGAGGGCAGCATGGGCGACGACGGGCGGAGCAAGATGGAACGGAGGGAGGAGAGGTGGCGAGGGAGGGCTCGGGCATGAGGCGCCTCACCTCTATTTGTGTGGCGGCACGAGGGAGGGTGAGGGGAGCGAGAGGAGTGGGGGAGGGGAAGTGGGGCGACAAGGATTAGGGTTCGGGAGTAGTGGGTGTCATAGGAAATGGGGTGGGCCGGCCGGTTAGGCCTAGCCTGGTGGCCAGCTGGGCCACTGCCCAATAGGGGGGCCTTTTTAGTCTTTGTTTATATTTTTTTGTTTTGTTTTGCTTTTCTTTACAGTTTTGTATTTTTGTTAATCTAATAATTGAGTATAGTTAAATGTTCCACTTAGCACATAAATACTAGGCAAGGTTTTGAAGCAGCACACAAAGTTCCAAATTATTTTGAATAGTTTAACTATTTGTTTAAGTTGAAATGGTCCAATTTAAATATTCAAAAGAGGTTGGCTCCTACATGACAAACAGTTAGGGAATATATTCAACCCATCAAACATTTTTCCTTATCAGTTTGAAGAAATAAAATTTAACTACAAGGCATCGTTAATAGAGGGTTATTGTAGCTTGATTATCTGGGCATCACAATTCTCCTCCACTACAAGAAATCTCGTCCTGAGATTTAAGAGGTGGAGTAAGGGGCGAAAGGTCTGGTTACGAAATTCTAATGAATCTTCTTGGCCTTGGTTCCTCTTCTCGAAGAAGTTGATCCCTTTCATTGACATATTCATTTCCATATATCGGTGCATCGAGACAAAGTTGTCGTCCTTCCTTAGGGTCTTCATCGTACTTACAAAAGGAAATGGGTAGCTTGGCAATGATAGAATCATACAAGGGGTATTCATCAGGGGTTATCCCACGAGTGAGCACATGTGTATCTCTCAAGTTGAACGAATAAAACATGCCGAGAGCAAAGTAATATGGTACAATAAGAAGTTTCAAATGGATAGACAATCGTTCGATGTCTGAAACAAGGTGTGAAAGGGGTCCAGAGCAACGAGAATATGTATTGCGTCTGATACTAGAATAGATCATGAGGAAGGTGGCTTGTAAATTGCACACGAAGCCAAGCGTGAGGAGTATCCTTGGAAACGGAGGGGTGTACACGAGAGTCAGATTTTGATCCTGTGGAACTATGGGTTATTGGCCCACATGTGGGTTACAAGTAGGAAGGGCAGTGACGTCTTGCCGAATCATGTAAGCAAGGTATGTCAGAGGATAGCATGCCAGTTATGTCGGCAACAACATCGGTACCCAGGGCGAGGGACGAAGAGAACCATTTTCTTGCTCGTTGAAACGAGGCAGACGTGTAGGCAAGGTTCTCGTCCATCGGTGGTTACCGGAATGTTATCAACCTTAGTAATAGGGTCTTACTGACATAGTTGTACACCGAGGTGTTTTCATAAGGAGAAAATTATTACTGCATAGTTTATATATAGATCACTAGAAAGGTTAAACAAACCAACGGAAAGTAAAATGTGTTTAAACACGGGTAAAGGGAGAATATCCTTCCCAATGATAAACAGGGCATGATATACGTGATAGGAGATCAAAGACATGACCATTTGGATAAAAAGGGTTAATAAGAATCATGATATGTACCACTACACGATGTTTGCTAACGGAGCAAGAAACACTTAGCATTGTGCTTTCAATGTTCGGGTTCATGTCTGATTACCATTGTCATGCTTGAAGATAGCATCGACATGGTCAGCATGTAAAGGTCGGACTTTGAAAACACAAAAGGATCCAGACGGAACTGCTAGAACATCTCATAAATTTTTATCATGGAAAAGATGAGGATGTGACTGATGGGATTAGCAACTACTCATCGTGATTTCCATAAATATGCATTTCCAGAATTAAGTGAACAGGGTGAACATATTGGACGTATCGAAGTATATAATTAAGTATGTTCGAGGAGAACATCCACGAGTAAACATTGATCAAAACGTGCACCTGGAAAGATGGACTAGGTAGCCATTCACTTCAAAGCAGTAGGTTTGCAAGAAGTTTTGAATTCACACATCGCAGTGCAATGGTCGGTATTCCAGTTAAAAACAACACGAGAAACAAGATATGAATGGAGATGTCGAGAAGTATTACCATATCAAGAATCCCTAAGAGGTGGCAAAATTCTCATGACATTCTTGACGTAAAAGATGGTAATACTCCAAGGTAGAGCATAACATAAGCTGGATAGGAAGGAGCTCCACAACAAGAACAAGTTAGTGTTGGAGGGAAGGCAATAATGTTGTTGATGATAACACGAGTCATCGAGAGGCAAGGATGGTATTTCTGAACATGCATTCAATCGATTTCCTTGAAGAGATCAGAATGTTGTTGATGATAATCACGACACATTTGTCGAGGGGTTTCATGAGGATATAGTCGATGATTGACGACATCAAGCAAAAGGAAGGATGAAGCGAAAAATTATTGGCACAATGGGTATGACAAAAATTCGAAATTAAGCTTGTTGTTCAAGGTGAAATTATATGATGAGGAAGATCAACATAAGCATATCTCACTGTCGAAAATTGTGCTCCATGAAGAAGGACCAGGTGGCACATATATAATTGAGCACGATAATGATATAGCCGAACAGGCTAGGAATGACTTGAAGGATTATTAAACCCGTAAGCAATGAAAATTACTTCGAGTTATTGAATCGTAGTGTTGAATAGATTTACTTATCAGTGTTCTAGTGTGACTAATAACTCAGAACCCGGCGGAGAATTGGAATCGACAAGAATAATATTTGATGAATCATAAGAAGTTATGTAGTTAGATGATATTCTTGAGATACCAGAGGGTATACTCGAAGGTAGAACATAATAGATGTTGGATAGCTGTATTGATCTGTAGAAGACCAGTACTTCAACTTGCCCGAGAAATGAGATCAAGGAAGAACAATATGGTCGGAACCGCGATTGCAAAAGACCGGATCCCAGATCTAAGATGAACTTATACCAATGGAATAATTAATTTAAGAGAAGCTTCCATGATAAGATCTACATCGTGTCCATGGGCATGAACACAAAGTTCAAGGTCGACTACCACTTCTCCAAAGCACAACCTTACATTCATTTCTCGTTTGGAACCTGGCATTAGTGTTGAAGGTTTTACCTGGTAAAATACCAGATGAGTATGACCCATGAAATCTTTCTGGCTCACATAGATTAGGTAGGGCATAGGTTCAACCCATCAGTGCATCTTAGAAACCTATACCACAAACTTCGGGAGTAAATTATACCAGCTCGAAAGCAGAGCATGGTTGATAAAGCAAGGGATACAACTTACCAAAGGTATTTATGTATCCGAGGAAATGCTCACGAAGTTATAGAATATGAATGACAATGTTGGATAATAATTCAACAAAGGATCAGACAATCCATAATGGAGCTGATGTGAGCATCGACACACAACCAGAGGAAGAAATAATGCAAAGGCATTGGATCATAGAAAAAACTGTCGAATTCAAGGCTCAAATGCGAAGGAATTATGATTTCTAATTCAAGGGATCAGTAGCAAATGCTCTGATTAAGGATTGATAAGTTGAGTAGGCTTAGGGGTATAACCGGTGGCAAATTTGATTGGTCGAGATCCAGCTCAAGTTTTAAAAATGATGTTTGAGTTGGAAGGATGAATTCTAGGATCTTATTGAGGATTGTGAGCAAGCACAAAATATTGTATCAAGGGACTCGAAATGATAGTGACAAAGTATGTCAACAGAGATTGCTAGAAATAAGGAATTAACCACAATGCCTGAAGGCAAGGAATTGAGGAGCATTAGGGTGCTGAGGACTTTTATAAAACCGAATAGTATTCCGATGAATTTGGGAACACATGATCAACTGAGGATAAACGAATCCCCGATAGGTTTGAGGGATTATTCATAGAGGTATTCATGTAGGAAAGACCTATGAAGCAGTGTCACAAGGCATTAGAAAGTCTAAGAATGATTCGATGCATCTTGTATAACAAGAGCAGCTGGGAATGAAAGTAAGATCCACATGTGTATGTATTTATCCATAGGGATAAATCGGTGGTACGGGATTGCAAAAGCGATTGTCACAAAGTTTCGAGAGAACATTGGAGATTATCTTCGGAGTCTTCTAGTGCAGCAAGCGATCATCTAGAGTGAGGGGCTCTCCGGGTGAAATTCAAGAACCTAAAGTTAGATTTTAGCAAAATCATTTAACCCGAGTAGAAGAGAGATCAAAGTCCCAGAGTATAGACGAGAAATAAAGAATCACTACAAGAAATATGTCAACTTATGACCTTTTGTTAGTGACCCTGGAAGAATTGGTCATAGATCTATGACCATTTCAGACCAATTGGTCAAAAGCTGTTCGGGGGGCTCCAAACCCTAAACTATAACGACCATTTTGGTCATAAAGGTCATAATTTCCTTACACGAAATGGTCACAAAGCAGATAGCACTGGTTCGCTGCCTTATTTCTAGCTGTTCATGACCAATATAGATGGTCATAACCTTGAAAATTGTGGTGGGTTGCTACGACTAGGCGCCACCTCATCAGTTTTGCCTATGTGTCATGTCCTTGTGGCAGTTTTTGCCCTAGGTTGTGAAGCAACCTATATTTCTGTCATTCCCAAAATTCCCCAAAAAATCTAATAAATTCTTTGGGTCATATCTTCGTCAAATATGTAAAAAACCTTCCTTGCCTAGTTCAAAAATAATTCAAAAATATTCATTTTCCTATTCTGTTCAAAAAAACACTTTGTGAAGGAAGTACCACTTTGGCATGTCCAAATGGTATCCATTTTCTACAGTGCTTTCCTATGCCCAAATAACTATCCTCCACCAAATTCCAGCTCAATCCATTCATTATTTTGAGCCCATCTTCAACATTCATATTTATGTCCAGTGTGGTACTTTGTAAAGTAAGTACCACCTAGACTCCTCCTTTTGAGCTGAAAATTTGTGAAGACGGTCTTCTTAGTAACTGATCATCCTCAACCAAAACTCACGCCCATTAGCCATGTGCATTTTCCGTACCGCTAATCAAACACTTGGCTGCTAATTCATGTTTGAGCATCGATCGGTCTCCTCGTGAGAATCTTATGTTGTAATTTTCTTCCTAGCACCTACCTGGGGAGTGGACAACCCACTAGACATACCTAGGCCGCCCAGAACACATGGCAACGCCACAGTCACACGGTGACCACGCAGCGGGCATGCGAGTTTACGCGCTCTAGAGTTGGGGCCCTCGACCACCGCCCAAACCTCGACGTATCGCCACCAAACCATGTATTTATGGTTAAATAGGTACTTATGTACCTAGAAATGATTTTTGGAAAAAATAAATAGCAAACTATGAGGCAGCCGCAGTTCAAATTTGACCCGCTTCCAGCTGAATCGGCGGAAATTTGTCTTTTTCACGAGAGGTGGATCAAAACTTTTTACACCCAACCATTTTGTCAATTGTGCATTAAATATGGCCTAGTATTTTAGAAAATTGATTTGGTCCAATTTTGCAACAATTATTTGGTAGGTCCTTCACAAAAAAACTTCCTTTTGGGCACTCGAAAAATGGAAAATGATTTTTTCGTCCAAAGAAAGTGAAAACTCCCTTAGGCAACATTGTTTGCCATTCCAAGATGCACCCTTGTGCACAATATGAGATCATTTGAACAAACTATGCCATGAATGTGGCCATAGGATTGATCATTTGGCTTGAAAGCCATGAATCTTCACGCATGATAGCTCATTTCTGACAACACTTTTTAAAAAGAATGACCGTATTACAAGTTTATATTTTTTTCTGGTAACTTGGTCATATATAATGACACAATGCAAAGGTGTTCCTATTTTTTGATTTTTTTTGAATTTTTTATGCCCGTTTCAAAATACGGTCAAAACGGCGGGAATGACCGTTCCTAGCTAGTGGTTGAATCTTGGTATTTTTTTGGTGTTTCTCTGATTAAATAGATACTTATGTACCAAGAAATGATTTTTGTAAAAAAATAAATAGCAAACTATGAGACAGCTACAGTTCAAATTTGACCCGCTTCTAGCTGAATCGACCGAAATTTGTCTTTTTCACGAGAGGTGGATCAAAACTTTTTACACCCAACCATTTGGTCAATTGTGCATTAAATATGTCCTAGTATTTTAGAAAATTGATTTGGTACAATTTTGCAACAATTATTTGGTAGGTCCTTCACAAAAAAACTTCCTTTTGGGCACTCGAAAAAAGGAAAATGAATTTTTCGTCCAAAGAAAATGAAAACTTCCTTAGCCAACATTGTTTGCCATTCCAATATGCACCTTTGTGCACAATATGAGATCATTTGAACAAACTATGCCATGAATGTGGCCATAAGATTGATCATTTGGCTTGAAAGCCATGAATCTTCACGCTTGATAGCTCGTTTCTGAGAACACTTTTTAAAAATAATTACCGTATTACAAGTTTGTTATTTTTCCTGGTAACTTGGTCATATATAATGACACAATGCGAAGGTTTTCCAACTTTTTGATTTTTTTTGAATTTTTTATGCCCGTTTCAAAATGCGGTCAAAACGGCGGGAATGACCGTTCCTAGCTAGTGGTTGAATCTTGGATTTTTTTTTGGTGTTTCTCTGATTAAATAGATACTTATGTACCTAGAAATGATTTTTTGGAAAAAATAAATAGCAAACTATGAGGCAGCCGCAGTTCAAATTTGACCCTCTTCCAACTGAATCGGCGGAAATTTGTCTTTTTCACGAGAGGTGGATCAAAACTTTTTACACCTAACCATTTTGTCAATTGTGCATTAAATATGTCCTAGTATTTTATAAAAATGATTTGGTCCAATTTTGCAACAATTATTTGGGAGGTCCTTCACAAAAAAACCTCCTTGTGGGCACTCGAAAAATGATTAAAAATAGCTAGAAAGATCAGAAATGCATACAAATTTGTCCTTGTCGATAAAATATGGTCTAACTCTAATGAAAATTTGTGTGGTACCCTTTTGCAAAATAGTTTTGATAGCTACTTCATAAAATCCCTCTAGTTTTAGTACTTAGAAACTCTTTTAAATCATTTGTTTTCCGAACCAATCAGAACCATTCCCACGGATCAATGACATGGCGCGCATCCATCCATGCATCATCCCACATCCATCCATCCATCCATCCATCTATAGAAAACAAAGAAAACAAAAAATAAAATGAAAAGGGTGGAAACCCCACGGCCCCACCCCACCCCGATCCCAAACCCTACCCGTCGCAGCGCCACCCCGATCCCATCCCTCCCTCTCGTCTCCCACCCACCCCGATCCCATCCCTCCCTCTCATCTCCCTCCCAAACCCTACCCACCGCCGCCGCCTCGTCCCTTCCAAACCCTACCCGTCGCAGCGCCGCCCACCGACCGCCAC
>LR738710.1:556456524-556487630 GCA_902687465.1 Secale cereale
TCCCCCCCCCCAATACTCTTCCGTCGGCTCGTCGCCCCCGCGCTCCACTCGACACACTCCGATCCGGACAACCGCCGTTACTGCCAGCACTCGAACGGATCCACCCGGCCGGCCGGCAACCATGGAGGAGGAGCTGCATGCGCTGCTCCGGGACCTCGACGCGCTCAAGCAGCAACCGGACCCCGCCTCCATCAACCGGGTAAGTCACCGTCCGCTCCCTCCCTCCCCAGATCTCGATTCTTTCCTCCGGTCACCTCCTCTCCCCTGTTGCCAGATGCGAGATCCCGTGGTGAAGATGATGGGCCCAACCGGCGCCGCTGCCCGCGTCAGTCTCACCGGAGAGAGAGAGAGGAGATGCCGCCCAGCAACCACGGTGTCGCGGCTGGCTTGCTCGCCGGTGCGCGCGTGCGTGCTTCGATGCGTGGCGCTTTGTCGAGCTGGACAGACCGCGGCGCACGCGTGGCCTGCATAGGGCCAGACCTCAGATCGACGAGCTCATCCGTTTCGTCTAGACCAAGAGGTAAACGGCCATGCCCCTTCCCTTTTCTCTTGTCATGTTGGTGACTATGTCTCTTGCCCCCTTTCTCTTCTCATGGCTACCGATCTGTTGTCTTTGTAGGGATCTATGTCGTTCTTTACCAAGGCTTGCTCCAAGTTCGTTGCCCTGGGTGGAGTCTCCAAGGCCCCTGCTGTTGTCAAGCTTGGACTGACTGGTGGTGTTCAATCTCGCGGCTTTTGCAGCGGCCGACGGCCTCCAACAGATCCTGGTCGTACTGTAAGTCTCCCTTTCCATCTCTTGGTAGATTGGTGGTCTTTGTCGAATATGATCTAGGTGATTTGATATGTTGGTAGATTGGCGGTTGTTGGGTGATTTTTGTTCTTGATCTGTTGGTTGATGGTATAAGGGGATGAGGATCGATTGTAGTGGAACTGGAACGATCGGTGTACGTTAGATCCTGGTCTGAGCATCGATTGAAGATCAGTTAGAGGGACCTGGACGGTATACTACCATTGTTAGGGGCAATTCTTGTGTTACTTCCCAATCACATCAGTGTACGTTTTCAGTTTTTAAAGACAGATGCGACATGTCAAGAGCTATTCCTCTAGTAAAGTAGAGGTTGCAGTGAATTAATTGTTTTGAAGTTGAAGTCCTATTTATTATCTGTTTCCTGTTGATATATAAAACATATCAGTAGTAATTGTATACACGATTTATCAAAGTTCTGTCTGGAGTTAACTCTGCAGTAGTGGTTTATGGCGTGTTTGCGTGTTTGAACAAGTTGAATCTTTTTGTTGCGAGTTCATGCTCCAAGAGCTTAAGAATGAAGTCTTATATTAAGTTACTGACCCTGACTGTAAGACTAAATGAATGTGTGTTAATGATGGATTGGCTGGTCAGATGATGCTACAACAACATATTCCTGAGATTCTCTTTGAGGAATACAAAATCGAGTTTTTTAAGACTGATGGCCAGCCTGTCTAATGAGTTAAACCGCATCACGTCAAAATCTATAATATGTTGATTTAAAATCTGAAACGATAGCACCATTTTTGAGTTTCCGATTTGTTGCAGGTTTCACAAATATACACAAGTTGCTGGAGGTTTGGAAGATCTACATGTTGCTGGAGGTTTAGAAGATCTACAAGTTGCTGGAGTGATAATATATATGTAATATGCCCTGTTTCTTGAAACTTGAGACATTGGCAAGTTTTACACTCCATTTTAGTGGATGTTTCAATAAACATTGTATGTAATCTAGCAATGCATCATATTCATTCTTCTTTTTTGCACAGGTGAAGTGTGAATCCATGTCCGAAGCTGTGAAGCATATCAGCAAAGAGTAGCATATTATGTGTTGTAATTGTATATGCAGTAGTAGGTTGTAATATACTATAACGTGTAATAGATTAATGATCTGTTCGAAACAATGATTGTGTATGTGATTTGAATACCTGTGAAATGGAAACCTGACAAGTGGGTCAAAGTTATAATGGCTGTTTGACAAATTTCGAAATTTCTTATGTGTGGGACCAATTTTAGCTAACCGAAAATAAAAAGGCCAAATTGTAGGCCAGGCCCATGTAGCTAACCGCAATTAACATAAAATACATATATTAAAAGGGCTTGCCTAAAAAAAATACATGGGCCAAATTACTAGGTCAGACCCATGTAGCTAATAAAAGCACAGGGAAAAAAATTAAAAAGGCTGAATTGTTGGGCTAGGCCCATGTAGAAAATCGAATTGGACCGGGCCGATTCTTGTGCCACATCAGCTTGCCACGCTGGATGCCTACGTGGTCTGGGGAGGCTGCTAGTGACCAAAACACGACAGTAGGCATATTTTGGTCATAAAGGTCTATGACCTTCTCACAGAGAAGGTCGCTATTGTCAGTTTATGACGGCCAGCTTTTGACCTTATGTTTTTGGTCACAAAAAGGTCACAAATGGAAAACTATGACCATTCAGTGACCAATAGTGGTGGTCACAAGTTGACATATTTCTTGTAGTGAATCCTAATACCACCCAATGGCGATGTGGGCCCATGAGCCACACAGCCAAGTTAGTAAAAGTTTTTGAATGACTAGACTCGACTTCGGCCAAGGAGTTGGAAAGAGGGATTTCTATAGGCAGACGGCTCTGATACCAACTTGTGACGCCCCCGATTTGATTGTACACTAATCATGCATGCAAATGTGTATGCCCAAGATCAGGGACTCACTGGAAGATATCACAACACAACTCTAGGCACAAATTAAAATAATACAAGTTTTATATTACAAGCCAGGGGCCTCGAGGGCTCGAATACATAAGCTCGAATACACAAGAGTCAGTGGAAGCAATAATATCTGAGTACAAACATAAGTTAAACAAGTTTGCCTTAAGAAGGCTAGCACAAATGTAGCAACCGCGAGTACTCATCCAAAGTACTCGCAAGCAAGGATCTACACTACATATGCAATGGTATTTGTGTAAAGGGGTAATTTTTGTGGGCTAAACTGCAGAATGCCAGAATAAGTGGGGGATAGCTAGTCCTATCGCAGACTAGGCTTCTGGCAGCCTCCATCTTGTAGCAGTAGAAGAGAGTAGGTGGAAAGTAACAAGTATCCTCGCTATTTGTAGTCTCCGTCTTGCAACAGTAGAATAGAGTAGATGGTAAGTTCACCAAGTAACAACATATAGCATAATCCTACTCGGCGATCCTCCCCTCGTCGCCCTGTGGTAAAGAGATCACCAGGTTGTATCTAGCACTGGTAAGGGGGCGTTTTATTCAGTATCCGGTTCTAGTTGTCATGAGGTCGGAGTACAACTCCGGATCGTCCTATTACCGTGGACACGGCTATTCGAATAGATTACTTCCCAGCAGGGGTGCACTACATAACCCGAAAAGCTCGATCCCTCTGGCCGGACACACTTTCCTGGATCATGCCCGGTGTCCGAAGATCAACATGTCACAGCCCTACCTAAGCCCGACAGAGAGGTCAGCACGCCGGTCTAAATCCTATGCGCTCAGGGGTCATGGGCCATCGCTCTTTGCACTCCTTAACATTGCGAATGCAGCCGATGTGCAGACCTCGCCCCCTTATACAAGTGCAAGCATTCCAGTCCAACCCAGTGTGCGCCGCTAAGTGGCTGACGTCCGTAAGGCTTCGGCTAATACCACGACGCCGGTTGCCCATATCTTGTCACGCGTGGCAGTTAGTGCGTATAAGGCCAATGACCCAACTCAGATCAAATATCCAAACTCGTTACGCGTGTTATTATGAAATAACTATGGACCATGACCAGTGCCAGGCCACCTCTCTGCCGGTGTCTGTACCTGCCCGGTCACTCCACCACAAAGAATAACTCGGGGCCCGTCGAGAACCCAGGCCCACCACTACTAAGATGGAGCCACCTGTCCTTTTAGCCCCCAATCCGTGAATCACTTGTGGGTACTCTACGAGCCGACCTGACTTTAGTCACAACATTTACCATGTATAATATGTATATAGTATATACCGGTGATCACCACCCGAGTGATCACGGCTCGATAGTATAGCATGGCAGACGGACACGAATGTAGGGCAGAGGAGGAGGCTCTCGGGCGCGAGTGCGCTAGCCGGGGCCGCCGAGAGCAGCGGCGAAATGGAAAGGAAGGTCGGGCGCTAGGATCCTCAGTAGCTTGCCGTCGATGTTGCCAGGGCGGCACGGTTCGGTGGAGGTAAAGGGCGTCGCCGGTCGGGGCCGGACAGGTAGGAGAGCAGGTCATCAGTGAGGGAAGCATGGGCGATGACGGGCGTAGCAGGAGGGAACGAAGGGAGGAGAGGCAGCGAGGGGGGGCTTGGGCATGAGGCGCCTCGCCTCTGGGTGTGCGGCAGCGCAAGGGAGGGTGAGGGGAGCGAGTGGAGTGGGGGGAGTGGGGTGAAAGGGATTAGGGTTCGAGAGTAGTGGGGGTTATAGGGAATGGGGTGGGCCGGCCGGTTGGTGTCGGATCTGGGGTTCCGGCAAAACCCTTAAGGTTCGAACTCTGGGGTGCGCACGAAGATCTCTCCTCCCGCCCTGTCTAGTCTACTCAACAACCCTAGGCCTAGCTTGTCAGATCCGATGAACAGAGACACAAGATTTATAATGGTTCGGTCCACCGTCATGGTGTAATACCCTAATCGAGTGTGGTGTGGTGGATTGCTGTATAGACCGAGGAAGAACTAGTACATGGATGAACTGCCTCCTGAGGAGAGGTGTTCTTGCGTTTGGGTGAGCTTGTGCTGCGTGGCCTTCTACGTCATCGACCCTCCTAGATCAATGGTGGTGGCTAGTCCTATTTATAGTGGCCAGGGTCCTCTTCCCAAATATTGAGCGGGAAGGAATCCCACAACGACCAAATTTGAAGGGGGATAGCTAGTACAAGCTATCCTGACAAAAGGTGGTCTTCGCCTGCCAAAGGTCTTGGTGGTGACGCCGCCGTGGGCTCCGCGATGACCTCCGTCATGCCGTCCTACTAGTCTTGCCCTCGTTGCACCGATATGGAAACGTTTTCCTGACGCCTCGGGACACCTCGCCTGCACCTGCTCCTTTAGCACCAAAGAGGAAGCTGGCACTTTGTGCCCGCTGGAGCCCGCCTGGCATCGGTCGTCACTGCTCACGTCACGAGGACCTCGTGAGGTGCCCCTTGCCTCGATATCTCCGATCCTCACGAGCAGGCCTAGCGAGGCCACCCCAGGCGATGCCCTGTGTCGTCCGCCTCGTGAGGCCTGGCCCCTCGCGCGGGTCTTGAGTGGTTGCTGAATATGCTGGGCCGTACCAGGCTGCCTTGTGAGCCACACCCTGGGCCGCACGCCGGCAAGTCTGGGTACCCCCGTTCCAAGAATGCCGACAGTAGCCCCCGAGCCCATGGTGCGCTCGGGCTTGGCGTCGAGGCGAAGCCAAGGGCCAAGTGCGGAGCGCCGTGGGCCCCAAAGCCTGTGGCCTGGCTTGACGCGTGGTGCTTGATGGGACATGGGTGTCTGCGCTCCCACGCCGCCTCGGCAAGTGCACAGCTGACAAAAGGCGAGTGCGTGCTGCTGTGCCTTCATTTCTAGCCCTTGCCTTGCTTCAGATCCCCTTTCTTGCCCCTCTCCTTCGAGAAGTTCCGGATCCTTGCTGCCTTCCTTCCAATCTCGCACCGATGGCATCCGGCAAGTCGAAGGCCACGGCTTCATCGTCTTGGTACGTGCCGGCTTTGCGGGCGCTGACCTTCTCAGAGGGGAACCATGCCGTTGTGCTCCTGATGACGGCGGAGGGCACAAATGAGAAGGGGAAAACCGCCGTCCGATCTGCCTCCACCGCACCGAAGGATCCCAAGAGTACCTTCTACCCCTTCTTTTCGAGTAGTCTCGTTGCGGGGCTTGTTCCTCCTTTCTCCGATTTCTGTTTCTCCGTCCTCGGCCACTATAAGCTTCAAGCCCTTCATCTGCATCCCAATTCCGTGCTCTTCTGTCCAGCTTCGCCTTTTACTGTGAGGCATTCCTAGGGATATTGCCGTCTGTGGTGCTGCTTTGCCACTTATTTTACCTCCGAATCAAGGAGGGCCATTGCTCAGGGTGTGCTCATTTCATCACGGCGAACGGGGCCAACACGATTTCGAAGGCCGGGAAGAAGGCTGAGAACTTTAGGAACAAGTAGGTCCTTGGATGCCAAGTGCTCCCAACCTCAGTCAAGTGATAGGTGGCTCAGCGCGACGCTCATCGATCCTCGGGCGGAGAAGGTGTTGGAGAAGATGGCCGCGGACCTGAAGCCAGAGGATCCTGAGGCGGTGAAGCTGATGGGGGCTATGGTCGTCAAGGAATTTCTGACATGCCGTGTGGCTCCGCTGCAGGCCCGCGCGCGCCCCCTGTGGACGCTTGGAGACGAGGCGGACAAGCTCTGGCTACGCCATGACGCCCTGACTGTTGATCAGCTTGAGGCAGCCCTTCGTCTTCTGGTTGGGGCTGACCTAAGGTATCCGCCTGCTTCCTTTATTCCCTTGTATTGCTGGCAGGACGAGGCAGCGGTGGCATCCTCCATGCCTACCTTTGATGTGCGCGGGCTTGTACCTTTGGCGGCCCCTGAAGCTCAAGTGGTGGCCGCGCTGGAGGTGTCTTCGGGGGATTCCAGCGGGGAAAACGGCTCGGAGGCCACTGCGGATGGAACGGGAGAGTTCTCTCCCCCACGTACGGCGAGGATGTCGTACGTGAGATCAAGCCCCTGGCGGAGGAGGAAGCTCGTGTACTTTCTTCTTCTGCCTTGACGCGAGTCCTCAGCCAGCTGCACCTTCGCGACTCCAATGCTGATCTCGGGGCGCCGATCAAGCCTGTGGAGGCGGAGCGCTACGAGGCCGCCATTGAAGCTGTGAAGGACCATGTGGAGGCCCTGCTGAAGGAGTTCCTCATCGTCCACCCCTTCCTTCCAGCCGATGACGCCACTGATGCCGCAGACGAAACCGCTTCCCTAGGGCATGGTGGCGCTGTTGGGGGGAGGTCCCCTCAGGCCGCAGCGCCCAAGGCTGAGGTGAAGACATGTAGGTTGGTGACGGTGCTCCCCTTTAT
This sequence comes from Secale cereale, assembly GCA_902687465.1. Classification (NCBI taxonomy): domain Eukaryota; kingdom Viridiplantae; phylum Streptophyta; class Magnoliopsida; order Poales; family Poaceae; genus Secale; species Secale cereale. Next base: position 556,463,569 of record LR738710.1, read on the forward strand.
CTTCATTCTCCCGCGACACGAGCGAGCCTCGTGGAGGTGTTAAATCTCCTGTTTAATGCTTCGAAGAACAATTTGGTTTGTAATAATTGCTAGATATTCACCCTTCTTTCCTTATTTATCGTTCTACGTCGGCAGGGCTTGACCCCGCGCATACCTCAGCCGCCAGCTGGCTTGCCCAGGTCTCTGGGTCAAGACCAGGGAGTGAGGGGCAACGTGGCCAATTAGGCTCCTGAGTCGTGATGCTCAGGAGTCCCCCTTAATGTGCAAACGATACCCAGGTAGGAAGCGCTAAGCAGGGCTTTGGTGTTCAGCTTCGGCAAGGCCCGGCCCGCGCGTACTTCAACCTCAGCTGGCCTTGACCCGAAACCAGTACAAGACCAGGGAGTGAGGGGATACGAGACCAGTTAGGCCCTTGGGTCGCGATGACCAAGGGTCCCCCTTGACATGCGAACAACCTTGAGGGAAGTGAGTACTGGACTTAGGCCTTGATGTTCTGCGTCGGCAGGGCCTGGCCCGCACGTACCTCAGCAGCCGCTGGCCTTGACTGGAAACCAGGACAAGACCAGGGAGTGAGGGGCTACGGGACCAGTTAGGCCCTTGGGTCGCGATGCCCAAGGGTCCCCCTTGACGTACAAACAGACCCCATACCTGCCCTCATCGGGCTTGCACTTGGGAAGGTTGCGCGTTGACCAAGCTCGAGGGACCTGGTGGGGCATGCGTCAGGCGTGACCTGGACGTAGCCCTCATGCCCAGCCCCCTCGCACAATATTCCCCAGTGGTTTATCACCAGCGCGAAGCATAGTGCTGCCCCACCGTGCGACACCGTGCGACAAGGTAGCGGTGCATCCATCACGCCGCACAAAGGGGTGCAGGGACGACGCCTGCTGTTCTTGCCGTGCCGGACCGGTGGCAGCGTTGGCAGCAGGCGATCGAGAACGATGGGGTGGTCCACCCGCATGAGAGGTCTAAGCAACGCGAGCGGCAAGGGCAGCCCACCGCTCAGCACGGGCTCTGCGAGCATCGGCCATGGACTGCTAGAACGACGGAGCACTGAACGATGGAAGGGAAGTTTCAGTGCACCCCTACGTGGCGTGCCAAAATGTCGGATCTCGGGTTCCGTCAAAACTTTTAAGGTTCGAACTCTGGGGTGCGCACGAAGATCCCTCCTCCTGCCGTGGCTCGTGTACTCAACAGCCCTAGGCCTAGCTCGTCGGATCCAATGAACAGAGACACAAGATTTATACTGGTTCGGGCCGTCGTCGTGGTGTAATACCCTAATCTAGTGTGGTGTGGTGGATTGTCGTATATGCCGAGGAAGAACTAGTACATGGATGAACTACCTCCTAAGGAGAGGTGTTCTTGCATTTGCGTGAGCTTGTGGTGTGTGGAATTCTATCTCATCGACCCTCCTTGATAAATGGTGGTGGCTAGTCCTATTTATAGTGGCCACGGTCCTCTTCCCAAATATTGAGCGGGAAGCAATCCGCCAATGGCCAAATTTGAAGGGGGACAGCTAGTACAAGCTATCCTGACAAAAGGTGGTCTTCGGCTGCCAGAGGTCCTGGTGGTGACGCCGCCGTGGGCTCCGCAATGACCTCCGTCCTCCCATCCTGTTGGTCTTGTTATCGTTGCACCGATATGGAAACCTTTGCCTGACGCCCCGGGACTCCTCGGCTGCACCTGCTCCTTCAACACCAAAGAAGAAACTAGGACTCTGCGCCCGCTGGCGCCCGCCAGGCATCGGTCGTTGTTACGTCTTCGTCGTATCTATAATTTTTTATTTTTCCATGCCAATATTCTACAACTTTCATATACTTTTGGCAACTTTTTATACTATTTTTTGGGACTAACATATTGATCCAGTGGCCATTGCGAGTTCCTGTTTGTTGCATGTTTTTGTTTCGTAGAATATCCATATCAAACAGAATAAAAACGGGCTGAGATTTTTTTTGGAATATATGTGAATTTTGGGAAGCGCAACCAACATGAGACGATGCCTGAGTGGGCCACGAGGCAGGGGGGCGCGCCCACCAGGGGCAGGAGCGCCTTGGGCCGTCGTGGCCACACCATAAAGAAGTTGATGCCCTTATTTCGCCGAAAGAAAGTTAATATCCGGATAAAAATCGTGTCAAAAAATCAGCCCAATCGGAGTTACATACCTCTGGGAATATAAGAAACGGTGAAGGGCCAGAATCTGGGAACGCAGAAACAGAGAGAGACAGAGAGACAGATCCAATCACGGAGGGGCTCTCGCCCCTACGCTGCCATGGAGGCCATGGACCAGAGGGGAAACCCTTCTCCCATCTAGGGAGAAGGTCAAGTAAGAAGAAAAAGGAGGGGGGCTCTCTCCCCCTCGCTTCCGGTGGTACCGGAGTGCCACCGGGGCCATCATCGTGTGACAGCGATCTACACCAACACCTCTATCATCTCACCAACATCTCCATCACCTTCCCCATCTATCTACAGCGGTCCACTCTCCTGCAACCCGCTGTACCCTCTACTTGAACATGGTCTCTGAGTAGATTACCGTTGTCCTATCGGTGATTGGTGAATTGCTATGATTGATTTAAATTGCTTGTGGCTATATTGCAGTCCCTTGGTGCCTATCATTTGAGCACGCATGTGGATCACACCATAGGGTTAGTTGTATGTTGATAGACTACGTATTGGAGGGCAAGAGTGACAGAAGCTTCAACCTAGCGTAGAAATTGATGCATATGGGATTGAAGGGGGGCCAATATATCTTAATGCTATGGTTGGGTTTTACCTTAATGAAAGTTAGTAGTTGCGGATACTTGCTAATAGTTCCTATCATAAGTGCATAGAATTCCATGTAAGGGATGACATGCTAGCAGTGGCCTCTCCCACATAAAACTTGCTATCGGTCTAGTAACATAGTCAATTGCTTAGGGGCAATTTCGCAACTCCTAACACCACTTTTCCACACTCGCACTAAATTTATTGTTTCTTTATCTTAGCATCCCCTAGTTTTGTTTACGTGTTCTTTATATTCTTGCAAACCTATCCCACAAAAACCACAAAGTATTTCTAGTTTCATACTTGTTCTAGGTAAAGTAAACGTCAAGCGTGCGCAGAGTTGTATCGGTGGTCGATAGAACTTGAGGGAATATTTGTTCTACCTTTAGCTCCTCGTTGGGTTTGACACTCTTACTTATCGAAAGATGCTACAACTGATCCCCTACACTTGTGGGTTATCAACACCTTTTTATGGCGCCGTTGCCGGGGAGCAATAGCGTGGGGTGAATATTCTCGTGTGTGCTCGTTTGATTTATCACTAAGTAGATTTTATTTGCTATTCTAAGTTTTTCTGTACCTTTAGTTATGAATATTGAACATGAAATACCAAAAAACTTAGGTGTACTTGCTACTCATGGAGATGGGGAACCTCCTAAAGCCCTCGATGCTCATTATGTGAAAGATATTATGTGCTACTTTGATAATCCTGAGAAAACCCCATTCAACTATGTAATGGGAGTAACGTTGGATCAACGTGAATACTTTAGGGATTATCGCTTGACACAAAAAGGGAAACTGTTATGGGATCAAATTCATATGTTGCATTGGTATGCTCGGCAACTATGCTTGAGATATGATTATACTTGTTGGTCTAGGATGGAGGCTCCACACCTTCCCTTTTCTTGCAAATTTAATGATAATAAAACCTTAGCTTCTTATGTGTGGGGACCCCGACTCGTAAGTCGTGATCACCGAATGCACGTGTACAGTGATCACAGAGATCAATGCTCACTGAACACACAGAAGCTGAATAACAAGAGTCTTAAATCCTTACATACCGTGTTACACAAATAGGACCATAATGGTCAAGTCTTGAGTATATCATCGCAGCGGAAAATCTTCAAAGACAACTAGGACCCATGCCATCTGCCTTAACCCTACAGGCATTCTGACTGGGAAGCGTCCTAGCTCGCATGGTCGTCACCAAGAAACCTTCATCATAACCTGTTCTCTCCTGCCTGGCCAATAAAATAACCAGTGGCAAGTCAATGAGTACATTGAATGTACTCGCAAGCAACCCAAGTGTGATAACAGAATAATTATGCAAGGCTCTACTGCTAGGTTGGTAGTTTTGCGGAAAGCTAGTTTTTCATATGCACTTATGATCAACATATAGCAAGGGCATGCATGTGTCTGTAACAAGTATCAAGAGGTCACAGACATCAATATCGAGAAAGAGTTGTAATCAACACATGCACAAGCTCATTGTGACTTCCTCACAATCACATCATCAATATCTCTGAATCGTGTTGTTTCCCAGAAACTTATGGACATAGTCTAAGTAGCACCACCCAACTGTCCTTGACTGCGGACACGGCTATTCGAATAGTTTGACAATCTGCAGAGGTTGCGCACTTTACCCACAAGATCCGGGAAACTTCCGTGTCATCCACGACCTGCGGTACCTCAAGTACCTGGGGTAAGCACCCGGTCATTACCTTTCCTTAGACGACACTAACATAGAGTCCACTCGTTGGTACACGGCCCTCGGGTACAAACAATAGATCACGGGGCTTGCCCTAATTTCAAAGTCACGCATACCCGAAGGGACCAACGGTGTGTTCGATGCCCTGCAAAAACAGTCATGGCTATCTATACAAGCACGACCCCGTCCCGGGAAAGACCTCAAGTCTTCCCGTCACTAGTAATGCGGGCACCATGCTAGTATCGACCTAAGTAATCAATAAAGCCCCGTCCCATAAGGGGTAGTGTGGTTGCACATGTTTGGTTGGGACAGTAGTCACACATAAATCTAATCCATCTCTGTAAACAACACTTTCTTCAAGCCTCGGCACACTACTTCTCACCAAGTAGTGCCCTAGCTCCTCATCAACTCCCAGGGGCATTAGTGGCACCCACTGGGTCATTTGCAAGTATGCCAGACCACACTTGTTTCACTCAATGCATAACCCCAACCCACTTTGCGTAGCCAACTACTATAGCGTACATCTATCTACTCCCACCCACATAACCCTCATAGGAAGGTAGGGTCATGTTTGATGCAAGTTTCAACAGTAAGGTAACAGGGGTAGCAACCAAAGTGGTTTCCACCTCAACATGATTCCGATGCATTGAATATAAAGGTGCTATGGGACATGCATAAAAAGGGTTTCTTGAACATGGTCAAAGGGTTGCTTGCCTTATTCTTCTGAGTCTTCAAATCTTCTGGTCCATCTCCGAATACTCCGTTTATTACGTCAACTAACGATGGAAACAATCACAATAAGCAACACAATCAAAGCAAAAATAAAAGTGCTCTAAAAATAGGAGTTGGACTTTTCTAGGATACCTCTGGTCATATTAGAAATGACCAAGGTGGTTTCATAGGTGTTGGATCAATGGGTAGTTTGGAACATTTCAATATGATGGAACCAAAGGGTTTATGGATTTAGAAGAAGTATACAGAAATATTTCCTTGAATGATGAGCAAAGGTAACCATCATCAAGTCATGATTTTAGAAGCATTTAGGAGTTGGTTTCACTGGATTTGGAATTCAAATGAATTTCCTAGGATTTTCCAAAGCTGATAAATATAAAGAAATGGCTCAATATTTGGTGGGGTACAGAAACTATTATTAAAAATGTTCCAAAACTAAGTTTGGACATGACAAGCATCTAGGAATTTGAATCACTACATTTGGATCAAAAATAAGCTCTCCGTGATTTTCTAAAGTTAATCACAGAAGGTGGAAAATGGGCTTTTGATAAATATTTGTGAAAGAAATGTATCTGGAATAATGTGCATGTTGCACCATGTGATAGATCATGATTTATGGAGTCATAGGAAATTTGAATCATCAAGTTTGGAGTTCATATGAATTATCTAGGTATTTTTGAAGTTGGCAGAATAAGGAAAAAGAAAAGAACAAGGATTTAACCTTATACAGTGCTCTGGGCGAGGCCCAGCTAACCAACGCCCACTGGGCTCAGCCCAGTGGCTCAGCGGCGGGATGGAGGTGGTGACGCCGAAGGCGTAGTTACGGGGGGCGCCACCACCACAGGAAAACGCGGTCACCGAAGTGCGCTTCCACTTATCGGGGGGGGAGGGCACCCGTCAGCTTCTCCCACCGGGCCTGTGGCGCTTACAGGCGGGGCCCGCCTGTCGGGTTCGTCGTCCTCCCCCCGCCCGACGCAGAGGAGGAGGCAGGGGCGATGCCGGCGCCGTTCCCCGGCGGCCACGGCCGTCCCCGGTGGTGCCCGGCGCACCGGAGGAGCAGGAGCGACGGCGGCCGAGGCATCAGCGGCGGCTTCGGGTCGAGACGGGGCGGCGCCAGAGGTGCTAAGGGGAAGGAAGGGTGGAGTGGGAGGTAGCTCCATGGTCCTGGGGTTCTCCTCCTGGTGGAGGGGAAGGAGAGAACGGCCGTGGTGCCCGATGCCGAGCGGTGGCTGGCGGCGGCACTTCGGCCGTGGAGAGAGGAAGAGCGCCGGAGAGGGAGAGGGGGCGTGTCTAGGAGGTGCACGGGGAAGAGGAGGATCCAGCAGAGGCAAGAGGTGCTCGGGGGGATACCTTTTATAGCTGCAGCCGCGGTGCACCGTGGGCGACGCCCATGGACGTGCCGGGCGAGCTCATGGAGAGAGGAGGGGGACCGGGGAGGATTAGGCCGACCGTCCTGCAGGTCGTGGATGTCGAGGGCACCTCGGGGGACACGCTCTCTCTGCCCAACGTTGTCTGGAAGCCTCGGGAGGGCCGAGCTACAGTGCCTCGGTGCACTGTAGCATGCTCCAGAGCGCGTCTTTGGCCGGCATGCTCATGTCTTTGTTTTCCAGGCCGTGTCCCCCAGTGTCCAGTAGTGCTAGGGAGTAGTAAACAATGGCGTGGAGGTCTTGGATGCTCTGGGGAACCACTGGGATGAGGAGGGAGGTGAGGAAGAGGGTGAAACCTGCTATGCAGCAGTGTAAATTGGAGTTTTACCCCCTCCAATAATTGAGCTGAGGCCATAGAGAGTTACTGGTGGGTAGAGGATGATCAGGGGGAGCTGTGGTAAGAATTTGGGTTAAGGGGAAATAGTAAAAGAGGTCCAACCACTTGTTTTGGTAATTGGACAGAAGGTGTTTGATCAGGGTCTGGTCAAGCAAATGACATCCACTTGACATGGGACTTAACAGAATCAAATGTCACATATAATTAGGCCCCTACACCAAATTTGAGCTCATTTGGGCAAAGTGGCCAATGTAACATTGGTGAACCCTAGAAATCAACAGAAATGGTTTCACCATGTTTGAGTCAAGCAAATCATCTCCCCTTGATGCACCACTTGGTGTAGCATCATCATTTGGGGTTATGAACATGCCCACAAAGTTTGAGGCTCCAGATAAAAAGTTGACAATGTAAAGTTGTTCAAATTTGAATTTGAACAGAAGTGGTTTTGGGGTGATCTGATCAAGTTGATCTATTCCAAATCTTGTGCCATTTGGTCTAGATGTCTTATTAGGCCATTCTAGCATGTGCACCAAATTTGAGAGCATTTGGACAAGTTTGGCAATGTAGAGTTGCTCAAACTTCAAATATGGACAGAATGGTTTTGAAGGGGTTTGAGGATGTTTCCTTGATCTTCAAGGCATGAGGATTTTCAAGATCATCAAATATGTCATATATGACATGATAGAATTTCCCTGGAATTTTTGGAGAATATTTCCTTTGTAAATATTTCAAAAGCTTGAAATATCCAGAAAGGGTTTTGGAAGGATTTGTCCAATATTTTGAACATGACCATGTGTTGAAACTCTTATATATGGACAATATATGTCCTATGAGTCTCCCTGAATTTTGGCAAATATTTTTGAAATGATTAAATAATTTTTCCTTATTAAAGACCATTTCTGCCCTTAAGAAAAAGCTTTTAAATAAAATATAAAAATAACTTTTAAAATTATACTTTTGTGGTTTCTGGGAGTCCTATATCTAATAGGATTCAAATAAACTTTTTGAAAGATTTTTCACACCCTAAATAAGGTACTTGCAATGCAAACCTCAATTCAGGGGTTTTTGGAAAACTAATTTTAGAAAATACCATTTGGCCAAAATATTTTTATAAGAAAAATCTATTCTGGTCTACACACATGGCATGATCATTGGGAAAAGGTTTTGGGTCAAGGAGATGAAGTATAAGAGTTGGAAAATTTATTTGATTTTTAGAGCACTAGCAACAGCAGACAAAAGTCAAATCAGGCAAAGTCAAAAACACTCAAAAGTTTTTGCAAATCCACATTTTTAACATGAAAATAAGCTTAAGCAATGTGACATGAAAATCAGGGTGTGACAGACCTACCCCCATTACAAGAATCTCGTCCCCGAGATTCCCAGACTAGGCGTGGAAAGATAGGCGGAGTCTTGGATACGGGGTAGTCTTCACTTCTTCTTGTTGGTTCTGCTTCCGAGCGGTGCTCCTTGGAATCTTGAAGTGCTTGATGGTATGGCTTCTTGCTTGATGCCGTCCTTGTTGGAGGTTGCTGAGGGGTCTCTTGCATAGGTCAGGTTGGGTTAGCTGTCAAAGGCTCGGTGATCGATGTCCTTGCGGGCATCGGGCTAGCTAGGAGGTAAGAAGTACTTCCAGAGTGGGGCTCGTGGAATATTTGGTGCACGGAGGGTATCTCAGGTGGTAGATCTAGCTGGGGAGCCGTCTACCACATGACTTGCAGTGATCTCAAATGGTCCAATGAACCTTAGTGCGAGCTTCCCCTTGACGTGGAAACGCTTGTTTCCCTTCAGAGGAGTTACCCGCAGGTGCACGTGGTCCCCGATATGGAAACTCATGTCCCGACGGTGAGTGTTAGCATAGCTCTCTTGCCTTGACTTGGCTGCCTTCAAACGTTCTCTGACTAGTTGGACTTGCTCTTCCGCCGCGCGGAGAACATCCGGTCCAAGGACTAGCCCTACTCCAGCCTCTGACCAGTTGAGGGGTGTGCGACCTCAGCGTCCGTACAACACCTCAAATGGTGCCATCAGAAGGCTCGACTGGTAACTGTTGTTATAGGAGAACTCGGCAAAAAGGGAGATAATCCTCCCACTTGGCTCCATATGCCAAGACACAGGCTCGGAGTCGTGACTTCGAGAATCTGATTGACTCGCTCAGTCTGACCTCCGGTCTGTGGGTGGAAAGCCATGCTGAAAGATACTTGGTTCCCAGGGCTTCTCGGAACATCTTCCAGAACCTTGAGGTGAACTGGGTTCCTCGACCTGACAAAATTCCTTGGGAAATGCCGTGAAGACTTACGACTTGGTCGATGTAGAGAGCTGCCAGCCGGTTGCCATCATAAGTGGTTTTGACAGGAATGAAAATGGGCCACCTTGGTCAAATGATCGACTATGACCCAGATAGAGTCATGTCCTCTATCCGACCTTGGTAATCCAGTGACGAAGTTCACTCCGTCTTTATCCCACTTTCACTCAGGAGCCTTGAGTGGTTGAAGCAATCCGGTGGGTCACTGATATTCAGCTTGACCCTTTGGCACACATCACACTTTGCAACATAGGTTGCAAATCTCTCTTTTCATCTCGTGCCGCCAGAATCGTGCCTACAAGTCTTGATACAATCTTGGTGTGAGCGTTCCTTCGACACGGAATTGTTTGGTTCCTCCGGGAGGAGTGGTTTGCAGATACGCCCGGTCTTCGACGCGGAAGTTACTTCTTGATGACGGTGGTCGGTGTAGATCTTCCTTCTTGACAGGGCGGCCTTCAATTGTCTTCTATCCAGCTGTCCGTCTCTTCTTTGTCTTCGGGCAGACAAGTAGGCCATCAAATAATGATGTTACCCAACTTGTCCAATTACTCCATGAGGTCTAAGGGGTACGCGGTAAGCTGGGGTATTGGTGGTGGTCTCGGTTGAGTATCTGCAGAGGCCTTCCTGGCTTAGAGCCAAGGCCCGTGGTCAGAATCTGACCAGGTGGTGGCTCAGTGGGGCTTAAGGGTTTCAAGGATTCTAGTGAGTGAGTGAACTTATATCATCTTATCCTTAAGCACAGTTTCTGAGATGCCAATAGCTCTATCTAGTACTCCGAACGAAAAGCGGCCTCTCGCATAGACCAACTTCAATCACCACTCATTGCCATGCATATCCTCATGACTCTCAAGAGTCGGTCTAACAAAATTATACTGTCTATGATCCCCAAATCTATATGTATGCCTACCTCTAAAATCCAAAGGTAGATCATACATGTTGCTGAGCTAAAATAAACCCCATAATCCAAGCACTCAACCTAATCTTGCAAGGCTCACGATAATGCATCTCTAATCTAAGGAAACACGTCATATGCCACACCAAGATTTCGTTTCCTTCCTATAGATCAACTCCAATAGCCCGATAATTACCATCAATCTCCACATAATCCAACAATCCTACAAATCCGGTGTCTACGGTGTTCCACAAGATCACAAGTCCCTATAATCCCCAAATACTCGGAAGGACTATGCATCACGATATTAAATCCACCAAATTCCCATCATCCGGGTCATGTAAACTCCAAGATCACGATTATATAGATCCCCAAATCTACTCCGACAAATAATCCAATCTCCTAGGTTATCGTCCATCGAGAAGCATGATATCGTAATCAGGATCATAGGCCTAAATCCAATCTTACTCCGAACCGTGCAGACATATCCAGCATTATACCAACCAGAATCACCTACATAAATCCAAATCTCATGCCCAACGGCACTTCTACATACTTTCCCAAAGTCATGATCTCACCAATATGAAAACCTCATAATCCATCAAGGTCTCAGATAATTCCTCGAAGTCTCTGATATAAACCACCAAGTCATTTGTCCAATATCCTCGAACTGGTCTATCTATGGCATCGTTAGACCTCGTGCTATGTCAAGATGAAAATGTGCTCACTCATCGTGTCCACTAGCTCCTTTACGAACCCAGTGTTGTGCAAGGTTACAAAGGCTTAGCAGGTTCTCTCGCTTTACCATGGGTGAGGCACATGGTTAAGGATTCGTGCTGGAGTGTCTCGGGAAGTCTCAAAGGGTCTAGGAAGAGGATTACTGGTCTGGAGGGTTAAACATAACTCTACGGGGTTGCAATTGGTCGTGGAGGTTGTAGCAGAAGTCTTCAGTGCCAGTTGGCCGTCGAGGTAGAATCCTTGGTGCATCTTGTCTTGCGGGTCTTCAATTGGGGAGAGAGAGAATAGATGGAAGAAGCAGCGTAGAGGAGGGAAATGCCTAAAGGGGGTTCTATAGTGCAGGTGCAACAAACAGGTGCAAAAAGGCCGAAACAAAAGAAACAAGGCAAGGAAGGTGATATAGCCATGCACTTGTTGCCTGGGGCAAAAAGTGCGACTTATATCAAAACACAAACGAATAAAAGCAAACAACACACAATCATGGTTCTATCCGAACCATCATATGGACTCGACTGCGCATAGGGGGTACACGACTCATCCTACCCTAGGGGTTCTCGGACTCAGTGCCGTGACTTGTGCCTCGTGCAGTCTTCTGAGCTTCCTTGGATGTTGCTATGCCCCTTGTAGTTGCTTGATGAATGATCCGGGTTGAGCCTGAAGAATCTTCAACAACTTCTCGCCTGATGAGGTGATGTGGTGAAGGTGCCTCCTTGTAGCTGGCGTTGACTTGTCTCCTCTTGTCTCTTCAATCATGACGATCCTTGTGCCTTCTGGGACGTCGAGGGTACCAGGTAGGCAATCCATATGTAATGATAATAACAAAGCACAATAGAGGTCCAACATTTCGGTTTCGTTGATGAAAACATCGACACCAAGAGCGGGGAATGAAGAGAACCGTTTTCCTGCTCACTATAGTGAGGCGGACCAAATGGCAAGGTTCTCGTCCACCGGTGGTTGTCGATACAACAATGGTAGTGACATGATTACTCTATTAGCGGTGTATATCATGATTTTTGCACAACCTATAGCCTGGTCATCATAGGCCAGTGTTGCCTCGTCTTGGGGGTTCTTGTCAAAGGTGTCCCCCATCTTCTGGGTCTTCATGTCCTCACTCATCGAGGGTGTAGTTTCTATTGGTATCATCTTGTCGTGGTGTCACCAATCTTGCGTGCAAAAGTGGTGGGTGAGTGTTTGGCAAGGTGCACTCCACGAGGATTACTGAAAATCCGGTGGTCTGGGGCATAAGGGTTCTAGCGACCAAGGCTTTGAAGAGGAAGAGATCAAGTATAGCCTAGTTTTCGAAAAACTGAGAAGGGAAGAGAAGTATAGATAGTTTTGAAAACTAGTAGTTTTTTTTTGAAAATAGTTTTATCCTAACTAACGACCATGCTAACTAAGGCTTCCTACAGTCAGGATGGCTCTGATACCAGCTCTGTGGGGACCCCGACTCGTAAGTCGTGATCACCGAATGCACGTGTACAGTGATCCCAGAGATCAATGCTCACTGAACACACAGAAGCTGAATAACAAGAGTCTTACATCCTTACATACCGTGTGACACAAATAGGACCATAATGGTCAAGTCTTGAGTATATCATCGCAGCGGAAAATCTTCAAAGACAACTGGGACCCATGCCATCTGCCTTAACCCTACATGCATTCTGACTGGGAAGCGTCCTAGCTCGCATGGTCGTCACCAAGAAACCTTCATCATAACCTGTTCTCTCCTGCCTGGCCAATAAAATAACCAGTGGCAAGCCAATGAGTACATTGAATGTACTCGCAAGCAACCCAAGTGTGATAACAGAATAATTATGCAAGGCTCTACTGCTAGGTTGGCAGTTTTGCGGAAAGCTAGTTTTTCATATGCACTTATGATCAACATATAGCAAGGGCATGCATGTGTCTGTAACAAGTATCAGCAGGTCACAGACATCAATATCGAGAAAGAGTTGTAATCAGCACATGCACAAGCTCATTGTGACTTCCTCACAATCACATCATCAATATCTCTGAATCGTGTTGTTTCCCAGAAACTTACGGACATAGTCTAAGTAGCACCACCCAACTGTCCTTGACCGCGGACACGGCTATTCGAATAGTTTGACACTCAGCAGAGGTTGCGCACTTTACCCACAAGATCCGGGAAACTTCCGTGTCATCCACGACCCGCGGTACCTCAAGTACCCGGGGTAAGCATCCGGTCATTACCTTTCCTTAGACGACACTAACATAGAGTCCACTCGTTGGTACACGGCCCTCGGGTACAAACAATAGATCACGGGGCTTGCCCTAATTTCAATGTCACGCATACCCGAAGGGACCAACGGTGTGTTCGGTGCCCTGTAAAAACAGTCATGGCCGTCTATCCAAGCACGACCCCGTCCCGGGAAAGACCTCAAGTCTTCCCGTCACTAGTAATGCGGGCCCCATGCTAGTATCGACCTAAGTAATCAATAAAGCCCCGTCCCATAAGGGGTAGTGTGGTTGCACATGTTTGGTTGGGACAGTAGTCACACATAAATCTAATCCATCTCTGTAAACAACACTTTCGTCAAGCCTCGGCACACTACTTCTCACCAAGTAGTGCCCTAGCTCCTCATCAACTCCCAGGGGCATTAGTGGCACCCACTGGGTCATTTGCAAGTATGCCAGACCACACTTGTTTCACTCAATGCATAACCCCAACCCACTTTGCGTAGCCAACTACTATAGCATACATCTATCTACTCCCACCCACATAACCCTCATAGGAAGGTAGGGTCGTGTTTGATGCAAGTTCCAACAGTAAGGTAACAGGGGTAGCAACCAAAGTGGTTTCCACCTCAACATGATTCCGATGCATTGAATATAAAGGTGATATGAGACATGCATAAAAAGGGTTTCTTGAACATGGTCAAAGGGCTGCTTGCCTTATTCTTCTGAGTCTTCAAATCTTCTGGTCCATCTCCGAATACTCCGTTTATTACGTCAACTAACGATGGAAACAATCACAATAAGCAACACAATCAAAGCAAAAATAAAAGTGCTCTAAAAATAGGAGTTGGACTTTTCTAGGATAGCTCTGGTCATATTAGAAATGACCAAGGTGGTTTCATAGGTGTTGGATCAATGGGTAGTTTGGAACATTTCAATATGATGGAACCAAAGTGTTTATGGATTTGGAAGAAGTATACAGAAATATTTCCTTGAATGATGAGCAAAGGTACCCATCATCAAGTCATGATTTTAGAAGCATTTAGGAGTTGGTTTCACTGGATTTGGAATTCAAATGAATTTCCTAGGATTTTCCAAAGCTGATAAATATAAAGAAATGGCTCAATATTTGGTGGGGTACAGAAACTATTATTAAAAATGTTCCTAAACTATGTTTGGACATGACAAGGATCTAGGAATTTGAATCACTGCATTTGGATCAAAAATAAGCTCTCTGTGATTTTCTAAAGTTAATCACCGAAGGTGGAAAATGGGCTTTTGATAAATATTTGTGAAAGAAATGTATCTGGAATAATGTGCATGTTGCACCATGTGATAGAGCATGATTTATGGAGTCATAGGAAATTTGAATCATCAAGTTTGGAGTTCATATGAATTATCTAGGTATTTTTGAAGTTGGCAGAATAAGGAAAAAGAAAAGAATAAGGATTTAACCTTATACAGTGCTCTGGGCGAGGCCCAGCTAACCAACGCCCACTGGGCTCAGCCCAGTGGCTCAGCGGCGGGATGGAGGTGGTGACGCCGAAGGCGTAGTTACGGGGGGCGCCACCACCACAGGAAAACGCAGCCACCGAAGTGCGCTTCCACTTATCAGGGGGGGCCACCCGTCAGCTTCTCCCACCGGGCCTATGGCGCTTACAGGCGGGGCCCGCCTGTCGGGTTCGTCGTCCTCCCCCCGCCCGACGCAGAGGAGGAGGCAGGGGCGATGCCGGCGCCGTTCCCCGGCGGCTCCGGCCGTCCCCGGTGGTGCCCGGCGCACCGGAGGCCCCAGCGGAGCAAGCCGCGTCCATCCCTGGCCTCCAAGCTGGCCGAGAGGAGCAGGAGCGACGGCGGCCGAGGCATCAGTGGCGGCTTCGGGTCGAGACGGGGCGGCGCCAGAGGTGCTAAGGGGAAGGAAGGGTGGAGTGGGAGGTAGCTCCATGGTCCTAGGGTTCTCCTCCTGGCGGCCAACAGAGAAGGGGAAGGAGAGAACAGCCGTGGTGCCGGATGCCGAGCAGTGGCTGGCGGCGGCACTTCGGCCGTGGAGAGAGGAAGAGCGCCGGAGAGGGAGAGGGGGCGTGTCTAGGAGGTGCACGGGGAAGAGGAGGATCCAGCAGAGGCAAGAAGTGCTCGGGGGGAGACCTTTTATAGCTGCAGCCGCGGTGCACCGTGGGCGACGCCCATGGACGTGCCGGGCGAGCTCATGGAGAGAGGAGGGGGACCAGGGAGGATAAGGCCGACCGTCTTGCAGGTCGTGGACGTCGAGGGCACCTCGGGGGACACGCTCTCTCTGCCCAAGGTTGTCTGGAAGCCTCGGGAGGGCCGAGCTACAGTGCCTTGGTGCACTGTAGCGTACTCCAGAGCGCGTCTTTGGCCGGCATGCTCATGTCTTTGCTTTCCAGGCCGTGTCCCCTAGTGTCCAGTAGTGCTAGGGAGTAGTAAACAATGGCGTGGAGGTCTTGGATGCTCTGGGGAACAACTGGGATGAGGAGGGAGGTGAGGAAGAGGGTGAAACCTGCTGTCCAGCAGTGTAAATTGGGGTTTTACCCCCTCCAATAATTGAGCTGAGGCCATAGAGAGTTACTGGTGGGTAGAGGATGATCAGGGGGAGCTGTGGTAAGAATTTGGGGTAAGGGGAAATAGTAAAAGAGGTCCAACCACTTGTTTTGGTAATTGGACAGAAGGTGTTTGATCAGGGTTTGGTCAAGCAAATGACATCCACTATACATGGCACTTAACAGAATCAAATGTCACATATAATTAGGCCCCTACACCAAATTTGAGCTCATTTGGGCAAACTGGCCAATGTAACTTTGGTGAACCCTAGAAATCAACAGAAATGGTTTCACCATGTTTGAGTCAAGCAAATCATCTCCCCTTGATGCACCACTTGGTGTAGCATCATCATTTGGGGTTATGAACATGCCCACAAAGTTTGAGGCTCCAGATAAAAAGTTGACAATGTAAAGTTGTTCAAATTTGAATTTGAACAGAAGTGGTTTTGGGGTGATCTGATCAAGTTGATCTATTCCAAATCTTGTGACATTTGGTCTAGATGCCTTATTAGGCCATTCTAGCATCTGCACCAAATTTGAGAGCATTTGGACAAGTTTGGCAATGTAGAGTTGCTCAAACTTCAAATATGGACAGAATGGTTTTGAAGGGGTTTGAGGATGTTTCCTTGATCTTCAAGGCATGAGGCTTTTCAAGATCATCAAATATGTCATATATGACATGATAGAATTTCCCTGGAATTTTTGGAGAATATTTCATTTGTAAATATTTCAAAAGCTTGAAATATCCAGAAAGGGTTTTGGAAGGATTTGTCCAATATTTTGAACATGACCATTTGTTGAAACTCTTATATATGGACAATATATGTCCTATGAGTCTCCCTGAATTTTGGCAAATATTTTAGAAATTATTAAATAATTTTTCCCTATTAAAGACCATTTATGGCCTTAAGAAAAATCTTTTAAATAAAATATAAAAATAACTTTTAAAATTATACTTTTGTGGTTTCTGGGAGTCCTATATCTAATAGGATTCAAATAAACTTTTTGAAAGATTTTTCACACCCTAAATAAGGTACTTGAAGTGCAAACCTCAATTCAGGGGTTTTTGGAAAACTAATTTTAGAAAATACCATTTGGCCAAAATATTTTTATAAGAAAATTCTATTCTGGTCTATACACATGGCATGATCATTGGGAAAAGGTTTTGGGTCAAGGAGATGAAGTATAAGAGTTGGAGAATTTATTTGATTTTTAGAGCACTAGCAACAGCAGACAAAAGTCAAATCAAGCAAAGTCAAAAACACTCTAAAGTTTTTGCAAATCCACATTTTTAACATGAAAATAAGCTTAAGCAATGTGACATGAAAATCAGGGTGTGGCATTATGCTAATGGTATATATGATTATTATGATGTGGAACAAATAGAAGAATTCGTTGCTTTTAAGGGTGCTTATGAAATTGAATCTCTGTTTAAAAAGAATGATGCTTTTGATGATGATGTTTCTAGGCTTGAAAATCTTGCTATATTGAAGTATTTCTATTTAAATTATGAATATAACTTTGATATAGATGCGTTTATTGAGAAGGTCTCCGCTGTCCAAGAAGAGACTAATATTTTGCAGGAGTCTATGGAAGAAGACATCAATGACATTGTGAGCTCATTGGATGAAAAAGATGAGGAGGAGAGCGAAGAACAAAAGGAGGAAGAGCGGATTAGCTACCTGTGCCCAGCTTCTAATGAGAGTAACTCTTCAACTCATACATTGTTTAATTTCCCTTCATGCTTACTGAAGGATGATTGCTATGATCCCGTTGATTCTTTTGAATATCCCTTTTTGATGATGCTTGCTATGCTTGTGGCCAATATGCTAATATGAATTATGCTTATGGAGATGAACTTGTTATAGTTCCTTATGTTAAACATGAGATAGTTGCTATTGCACCCACACATGATAGTCCTATTATCTTTTTGAATTCTCCAAACTACACTATATCGGAGAAGTTTGCACTTACTAAGGATTATATTGATGGGTTGCCTTTTTCCATTACACATGATGATTTTCATGAATATAATATGCATGTGCTTGCTGCTCCTACTTGCAATTATTATGAGAGAGGAACTACATCTCCGCCTCTCTATGTTTCCGACATGATAAAATAGCAAGAAACTGCTTATACTATGCATTGGCCTTTACTTGATGTGCATGAATTGTTCTTGTATGACATGCCTATGCATAGGAAGAGAGTTAGCCTTCGTTTTTGCATGACAAATATCACTTTTTGCTCACTACTAAATGCCAAATCATTGCTAATTAAAATTGGCTTTGATATACCTTGGGATCCGGGTGGATCCATTACTTGAGCACTATATGCCTAGCTTAATGGCTTTAAAGAAAGCGCTCCCGGGGAGATAACCCGAAAGTTTTAGAGAGTCATTTATTTCTGTTGTGTTCTTTTATAAAGTTTAAAAAAAAGAGGGGAACCTAAAACTTTTTCAAAAAGAAAAGCGAAAGTGAGAAAGACGGGCATTATTAAAGTGGGAGCTAGCCTTGAACTTTGTTCATGCCCATGGAAACTTTGTGAACCTTGATTATAGAAACTTTTCAACAAAAATAATTATCCCCTTGTACAATTCCATTGTATTCTAAAAATAATGTGCCAAGAGTTTCCTTTAGGATGATTAAACTGCTTGTTGGTTTGTGCGGTGCAAAAACAGAAACTTTGGTTGTAGTGCGCGATTTTATGTTTTTTACTGAAACGTCGAAAGGATTTGAAACTTCTTGCAAAGTCTTGCTATACGAATTTTTTATTTTTCATAATGTTTCCATGATTTTTAGAGTTACAAAAGTATGGTTAATGTTCAGATTACTACAGACTATCCTGTTTTCACAGATTGCTGTTATAGCTTCATTATTTGCATATGTTTGAATTCTTGTTGATGCCTCCCTGACTTGGGGCCATAGAATTGTGATAGCATACATTATTTAATGTTTGTTAATAATTATACAATAATGTTAGAGCAGTACATGATGGGATTTTATTGATCATATGCACTAACCCCGCCACTAAAAGTTCGGTTAAGTTTTGTGTGGATGAAGTGTTAGATCGAAGAGGTCTCGATGCGAGGAGAAGGAGGAGAGGCAAGAGCTCAAGCTTGGGGATGCCCGAGGCACCCCAAGTAAATACTCAAGGAGACTCAAGTTTCTAAGCTTGGGGATGCCCCGGAAGGAATCCCATCTTTCTTCAACAAGTATCGGTATGTTTTTAGATTCGTTTCGTTCATATGATATGCGTAAACTCTTGGAGCATCGTGTGTTTTGCATTTTCCTTTTAATAAATGCACCATGCTGGTATGAGATAGTCCTTAGTTGATTTATAGAACGCTCTTTGCACTTCACTTATATCTTTTGAGTATGGCTTTATAGGATGCTTCTTGTGCTTCATTTATATCATTTGAAGTTTGGATTGCCTGTTTCTCCTCACATAGAAAACCGCCATTTGTAGAATGCTCTTTTGCTTCACTTATATTTGTTAGAGCATGGGCACAACTTTTGTAGAAAGAATTAAACCTCTTTTGCTTCACTTATATCTATTTAGAGAGTTGACAGGAATTAGTCATTCACATGGTTAGTCATAAAATCCTACATAAACTTGTAGATCGCTGAATATGATATATTTTATTCCTTGCAATAGTTTTGCGATATAGAGATGCTAACACTACTAGAAAAAGGGGTATAGATGGGATAGACACTAATGGCGCACCAGACAAGCGGTGCGCCATTAGTATATACTAATGGCGCACCACCTTCTGATACGCCATTAGAGTTGAAACTATTAATGGCGCACCTGGCCCAGGGTGCGCCATTAGTATCAAATTTTTTTTGAACTAGTGCGCCTGTCCAAACATACTAATGGCGCATCTAGACACAGTGCGCCATTACTAGTTGTAACTAGTAATGGCACACCTGTCGGAAAGTGCGCCACTACTGTTGTTTTTTTAATTATTTTTTTTTTTTTTGCAAAACTACTAATGGCGCACTGTGGTACAGTGCTCCATTAGTATGTTTTTTTGCAAAACTACTAATGGCGCACCACCAGAAGGTGTGCCATTAGTAACCTGGATTACTAATGGCGCATTTAGAGTTGGTGCGCCATTAGTAAGTGGGCAGCAACAAGATGTTTTGGACAGCCTCTCCTACCCACACTCACTTTCTCCCCACTTCATTCTCTCCACCTCCTCCTTGTCTCGGGTGCCTCCTCTTTTTCACCTCATTTCTACCATAGATTCATTCAAATTAAGTGGTTAAATTACCTTGTTTTGATAGGTAAGTAAGGGGGGAAGCTATATTTATGTTGTTCTCCCTACAACAATGTGCACATGCACTTTTTATGGCCTAGCTAGATCTATGTATGTTCGTGGTGTTGCATATGTTTGTGGTGTTGCATATGTGTTTGCGTTTGGAGGTGTACCGGTATTTGAAATGCGATAGTTGCCAGAATGTTGATTCATTTCCGTTTCGGCGAGAATTTTGGCATTAAGCATTCTTTTTTGTCCTATTTTTAGGGAAAGTCATGCCAAATTTTTTCTTGGTTCTAAAATATCGTTTTGCTCTACCCCGCAGGCGACCATGGTCCACACGATGACTGAAGGCATCGTGAATAGGTTTTTGAGGTCCGCGAAGGCCGAGATGCTTCAAAAGAACGAGACGAAGATAAGATGTCCGTGTGGAAGATGCAAGCTGAAGAGCCTTATTGCAGACCCGGATTCCGGGCAGGTGCGGGACCACCTGCTCTTGCGTGGTTTCATGGATGGCTATCGGTGGCAAGGTGATGAAGATAACTACGAAGTCGTCCATGGGGGCCGGGCAAGAAATGAGGAAGGTCAGCAAGACAACCACCGCGGCTCGGGCGGGCGAGAAGACGAAGAATCCCCATGAGATGATCACGACGGTGATGCTGTACACAGTCATCATGTAGAAGATGCAGGACATGATGATGAGGAAGATGCCGGAGCAGACGACGGGCATGATCATGAAGATGATGATGCCGGCGGAGCAGACGACTCTGGACCATCGATGGGCTGGGTGCAGGACCCTCATATTCAAGAGCTGCTTCTCAAGCAGACGAATAACGCAAGAGCTGCCGCCCGAGAGAAAGCCAAGATGGATCAACTTGAGGTAGACGCGGTTACTCCATTGTATGAAGGATGCAGGCCCAAGGATATCCGCCTGAAAGTAACGCTCATGGCTCTGGAGATGAAGGTAAAACACAAAATGACCGACGCATGCTTCGACGTGAACATGTCATTCTGGCACGAACGTATTCCCAAGGGGAACAAGTGCCCGACCAGTTTGGAGGAGGCGAAGAAAATCATGTGTCCTCTGGATTTACCGCACGTGAAATACCATGTGTGCATGAAAAATTGCATCATTTATCGGGACGAGCACGCGGAGTCTACCATATGTCCGGTGTGCGGCGTCACTCGATACAAGAAGAGGAAGAAAGCTCCTCGAAAAGTGGTGTGGTACTTTCCGATCACTCCTCGTCTGTAGCGGTATTTCGCGGACCCTAATGTAGCAAAGCTCCTACGTTGGCACGTGGATAGGGAGGAGAAGAAGCGAGAAGATGACGCAAATGATCTGGAGATAGATAAAAAAGACAAGATGCTGAGTCACCCTAAGGATGCGAGCTAGTGGCAAGCGTTGAACTTCGAAGACCTAGAATTTGGGAACGATCCAAGGAACATCGTGCCGGGCACGAGCACCGATGGAGTCAATCCGTTTGGCAGCCAGAGAAGCACACATAGCACCTGGCCTGTGTTTGTGTGGATGTACAACCTTCCCCCCTGGTTGTGCATGAAGAGGAAGTACATTCACATGAGTATGCTAATTGAAGGACTGAAACAACCAGGGAACGACATCAATTTGTATCTGGGGCTGCTGAAAGAGGAGCTTGACACGCTGTGGAAAACGCCAGCCAATACGTGGGACGCCATAGAGAAAGAATATTTCCCTATGAGAGCCGCGCTGCTCACGACGGTGCATGACTATCTCGGTTACGGATATGTCGTGGGGCAGGTGGTCCACGGATTTTTTGGATACGTCAGGTGCATGGATGACACAACGTATCGCCAGCTAGATAGAGATCCCGGGTATTTGAAAACCGTTTTCATGGGACATCGAAGGTGGCTTCGCGACAATGACCTGTGGAGAAAACACAAGGATCTGTTCGATGGTGAAACCGAACCCCGAGGATGCCCGCGTATGAGGAGCGGCGAAGAAATAGACGAGTTGTTGAAAAATTGGAAAGATTGCCCACTGCCGGGAAAGAAGCAAAAGGCGCCAGAGCCGGGAAAGAAGCGAAAGGCGCCAGAGCCGTTGCTTAAGGTATGGAAAACGAGGTCTGTTTTCTGGGACTTGCCGTACTGGAAGATCCACCATGTGCCTCACAGCCTTGATGTAATGCATATCACGAAGAACGTGTGCGAGAGTCTGCTTGGTACCCTGCTCAACATGCCAGAGAGGACCAAAGATGGGCCGAAAGCAAGGGCAGACTTGAAATCAATGGGCATCAGGCAGGAGCTTCACACTATATATGATGATGATGATGATGATGATGATGATGATGATGATGAGGCGAAGCAGGACACGGAAAGTCGTCGCAAAGGCAAAAAGGCCAAGAAGACCAGAAATGACTACCCTCCCGCGTGCTTCACTCTAAGTCAGGAGGAGATCGAGAAGTTTTTCACCTGCCTCGTAGGAGTAAAACTTCCTTACGGTTACGCGGGGAAGATAAGAAGATACATAGACCCAGCGAAGATGAAGTTCAGCGGGATGAAGTCTCACGACTGTCACGTGTTGATGACGCAGATACTTCCAGTTGCAATCCGTGGGATCACGGATGCGCACGTCCGTGAAACCCTATTTGGCCTATGCAACTTTTTTGACGACATCTCTCGGAAGTCTGTTGGCGTGAGGCAACTCAGAAGGCTATAGGAAGAGATCGTGGTGATACTATGCGAGCTTGATATGTACTTCCCGCCCGCATTCTTTGATGTTATGGTGCATCTGCTGGTCCATATCGTGGACGATATCATCCAACTCGGGCCGACGTTCCTGCACAGCATGATGCCGTTCGAAAGGATGAATGGTGTCATCAAAGGATACGTTCGCAACATGTCACGTCCAGAGGGAAGCATAGCCAGGGGCTTTCTGACCGAAGAGTGCATCTCCTATTGCACAAATTATCTAGGCATCGAGAACCCCGTTGGTCTGCCCATCAACAGGCACCTCGGCAGGCTCGCTGGATGGGGTCACCGTGAGGGTCGCCGCAAAATGCATGTCGACTTCGAGGGTCGACTCACCGACGTTGAAAGAGCAAACCTAGTCGCGCTACAACACATAGACGTGGTCGATCCTTGGGTGGTAGAGCACAAAACCTTTATTGAGAAGACGTACAATGACCGAGGCCAACAGAG
The DNA here is from genome assembly GCA_902687465.1 of Secale cereale. Classification (NCBI taxonomy): domain Eukaryota; kingdom Viridiplantae; phylum Streptophyta; class Magnoliopsida; order Poales; family Poaceae; genus Secale; species Secale cereale. Next base: position 556,486,645 of record LR738710.1, read on the forward strand.
GACGGACGGAGATATAATCAAAGATCACAACTCATGTTTCATGCGTTGGTTCAAGCAGAAGCTTCTGTCGTACCCTTGACATGAGGATTCTTCTGCGGAAGAACAACTCATATTCGCCTTGTCACAGGGCGCCGAGCACAACCAGATGACCTATGAGGCGTACGATATCAACGTCTACACATTCTACACCGAGGTCAAGGACATGAAGAACGATGGTTATCAGAACTCCGGGGTAACGATGGAATCCTACACCGGTAATGACAAGGACAGATACTACGGAAGGATCGAGGAGATCTGGGAGCTGAGCTACGCTGGAAAGAAGGTCCCGATGTTCCGTGTCAGATGGGCCAAGAGCGTCCTAAAAGAAGACCGGTATTTCACCACCATGGTTATACCCGAAGCCAAATCCAAGACCGCGGGCGCAAACGTCACCGCGAAAAATGAGCCATGGGTACTGGCTTCCCAAGTTGACCAACGCTTCTTCATTACCGACCCGTCAAAGCCCAGTCGTGTTGTCGTGAGGAGAGGCAAAAGGAAGATCATCGGAATGGATGGAGTAGCCAATGAGCAAGACATCGACAAGTACGGCGACACGAGGATCGAACATGACGACGATGATGAAGTAGCAGCATACACCACAAGAAGAAGCAGGACCACCCTACCTAAAGAACGTCCGTTCCACAGAAGAACTCCATTTGCGAAAAAGAAGGGCAAGAAGATTGTGAACAGATAGCTTAGCTAAGATCGATTGTATTTAAATCGTAGCCTTCATTTCTCGATTATATTTCATGGGCACTTTTTGAACTATCATGAATATTTTTAAATTTCATGGACACTCGATCTCGATCCCCCTCCATCTCGATCGCTATCCCACCTCGCCAGATCTGGCCCCCCTCGCTGCCGAGCACCCCCCAGTCCACCGGCCGCCGCCGCCGACCCCCCACACCCTCGATCCCCTACTCAACCGCCGCCGCCGACCCCCCGCA
>LR738710.1:556488044-556531133 GCA_902687465.1 Secale cereale
CCCCGCACCCTCCCCCGCTCCACCGGCATTACTGTTTGATGATATTTAAAAAAAAATTATTACTTTCTTATAAAAAAATATTACTGTTATGATTTAAACAAGTTTGAACATATTTAAACACAAATAAGTATCAAACAGCATTTTAAATGCATAAAAAAATTGTGGAGCCTGGGAATCAAACCCAGGACCTCCTGGTGTGAGAAATGGGTGCTGACCAGTCGAGCTAGTAGAGGGGACTTGATGTGGATCAGGTCAGGTGGAAGATAACCTGTTGGCTCGAGCAGAAAAAAAAACTAATGGCACACTAGGGTGAGGTGCGCCATTAGTATGGATGTACTTATGGCGCACCAGGGGGCGGTGCGCCATTAGTATTTTGCTCCCATCCATATTGATGCCCCGGGCCACTACACCTATTCCCTCTCTCTCCCTCGCCCTCGCCCTCGATCCCCTTCCCCTCTCCTCTCCCGACGCCGCCCTCCCCGCGCAACTCCGATGCCAACGCCGCCCTCCCCGCGCAACCCCCGTCGCCCTCCCCACGCAACTCCGAGGCCAGGCACCCCCCGGCCCGTTTCGACGCTGCCTCCCCGTCCCCGACGCGTGCCGCCTTCCCGTGGAGCACCGGCGCCGCGCGGCCTCCCCGTCCCCGACGCGCGCCGGCCTCTCCCGCCACTACAGGAATCAGCTATTTTGCCGACATGAAGCCTCTTTGCCGTCAGCTAATCGTCGGGGTAGACGGCAAAGATTATTTCACCGTCATGAACCTGACGGCAAATGATGACTGACGGCAAATATTAGGATTGACTGATGGCAAAGAATGACTAACGGCAAATACATATTTTGCCGTCTGCAAAAAAAATTGCTGACGGCAAAGACATATTTTGCCGACTGTAAAAAAAATGAAGACGGCAAAGAGATATTTTGCCGTCTGTAAAAAAAATGATGACGGCAAAGCAAGAAACACACCTCGCGGATCGATCTCTCGGATCGATGAGGTGGCAGGATCTTTGACGCAAATCTCACCCACTCAAACGGTTGGACGCATGCCCCCACTCACGCACGCGTCCCCATGACTCCATCCGTCCCCACCCGATCGACCGAACCAGTCGCTGCCACCACCCCACCCCGATTTTCTCTCAACCTTATCCTCCCACGCGACCTTCCTCTATCTCCCTCTCGAACGCATCTTGACTCTCTTCGCCCCCAGCGCCGGCGACCCCGCCCCTGCGGGGCATCCCCGCATGCCTCCGTCGGCCCGCCCCCTTCGCTGCTCCACCAACCGGCGGCAGCCCATGTCCCTGCCCCCATGGCGCCCCTGGCCTGGGCGCTCCCCCAACGCCCCGAGCAGCCGCACGCAGGCAGCCAGGGCACCGCCGGCGCTCCTCGTCGCCCTGAGCTGCCGCACATGGCCAGCCCTGCTGCCCAGCGCCACTGGCCCCGACCTCTTCCCCCTCTTCGCCCCAGCCCCCGTCGACCCGAGAAACCACCGGTGTCCGCAGCATGACGCCCGGCTTCACGCGCCGCTCGCCGTCGACCACCAGCAAGCGCCCGCCTCTGCCTCCCTTGCTCTCATGCACCGCCGTAATCCTGCCTTTGCCGTCTGTAGGAGCCTGACGGCAAAATGCCTGATTCCTATAGTGCGCGGAGCTCTGACGCCGCCAGGTGCGTCCTCCTCGCTTCCTTGTACGCTCATTCGCGTGATTCGTGCAGTCCCCTAATAAACCCTAGGTTCTGTGGTGGGGGATCAGTGGTGTGGTGTGAGGGATGAGATGCTGGCTGGTACCCAAGTAGAGAGGTTGTTTTTGTTGTCTAGTTTTGGAGGAATTTTGTGCCACAGCGTAGTGAGTTTGCCAATTTCGAGATAGCTAAGAGTCTACACTTGCTATTGGGGAACGAAGTGACGTGCTCAAGCTCTATGACATTGGCCATAGCATAGTGAGTTTGCCAATTTCTTATTGTTTGTTCGCGTGTCGTGGACATGGATTGTGTTCATTGTGAGGGTAATAAACCTTCTTCTTCTTCAACTATTACTGCTTAACTGTTGAGCCTTTTGACACAACAGAACAGAATGACTTCTGTGATTTGGCCAAATGTGGCAATGTATTCATGCTTGATTCTTGAGTAGATCGACAAAACTATATGCTTGTAGGACTTGTTTCTTTGTAGATGATCTATACTTCATACTTGCTGTGGATGTCATTCCGATTCAGTCTACATACTAGCTCTTTTCTGAAGCTTTAGTTTTTCCTTGTTTTAACTGATTTTTGGCTCTTTGTGTATGATGATTGATTCACTTTCAGTTTAACCAAATGAGTACTCAGAGTTAGGTCCTACTGTGGCCAATACTAAATATAAAGTATAACAGATTGGTTTGGTCCTTTTATATCTTTCAGTCCTTTGTCGTCGGTAAATGATTTGGCGTGGAGAATAGGCTCTGGATGCTTTGGTTTCCTGACGCTTTAGTTTTTCCTCTAGTGTTTGAATTTTAGTTTAACCAAATGAGTAATCAAAGTTTATGAGGTATGATCATGGTAAATTCTAGTAATGTGCTACGCCAATTATATAACAGATCCGGTGCTGCATTTGCTTGTTGTCGGTAAGTGATTCGGCCTGGAGAATAAGGCTGTGGATGCTTTGGTTTTGCCTCGTATGTTTAACTGGTTTAGTTTCAGTTAAACCGAATGAGTGCTCAAATTTTTTAGTTTCAGTCAGGACACTAGTTCTCTGAACTTCCTGTCTCTGAACATATACCCGAAGAAAGATCAGGTATATGAGGCAAAGAAGAAGAAGAAGGTTTACAAGCATATTCTGTTCTGTTGTGTCAAAAGGCTCAGCAGTTAAGCATATTTTGTTATGACTCCAACAAGCCGTTGCGAGCCGTACGTTAATTTTCTTCCCAATCTAGTAACCGATCTTGTTATGACACCAACAACCATAAAAAATGGGGAAAATCTTGATAAGTCACCCTCAACTGTGAACTGTTTGTTTCTTAGCACAAAATAAATTTCTCTACTTAGTACCACTGGACGATTTATTTCTCGCTGAGTAGAGTAGATACAAGGTGTAGCAGACATGCGGTAGAGAGTGTAGGATGGACGCGGTAAAGTGGGTGTTGGTCTAGGGTTACAGGGGTGCTGGAATTGGGGGGAGCTATGCCTTCTAATATGGTTATGCTACGGTTTGATGTAGTTTTGCTGGCTTAACCGAACTTGTTGCCTTGTTGCCAAATAGCAGTTTTCCTATATAGTGCACTTCTCTTCTTTCAGTAATTTTGTCTTCTCCCGTTGAAAGAGCATGTGATTCATGTGGGGTTCTGTGTATTGTTCTTCTGATTGTTAAAAGAGAAAAAAAATTGGAGGAACTTTGCATTAAGGAGGAAGACGCGGTTGTCCATGTTATTGCCCCAAATCTAAAACTAGAGTATTCTCAAAATTGTAGTAATTTATCTGCATAAAAAAAGAACCCTGGACCCCTTTTTTGATACTGCAGTTTTTTTAATACTTTGCTCTGTTATGTTAAAACCATGGAGCCATCTACAGTTGCAGCACTGCGCAGGCCACAGCCAAACAGATGCTCTGTATTGTCAATACTCTAAAAATACTCTGTTATGTTAAAACCATGGTATGTTATGCCTACACGCTAAATTACCGTAGTTTGTTGATACTGCAGTTTTTTTAATACTTTGCTATCAAACAGAGCCTTAGGCTTTTGCTGGTGCTAAGATTTTTATAAGTGGAAACTAGATAATGGCAAAACATTGCCTTCTGTTTTGGGATCTGTAAATGAACAAGATGCCACTGTTGCCTAGGTCTGGGTTGGTGTTGTTTTGAAGCTATTATTTATGAGATGTCTAGATGAACAGACCTACAACAGTTGGCTTGAATTGTTGTCTTTGGTTCAACCTAAAACCCCCTTCTTTTGACAGTGATACTTCTATCAATGTGGTACTGTCAAAAGACACAAAAAGTTGTTGATGTAACTGCCAATGTATTTTCCATGTTGTGATGGAGGCCTCTTTTTGCCTTGTCAACCCGAGAGGCCCTTGAGTTTGCTGGAATGTCGATTAACTTCCGTTCCGGCAAATTCGGGTACTCCATATGTCCTATTTTCAGCAAAGGTCATGCTGAAATGTTTCGTGAATTTAGCATGAGTTTGCTAAAAATAGGACATATGGGGTACTTGTGACTAATCCATGGGCCGGGGTATCTTAGTAGTTAATTAAGTAGGATCAAGTGCCCCTTTATTCTAGCTGCATTTAACCATAGGCGGCAATATAGCCAAGTGATTAGGCCCAACTTAGAATTCTCCTTCCCAGCTTATCTTTTAGGATGCCTCGGTGTCGACAAACCATATATTATAAAACCTTGGCTTTTAGGGTGCCTCGGTGTCGATAAAAACCGAAATGATGAAAGCTTAGGATTTTAGGGTGCCTCGGCGTCGAAAAACCCTCAATGATAAAAGCTTAGCTTTTAGGATGCCTCGGTGTCGACAAACCGTAAATGATAAGACCATGATCTTGTTCCTTGACAATAACCAACTTTTTGACCAAGCTTTTTTCCTATTTAGAGAGAAACATGGCCAACAACGATGAGGCCGGGGGTTCGGGTGGCAAGGCATTCTGGGAGCTATGCCAGGAGATGGAGGAACAACCTCACTTGTATGAGGACGCCGCCTTCCCCACCGATCCTGAGACCACTGATGGTACCGCCGAGGATGACCCCACTGATGGTGCAGCCGAGGATGCCACCACTGATGGTGCCGGCGAGGATGCCACCACTGATGATGGTGGCGCACGCAACGATGGCAGCCAACCGAAGAGGCAACGGAAGGACCGGCGCCCGACCGTGCTCCGCACCCTCAAGGAGGAAGTTACTGAAGTGGACTTCGACGGGAATCCAACGGCGCCCGAACGAATAGTCAAGGGGTACTCGCTTCAGCCTCCTCTTCTCCGGAGCACCGTCTCGATCAACACCGAGAACCTGAGGCATCCTCACCGAGGGAATTTGCACAACCTCCTCTTCACGAAGCTGCACGAACGATACAAGTTCCCCGCTGAATTTGAAAACACAAGCCTCAAAGGGAATAAAGTGAACAATGCTGCCCTCACGAAGATGAGCAAGGCCGTGTCTACTTGGAAAAGCACGGTGAAGAGAATGATCGAGAAAGGTGAGAGTTATGAGAAGATCAAGGAGAAAAATCCTTCGATCACCGAAGATGACTACAACGACTTCAAGATCAATTGCTCGAGCACCGCAAACTCCAAATCAAGTCAGTGGGGGAAAGAAATTCGGGAGCTGAACTTAGGGGAACACACACTCGGTCCCGGCGGTTATAGAGTGGCGGAGCCTGTATGGGACAAGGAGGAGGCGGACCGTGCCGAGCAAGGCCTACCGCCCCTCTTCGATAAATACGGTGACAAGCAGACCAGGAACTTTGTCAGGGCCCGGTACAAGAAGGACCCGAAAACAAAGGAGCTTACCACGGATCCGAAAACCAGGGCACTTGAGCTTGTTCTGGTAAGGAATACACCCCCCGCGTAATTAGCTCCATATGGTTGCATTCTAACTAATGAAGCCAAAATTCTAAATGGTTCACATTCCTTCCGCAGGCGACTGAAAGCAGTAGCGCGGGGTCGACTAAGAGCAACCCTTGGGACACCACTCTAAATAGGGCGTTGAATGTAATGAAGAACAAGGATAAGCTCAGTAAGCGGACATCAGCTGGTCGTGTGGCTGGCAAAGGCTTGTCGACAAAATGGTCGTCATACTATAACGCTGGTGGGCGAAAGGAGAAAAAGACCAGCTCGGAAAGCCAGGCGCGTGAGGTTCAAGAACTCAAGGCACAGGTGGCGCGGATTCCGGAGATTGTCCAAGAGCAAGTGCAACAACAACTCGGAGCGACGATCACCGCCATTGTGCCTACCTTGATCGAGGGGTTGAGTGCGTGGATTGCGAGCGGCCAACAGGGGCCGCCCCCGATTCCTAGCTTCACGGCCAGCAACTCGCAGAACGCGATGGCGGGGCCATTGGTGTCTCTGGCGGAGGCGGCATTGGTGTCTCCGACGCCGGCACGGGAGCTGAATGCACCCGGGTGTACGCCGGCCGGCACCTCTGCAGCAAGCGGCCCCTCCGTCAACTGCACGCTGTAGGATCGAAAGTATGTCTAGAGGGGGGGTGATTAGACTACTTGTAAATATAAAAATTCTGCCTTTTGACAAAGAACAGTTTTTGGCAGATTCACAATTATGATCAAGTCAAGTATCACCCTACACATGCAATTCTAGAGTATAGGCAGCGGAAAGTAAATTGCACATCTAGTAAAGAGAGGTGGAGAAGAGCAAACGCAATTTGGAGACGCGGTGATTTTTCCCGTGGTTCTGATAGGTGGTGCTATCGTACATCCACGTTGATGGAGACTTCAACCCACGGAGGGTAACGGATGCGCGAGTCCACGGAGGGCTCCACCCACGAAGGGTCCACGAAGAAGCAACCTTGTCTATTCCATCATGGCCTACGCCCACGGAGGGCTAGCCTTACTCGGGGTAGATCTTTACGAAGTAGGCGATCTCCTTGCCCTTACAAACTTCTTGGTTCAACTCCACATCTCGATGACGGAGGCTCCCAAGCGACACCTAACCAATCTAGGAGGCACCACCCTCCAAAAGGTAATAGATGTTGTATATGATGATGAACTCCTTGCTCTTGTGCTTCAAATGATAATCTCCCCAACACTCAACTCTCCTCACTGATTTGGCTGTGGTGGAAGAAAGGATTGAGTGGAAAGCAACTTGGGAAGGTTAGAGATCAAGTTTCATATGGTAGGAGTGGAGCAACTTGATCTCAACACAAGGGTAGGTAGTTCTCTTCTCAGAAATGTAAGGTAGGAGTGGTAGTTCTTTCTGATGGCTCTCTCCACGAATGAAGAGGGGGTGGAGGGGTATATATAGCCTCCACACAAAATCCAACCGTTACACACATATTTGAGCAATCTCGGTGGGACCGAAGTGGACAACTCGGTGAGACCGAAAGTTCAAATAATGTGAACGTTGGGGTTTTCGGTGGGACCGAAAATACCATCTCGGTTAGTCCGATTTGAGAAAAGACAAGAGCATGCCAGTTTCGGTGGGACCGACTTCATCATCTCGGTGACACCGATTTGATGACAGAAGGTTACAGAAGCTTGGCAGCCCATGTTTCGGTGAAACCGATTTCAAAATCGGAATATCCGATTTTTCTAGGGTTTGGCTTATGGCTGAGGTGGTTCATCTCGGTGTGACTGAGTTTGGAATATCGGTGGGACCGAGATTACTTATGAGTGTATATTGTAGTGAAAGTTGCTGATAGTTTAGGAGATGTATCACTAAGCACTTGAGCAACCAGATCATCAACATAACCTCATCCCCTTTTAATAGTATTGGCTTTTCCTATGGACTCAATGTGATCTTGGATCACTAAACCAAAAATGGAGTCTTGAGCTTTTTCCAATGCTTGCCTTAGCATTTTGAGGGGTCCACTTCTTCAGTCATTGCCATACCCATATCACTGAACTTTTCTGAAATGATTCTCAAGTAACTATTAGTTCAATGATATATATGTTGTTATTAATTGCCAAAACCACCCGGGGATTAGTTGCACTTTCAATCTCCCCCTTTTTGGTAATTGATGACAACATATAGATCAAAGCTTCGACAAGAGATATAATCGATGAATAATATCGTAGCTTTGAGAAGTATGTGATAAGCAAGAGCTCCCCCTAAATTTGTGCATTATTTAAGATATGCGTTTGAATGCAAATGCACAATCGATTAGGATCATGGGTCACTCTTCCATGTCACATACATCTTGGTGGAGCGCACAAAATGATAAGAATGAATAGCATGCACCCAATCACCAAGACATGAGTAAATAGTCATACAAGATAGGAATAGTATATGATAAGCATTAAGCACACATTAAAGCATAGTACGACCAAGCACTCATTAAGGTAGCATCAATCGTAGTATCAAGCACACTGAAAGTTTCGAAAACCAAAAGTATCTCAAAGAAACCGCAAAAGAACGAAAGAGCAAAAGCGCAAAGATAACAACACTCTCTCTCTCGAAGCCCTATGATCTATGCAATTTCTCCCCCTTTGGCAACAAGTTACCAAAAAGTTTGAAAAAGCATAGAGCTAAACGTCACTATGGGCTCTGCTGGCGGCTCCCGTCTGGGTTGATGTCAGAGTAGATATGACTGCATCGGCGAAGACTTCAGCTGATGTCTGTGCAGGAGGAGTGGACACTGGAGCTGTAGCTGGAGGTGCTGAAGTTGTAGTCCTGGTGTCAGTCACTGGAATAGCAGCTGATCGGGATCCTCTGGGAACCGGAGCAGTCTGTCGATGAGAGTCCTGGACTAAGTCATCCTGCAACTCTGCCTTGTCCTGCTTTGCTTCCTCCATGTCTGCCTCAAGCTTGTTGAGGGTCACTTGAATTTCAGTCAGCTTCACGTCCAGAGCGTGGATCTTCTCGTCAACAATCCTCTCTAAGCTCTCCTGAGACTGTTCAATGCTGGCCAGGCGTTGTTCAATCCTTTGAGTAGCTTCAAGAATTTGCTCTCCGAAACTCTTTGGTTTAGCTGCTGCTGCTGCGGCTTCTTTGTCAGCTTTGGCTTTCTTAGCAGCTTCGATCTTGGCTTGACCTTCAACAGATGTTGGGTCCTCCTCATCCATCACAACAACATTGTCTTCATGCTCTGGCTGCAGGGGTAAGTGTTTTCTATCCAACAAGAATTTGCCCGTGCCAAACTTGGCATTGATAAGCATCTGAATCTGTGGGGCAAATCCACATGACCTTTTCTGGTCAGCTGCAGTCCTCTTAATGGTCTCTACCATTAAGTCCATCACCTTGAAAGGTGCCTTCTCATCAAGTATATGCAGCATGTTGATAGAATATCCTCTGATCATGCGATGATCTCCAGACTTGGGCATCAAGGTATGCCTCAAAATAGTATTAGTGGTAGGTAAACCTGCCTAGAGATGGTAGACTGAGCCGAGCTTCCATACTTCCAAATCTGCTGCGGGGATCTCCTTGTACATGTTCTTCATGGAATCATGATTCCTCTTTGGAATCCCATAGACATCAATATCATCTCCTCGTTGCACTGGAGCATTCAGAATTTCTGCCCATTCTTCAACAGAAGAAGAATACCTTTGACCTTCAGTCATCCATGTGATCTTCCCATCAGGATAGAAGTGAGCTGTGGCATAGAATTGCATAATCATCTCATCGTTCCAACTGGTCAATTTCTGACCCACAAACTCTGCAACTCCACATGCAGTGAAGCTTTCATGCACATGTGGAAAGAAATCTCTGTGCTCTTCACTGTCAATGTATTCCCAGTCAATGTATCTGGTGTCTGCGACTATGGGCTTCTTGTCCATCAGCACAGTCTCATAGAAGTCCTGCTGCTCTCTGGTGTGAAATCTGGGATCTACAGCAGTTCTTCTCCTCACGGCATATGGGTCAGCTTGTCTCCATAGCCTGAGACCTCTATCTTTCCTTGCCTTCATATCCTCGGCTTGAGGATGAGCATCATTGTGAAGTGGCAGTTTTGGACGGAGTTTCAGCAACACTTGTCCTTCCTCATCAGACTTAGCTGGTGGCACATCACCCTTGTTCTTCTCAGTCGCTGGAATATTTCTGGTGGTCCTCTTGGGCTTGGCAGCAGGCTTTGCTGGAGCTGCCTTAGCTTGAGCAGATTTCTTGGGCTTTGAAGTGGCTCCGGCCTTAATGGCATCACCCATGAGCTTCTGCTTCTGAGGAGCAGGCTGGGGTGCTTCTTCTTCTTCATCCTCGACTGCTGCATCTGCATAAGAATCACTATACACTACCCTCTTTCTCTTGGAGGTTTTCTTCACTTTGCTTGGAGCTGGCTCTCCCAAATTCAGCTTCTTGGCAACAGTTGACTGCTTGACTTTGCTGGTGTCCTTCTTTGACTGCTGACCTTGTTGCTCTTTGGCAACAACCTTTCTCTTAGGCTTTGAGGTCACCTCTTCCTCAGCAACGAAATCAGAATCCTCATCATCGGAATTCTTCTCCTTTCTAGCTCTGGTGGCTGCAGGAGGCATGCCACTTGGTGTACTCCTCTCACCATCATCAAATGGGCTACTAGTCTCAGGACTAGTGTCTGCCTCAGGAATGTCTGCAATAGGTGACTCTGACCTGTTCTGACTGTCACTGGCATCTGACATGGCTGACAACCTATGAATAGATAAGGTATAGGCAGAGAAGAAGAGTTATCACAAACTGCAGAAGTTTTTGCAAAAAAAATGAGTTCAAATTCTAGTTTTAAGTTTTCACAGAAGACATTTCGGTCAGACCGAGTTTGAGTTTCGGTGAATCCGAAGTGTTAAACAGAAGCTTTACACACCACTTTCGGTTTGACCGAAGTGGGTTTCGGTCCTGCCGATAACACTAGGGTTTCACAAAAACTACATTTCGGTCACACCGATTTGCACAACTCGGTTGGACCGAAGGGTGCAGTGCAATGGCCAGAGGCCAAATCGGTCACACCGAAATTTTAAAATCGGTTTTACCGAAATGTGTTCCGTGGAAACCTAACCCTAAGAATTTTACTCGAATCTAGTTCAAACGAACCAATCTGGTGTAAAGGAAGATTTCAATCGTGGCAAGATATTGGGCAAACCAAACGTGCATTGAATCGGAGATGGGAGCACGAGTGGGATCAAGACTCACCCTAACTTGGTGGAGTCTCTCTACGGCGGCAACGGCGCGGAGGAGATGTCCGTTGACGGCGATGGAGACCTGCGGCGAGGGCGCACAGGCGACGACGGCGACGATCCGGAGATCAAGGCGACGGCAGCAGGGGATGTGGGAGCGAAAACGTTTGAAGGAGTAATCAACGCGCGCTTCCCTTGGTATATATATCCCTTTGCTGTCGGTGGGACCGAGTTGTAAAACTCGGTGGCACCGAGATGGATAACTGCTAGGCAGTTATGCACTTCGGTCACGCCGAAAATCACAACTCGGTTTCACCGAGATGAAACCTAGATCAGTCTAAATGCTTTCGGTTTGACCGAGTTTGAATGAGTTGGTCTGACCGAAATCACTTAGAAGGTTTTGGAGGTTAGCCCTTGACGGATCGGTGGCTCCGAGTGCTCCTCACTCGGAGGGTCCGAAAATGACTTGTTCAAAGTTTGTGATATAAGCATGAATAGAATTTGAGACAAGAAAGCATAGATAGCTAGGGGAGGTACTTAGGCATTCTTGTCCATCCATTTGGTCAGAAAAATCAAAACAACCAAAACAACAAATGGATGTCCTCGAATGGATAAAATCATGCATTCAACATGCTCACACAATAAGATAGCAAATGAAATATGTGTCAAACATGCACAACCAAAACTCTAGCTACTAACACACAATTTGTCGATGACTAGGTCATCTTTATATGAGTATTTTGACTTAGGAGCCAAATGAGAACATTTGATCATAGGTCATACTCATCGTTTAAGCACAAGTGGGGTTACCACTTTTACATAAAGCATTGATGTGTTCACATCATTTGAAGATGCTTTAGCTCAATTTTTAGAGCAAAGCTCCCCCTAGATGTGAGAACCCCTTTTAAAAGGGTCAAACTAACCTTGGGTTGTCGTAGAAGACTTCATGTAGATGTTGAAGATGTGGATGCTCAATGTTGATGGAGATCATCAAGAGTTGGGAGCTATCCTTTGGATTCGGGCACTTTCAATACCTACATGGGTTAGTCCCACAAGGAACAAACAAGGATATACATGGACATAGATTGAAGTTCACAATAGATGATGTCCATGAAAGCAATGATTACCTTGTCCCTTGACTTACCAACAAGAGGGTTTGTGACTCCATGAACTAGTGTACGATATGGAAGTTGATTGCACAAGTTGCCAAAATGAATGTGAGTGAAGTATGTTGGCGGAGTCACCCTCAAGAACTTTCTAGTTCTTCTTCTTCGGGATCCACATCATCTTGATGGGAATCCTTGGGGTTGTAGTTGAGCTTGACGAAGTAGAACTTGACGTTTCCTTGGGAACCCACTTGACCATGGCTTGAGGTGCTTCAATGAATGCATCAATCTCCTCTTGAAGCTTGTCCTTGGCTTTTAGCTTGTGGTCTTGTGGTGGAAGGTCATCTTGAGCTTGTTCCACATTGGAAGAAGTAGGATCATACTTCTCCTTTTGAGAAACAAACTGTGGAGTAGGATATTGACCTTCTTCCCACTCAACACCTTCGGCGTTGAACTTTCGCTCAAAACCAATTCCTTGATTCTTCCGGTGCCTCCCTTGCTTGCGAACAATTTCCTCAAAGTTCTTGCTTCCGGCAAGGCTCTTGTAGACACCTTTTTCTATGATCCCTTTCAATAAACTATTCTCTTGCTCAAGTGTAACTTGGCTTGAAACATTGTTAGTGGAATCAAGACAACTACTAGAAGCAACAATATTAGTTTTAACATGGTTATTGTTACTGCTAGAGGAAGAATTTTTCTTATGCTTGTCATGCTTAGTCTTAATGGGTGGCAAGAAATTAGACAAGAGAAGTCGTTTGGCAAGATATGAAGAACTCTTCTTTCGAAGATCGTCATTGATCGCTTTTAGAAACTCATGTTCTTGCTCTAGAGTGAGCTTCTCGAAGCGTAGCTTCTCATGAGATCTTAAGAGCTCTCTATGATCTTCTTGAGTTGTTTCATGAGCTAACTTAAGAGTGTTTAGTTCTTTAGTTAGACGCTCAATCTCCTTCATAGCATTGTCATTCGACTCTTCTCGACTATAAAGACTACTAGCATTTTCATCGTTACTAGGCTCACTAGATTTATCATGCAAGAGCTCATCTTCACTAAGCAAGTCATCCTCATCACTATTGAAGTCAATGAATTCAGGGTGTGATACCTTGGGGCCTTTAGCCATGAAGCATCTTCCAATTCCCTCATTTGGTGAATCAAATAAGTCGTAGGAGTTGGAGTTGGAGGATACGAGAGCAAGACCGGCAACACCTTCATCTTGACTGTAGTCGGAGTCGGAGTGATAGCTTCCATCGGATTGATTGTCGGAGTCGGAGCCGGAGACCCATTCGCCTACATGAGCTTGATGTCTTCTTCTTGTGTAGCTCCTTGATGACTTGTCTTTCCTCTCCGAATCCTTGCTTCTCTGAGAGGGTCTTCGTTCATAACGATCATCTCTACTCCTTCTCTCTTTCCGAGGTGACTCATCTCTTGATCTTCTTCTTCTTGGAGATTCTTCTCTTCTCTTGTGGGGAGCCGTACACTCATTTGAGTAGTGTCCGGGTCTTCCACAATTGTAGCAGTTTCGATCACGACTAGAAGATCTCTTTTCATCATATGATCTAGACTTTGAGCTTCTCTCTTTGCCTCTATTCTTGTAGAATTTGTTGAAGTTCTTAACCATTAGGCTTATCTCTTCATTGGAAACTAACTTGTCACTTGAGGTTGTGGGAGCATCACTTGTAGCTTTGTAAGCACCACTTGACTTGTTGTGAAGCTCTTCCTTATCCTTAAGTGTCATCTCATGAGCAACAATTCTTCCAATGACTTCAGTTGGCTTGAGAGTCTTGTAGTTTGGCATCATTTGGATCAAAGTGCACACGGTGTCATACTTTCCATCCAAAGCTCTGAGAATCTTCTTGATGATGAATCGGTCGGTCATTTCTTCGCTTCCTAAGCCGGCAATCTCATTTGTGATGAGAGCAAGCCTAGAGTACATTTCAGCGACTCCTTCACCATCCTTAATATTGAACTTGTCAAGTTGACCTTGAAGAATATCTAGCTTTGATTCCTTCACAGACTCGGTACCTTCGTGCATTTCAACCAAAGTATCCCAAATCTCTTTAGCATTCTCAAGACGGCATTGAAGAGAATGTCACAAGGCATTGAAGAGAATGTCACAACCTTGAGCATTCTTTTGCAACATCCGTAATTCTTCCGGTGTAGCTTCGCGATCCGGAACTTTTCCTTCCTCGAAGAATTCACCTTGCATACCAACACAAATAGTGCCCCATGCGGCTGGGTTATGATCAAGAATATGCATTTTCATTTTATGCTTCCAACTAGCAAAATTTGTACCATCAAAGTAAGGACCTCTACGATAATTACCCTCACTAGACGCCATACTCTCCTAGGTTGTGAAACCAAGCTTATGGAGTCCAATGCAATGGAAACCAATACAATGGAGACCAAAGCTCTGATACCACTTGTAGGATCGAAAGTATGTCTAGAGGGGGGTGATTAGACTACTTGTAAATATAAAAATTCTGCCTTTTGACAAAGAACAGTTTTTGGCAGATTCACAATTATGATCAAGTCAAGTATCACCCTACACATGCAATTCTAGAGTATAGGCAGCGGAAAGTAAATTGCACATGTAGGAAAGAGAGGTGGAGAAGAGCAAACGCAATTTGGAGACGCGGTGATTTTTCCCGTGGTTCTGATAGGTGGTGCTATCGTACATCCACGTTGATGGAGACTTCAACCCACGGAGGGTAACGGATGCGCGAGTCCACGGAGGGCTCCACCCACGAAGGGTCCACGAAGAAGCAACCTTGTCTATTCCATCATGGCCTATGCCCACGGAGGGCTAGCCTTACTCGGGGTAGATCTTCATGAAGTAGGCGATCTCCTTGCCCTTACAAACTTCTTGGTTCAACTCCACATCTCGATGACGGAGGCTCCCAAGCGACACCTAACCAATCTAGGAGGCACCACCCTCCAAAAGGTAATAGATGTTGTATATGATGATGAACTCCTTGCTCTTGTGCTTCAAATGATAATCTCCCCAACACTCAACTCTCCTCACTGATTTGGCTGTGGTGGAAGAAAGGATTGAGTGGAAAGCAACTTGGGAAGGTTAGAGATCAAGTTTCATATGGTAGGAGTGGAGCAACTTGATCTCAACACAAGGGTAGGCAGTTCTCTTCTCAGAAATGTAAGGTAGGAGTGGTAGTTCTTTCTGATGGCTCTCTCCACGAATGAAGAGGGGGTGGAGGGGTATATATAGCCTCCACACAAAATCCAACCGTTACACACATATTTGAGCAATCTCGGTGGGACCGAAGTGGACAACTCGGTGAGACCGAAAGTTCAAATAATGTGAACGTTGGGGTTTTTGGTGGGACCGAAAATACCATCTCGGTTAGTCCGATTTGAGCAAAGACAAGAGCATGCCAGTTTCGGTGGGACCGACTTCATCATCTCGGTGACACCGATTTGATGACAGAAGGTTACAGAAGCTTGGCAGCCCATGTTTTGGTGAAACCGATTTCAAAATCGGAATATCCGATTTTTCTAGGGTTTGGCTTATGGCTGAGGTGGTTCATCTCGGTGTGACTGAGTTTGGAATATCGGTGGGACCGAGATTAGTTATGAGTGTATATTGTAGTGAAAGTTGCTGATAGTTTAGGAGATGTATCACTAAGCACTTGAGCAACCAGATCATCAACATAACCTCATCCCCTTTTAATAGTATTGGCTTTTCCTATTGACTCAATGTGATCTTGGATCACTAAACCAAAAATGGAGTCTTGAGCTTTTGCCAATGCTTGCCTTAGCATTTTGAGGGGTCCACTTCTTCAGTCATTGCCATACCCATATCACTGAACTTCTCTGAAATGATTCTCAAGTAACTATTAGTTCAATGATATATATGTTGGTATTAATTGCCAAAACCACCCGGGGATTAGTTGCACTTTCACACGCCCACCGTTGGCGGTGCCTCGACATTAGTCGAGCTCGACGCCATCATCACGGTAACTAATTAAGCCTCTCTCGGCCAAGGACTTCATCTCCTTGCCTTTGACTGGGCATCCCTGACGCCCTACATGTTTTCGCAGGGCGCCGCCGACGTTCCGTGCACTCTCCTGCACTTCGTGAACAACGAGTTGGTCGATGTCGCCAAGGGTAAAATCGTTCAACCGGGCAACCCCTTGTTCCACGGTACCCAGATGCCACCCAACTTGTTTAGGGTTCAACTGGTTTGGGTGCTGCCAGGCTGCGACGAGTTGTTACCTCCGATTCGACCCGTCGGGGCCGACGATGATGACGTGATGACCCTCAGCGCCTGCCTGAGCTGGCCCCTGCTTTGGCCGAAGAGCCAGATTTGTTTGGGGGCGGGGGACACCACCCCAAAGACAACACCGCCAGTCGTGCCGGCGCCAAGTCGGCCCCATGGCAAGACCGCCGCAACGGTGCCGGACATCCCTATGCCACTGGATCCAAACATGCATATGGCACAGGATCAGAACGACGACGACGACGATACATTTGGCAACGTCGATCAGTACTTCGCCGATCATGGGTACGGTGGCGACTTCATGGGGCCTCCTTCTCAAGAACCCAACCCAACAAAAGACGTGCGCGATCTAGCTGATACCGCGGAAAAGCCAAGTTGCAACAGGCGTCGTCTGCCGTTCAGCTCTCAGGCGACGCCTCCAGCTGCCGACTTCATCGAGCCTCAGATAGGCGAGGTGCGAAATATTATCAGCCCCAACACACTCAAGAAGGCGGTCTGTGAGCAGAACTCGGTCCCATTACAGGAGAAGAAGAAGGCACGCAAAAGAAAGACTAACAAGGGTGCGAGCCAGCCGGCACCAAGTACGATCCGTGCTCAGGACGGGCCACCTTCACCTGAGGATGTAATGAGGAGGGTGCATGTGGCGGGTAGGCCGATGCTACCGAGAAATATGCTCGATGCTGCAACCGGTGCTATGCGGAGTCTGCATGACAGTGTTCTTTCTTTGGAGAAGCGGCGTCTCAGAGAGAAGGATGTGGCATACCCGGTTTTCGCGGCCAAGGTGCCAGAGGGCAAGGGCTTTGTGGATAACTCCATCGGGGGTACGATCGTCCTGCGGTTTGATGACATCCACGCTATGTTGAACCTTCATCCGCTGCACTACACCTTCGTTCGGCTATTTTCGCTGACTATGGAGATGCGGATCATTCGCGACAAGACCCTGGACATCGTGATAGTCGACCCCTTCTACATGCGTGCCAAGATCTTGGGCAGCGCTGGGGACCGGCAAGTCGCGAGTTCTTACCTCGAAGGCGTCATTCTGGTAAACCGAGATAAGGATAACTTCCTCGTGCCTTACTTTCCCGAGTAAGTCCTCCCCTCAACCGCCCCGTAACATATGAATTCTTAGATTTCGATCGTTTTTCTTTTAACATTCCGTGTTTTTTGCAATGACACATATTGCACGCTCATCCTCCTAAGCCCCAAATATTCCATGGCCACGTATTTCGACCCGGAGCGCAGTCGAACGTAGACTACACAAATGTCAAGAAGGTTCTTGATGATGTTCTCCCCGGATACGCCAAATCTGGAGGCACCTTCACCAGGCGTATTCGTAAGTACGGCAAGCACGTGTTCTCCCACAATACGACGTTCTGCTGCGTCAAGCAGCCGCCTGGCGGTCAGAAGGGTGCCTACTACGCCATCCATCACATGCGGGCGATCGTACAGGACCATCATCAACTTCTGCTACCGAGTAAACTCAAAGATTGGGTCGCGAGCGTGTCGGCAATCCAGGACGCGGACATCAGACAAGAATTCTTTCGCATCCAGTCGGAGTTTGCGGAAATCATCCATCAAGATGTCCTTCGTACCTCGGGGCAGTTCTACCTCAGAAATCAACCGTCCAATAGTGACATCGACACAATGCTACAAATGCAGGCTGACAACGCCCGCGATTTCATGACTCCCACGATAGATGGCGGCTTCATCAACGCTCCGGTCCCTTGAGTCGAGTCGAAAGTAGTCATACTGTGTCTAGTTCTGAACCATCGATTGGCTCATGTTGTAATTAAACTTTAATGAACTTGTAGTATGTCTCTTTGGTTTCGAGAGTCGTTCAACTTAGATGTAATCGATGCTATTAATGTCTTGCTTTTCTCTTCCGATCGTTCTGTTGCATACTTATATATTGCTTATGTATTGTCTGTGAATTGGTACTAACGTTTCGTTTGGCTAGTGCATAGCGATGCCGTCGTAAGTTGTGTACAAGGGTAAGGTTCCCGGAGTCTACGACGACTGGGAGGAGTATCGGAGACAGGTTCACCGATTCAGCGGTAACAGTTACAAAGGGTACACCACTAGGGCCGAGGCGGAATCTAGATACGCCCGCTATCTAGCGGGAGAGGGGAGGGAGCGTTGGAGGAACCGGATGAAGACAAGTTTCATCGTGATGATGCTCATCGTGATGACTGCAGCTCTCTTCTATGTGATGGTAGTTTAGATGATCGATATCGACTTGTAATGTGAAGACAAACTCGCTACTCGCGGTCTCGAGACTTGTAATATAATGTTCTATCTTTGTTCGGTCTTTTCAATTCGGAGACTAATATGATGAATTGTATTCGGAGACTAATATGATGAATTGTATTCAGAGACTAATCTTCAATTGTATTCGATGAATCTGTTGTTGATGTGTGCTGTCTATATTCTGTCCAATAATACATTTTGTAACCTGTGCGAAGAAAATTAAAAAATAAATAAAAAACCTAATATTCATACTAATGGCGCATCACATCACAGTGCGCCATTAGTATGCCAAAGGATACTAATGGCGCATCATTAAACAGTGCGCCATTAGTATGCCGAAGTTACTAATGGCGCATCTTGTTGTTGTGCGCCATTAGTATGCCAAAGCACCTGGGTATACATGGCCCCCTGGGAGGCATACTAATGGCGCAATGTTGTATATACTAATGGTGCATCTGAGGTGCGCCATTAGTATACCAGATACTAATGGCGCACCAGAGGTGCGCCATTAGTGAAATATACTAATGGCGTGGCACTAATGGCGCACCACTAATGCGCCATTAATGGCCAAATTAGGTGCACCATTAGTAGGCCTTTTCCTAGTAGTGTAATATGTGGGAGGTACTAGTGAATGATTCTGGTTTAGTAAAAATATTGGTGTTAAGGTTTGTGATTCCCGAAGCATGCACGTATGGTCTCCTAACTATGTAACCAAATTGGTGCGTATTGTATTTTGATTGTTTATCTTTGCGTGAAGGTCGGGGGCGCGCGATGGTTAACTCCTACCAACCTCCCCCCTAGGAGCATGCGTCGTAGTTTTTTTGCTTCGAGGGCTAATAGATTTTTCGCAATAAGTATGTGAGTTCTTTATGGCTAATGTTGAGTCCATGGATTATATGCACTCTCACACTTCCACCTTGCTAGCCACTCTAGTACTGTGCAATTTTCGCCGGTGCATCAAACCACCTTATACTCTTCCTCAAAACAGCCACCATACCTACCTATTATGGCAGTTCCATAGCCATTCCAAGATACATTGCCATGTAAATCCACCGTTCCATTTTTTATGACACGCACCATCATTGTCATATTGCCTTGCATGATCGTAAGATAGCTAGCATGATGTTTCCATGGTTTGTCCGTTTTTTTATGTCATTGCTACGCTAGATCATTGCACACCCCGGTACACCGCCGGAAGCATCCATATAGAGTTATATTTTTGTTCTAGCATCGAGTTGTAATATCGAGTTGTAAGTAAATAAAAGTGCGATGATCATCATTATTAGAGCATTATCCCGAAAAAAATAATAGAAGGCCAAATAAAAAAAGGAAGAAAGGCCAAATAAAAAAAGGAAGTCCCAAAAAAGAGAAAAAAAGAGAAAAAAAAAGGGGGAAAATTCTACTATCTTTTTTTCCACACTTGTGCTTCAAAGTAGCACCATGATCTTCATGATAGAGAGTCTCCTATGTTGTCACTTCCATATACTAGTGGGAATTTCGTTATAGAACTTAGCTTGTATATTTCAACGATGGGCTTCCTCAAATGCCCTAGGTCTTCATGAGCAAGCCAGTTGCTGCAAACCCACTAGTTTTCTTTTGAGCTTTCATACACTTATAGCTCTAGTGCATCCGTTACATGGAAATCCCTACTCACTCACATTGATATCTATTGATGGGCATGTCCATAACCCATTGATACGCCTAGTCGATGTGAGACTTTCTCCCTACTTTTGTCTACTACCACCTTCTATTCCACCCATTGTGCTATATCCATGGCTCACGCTCATGTATTGCGTGAAGAGCTGAAAAGGTTCATAAAAGTAAAGTATGAAAACAATTGCTTGGCTGACACCCGGATGGGCATGAGGGGTACCTTCTGCTAAGAAAAGGGAAGCATAAAAGACTATATGATTTTGTAGGGATAACGTTCTTTAGCATTGATATTGTGAAAGACTTGATTGTTTGTTGGGATGCCCGTGTATTAAATTCTTTTATGTCAAATGATAGACTATTGCTTCGAATCATTCGTGTCTTAATATTCATGCCATGATTAGACTACATGATCAAGATTATGCTAGGTAGAATTCCACATAAAAAATTATCATTTTTATCATTTACCTACTCCAGGACGAGCAGGATTTAAGCTTGGGGATGTTGATACGTCTCCGTCGTATCTATAATTTTTGATTGCTCCATGCCAATATTCTACAACTTTCATATACTTTTGGCAACTTTTTATACTATTTTTTGGGACTATAATATTGATCCAGTGCCCAGTGCCAGTTCCTGTTTGTTGCATGTTTTTTGTTTCACAGAATATCCATATCAAACGGTGTCCAAACGGAATAAAAACGGACGGATTTTTTTTGGAATATATGTGAATTTTGGGAAGCGAAGCCAACATGAGACAATGCCCAAGTGGGCCACGAGGCAGGGGGGCGCGCCCACCAGGGGCAGGCGCGCCTTGGGCCCTCGTGTCCATACCATAAGGCGGTTGACGCCCTTCTTTCGCTGCAAGAAGCTAATATCCGTATAAAAATCGTGTCAAAAAATCAGCCCAATCGGAGTTACGGATCTCCGGGAATATAAGAAACGGTGAAGGGCCAGAATCTGGGAACGCAAAAACAGAGAGAGACAGAGAAACAGATCCAATCTCGGAGGGGCTCTCGCCCCTCCGCCGCCATGGAGACCATGGACCACAGGGGAAACCCTTCTCCCACCTTGGGAGAAGGTCAAGGAAGAAGAAAGGAGGGGGGCTCTCTCCCCCTTGCTTCCGGTGGCACCGGAGTGCCACCGGGGCCATCATCGTGTGACGGTGATCTACACCAACACCTTCGTTATCTTCACCAACATCTCCATCACCTTCCCCCATCTATCTACAGCGGTCCACTCTCCCACAACCCGCTGTACCCTCTACTTGAACATGGTGCTTTATGCTTCATATTATTATCCAATGATGTGTTGCCATCCTATGATGTCTGAGTAGATTATTGTTGTCCTATCGGCGATTGGTGAATTGCTATGGTTGATTTAAATTGCTTGTGGTTATGTTGCTGTCCTTTGGTGCCCATCATATGAGTGCGCACATGGATCACACCATAGGGCTAGTTGTATGTTGATAGGACTATGTATTGGAGGGCAAGAGTGCCAGAAGCTTCAAACTAGCGTAGAAATTGATGCATACGGGATTGAAGGGGGACCAATATATCTTAATGCTATGGTTGGGTTTTAGCTTAATGAATGTTAGTAGTTGCGGATGCTTGCTAATAGTTTCAATCATAAGTGCATAGAATTCCAAGTAAGGTATGACATGCTAGCAGTGCCCTCTCCCACATAAAACTTGCTATCGGTCTAGTAACGTAGTCAATTGCTTAGGGGCAATGTCGCAACTCCTACCACCACTTTTCCTCACTCACTATAACTAACTTTATTGTTTCTTTAGCTTAACAACCCTAGTTTTATTTACGTGTTCTTTATATTCTTGCGAACCTATCCCACAAAAACCACAAAGTACTTCTAGTTTCATACTTGTTCTAGGTAAAGTAAACGTCAAGCGTGCATAGAGTTGTATCGGTGGTCGATAGAACTTGAGAGAATATTTGTTCTACCTTTAGCTCCGCGTTGGGTTCGAAACTCTTACTTATCGAAAGAGGCTACAACAGATACCCTACACTTGTGGGTTATTAGTCATTACTGCTCACGTCACGAGGACCCCGCGAGGTGCCCCTTGCCTCGATATCTCTGGTCCTCACGAGCAGGCGTGGCGAGGCCCCCCCAGGCAATGCCCTATGTCGTCCGCCTCATGAGGCTTGGCCCCTCGCGAGGGTCTTGAGTGGTTGCTGAAGATGCTGGGCCGTACCAGGCCGCCTTATGAGCCATGCCCTGGGCCGCAGGTAGGCAAGTTTGGGTACCCCCGTTGCCAGAACACCGATAGTAGGGCCTGGCCTGGTGGCCAGCTGGGCCAGAGCCCAGCAGGAGGGGCCTTTTTAGTCTTTGTTTATTTTATGTTTTGTTTTTCGTTATAGTTTTGTATTTTGTTGATCTAATAATTGAGTATAGTTAAATGTGCCACTTAGCTCATAAATACTAGGAAAGGTTTTGAAGCAGCACACAAAGTTCCAAACTGTTTCAAATAGTTTAACTACTTGTTTAAGTTGAAATGGTTCAAATAATTACTGATGATTTAGTTTTAAATAGGTTAGGGCCACTTTAAATATTCAAAAGAGGTTGGCTCCTACATGACATATAGATAGGGACTATATTCAACCCATCGAGCATTTTTTCTTAACAGTTTGAAGAAATATAATTTAACTTGTTCTTTTGGAATTAAATTTGAATTCAAACCAGTTTCGAACTAACGCGAGATTAACAACAGTAATAGTGGTGACAAGATATCATTACTAGAGGGTTATTGTAGCTTGACTATCTGGGCGTCACGTACATACAAACGGAAACATTTTCCCTGGATTGACTGTGTGGGATGTATATTCGAACGGAAACGTTTTCCTTGGATTGACTGTGTGGGATGTACATACGAGCGGAAACGTTTTCCCTGGATTGACTCTGTGGGATGTACATAAGAACGGAAACGTATTCCTGTGATTGACTGTGTGGGATGTACATACGAACGGAAATGTTTTTCTAGGATTCACCATGTGGAATGTACATACGAACGGAAATGAGTGGGTTTCGATGCCTCGCCCGATCGCACACGAGCTCATTTTGCCCCAGCCTGTGTGTCAAGAGGGCCTATCCCCGACGGTTTCTAGTTCGTGTGGGAAGGACCCCCCCTATCGCCCACACTCACTTGGTGACAGTTCCAAATGCCGTCGCGAAAAGGGGTTGAAAACCGTTTGTATAGCACCGACGTGTACCAATGAGTTGCTACCATCATATTTCAACCTAGCTTTCTCTAGGAATGCTTTAAAATTCAATGGAACGGTAGCACGGGCCATTGATCTACAACATAGATATGCAAAAAACTATAAGACTAAGGTCATGATAAATTAAGTTCAATTAATAAAATTACTAATGAACTCCCACTTAAATTAACATCCCTCAAGTTATCTAAGTGATACATGATTCAAATCAACTAACCCATGTCTGATCATCACGTGAGATGGGGTAGTCATCAATGGTGAACATCTCTATTTTGGTCATAACTGCTATATGACTCATGTTCGACCTTTCGATGTCCAGTGTTTCGAGACCATCTTTGTACATGCTAGGCTCGTCAAGTTTAACCTAAGTATTTTGCATGTGTACAACTGTCTTACACCCGTTGTATGTGAACATAGAGTATATCACACCCAATCATCACGAGGTGCTTCGAAACGACGAACTTTACCTATGGTCCATACTCGGAGAGAACACTTTTATCTTGAAATTTAGAAAAGGGATCATCTTATAATGATACTGCCGTTCTAAGCAAAATAAAATGCATAAAGGATAAACAACACATGCAATCAAACTATGTGACATGATATGGAAATCATCATCTTGTGCTTTTGATCTCCATCTCCAAAGCATCGTCATGATCTCCATCGTCACCAGCTCGGCACCTTGATCTCCATCATTGTGTCGTGGTCGTCTCGCTAACTATTGCTTCTACAACAATTGGTAATTCCTAGCGATAAAGTAAAGCAATTGCATGGCGCTTGCATTTCATACAATAATTAAGAGACAACCATAAGGCTCATGCCAGTTATCAAAATTAGAAAACAAGATCATCTCATACAACAATGTATAACTCATCACGTCTTAACCATATCACATCACAACATGCCGTACAAAAACAAGTTAAACGTCCTCTACTTTGCTGTTGCAAATTTTATGTGGCTGCTACAGGATGCTAGCAAGAAATATTCTTACCTACGGCACAAAACCACAATAGTGATTTATCAAGTTTGTTGTTCTAACCTTCTTCAAGGACTGGCCGTAGTCAAATTTACTTCAACTAAAGTAGGAGAAACAGACACCCACCAGCCACCTTTATGCAAAACAAATTGCATGTGTGTGCGTGGAACTGGTCTCATGTACGTGGACATGTGTTGTTGGTGCGGGTCGCTTCATATTACAATACCGCCGAACAAAAATAAGATGTTGGTGGTAAGCAGTATGACCATCACCGCCCACAACTCTTTGTGTTCTACTCGTATCATCTACGCATAGACCTGGCTCATGATGCCACTGTTGCGAAAAGTTGCATGTAAAACAAAAAAATTCTACGCACATGCAAGGTATATCCATAGAGATGTATAGCAATGAGAGGGGAGAGTGGTCCCGGTACAATATTGATGACTCCGAAATCACTCTGGTGACTGAAACAAGACTTCCCATATATAAATCTTCACCTCCAGACCATTCCGGAACTCCCCGTGACGTTCGTGATCTCATCCGGGACTCCGAACAGCATTCGGTAACCACATACATACTTTCCCTATAACCCTAGCATCATCAAACCTTAAGTGTGTAGACCCTACAGGTTTGGAAACCATGCAGACATGACCAAGACATCTCTCCGGCCAATAACCAACAGCGCGATCTGGATACCCATGTTGGCTCCCACATGTTCCACGATGATCTCATCGGATGAACCACGATGTCGGGGATTCAAACAATCCCATATTCAATTCCCTTTGTCTATAGGTATGATACTTGCCCGAGATTCGATCGTCGATATCCCTATACCCTGTTCAATCTCGTTACCGGCAAGTCTCTTTACTCGTTCCACAAAACATCATCCCATGCCCAACTCCTTAGTCACATTGAGCTCATTACGATGATGTCTTACCGAGTGGCCCCGGAGATACCTCTCCAGCA
Organism: Secale cereale; assembly: GCA_902687465.1. NCBI lineage: Eukaryota > Viridiplantae > Streptophyta > Magnoliopsida > Poales > Poaceae > Secale > Secale cereale. Next base: position 556,513,164 of record LR738710.1, read on the forward strand.
TACGAAGTCACAAATCACAGTCTCGATTCGTGCCAACCCAACAGATACTTTCGAGGATACCCGTAGTGTACCTTTATAGCCACCCAGTTACGCTATGACGTTTGGCACACCCAAAGCATTCCTATGGTATCTGGGTGTTGCACAATATCATGGTCCAAGGAAATGATACTTGACATTAGAAAAGCTTTAGCAAACGAACTACACAATCTAGTGCTATTCTTAGGATTGGGTCTTATCCATCACATCATTCTCCTAATGATGTGATCCCATTATCAACGACATCCAATGTCCATGGTCAACCGTAACCATCTATTGATCAACGAGCTAGTCAACTAGATGCTCACTAGGGACATGTTGTGGTCTATGTATTCACACATGCATTACGATTTCTGGATAATACAAGTATAGCATGAACAATAGACAATTATCATGAACAAGGAAATATAATAATAACCATTTTATTATTGCCTCTAGGGCATATTTCCAATAGTCTCCCACTTGCACTAGAGTCAATAATCTGGTTCACATCGCCATGTGATCAATACTCATAATTCGCATCACCCTGTGATCAATACTCATAGTTAAAATCGCGATGTGACTAACACCCAAGAGTTTACTAGAGTCACTAATCTAGTTCACATCACCATGTGATTAACACTCAACGAGTTCTAAGGTTTGATCATGTTATGCTTACGAGAGAGGTTTTAGTCAACGGGTCTGCAACATTCAGATTTGTGTGTTCTTCGCAAATCTCTATTTCATATTGTAGATGTTGCTACTATGCTCCACTTGGAGCTATTCCAAATGGTTGCTCCATTATATGTATCCGGATCGCTACTCAGAGTCATCCGGATAGGTGTTAAAGCTTGCATCAACTTAACCCTTTACGCCAAACTCTTCATCACCTCCATAATCGAGAAATATTTCCTTATTCTGAAGGACAATTTTGATCGCTGCCCAATGATCCATTCCTGGATCACTCTTATACCCCTTTGCTAGACACGTGGCAAGGCACATTGCGGTACACAGCATGACATATCGTATAGAGCCTATGGCTCAGGCATAGGGGATGGCTTTCGTCCTTTCTCTTTCTTCAGCCGTGGTCGAGCTTCAAGTCTTAACTTCACACCTTACAACTCAGGCAAGAACTCATTCTTTGACTGATCCATCTTGAACTCCTTCAAGATCATTTCAAGGTGTGTGCTCCGTGAAAGTCTTATCAGGTGTCTTGATCTATCTCTATAGATCTTCATACCCAACATGTAAGCAGTTTTACACAGGTCTTCCTTTGAAAAACTCCATTCAAACAACACTTTATGCTTTCTAGAAATTCTACATCATTTCTGACCAACAATATGTCATCCTCATATACTTATCAAAATGTTGTAGTGCTCCCACTCACTTTCTTGCAAATACAAGTTTCTTGCAAACTTTGTATAAACCCAAATGCTTTGATCACCTCATCAAAGCGTATGTTCCAACTCGAGATGCTTGCTCCAGTCCATAGAAGGATCGCTGGAGTTTGCATACCTTTTCGCATCCTTAGGATCGACAAAACCCTCTGGTTGTATCACATACAGCCTTTCCTCATGGAAACCGTCAAGGAAATTTTGTTTTGACATCCATCTGCCAGATTTCGTAAATGAAAAATGCAGCAACTGCTAACATAATTCTAACATACTTTGGCATCGCTATGATTGAGAAAGTCTCATCACAGTCAACTCCTTGAACTTGTTGGAAACTTCTTTGAGACAAGTCAAGCTTCATAAATGGCGACATTACCATCAGTGTATGTCTTCTTCTTAGAGATCCATTTATTCTAAATGGCTTGCCTATCATCGGGCAAGTCCACCAAAGTCCATACTTTGTTCTTATACATGGATCATATCTCGGATTTCATGGCTCCTAGCCATTGGTTGGAATTCGGGCCCACCATCGCTTCTTCATAGCTCATAGGTTCATCGTTGTCTAACAACGTGACCTTTAAGACAGGGTTACCACTCAGAAGTTGTACACACCCTTGTTGTCCTACGAGGTTCGATAGTAACTTGATCTGAAGCTCCATGATCATCATCATTAGCTTTCTGTTTCAACTGAGGTAGGTGACACAGAAGCATCTTTCTGTGCTGCGCTACTCTCTGGTTGAAATAAAGGTTCAACAACCTCATCAAGTTCTATCTTCCTCCCACTCAATTCTTTCGAGAGAAACTCTTTCTCGAGAAAGGACCTATTCTTAGAGAAAAACACTTGCCCTCGGATTTGAGATAGAAGGTATACCCAATCGTATACTTTGGGTATCATATGAAGCCACAATTGTCTGCTTTGGGTTTGAGCTTTTTCGGCCGAAGCCTATTGACATAAGCATCGTATCCCCAAACCTTAAGAAACAACAACTTAGGTTTCTTGCCAAACCACAGTTCAAACAGTGTCATCTCCACGGACTTAGATGGTGCCCTATTTAAAGTGAATGTAGTTTTCTCTAATGCCTAACCTCAAAAGGACAGCGGTAGATCGGTAAGGGGCATCATAGATCGCACCATATCTAATATAGTGCGATTACGACGTTCGGACACACCATTACGCTATGTTATTCCAGGTGGCATCAACTGTGAAACGATTCCACTTTGTCTTAAGTGATTGCCAAACTGATAACTCAGATACTCTTCCCTTGATCATATCGTAGGAATTTGATCTTCTTGTTACGATGATTCTCAACTTCACTCTGAAATTGCTTGAACATTTCAAACGTTTTAGACTTATGCTTCATTAAGTAAACATGCCCATATCTACTAAATTCATCGGTGAAGGTGAGAAAATAATGATATCCACCGCACGTGTCAACACTCATTGGACCGCATACATCAGCATGTATGATTTCCAACAAGTCACTTGCCCATTCCATTGTTCCAAAGAACAGGGTTTTAGTCATCTTGCCAATGAGTCATGGTTCACATGTGTCAAGTGATTCAAAATCAAGTGACTTCAAAAGTCCATCGACATGGAGGTTCCTCATGTGCTTTACACCAATATGACCTAAGCGGTAGTGCCACAAGAAAGTGGCACTGTCATTATCAACTCTACATCTTTTGGCATCAATGTTATGAACATGTGTATCACTATGACCGAGATTTAATAAACCATTAACATTGGGTGCATGACCATAGAAGGTATTATTCATGTAAACAGAATAACCATTATTCTCTGACTTAAATGAATAACAGTATTGCAATAAACATGATCTAATCATGTTCATGCTCAACGCAGGCACCAATGCAAACAACACTTATCTCTGTTCAACACTAATCCCGAAGGTAGAGGGAGCGCGCGATGGTGATCATATCATCCTTGGAAACACTTCCAACACATATCATCACCTCGCCTTTAGCTAGTCTCTATTTATTTTGTAGCTTTTGTTTCGAGTTACCAATATTAGCAACTGAACCGGTAACTAATACCCATGCTCTACTAGGAGTACTGGTAAGGTACACATCAATAACACATATATCAAATATACTTTTGTTGAAGTCGCCAGCCTTCTTATCTACCATGTATTTGAGGTTGTTCCACTACAAGTGACCGTTCCCCTTGCAATATAAGCACTTAGTCTCGCATTTGGGTTAAACCTTGGGTTTCTTCATTGGAGCGGTAACTGGCTTGCCATTCATGAAGTTTCCCTTCTTGCCCTCGCCCTTCTTGAAACCAGTGGTCTTGTTAACAATCAACACTTGATGCTTCTTCTTGATTTCTACACCCGCGGCCTACCGCGAACTGCTCCGGGATCATCTCCATCCCTTGCATGTTATAGTTTATCACGAAGTTCTAGCAGCTTGGTGATAGTGATTAGAGAACTTTTGTCAATCAATCTCTTATCTAAAAGATTAACTCCCACTTGATCCAAGCGATTGAAGTACCCAGACATTCTGAGCACATGCTCACTGGCTGAGCTATTCTCCTCCATCTTGTAGGCAAAGATCTTATTAGAGGTCTCAAACCTCTCAGCACGGGCATGAGCCTGAAATACCAATTTCAGCTCTTGGAACATCTCATATGTTCCATGGCATTCAAAACACCTTTGGAGCCCTGATTCTAAGTTGTAAAGCCTGACACACTAAACTATCAAGTAGTCATCAGACTGTGTCTGCCAGACGTTCACAACATCCACAAACGATGTTAGAGGGGTTGGCACATCGAGCGGTGCATCAAGGACAAAAGCCTTATGTGTAGCAGTGAGGACAATCCTCAGATTATGTCCCTAGTCCGCACATTTGCTCACAATATCTTTGAACTTAGTCTTTGTCTAGGAACATATTAAACCAGGGAGCTAAAGAGCGAGCTACAACATGATTTGCAAAGAAAATTTAGACTATGTTCTTAATAATGAGTATAACTGATCTAACTTATTTAATAAACTCCCACTCAGATAGACATTTCTCTAGTCATCTAAGTGATACATGATCTTAATCGACTAGGCTGTGTCTGATCATCACGTGAGATGGACTAGTCATCAACGGTGAACATCTCCATGTTAATCGTATCTTCTATACGACTCATGTTCGACCTTTCGGTTTCCGTGTTCCGAGGCCATGTATGTACATGCTAGGCTCATCAAGTCAACCTAAGTGTATTGCGTGTGTAAATCAGGATTACACCCGCTGTATGCGAATGTTAGAGCCTATCACACCCGATCATCACGTGGTGCTTCGGAACAACGAACCTTAGCAACGGTGCAAAGTTAGGGGGAACACAATTCTTGAAAATTTAGTGAGAGATCATATTATGTAAGCTACCATCGTTCTAAGCAAATAAGATGTAGAAACATGATAAACATCACATGCAATCAAATAGTGACATGATATGGCCAATATCGTTTTGCTCCTTTTGGTCTCCATCTTCAGGGCTCCATGATCATCATCGATGATCATCATCGTCACTGGCATGACACCATGATCACCATCACCACGATCTCCATCATCGTGTCTTCATGAAGTTGTCTCGCCAACTGTTACTTCCACTACTATGGCTAATGGTTAGAAATAAGGTAAAGTAATTACATGGTGTTTTTCATTGGCACGCAGGTCATACAATAAATAAAGACAACTCCTATGGCTCCTGCCGGTTTTCATACTCATCGACATGCAAGTCATGATTCCTATTACAAGAACATGATCAATCTCATACATCACATATATCATACATCACATCCTTTTGGCCATATCACATCACACGGCATATGCTGCAAGAACAAGTTAGACGTCCTCTAATTGTTGTTGCAAGTTTTTACGTGGATGCTATAGATTTCTAGCAAGGACATTTCTTACCTACGCCAAAACCACAACGTGATATGCCAATTACTATTTACCCTTCACAAGGACCCATCCGACTAAAGTGGGAGAGACAGACACCCGCTAGCCACCTTATGCAACTAGTGCATGTCAGTTGGTGGAACCTGTCCCACGTAAGCGTATGTGTAAGGTTGGTCCGGGCCGCTTCATCCCACGATGCCGTCGAATCAAGATAAGACTAGTAACGGTAAGTAAATTGACAAAATCGACGTCCACAACAACTTGTGTTCTACTCGTGCATAGAAACTACGGATAGATCTAGCTTTGATACCACTATTGGGTATCATTACAGAAATCAAAAAATTTCTATGCATCACCAAGATCAATTTATGGAGAGACTAGCACCAAGAGAGGGGAGTGCATCTTCATACCCTTGAAGATCGCGATACGGAAGCATTACTAGAACGCGGTTGGTGGAGTCATACACGCAGCGATTCATATCGCGGTCGATTCCAATCAAATCGCCGAACAACGGCGCCTCCGCGTTTAACACACGTGCAGGCCAGTGACGTCTCCCGTGTCTTGATCCATCAAGGCGAGAGGGAGAGGTTGGGGAAGACTACTCTAGCAGCAGCACGACGTGGTGGTGGTGGTGGTGGAGTAGCGCGATTCTCTGGTAGGGCTTCGCCAAGCACTTCGGAAGGAGGAGGAGGTGTTGAAGAGGGGGACGGCTGTGCCAGGGATCAGGTGCGGCTGCCCTCCCACTCCCTCACTATTTATACGGGAAGGGAAGAGGGGGCGGGCCCCTATAGATGGGATCTAGAGGTGGGGCGGCGGCCAGGTGGGGGGGACATGCCCCCCAATCAGGTGGGGCGCCCCCATCCCCTAAGTTTTCGAACCCTAGGCGCCCTTGGGCCCTAGGGGGCGCACCAGCCCACCAGGGGCTGGTTCCCTCCTTTTCTTAGTCCACTTGGCCCACCAGCACAGGTGACCCCACCCGGTGGACACCCGGACACCTTCCGGTGGTCCCGGTACAATACCGATGACTCCGAAATCACTCCGGTGACTAAAATAGGACTTCCCATATAAAAATATTCACCTCCGGACCATTTCGGAACTCCTCGTGACATCCGGGATATCATCTGGGACTCCGAACAACATTCAGTAACCACGTACATACTATCCCAATAACCCTAGCGTCATCGAACCTTAAGTGTGTAGACCCTACAGGTTCGGGAACCATGCAGACATGACCGAGACATCTCTCCGGCCAATAAGCCACATCGAGATCTGGATACCCATGTTGGCTCCCACATGTTCCAGATGACCTCATCGGATGAACCACGATGTCGGGGATTCAAACAGAACCGTATTCAATAACCTCTATTGGATGAACCACATCTATTGTCGGTATCCCTATACCTTGTTAAATCTCGTTACCGACAAGTCTCTTTACTTGTTCCGTAACACATCATCCGTGACCAACTCCTTAGTCACATTGAGCTCATTACGATTATGTATTACCAAGTGGGCCCAAAGATACCTCTCCATCATACAGAGTGACAAATCCTAGTCTCAATTAGTGCCAACCCAATAGATACTTTCGGGGATACCCGTAGTGTACCTCTATAGCCACCCAATTACATGGTGACGTTTGGCACACCCAAAGCATTCCTATGGTATTCTTGAGTTGCACAATCTCATGGTCCAAGGAAATGATACTTGACATTAAAAAAGCTTTAGCAAACGAACTACATGATCTAGTGCTATGCTTAGGATTGGGTCTTGTCATTCTCCTAATGATGTGATCCCGTTATCAACGACATCCGATGTCCATGGTCAGGAAACCATAACCATATATTGATCAACGAGCTAGTCAACTGGAGGCTCACTAGGGACATGTTGTGGTCTATGTATTCACACATGTATTACGATTTCATCATAATACAATTACAGCATGAACAATAGACAACTATCGTGAACAAGGAAATACAATAATAACTATTTTATTATTGCCTCTAGGGCATATTTCCAACACTTGGTGCTAGCTACGGCTGGCCAGCGACAACGCTTGCAGTGGGCGGCGTTTATGCTGCATGACATGGGGAGGCGCAGGAAGGTCGATCCAGACCGAGAATGGGTAGGGGCGACGGAGGCTAGGTAACGATATTGGACTAGGTATAGTGATACATGTTGGGGAACGTTGCCTGGAAACCAAAATTTTTTCTACGCACACACAAGATTTATCCATGGAGATGCATAGATACGAGAGGGGGAGTGCATCATCATAACCTTGAAGATCGCTAAGCGGTAGCGTTTATCAACGCGGTTGATGTAGTCATATACTTTATGTTCCGACCCGATCAAGTATGTATGACACATCCGCATTCAGCGCACGTTCATCTCGATGATGTCCTCGCCTTCTTGATCCAGCAAGAAGGCGAAGTATTAGATGAGTTCCGGCAGCATGATGGTGTGGTGATGGTGGTGGTGAATCTATCCGCGGGGCTTTGCCAAGCACAATGGACGTGGACGGAGGAGGAACTAGAACTAGAGGGAGACGAGACACCGCACATGGCTAGGGGATCGTGGTATGTGTTGCCCCTCTCCCTCCTCTCATATATATAGGTTGGGGAGGAGGGGGGTTAGCCTACGGCGCCCTCAAGAGGGCCGGCAGCCCCCATGGGCTCCTGCACTGGTCGCGCCCCCTTCCTTTGTTGGCGCTAGGCAGAAGGCAGGAGGGGAGGCCCCCCTTTCCTTTCTCTCATGTGGAAGGGAAGGAAAGAGGGGCTAGCTCTTCCTCCCTTTCCTTCCCTGAGGGCCGGCGGCCTAAAGGTGGGGTGCACCAGTCCCTTATGGTCTGTTGTGCTTCCCTCGTTGTCCCAATAAGCCCAACAACTCGCCGTATCCATGCCGGAACTTCTTCCGGAGATTGTCAACCAGCTAATCGACGTGTTTACTTTTAACGACCACATCATGAACATAGGCATCCACAACTTTCCCGATTTGTTTTTCCACGCATGTTTGAATCATGCGCTTGTAAGTTGCGTCGGCATTCTTTAGTCCAATGTGATAGCCTGGCTTATTAGGGATGATAGTCTACTCATATCAATAAGGAATTCTTTCTTTTCCGGGAGCCCATTTAGACCGAACTCCAAAGTCAAGCGTGCTTAGCTTGGAGTAATTTCAAGATTGGTGACCGACCGGGAATTTGCTCCCGTGTGCACACGAGCGAGGACAAATTGCGCAGAAAAGACTAGTATTGATATGTGGGGCTAGTCTAGATCCCGCCAGGAGTAACGACCGCTGGCGGGTGTGTCCGAGGCGTTACAATTTGGTATCAGAGCCGACCCTCGCGGTTACACGGATGTTTGCGGACAGGTGCGCTGTCATGTTGTACATGACGTTTGTGACCCGTCTTGGCACACGGCATGGCACATGTGCCGGACTGGAAGCCCAGACATTTGTGCCAAGAGGGAACGTTCCTGTGGCCCGACGAGGACGTCGGTTCCTCTGAGTGGGGTGTATGTGATAGCCGGGCTTATTAGGGATGATAGACTACTCATATCAATAAGGAATTCCTTCTTTTCCGGGAGCCCATTTAGACAGAACTCCAAAGTTAAGCGTGCTCAGCTTGAAGTAATTTCAGGATGGGTGACCGACCGGGAAGTTGCTCCCGGGTGCGCACGAGTGAGGACGAAGTGCGCAGAAAAGACTAGTATTGATATGTGGGGCCAGTCTAGATCCCGCCAGGAGTAACGACCACCGGCGGGTGTGTCCGCGGCGTTACATCCAAAGTGCATGGTATTGAAATAGAATAGCCTATAGGGGGTAATGAAGGTGGTGGCCGCCTAGTTATACTCATTCATTTTGATCTGATGGTACCTTGAGTAGGCATCTAGGAACCACAACAAATCGTGCCACCGCTTTGGTGTCCACGATTTGATCAATGCATGGCAAGGGGAAAGGATCCTTAGGGCAGGCTTTGTTGAGGTCTCTGAATTTGACGCAAAGGCGCCATGATTTGTCCTTTTTGGGTACCATGAGCAGGTTGGCTAGCTAGTTGGGGTGCTTGATATTTTGATATCTCCAAGTAATTTAGCCAGCTCTCCTCCCATTGCTTGACGCCTGGGTTCTGAGAACCGCCAAAGCGCCTGTTTAACAGGCCTTGAGCCTTTAATGATATTCAGGCTATGCTCGACAAGCTTTCGTGGGATTCTCGACATATCGGATGGGCGCCAGGAAAATATATCCCAATTTTCTTTAAGAAATTACGCAAAGCCTCATCAACTGCTTGCTCCAATTATGCCCCTATTGATGTCGTTTTATTTGGATTTGGGGGTGTACTTGAAATTTGACGATCTCATCAGCTAGCTTGAATGATGTTGACTTGGATCGTTAGTCCAAGATGACATCGTCTTTATCGACAGAGGACCATAATACTATTAGTTCCTCGGTCACTAAGGCCTTAGATAGCGACTGGAGGGCGAGAGACGTTGTTTTATTTTCGGCTCTAAGTGCTTTGTCGGGGATGCTTGAGATAGTGATCGCCCCATTTGGTCCCGACATCTTAAATTTCATATAGCGAGAATGTGGGATTCCGTGGAACCTTGAGAAGGCACCACACCCTAAAAGGTCATGGTATCCACTTTGAAAACATACTATATATGAAATGTCACCTCCTCGGATCCATAGTTCTCGGGGGTTCAGAAGACCACATACAAGGTAATTTTCCTGATGCACTATGCCTCTTGGACTGGTATTATTCCTCTAAAGGTGGTGTGGTATGCTTGATGCGCATTTTACCTATGTCCATCTTGTCCAACGTGTCTCTGTAGATGAGATTTAGGTGCTGCCGCTATCCATTAGCACCTTCCGAAAACATCATCCGCCAATGATTGGGTCAAGAACTAAAGCGGATGGGCATCTGCCCGAGCCGTTCGTCGGCTGGTTTCTTTGGTCGAAGGTGATTAGCGTGTCTATCCATGTGCCTAGTGTTGTGGCATTCTGAACAGAGTTAAGCTTCCAGAGGGTTATTCTTCTCTCATTGTTTTTAATTGAAGGTTTCATATATCATAAGGACCTTGGTTTCATCCGAGGATGTTTCCGGATGCGTGCATTATTCCTTGCTCCAAAGGAGGACTTTGCCTCCCCTGGCCACTTGTTTGATTACCCAACAATCTCGAAGATTGTGGGTCAGACCAATATTGAGTAGGATGGAATGTATTGGGCATGGCTTGTCGATCAGGCCATCCACAAGGGTCTTGGATCCTATGGAGGGCTTCCTCCTTTTCCGAGGTGATGCGGCCAATGATTGCTGGTGAGGGTGGCCCTTCCACAATGTTTGCCTCTCCCACTTCGTCTTTCTGGCACAGATTAACTATGACTGGTCTTTTTGGGCCAACCAAGTGTCCTCTATAGTGTAGACTTTGAAAACCAGACCTGACAGCTCAGAAAACATTGGGACATAGCGTCGCGCAAGGGCGTTTAACATGCCATCGTCTTTGCAATTGTGCTGGAAGGTGGAAAGTATATCAGAGTCAGGGTAGTCTGTCATCCTGTTCTTGACGAGCAGGAACCTTGTCCAGAATTTCCAAATTGTTTCTTCGGGTTGTTGTTATATGTAGGCTAGGTCCTAGACATTGGATGGCCCAGAGTTATGATACGTCTCCAACATATCTATAATTTCTTATTGTTCCATGCTATTATTTATGATGTTTTGGACGTTTAATGGGCTTTGTTATACACTTTTATATCATTTTTGGGACTAACCTATTAACCCAAAGGCCCAGTCCAGATTGCTGTTTTTTTGCCTATTTCAAGGTTTTACAGAAAAGGAATATCAAACGGAGTCCAAACGGAATGAAACCATCGGGAGAGATATTTTTGGAGCAAAATACGCACGGGAGACTTGAGAACCACAGAGTAGGGCTGACGTGGCGTCCACGAGGGTGGGGGCGTGCCCCCCTATAGGGCGCGCCACTGCTTCGTGGGCACCCCGTCTGGCCCCCGATGCCCTCCTTCTTCCCATATATATCTACGTACCCCGAAACCATCAGAACAAGAGAGAAAATCCTAGTTTCACCGCCGCAACCTTTTGTTCCCGTGAGATCCCATATTGGGGCCTGTTCTGGACCTCCGCCGGAGGGGGGATCTTCCACGGAGTGATTCTACATCATCATCATCGCCTCATCATGAGTTGTGAGTAGTTTACCACAGACCTTCGGGTCCATAGCTAGTATCTAGATGGCTTCTTCTCTCTCTTTGGATCTCAATACCAAGTTTTCCTCGGTCTTCGAGGAGATCTATTCGATGTAATCTCTTTTTGCGGTGTGTTTGTCGAGATCCGATGAATTTTGGGTTTATGATCAAGATTATCTATGAGAAATATTTGGTTCTTTTCTGAATTCTTTATGTATGATTATAATATCCTTGCAAGTCTCTTCGAGTTATAGGTTTGGTTTGGCCTACTACTCTATAGTTCTTGCAATGGGAGAAGTGCTTGGCTTTGGGTTCAATCTTGCGGTGTCCTTTTCCAGTGAGAGTAGGGGCAGCAAGGCACGTATTGTACTGTTGCCATCGAGGATAAAAAATATGGGGTTTATATGACTATGTTTGAGTTTATCCCTCTACATAATGTCATCTTGCTTAAGGCATTACTCTGTTCTTATGAACTTAATACTCTAGATGCATGTTGGATAGCGGTCGATGTGTGGAGTAATAGTAGTAGATGTAGAATCGTTTCGGTCTACTTGTCTCGGACGTGATGCTTATATATAATGATCATGCCTAGATAGTCTCATAATTATTCGCTTTTCTATCAATTGCTCGACAGTAATTTGTTTACCCGCCGTAGAATATCGCTATCATGAGAGAAGCCACTAAAGAAAACTATGGCCCCCGGGTCTATTCTCAACATATCAATCTACAATCCACTTTACCTTTCCGCTTTTACCTTTTGTTCTTACGTCCAAAAATACCAAAAATATCAAACTATCATCTCTATCAGATCTCACTTTCGCAAGTGACCGTAAAGGGATTGACAACCCCTTGTTGCGTTGCCTGCGAAGTTCTTATTTGTTTGTGTAGGTGCGAGGGACTCGCACGTGGTCTCCTACTGGATTGATACCTTGGTTCTAAAAAACTCAGGGAAATACTTACGCTACTGTGCTACATCGCCCTTTCCTCTTCGAGGGAATACAACGCAAGCTCGAGAAGTAGCAAGAAGAATTTCTGGCGCTGTTGCCGTGGAGGCTCACGCAAAAGTCATATACCAAGTACCTATCACAAACCCTTATCCTTCGCATTACATTTTTTGCCTCTCGTTTTCCTATCCCCCACTTCACCCTTGCCGTTTTATTTGCCCTTCTTTTGCTGTGTATTTATCGTTTGCTTGCTTACTGTTTGCTTGTGTGTTTGATTGCTTGCTTGTCACTATGGCTCAGAACAATACTAAATTGTGTGACTTCTCCAATACCAACAATAATGATTTTATTAGCACTCCGATTGCTCCTATTACCGATGCTGAATCTTGTGAGATCAATGCTGCTCTGTTGAATCTTGTCATGAAAGATCAATTTTCTGGCCTTCCTAGTGAAGATGCCGCTACCCATCTAAACAACTTTGTTGATTTGTGTGATATGCAAAAGAAAAGGGATATAGATAACGATATTGTTAAATTGAAGTTATTTCCGTTTTCACTTAGAGATCGTGCTAAAACTTGGTTTTCCTCTTTGCCTAGAAATAGTATTGATTCGTGGAATAAGTGAAAAGATGCTTTAATCTCTAAGTATTTCCCTCCTGCTATGATCATCTCTCTTAGAAACGATTTTATGAATTTTAAGCAACTAGATCATGAGCATGTTGCACAAGCTTGGGAGAGAATAAAATTAATGATAAGTAATTGCCCTACACATGGTTTTAACTTATGGATGATTATTCAAAACTTTTATGCTGGCTTGAATTTTGCTTCTAGAAATCTTTTAGATTCGGCCGCAGGAGGCACTTTCATGGAAACTACCTTAGGAGAAGCTACCAAACTCCTAGATAATATTATGGTTAATTATTCTCAATGGCACACTGAAAGATCTACTAGTAAAAAAGTACATGCTATTGAAGAGATTAGTGCTTTGAGTGGAAAGATGGATGAACTTATGAAATTATTTGCTGCTAAGAGTGTTTCTTCTGATCCTAATGATATGCCTTTATCCACGTTGATTGAAAATAATAATGAATCTTTGGATGTGAATTTTGTTGGTAGGAATAATTTTGGTAACAATGCTTATAGAGGAAACTTTAATCCTAGGCCTTTTCCTAGTAATTCCTCTAATAATTATGGTAATTCCTACAACAACTCTTATGGAAAGATGCCTTCTGAATTTGAAACTAGTGTTAAGGAGTTTATGAATTCGCAAAAGAAATTCAATGCTTTGCTTGAAGAAAAATTGCTTAAGATTGATGAATTGGCTAGAAGTGTGGATAGAATTACTCTTGATGTTGATTATTTGAAACTTAGATCTATTCCACCTAAGCATGATATCGATGAGTCTCTCAAAGCCATGAGAATTTCCATTGATGAATGCAAAGAAAGAAACGCTAGGATGCGTGCTAAAAGAGTGAATTATATAAAAGTGTGTTCTTCTAGTTATCATGAAAATAAAGTTGAAGATCTGAAAGTTATTGATGTGTCTCCTATTAGAACCTTGTTTTCTAGTATGAATCTTGATAAAGATGGGATCGGAGATGAGTCTACTTTAATTAAAAGGTATCCCAATGATTCAGAGTTTTTAGATCTTGATGCTAAAATTGTTAAAAGTGGGAGTGAAGAGATTAAAACTTTGCATAGTGATGAACCCACTACTATGTATTTCAAGGGATTCAACTATAATAATTTCTCTTTGATTGATTGTATTTCCTTGTTGCAATCTGTATTAAACTCTCTGCATGCTTATAGTCAAAATAATGCTTTTACCAAACACATAGTTGATGCTTTGATGCAATCTTATGAAGAAAAACTTGAATTGGAAGTTTCTATCCCTAGAAAGCTTTATGATGAGTGGGAACCTACTATTAAAATTAAAATAAAATATCATGAGTGCTTTGCTTTGTGTGATTTGGGTGCAAGTGTCTCCACTATCCAAAAAACTTTGTGTGATTTGCTAGGTTTCCATGAGCTTGATGATTGTTCTTTAAATTTGCATCTTGCGGATTCCACTATTAAGAAACCTATGGGAAGGATTAATGATGTTATTATTGTTGCTAATAGGAATTATGTGCTCGTAGATTTCATTGTTCTTGATATAGATTGCAATCCCTCATGTCCTATTATTCTTGGTAGACCTTTCCTTAGAACGATTGGTGCAATTATTGATATGAAGGAAGGAAATATTAGATTCCAATTTCCAATAAGGAAAGGCATGGAACACTTTCCTAGAAATAAAATCAAATTACCATAGGAATCTATTATGAGAGCCACTTATGGATTGCCTTCCAAAGATGGCAATACCTAGAACTATCCATGTATCGTGCCTAGCTGGGGGCGTAAAACGATAGCGCTTGTTGGGAGGCAACACAATTTTATAATTTTTCGTTTTTAATTCTGTTTAGCAATAAATATTGCATCTAGCTTCTGTTTAGATGTGGTTTTGTGTTTTGATTAGTGTTTGTGCCAAGTAGAACCTTTGGGAAGACTTGTGTGAAGTTTATATGATCTTGCTGTGAAAAACAGAATCGTTAGCGCTCGCAAGAATGGTCACCAGATTTTACTGGAGCATGCTATTTAGTTGATTCTTTTTGCAGATGATTAATAGAAAAATTACCAGGTTTACCAATTTATTTCAAAAAAATTGGAGTTACACATGTATGCGAAAGTTACAGATTACTACATACTGTTCTGTTTTTGATAGATTTTGTTTTTCGTGTGTTGTTTGCTTATTTTGATGAATCTATGAGTAGTATTGGAGGATATGAATCATAGAGAAGTTGGAATACAGTATGTTTAACACCAATATAAACAAAGAATGAATTCATTGCAGTACCTTTAAGTAGTGATTTGTTTTCTTACACTAACGGAGCTCACGAGATTTTTGTCTAAGTTTTGAGTTGTGAAGTTTTCAAGTTTTGAGTATTGCTTTGATGGACTATGGAACAAAGAGTGGCAAGAGCCTAAGCTTGGGGATGCCCAAGGCACCCCAAGGTAAAATTCAAGGACAACCAAAGGCCTAAGCTTGGGGATGCCCCGGGAAGGCATCCCCTCTTTCGTCTTCATCCATCGGTAACTATACTCGGAGCTATATTTTTATTCATCACATGATATGTGTTTTACTTGGAGCATCGTGTGTTATTTGATTCTTTTCTTGTTAGTTTGCCAGAATTATCCTTGCTGGACACACTTATTTGATAGAGTTAAATATGGCCTAGGAATTGTTAGAACATTCTATGTGCTTCACTTATATCTTTTGAGTTGAATAGTTTTTGCTCTAGTGCTTCACTTATATATTTTAGAGCATGGTGGTGATTATATTTTTTAGAAATTGTTGACCTCTCATGCTTCACTTATATCCTTTTGAGAGTCTATTAAAATAGCATGGTAATGTGCTTTGGCTATAAAACTAGCCTTCACATGATAGGCATCCAAGATGAATGTAGTAAAAAGTTTCATACTAAGAGCATTGAATATGATGAGAAGTTGGATGCTTGATAATTTTTTTGAGATATGAGGATAGTGATATTAGAGTCATGCTAGTAGAGTTATTATGAAATTGAGAAATACTTGTGTTAAGGTTAGTGATTCCCGTAGCATGCACGTATGGTGAACCGCTATGTGACGAAGTTTGAGCATGAGGTATTTGTAGAGTGTCCTCCTTTGTGTGGAGGTCGGGGGCGCGCGATGGTTAACTCCTACCAATCTCCCCCCTAGGAGCATGCGTTGATTGCTTTGTTTTGATGACTCGTAAATTTTTGCAATAAGTATATGAGTTCTTTTGACTAATGTTGAGTCCATGGATTATACGCACTCTCACCCTTCCACCATTGCTAGCCTCTCTTGTACCGCGCAACTTTCGCCGGTACCATACACCCACTATATATCCTTCCTCAAAATAGCCACCATATATCTTCCTCAAAACAGCCACCATACCTACCTATCATGGCATTTCCATAGCCATTCCGAGATATATTGCCATGCAACTTTCCACCGTTCCGTTCATATGACACGCTTCATATTGTCATATTGCCATGCATGATCATGTAGTTGACATCGTATTTGTGGCAAAGCCACCATGCATAATTTTTCATACATGTCACTCTTGATTCATTGCATATCCCGGTACACCGCCGGAGGCATTCA
This sequence comes from Secale cereale, assembly GCA_902687465.1. Classification (NCBI taxonomy): domain Eukaryota; kingdom Viridiplantae; phylum Streptophyta; class Magnoliopsida; order Poales; family Poaceae; genus Secale; species Secale cereale. The sequence continues at coordinate 556,529,793 of LR738710.1, forward strand.
TATAAAGTCATAATTTGTTCTAGTATCGAGTTGTAATATCGAGTTGTAAATCAATATAAGTGTGATGTTCATCATTATTAGAGCATCGTCCCATGTGAGGAAAGGCTAAATAAAGAAAGCCCCTCCGAAAAAAAGAAGGAAAGGCCAAAGAAAAAAGAAAGGCAAAAAAAATAAAAGAAAAAAGGGACAATTGCTACTATCTTTTTCCACACTTGTGCTTCAAAGTAGCACCATGTTCTTCATGATAGAGAGTCTCATGTTTAGTCACTTTCATATACTAGTGGGAATTTTCATTATAGAACTTGGCTTGTATATTCCAACGATGGGCTTCCTCAAATGCCCTAGGTCTTCGTGAGCAAGCAAGTTGGATGCACACCCACTTAGTTTCTTTTGTTGAGCTTTCGTACATTTTTAGCTCTAGTGCATCCGTTGCATGGCAATCCCTACTCACTCACATTGATATCTATTGATGGGCATCACCATAGCCCGTTGATACGCCTAGTCGATGTGAGCTAGCTCCCTCCTTTTTGTCTTCTCCACAACCACCACTATATTCCACCCATAGTGCTATGTGCATGGCTCACGCTCGGGTATTGCGTGAAAGTTGAAACGTTTGAAAAGATAGAGTATGAAAATAAGTGCTTGGCTGAAACCGGGGTTGTGCATGATATGATTATTTTGTGTGATGAAGAGGGAGCATAGCCAGACTATATGATTTTGTAGGGATAACTTTCTTTAGCCATAGAATTTTGAGAAGACATGATTGCTTTGTTAGTATGCTTGAAGTATTATTATTTCTTATATCAATATAGACTTTTGTATTGAATCTTTCAGATCTGAACATTCATGCCACAATTAAGAGAACTACATTGAAAATTATGTTGGTTAGCATTCCACATCAAAAACTCTGTTTTTATCATTTACCTACTTGAGGACGAGTAGGAATTAAGCTTGGGGATGCTTGATACGTCTCCAACGTATCTATAATTATTTATTGTTCCATGCTATTATCTATGATGTTTTGGATGTTTAATGGGCTTTGTTATACACTTTTATATTATTTTTGGGACTAACCTATTAACCCAAAGGCCCAGTCCAGATTGCTATTTTTTTGCCTATTTCAGGGTTTTACAGAAAAGGAATAGCAAACGGAGTCCAAACGGAACGAAACCTTCGGGATAGATATTTTTGGAGCAAAATACGCACGGGAGACTTGAGAACCACGGAGTAGGGCTGACTTGGCGTCCACGAGGGTGGGGGGCGCCCCCCCTATAGGGCGCGCCCCCTGCCTCGTGGGCACCCCGTCTGGCCCCCGGTGCCCTCCTTCTTCCTATATATATA
>LR738710.1:556531320-556572392 GCA_902687465.1 Secale cereale
TATATATATATATATATATATATATATATATATATATATATATATATATATATATATATATATATATATATATATATATATATATATATATATATATATATATATATATATATATCTACGTACCCCAAAACCATCAGAACAACAGAGAAAACCCTAGTTCCACCGCCGCAACCTTTTGTTCCCATGAGATCCCATCTTGGGGCTTGTTCCGAAGCTCCGCCGGAGGGGGGTCTTCCATGGAGTGCTTATACATCATCATCATCGCCTCACCATGAGTTGTGAGTAGTTTACCACAGACCTTCGGGTCCATAGCTAGTATCTAGATGGATTCTTCTCTCTCTTTGGATCTCAATACCAAGTTCTCCTCGGTCTTCGAGGAGATCTATTCGATGTAATCTCTTTTTGCGGTGTGTTTGTCGAGATCCGATGAATTGTGGGTTTATGATCAAGATTATCTATGAGAAATATTTGGTTCTTTTCTGAACTCTTTATGTATGATTATAATATCCTTGCAAGTCTCTTCAAGTTATTGGTTTGGTTTGGCCTACTAGATCTATAGTTCTTGCAATGGGAGAAGTGCTTGGCTTTGGGTTCAATCTTGCGGTGTCCTTTCCCAGTGACAGTAGGGGCAGCAAGGCACGTATTGTATTGTTGCCATCGAGGATAAAAAGATGGGGTTTATATCACTATGTTTGAGTTTATCCCTCTACATCATGTCATCTTGCTTAAGGCGTTACTCTGTTCTTATGAACTTAATACTCTAGATGCATGCTGGATAGCGGTCGATGTGTGGAGTAATAGTAGTAGATGCAGAATCGTTTCGGTCTACTTGTCTCGGACGTGATGCCTATATATAATGATCATGCCTAGATAGTCTCATAATTATTCGCTTTTCTATCAATTGCTCGACAGTAATTTGTTTACCCGCCGTAGAATATCGCTATCATGCGAGAAGCCACTAGAGAAAACTATGGCCCCCGGGTCTATTCTCAACATATCAATCTACAATCTACTTTACTTTTCCGCTTTTACTTTCTGTTCTTATATCCAAAAATACCAAAAATATCAAACTATCATCTATATCAGATCTCACTTTCGTAAGTGACCGTAAAGGGACTGACAACCCCTTATCACGTTGGCTACGAAGTTCTTATTTGTTTGTGCAGGTGTGAGGGACTCGCACGTGGTCTCCTACTGGATTTATACCTTGGTTCTCAAAAACTAAGGGAAATACTTACGCTACTGTGCTGAATCACCCTTTCCTCTTCGAGGGAATACAACGCAAGCTCGAGAAGTAGCAAGTTACTCGGGCAGTACTCGATGTGGTGGGTGGGTTGGAGAAAAAAATCGATCCCGACCGCGCTTGGGCTCGAATGGTGGGCTATGTCGTCCTAGGAAGGACATATTTGTGATGGAGTTGCTAGATCAATCTTGAGATCTGATCTTTCGGCTTCCCTTGTTTGGTCATCTTCACCCACACTTGCTAGGTGATATTCTATTCCTGGGGCGAGGGGAAGATGGAGAGGTTTTCAGAGCCCATCTCTTGATGGAGAGGGCGTGATTCGACCAATAGCGATCGGGGCGCGGGTGACGTGTCGCAAGGACCATAGTCTTTAACTGATAGTTTCATTGATCCTTTTACGGTCACACATTGGAACTCTCAATGAAAGCACCAGTGTTAGTACTAAAACCAACAGACCTCGGGGTAGGGAGTTTTGAGATGTGGATATCGGATCTATGGTTAACAGTGGATGAACGAGACAATGTTTACCCAGGTTCGGGCCCTCTTGAAGAGGTAATACCTTATGTCCTGCTTGATTATATTGATGATGATGTATCGAATATAGGGTTGATCTACCTCGAGATCGTAAGTAGAGCTCTAACCCTGATGCTACGTGGTTGTAATTGTGATTTCCCTCCATGGGCTAGACCTCCAAGTTTATATAGACACTTGGGTACCTAGGGTTACATATGGTCGCAGTTGCCAATCTAGGGTTACATGCACCGCCGAGGCGATGTGGGTCTTAGAGTACACACTAAGTCTTTTGTAGAGTCCATCTTGATCACGCCAATGTATGAGGCTTGCGGAGTCCTTCCTTAGAGAAATGGTAGGTCATAAGCTCGGCCCATGGACTACAGGCCGACTAGGTCGGTACCGCCTAGTCCATGATGGTATCAAGACTCTCATGATCTAAGGAAATAAAACACACATTAACACTTTGTGTTATAACAATTGACTTCAGATGATATTATCTCAAAGTATAACAAACAAGTTTGGTCGATTCAATATGGTCATTCTTCTAATGTCATACTCTCAATTTTGTTTTAGGACTATCGTTACACTTATCGTAAGATCCGTAAAACATGATCATCAACGACACTTGAGCTAGTTTTAGAGGCGGGACTAGGAATCTTATTTTACAGTTTAGCATTCCACACGCGCATATGAGTTTTCCACTGAACCGCATAGTACAGGATCATAGCAGTTATAGTATAGAATATAAACTCCTAATTATGAATATAGAATTATAATAGTACAATATCATTGTGTAATGCCCAGGATGGGACTATCTCCTAGGTGTCGAGGCACGAGTTAGAGACATAAGCGCATTCTGGAATGATCGCAAGCGTGGTATCTTTGCACAACTCATGTAAAAGAACATGGATGAAAGAGTAAAAATACTTGGCTTACACTCGCCACCTCATACAATGAATACAATAGCACACATTCATCCAAATAACACAGGGTCCGATTACGGACGAAATCCAAACGAGGAAGATACCACAACCACAAGTCCTGATCGCCCCTAGTAGGAACCACTACTGATCATCGGGATACGTTACATAGAAACGACCACACTCTTCATTGAACTCCCAGTGAAGTTCTGATCCATCTCCTGCATCGTTCTCGGATGTGCCTGCATCTGGTGTGTGTTGTAATATGTGACTCACAAGGACTCAGCAATCGCATTCCCGGCTATCAAAACTAACAAAGCCTTATAGGTGTGGAGAGGTAATAAAGTGGTTGCAGGCACTAAGCAACTAGCTTACGAATTCAGAGCGAGATGAGGATATGTGCCAACGGTCGCCAAAGATTATCAATAAGTGATACTAGCTACTCACGTTCAAGCATAACCCCATCGTGTTCACTTTCTGAAACCCTTCGAAAAGAGACCATAACAGTTACTCACACAAGTAGTGTATTCTTAAGGATATGGTGTCAAGTTATCTACAACCGGATATTAAAAAATTCACATCTGCCACATAACTGCGGGCACGGCTTTTGAAAGTTCATAACCCTGCAGGGGTGTCCCAACTTAGCCCATCATAAGCTCACGATCTGCGGAATCGCAACTCCATGTTGGGAAGACCCAAGTATTCTTAGAATCCCGTGCTCAAGATATTTCGACAAAGGTAAAACTAATCCTGCAAGACCTCCCGACGTGCCGACACCCTGATAGTAGCCGCGTGTATCTCGTCTCAGGCCACGATCGGATGGGCAATGCTACAGGTATATACCAGCCCTCGGGTTTCCCCAAGATGGCCCCGCAGGACCCCCAGTTTGGACCAACACTCATGAGGAGCACTGGCCCAGGTTGTTGATTAAGAACTCGGGTTAATTACTCCCTATGCAAGTTTTTAGTTGTTAGGCAAACGGTAAAACCAAAGTTGGGCCTTGCTAGAAAAGCTTTAAGCAATGCGAATTATCAAGGGGGGCCCATGAACCCCAACCGTGTTAGGAACGCAAAAATCAAGGAACATAACACCGGTTTATCGGGTCCTAAGGCGGCATGGGTGGAACGAAACACCAAGCAGAAGGCCAAGCCTTCCACCCAATACCAATATATAGGTGAATTAATTTAAAAAGATATATATCGTGTTATCCCAATAAACAAGTCCGAACATGGAGAAATCTTCGAAACTTCACCTGCAACTAACACTGCTATAAGAGGGGCTGAGCAAAAGTGTGCTTAGCCAATCAACGGTTTGCTAGGAAGGCGGTTAGAGTGTTCCATGGCAACATAGGAGGCTGACAAGACAAGAATGGGCATCGAGGCATAACTATAGAGCAAGACAACTAGCAAAGAAAAGATAGATGTGATATCAGGAAATTGTCATCTTGCCTGGGATCCCGCAAGGAAGAAGAACGAGTCCATGAAGAAGACAAACAGAGGTAGTCGAACGAATCCACACAACTCCGGAGCGAAACCGAAGCTAACAAGAGAAGCATACCGGAAAGAAGCAAACAACATGGTAAACACAGAAGCATAAACATGACATATGATGCACAAACAAGTATGATGCATGTCCGGTTTAAATATGCATGGCATGGTAAACTGCTCAAGCAATACTACAAGTTAAGTGGAGCTTAATATGCAACGAGTTGCATATTGACAAAACACCATGTTAGAATTTTTTTGTTTGATCTTGTTATGAACCCAAAAGTTTTAAAGGGTTTTAACATGGCAAGATGTGAAGCATGAGCAAACTACACTACCTAGGCATTTTAAATGAGGCCGAAAATAACAACAACAATTCCGGAAAATCCCCATGCGCATGTTTAGCAATTATTAAAGCACACAACATTTTTTAACCATTTGAATGTTGTAATCATGATGCGGATGACAAATGCAAGTTTTATGCAATTTTTAGTTAAAAGTTAACATGAAGATGATATGGAGTAAATCGTCACCGTGGTGGAAGTTAAGGGATGCCACGGCGGCGAATCCGAAAATGATGCCACGGCAACATATAGGTTCCAGTAACTCGTTGAGATGCCGGTGCAAAAGAAGTGACGCGATCGTGTCACGCAAAGAGATAGGTGGGGTGCTCCCGTAACCGAGTTCCCATAGGTTGACGACAAGGAAAACAAGGGGCATCGCAAGCGACGGTTCGGGCACAGTGCAAACATAAGGTGCATCTCATACAACACACATTCATCAACGAGGTCATCAGCTCGGTGGTTATACCTTCGAAGCGTGCATTTTTGGGGCGGAACGAGTTCGACGGAAGAGGTAAACGTTTCAAAGAGGAAGTAGTCATTCACGTTGCGCCGGTAGTTGTACATGCACGTAGACGTTTAGGTTTTCCCGTAGATGTTCATGTCGTTGTGTCGTGGTACTTGGGGTCTTCGGACTTGCCGGTCTCGTGTCTTGGTGACGGTAGTTGTACACATGGCGTCGGGGTCGTCATTGACATAGGGGTACACGTTTTGTAGGTATTCGGGGCCATCGTGGTACTTGTTGTAGGGGTACTTGGGAAATCCACATAGTCGAACTTGATGCTTCGTGGAACTTGGCGTGTCCAAAATCTGCGGGCATCGGTGTTCAACGGGACAAATCGAACGTGATGCAACCGAAGGCAGCAGGGCTTGCGGTCGTTGTGCACGGCAGCAATGGGTCGGCCTAGGCTTCCATGGTGGATGAAGGTGCAGATCATGTGCAGAGGAGGCAGGTCGCCGACGACTTGACCCGGCGAGCGAGGCGAGCGGTTTGGTGACGGGACTGAATAGTAGGATCTGACAAGGAGGCGTCGAAGATGGCCGACCAGAAGGTTGCGGAGGCCCCCGTCGGCGGCGCGGGAGCCTCATGGACCACCATGATGAGGTCCCTGGAAGGGCGGCATGGAGGCTCTGGAAGGCTGGAGCAGAGGAGCGCGGCACTGGTCGTGGTCGAACGGCGAGGCCAGAGGCGAGGATGAGGCCGATGGAGATGGGGCAAGGTGGTGGTGGCGGACGTGGGAGACGGTGCGGTGGCGGGCTCCGGTGACCTTGGCGAGGCCGAGGCGGCGAGGCGCGGTAGACAAGAACGATGGCGGCTCGGGAGGCAGGAAGGTGGGGAATGGAGAGGTTGGCGTGGCAAGGAGCTGCTCGGGGCCGCGGGGTGGATGACTGAGCATGCAGCTGGCGTAGGCGAGCACATCGCGCGGCCGCGGCGAGGAGTGCTCGAGGAGCTCTTCTTCTCGGGCGCTCGGGCGACGGGAGCGCGGGAGAGCGCGAGAGGAGCGGCACTGAGGGACGGGATCGGAGTTAGGAGGAGAGCGGGGTCGAGCGTGGCAGCGGGCAGAGGGAGAGGAAGATATCGAGAGGAGGGAGGTCGGGGCCTAGGTTATTGGGTTAGGTGGGCCTCGGGCCAGCTAGGTCAGGCCGGTCCAGCTGGGCCTAGGGATGCCGCTGGCTGCTGGAATGGACGGACGGGCCTGAGATCTAGGCTGTGTTGCTCTCTCTCTTCTTCCTCTCACTCTGCTTTCCATTTAAAAAAAAGAAAGAAAAAAAGAAAGAGAAGGTAGGGGTGGAATCTGGGCATGGGATAATATTCCCGCACTCATAAAAAGGTGCATGGTCCACGAAAAATAGGACATACGTGATGAAAGATGTGATTCAAACTCATTTGAATTTAATTCAAATGGGTTTTAACTGGGACTTGGTTTTTGAAGTGTCCAAAAATGTTGAGAATTTAGGAAGAGCCTCTATAAAATAGAAAATAATTGTTGGCGGGGTTTGGGAGTCATAACTTGAAGTAGAGAAGTCATGGGAATTTTGCAAGTGTGTTTCGGTCATTCCCAAGCAGTGGAATATTTTTATAATAGCTCCATAAATATTAGGAAGATATGTTATAAAGAGAAGTAAATCTTCCCTCGATTTAAATGGATCGAAGATCAACACAATTTATTTAGTTGAGTTGCAAAAGATTTATGACATGATGGCATGATGACATGATGCAATGCAAAATAAAATAGAGCAAGCAAAATGAAACACACGGCGAAACCCGGAACATATGGAAGTCTTCTTGAGCGTCGGTCTTGGGGCATCACAACTCTCCCACACTAACAGAGGATCTTGACCCAAGATCCTAGAGATGGCACCGGATAGAAGAGGAAAAGGAAGAGGTAAACCAAAGTTGCTTCTTTTACAAACGAGTGAAACCACGAACTTGAGAGGTTGACCAAATTGTAATAAAGAATACAACAGAGATGAAAGAGCTTGGAAACACTCTGTTATAAAAGAAGAACAAGGAACATTATGAGAAACTTGTAGGTTGAAATGCATGAAAGAATATAATACAGATCAATGAAAAAAATGAACGGAGAAGAAAATGACAACTTCTCCCACAACTGAATTTGAAAGAGCATCCTTACAAAGATGGGTTGAACATAGTTGTTGGGAAAATCAACAACGAAAAGAATAAGCTTGATGTAGCCTTATGGAAAACATCTCAAAACTTGAAGTGAAATTCTGCCACTAACGGAAACAATTGATTTGATTGAGAGCACCAAATAGATGAAAAATTTATTTCACCGAGAGGATAAATGGATAACTTGGGTCATTTATAAGCACCACAATAGCAACAATCTTTAGGGAAAGCTTTTAGGTGAAATACAACCCATGATTACTCCAACAAATAAATTGAAGGGTTGGAAAGATCTCCTAAACAAAGAAAATGATGGGTTTTAAATATCTCATTCTTGATAACTTGTGAATCATGAAACACAAAGGGAAATTTTCAAGAATGACATACCACCATCTCAAATGATAAGGTAGATAGAATTGCACTTCAAAATGCAAGATGAAAAATGCTTGAGCTCCAACAAGAATCTTGATGAAGACTTCGAGGATGAATTAAATCATGATGAACCACCATGAAGAACTCCGGTAATAAAAAGGATGAGAAGTCAAAGATGAAACTAATAAGATTCAAGGCCTGCGATGATTGAGATGGAGCTTCGCGACAAGATAATTGATAGAGTTTGGAACTCCGGAAGAAAAGATGAACAACCAAGAATTTGATATTGTGAACGAAATCCAGACGAAGGAATTAAACACTTGGAAGGAAACAAGAATAAGAATTATGTTATGAGTATCCTTCACCAATTAAATTGATGAGAAGCAAAGAATTTGCATACTACTTGTTCTCGTTGCAAAGAATTAAAGAGAGATCTCGCATAATCTTGAGAAAGTATTCAACGAATCACCGGTAGGATTTCAGAAAGAATGAATGAATTTATATGATGACAAAGGAAAATGAATTTTTTAATGAACCACCATAAGAATATGGAGACGAATGAAGAGGCATCAATTAAGAATAGCTAGAGGACGATGTTGAAAACTGAGAATGAAGAAATCTTCTGAAATGATGGCCTTCGGAGGATCACAATGGAAAGAATTCAAAAATGCTTCGGAAGATATGAAAAGATTTAGAGGAAAACTCTTCTTTGGTGTTCAAAACCTGAGAATGACGACGAGATACATCACCATGAATTGTTGAGGCACTCCGGAATGAAGAATTAGAAGGTTGAACCAACGATGAAAAGAAATTCAAAGCTATCTGGGAGAAGGCATATGACTGATGGAATCCATACTTATGTCACACTTTGAAAAGAAATTGAGCATAACTCTAAAAAAATAGAAGAGTCAGGTAAGATCCTGGGAAAAACCTGTGGGTTAGGGCCCACTGAAAAGAAACACCGTTGAAATCGTTACTTGAAAGAGAGATTGCACCGGTTGAATTAAATGACTTGAATGAGATAACAGCCTCAAGACAGCTTGAACCGACTAAGAATGGAAACACAAATCTTCTGAGATATCTTGTACACTCCGGAGAAGAATTAGAGAGAGTTGAATAAACATGAGAGACTTGGATAAGAACTTCCAACATGGAAAAAATATGTGAAACAATATGAAGAGATATGATCAACCCCAAAGCTTCATTTAGTCAACCAGAGAAGAAACAAGAATAGGGAATGATAAACTTGAAGCTTCCTTAGCATCTTCACGTGAATCACCAGATAGAACATAGGCGAAAAAGAATGAAGATACTTCACATGAATAAAATGGATACTTGACTAATAATTCTATCTCCATAAAGAAAAGGGTGGGAGGGTGGGGGAAAACAAAGACAACTTGGGACCAACGAAACGGACACCATTGAGAAAACCCAAGAATTGGTCTTGCACATATTGAAAGGATCGGTTTAGCTTGAAGAGAAACACACCGGTTGAAAAAGAATTTAACATGACAATCTTGATGATTAAGAAGGATTAGCACTCCCATAGAAATATGAGAACGCTGCTTATGAAAGGTATGAAATCAACACTTGACATCGAAGCAACTTGAATACCACAATCAAAACAAAAACAAAGGATAGATATGTTGCAACATAATCTTCACAATATCATTCGAACAGAGAATTGAACGAATGAATTCCATAGCTTAATGCTACATTAACTTGCCGAGAAGCCACTTGGGCGAATAAAATGATAGAATAAAACAACAAGGTAACAGATGGAACAAATACATAATAAAGGTTTCGTCCCACATGTTCGTGCTGAGGCCCCATGGCACGTCTTACAAAGGTCCTTGCAATCCCCGGATCAACATAGCCAAGGATCCTTTAAGATGTAACCCCCTAGTGTAACAACGCCCATGATAACCTCTCCACTAGATGTTGAAACCCAACCTCATATCATGCACCCGTTGGAAGATTACCTAAGAGCTACTCGAATCCCACCTATTGATTCCCGAAGCTTTCTGGTTATGCAATCTGGTGTTGGGGATACTGGGGAAGAACAATATCTCACCCAACTAGCAATACCTACATCCAGTTGTATCCATCCGTCAACACATAACCAGGCACCTTCGGAAACCGTTTACCTCAGACCTTCGAAACGCATCCGCTATACTAGCTGTGGCAATACTCCCGAACTATCCCACCAGTACTGGGTGACGTGGGGTTATCTCACCACCAGACACGCATAGAAGAGTTTTTGATGTCGGCCGCCTCTGGTATTATAGAACTGTAACGATACACAATGGGACGATAATACCTCACAGCTCAACTCCCCGGGACTCAGCCTAAACTGACGGGAGGCACCAAGACAGAATTCTCGTCACAAAGATATCAGAAAAATCCAAACAATACCCGCGTGATCCTAAAAACAATTTGGTGAAAATTGAGGATAGTGATGTTAAACAACGTTAGGAGTCCTCACCAGAGCGACGAAGGGACGAGGAGTAAAAAGAAATCCTACTCTCTGATATATATAAGACTCAAAACATTTTTATGTGTGTGCCTGGACTCAACCGTCAGCGGTTCGATCAATCAGGGGGCTCCTAGGTCGGAGAAGGCTCTGATACCAACTTGTAATGCCCAGGATGCGACTATATCTCCTACGTGTCGAGGCATGAGTTAGAGACATAAGCGCATTCTGGAATGATCGCAAGTGTGGTATCTTTGCACAACTCATGTAAAAGAACAGGGATGAAAGAGTAAAAATAGTTGGCTTACACTCGCCACGTCACACAATGAATACAATAGCATACATTCATCCAAATAACACAGGCTCCAACTACGGACGAAATCCTAACGAGAAAGATACTAGAACCACAAGTCCTGATCACCCCTAGCAGGAACCACTACTGATCGTCGGGATACGTTACATAGAAACGACCACGCTCTTCATCGAACTCCAAGTGAAATTCAGATCCGTCTCCTGCATCGTTCTCGGCTATACCTGCATATGGTGTGTGTTGTAATCTGTGAGTCAGAAGGGCTCAACAATCCCATTCTCGGCTATCAAAACTAACAAGGCCTTATAGGTGTGGAGAGGTAGTAAAGTGGTTACAGCAAGCACTAAGCAACTAGCTGACGAATTCAGAGCGAGATGATGATATGTGCCAACGGTCGCCAAAGATGATTAATAAGTGATCCTAGCTACTCACGTTCAAGCATAACCCCACCGTGTTCACTTTCTGAAACCCTTCGAAAAGAGACCATCACGGTTAATCACACAGGTAGTGTATTCTTAAGGATATGGTGTCAAGTTATGTACAACCGAATATTAACAAATTCCCATCTACCACATAACCGCGGGCACGGCTTTCGAAAGTTCATAACCCTGCAGGGGTGTCCCAAGTAAGCCCATCACAAGCTCACGGTCTGCGGAGTCACAAATCCATGTTGGGAAGACCCGAGTATTCTCGGAATCCCGTGCTCAAGATATTTTGACAAAGGTAAAACTAATCCAGCAAGACCTCCTGGAATGCCGACACCCTGATAGTAGTCGCGCGTATCTCGTCTCAGGCCACGATCGGATGGGCGATGCTACAGGTATATACCAGCCCTCTGGTTTCCCCAAGGTTGCCCTGCAGGACACCCAGTTTGGACCAACACTCATGAGGAGCACTGGCCCGGGTTGTTGATTAAGAACTCGGGTTAATTACTCCCTATGCAAGTTTTTAGTTGTTAGGAAAATGGTAAAACCTAAGTTGGGCCTTGCTGGAAAAGCTTTAATCAATGCGAATTATCAAGGAGGCCCATAAACCCCAACCGTGTTAGGAATGCAAAAATCAAGGAACATAACACCGGTTTATCGGGTCCTAAGGCGACATGGGTGGAACAAAACACCAAGCAGAAGGCGAAGCCTTCCACCCATTACCAATATATAGGTGCATTAATTTAAAAAGATATATATCGTGTTATCCCAATAAACAGGTCCGAACATGGAGCAATCTTCGAAACTCCACCTGCAACTAACAATGCTATAAGAGGGGTTGAGCAAAAGCATAGTTAGTAGGGATGTCAATGGGGACAATCCCCTATGGGGATACCTACAACATCCCCATCCCCATCTATTCCCTATCATCCCATCCCCATCCCCATTTACATGACTGGGGATGAAATTTCCCCATACCCATGCCCCACTGGGGAACGGGGCCCCATTAGGGTCCCCATCCCCATAAACAAATACTCATATACATAATTGACACCCTATAATCAACATACATAAATGGTGTTGTCCTTGTTCTGCTAATGCATATCTAGGTCGTACTAACTTCTTGGTCATGGTGGCAGCTGAGATGAGGACATGAGATAGGTTTAAGGTTATTTTCCAGAGCTTTTTTTGTTTTCGCAAGTTTGTTTGTGAATATTTTAAGGTTGACCACAGTGTCACAGTTACTAACCGGGTCCCCAATGGGTATTGGGTCTGGGGAATAGGATATCGTCCCCATCCCCATTGTACCCTATGGGGAATAAATTAGTTTGGTAAATATCCCCATGGGGATGTTTTTCGCCCATCCCCACCCCCTAATAGATGAAATCCCCATGGGTTTGGCGGGTATGGGGCCCCGTTGCCATCCCTATACTTAGCCAATCAATGGTTTGCTAGGAAGGCGGTTAGAGTGTTTCATGGCAACATAGGAGGCTGACAAGACAAGAATGGGCATCGAGGCATAAATATAGAGCGAGACAACTAGCAAAGCAAAGATAGAGGTGATATCATGGAACAGTCATCTTGCCTGGGATCCCGCAAGGAAGAAGAACGAGTCCATGAAGAAGACAAACAGAGGTAGTCGAACGAATCCACACAACTCCGGAGCGAAACCGAAGCTAACGAGAGAAGCATACCGAAAAGAAGCAAACAATATGGTAAACACACAAGCATAAACATGACATATGATGCACAAACAAGTATGATGCATGTCCTGTTTAAATATGCATGGCATGGAAAAGTGCTCAAGCAATACTACAAGTTAAGTGGAGTTCAATATGCAACGAGTTGCATATTTACAAAACACCACATTAGAATATTCAGTTTGATCTCGTTATGAACCCAACAAGTTTAAAAGGGTTTTAACATGGCAAGAGGTGAAGCATGAGAAAACTACACTACCTAGGCTTTTTAAGTGAGGCCGGAAATAACAACAACAATTCCGGAAAATCCCCGTGCGCATGTTTAGCAATTATTAAAGCACACAACAATTTTTAACCATTTGAATGTTGTTATCATGATGCGGATGACAAATGCAAGTTTTATACAATTTTTAGTTAAAAGTTAACATGAAGATGATATGGAGTAACTCGTCACAGTGGTGGAAGTTAAGGGGTGCCACGGCGGCGAATCCGCAAATGATGCCACGGCAACATATTGGTTCTGGTAACTCGTTGAGATGTCGACGCAAAAGAAGTGAGGCGATCATGTCACGCAAAGACATAGGTGGGGTGCTCCCGTAACCGGGTTCCCATGGGTTGACGACAAGGAAAACAAGGGGCATCGCAAGCGACGATTCGGGCACAGTGCAAACATAAGGTGCATCTCATACAACACACATTCATCCATGGGGTCATCGGCTCGGCAGTTATACCTTCGAAGCGTGCATTTTTGGGGTGGAACGAGTACGACGGAAGAGGTACACGTTTCGAAGAGGAAGTAGTCATTCACGTTGCGGCGGTAGTTGTACATGCACGTAGACGTTCAGGTTTTTCCGTAGATGTTCATGTCGTCGTGTCATGGTACTTGGGGTCTTCGGACATGCCGGTCTCTGGTCTTGGTGACCGTATATGTACATGTGGCGTCGGGGTCGTCGTTGACGTAGGGGTACACGTTTTGTAGGTGTTCGGGGCAGTCGTGGTACTTGTCGTCGGGGTACTTGGCGAATCCACGTACTCGAACTTGATGCTGCATGGAACTTGGCGTGTCCAAAATCTGCGGGCGTCGGTGTCCAACGGGACAAATCGAACCTGCTGCAACTGAAGGTAGTAGGGCTTGCGGTTGTTGTGCACGGCAGCAACGGGTCGGCCTAGGCGTCCATGGTGGATGAAGGTGCAGATCGTGTACAGAGGAGGCAGGTCACCAGCGACTTGACTAGGCGAGCGAGGCGAGCGGTTTGGAGACGGGACTGAACAGTAGGATCCAACGAGGAGGCGTCGAAAATGGTCGGCTAGAAGGTTGCGGAGGCCGCCTGTCGGGACCCCGATACTAAGTCACACCAGTCTAGCATGTAACACACCATATCACTTTGCGGCCTCACGCACGGTATCCCCACGGGTGCTACCTTACCTGGCCCGGGAACATTTGCGCATTTTGGCTCACGTATATGATAGTGTCGCTAGCATCCATATGACAGAGAACCCGGGCCGACATGACCAGTTATAAACCAAAAGTGGCACTAAATTACAGAGACATGCATACATGACCCAGCAACGAACGTGTCAGTCATCAACGTATGAACCCAAGTCGTAGCAAGCTACAAGGAGTTAAAGGAACAACGCGTGACATTTCCCCTAAGGGACAGACATAGCAACGAAGAAGGACACATGCCGGTCAGCCTAAGTGTTCCGGAGCAGTAGCAAGGTACCAAGGCTCAGTGGAAGCACTAGGAGACATTTCCCTGTAAGATAGGCTACCAAGGGTAAACAACTATGTGTCGGATCCCACACTTACCAAGCATTTCAATAACATACACACAATATGCTCGATATGTGCAAATACAACATGGCATCACAACAAGACTTTATGAAACAAGTATTTATTCATTAGGCTCCGAGGAGCCAGATATTACAAACATGGGTCTCATGACCCAACATTCAGAGCATACAAGCAACAAGCGGAAGCATACATGTCTGAGTACAGACATCTACAAGTGAAAAAGGCTGAAGAGCCTGACTATCTACAACACTCGTCCAAGATCATAGCTGAGGTAACAAGCTACTTGTCGAAGTCCAAGCAGAACTACTAGAGAGACAGAAGTCTCATCTGCAAAACATAAATTAAGCAAACATGAGTACAAAGGTACTCAGCAAGACTTACATCAGATCCTATCATACATGCATTTGTATCAAGAAGGCATAGTGGGGTTTAGTTGGAGCAAGCCAGCTTTGACTCAGTGGTTATCCTGTACTACGATTGCTGGTAGCTTTGAGGTGGCGCACACGAGTCCACTAATCACCATCAAATACACCACTATGGATTCATCCCCGTCTCCCTATGAGAAGGCCATCCATAGCACTCACACTTGTCTTGAGTATTTTAGAGTATCCACTTCAAGTTGTCTATGTACCACGTAAGCATCCAAGAAGTCCATAACCGTGGACCCGGCTATTCGAATAGATCATGATAAACCCTGCAGGGGTGTACCTCTTCACCCACACTCTCGCCACTTACCGCCATGTACACGACGTGTATCTCGGCAACCTTCAAGCGGAAGCCTGGCGAGGGTGTCGGCCACGACCTGACTAACCACACAAGACTCTAGTCTAGGTTTATCGCCTATTCGGGTTCCATCCGCAAGGGAATCCGGTCGAGGTTTCCATCACGGCCCCAAACGATGTGTACAGGGTTCCCGATCCCACCATCCGGGTGCCAATCGGTACACTGGGCCACGTGTGCCTAGTCTGTCCCAAGCCTACCCTGCCGGGTGTCACTTGGTAGAGAAATAACACTACCTACAAACACCAGAAACTAGTTGCGACTCCTGGACAGAGATCAAGTTGATTAATAAGTCGAGAGGGGCACTTAAGCATTCCAATGTGTGGTAGTAGCTAGTCATTGGACAACATACACAGAACTCAGTGCTTAAGGACGGTTCCAGTGAGACAACCCACCATGTACTCCTACATGGCCTCTCACCGCTACCTTTACCAAAACGTTTTCACACACTTAACGCTCATCATCAGAACATATCACTGCACTCCAATTCATTCTCAATGAATCAGACCTGACACACTCTAAGCAATAGCAAGCAAGGCATGGTAAGAACACAACATGGCTTCAACCAACTCCTACACATGCTAGTGGGTTTCAACTATTTACTGTGGCAATGATAAGTCATGCAGAGGAATGGGTTCAACTACCGCAGCATAAAGTAGCAGTTGAACCGCTGTTGTCCTAATGCAATAACAGGGAGCAGGAGCGAGAGAGTGGGATTGTATCGGAATGAACAAAGGGGTTTGCTTGCCTGTTATAACAACGTGCAGAGCACTGCTCCTCTGACAGGTACTCTGGAACGGTCTCCGGAGCTGGACCTATCGAGAAGAACGGTGCCGACAATCAAACACAAGCATATGCAACAATATGATGCATGAATATGGCATGAAGATATGATGTTGTTTGAGCTAATGCAACTACCATTTTAATTGGTTGAATTCCATTTGAACCAAGGGTTCAAATGCAACTCGAAAATAACCATTTTAAATGCCTTTTATGTTTTTTCATATAAACAGTAGGTATAACTTCATTTGTCAGGCATGAAAATGCACAGATGGATAGATTGAATTTTTCTGATAATTTTTCATATATAAATTATTTCATTCTGAGCTACGGTTGAATTTATGTGATTTTGTGAAGTTTAAACCAATTTCTGAAATAAATAAATCATTTAAGATTTATCTGAATTCCAGAACTGGAATACTGCGTCAGCATGACCCAAGCCTGACGTCAGCAGGTCAACCAGGCTGACCAGAGTCAAACCTGACAGTGGGGTCCACTGGTCAGTGACTCAGTTAATTAATTGGGTTAATTAACACTAAAACTAATCCTAACAGAAAGTCAGCAGGGCTGGGCCCACATGTCAGTGGCTAATCTAATTAGAAAAATTAATTAATTGAAACTAAACGGTCAACTAACTGTAGGGGTGGGGGCCCACCTATCATTAACCCTGGGGGTCAAATCCTGGTCAACCCCCGGCTAACACACCGGCGTTTAGCCGCCGGCGGCAGCAAACGCGGCGGAGGGCGTCGGGATTGGGCCCCCGGCGTCCAAATGGACGGCCGAGGCCATTTGCAGGCAGCGGAGGCTCGCCCGCATCCATTCACGCCTACGGGAGGGTGCGGGGGCGCCGGAGCTGGCCGGAACAAAGCTCGCCGCGGCGCCGGAGTTCGGGCCTCGTCGGAAACGACGCTTCAGGGCCCGGGAAGGCCAACGGATGGATGATACGGCCTCCTGGTGAGGCACTGAGTGCGGTGACGTGCTCGGTTTTGAGCGTGCGTGGCTGTGGCCACAGCGGCGGCATCGCCGGCGGCGGCGAGCTTCAGTCAACAAGGGGGGCGTCACCTAGAGGGCGTAAACGACGGCAAGGACAGGGGGGAAAGACCAATGGGCTCACAGGGAGGCGGCAGAGTAGCTTAGTGGGCTCGGGGACGTCTCGGAGACGGAGAATCTACGGCGACCTCCGGCGGCCAGATGCGGCGGTGATGAGCTCGAGGGCGATGATTCCGGGCATCCGAGTACGGTTCCTTCAGCGTGGAGAAGCGACGCTTGGCGACGGAGCTGTGGGACACGTCCTTAAGGCAGAGGGGTGGCTCTGGGCGCGTCAACGAGGAGCGGCGGCGACTGGCGTATTCGATCCGAGCGAGAGAGGGAGGCAGAGGAGGGGAGGGGCGACAGGAGAGAGCCAGAGAGGGCTGGGGAGGTGCGTGGCAACGGCCAGAGCTTCCAAGCGGCGAGGGGGAGGGGCAGGCAGGCAGGAGGCGTGGCGGCCATGCGCGAGAGCGGCGGGCGCGTGCCCCTGCCTCCTGTCATCGCCAGGAGGACGATGACTGGTAGCTGGGCCGGCCCAGTGCCAGGCCAGCAAGTGGCCCAGGTAAAACTCTAACCATTTTTATTTCTCTTTTCTATTTTTCTGACATTTGTTTGATTTTAAAGAAAATCATTTAAAATTATTCAGAAAATTTTGCAGGGACTAGAAGGAGTATTCCAAAGCCCCACACAAAATCTAGAATTATTCGACATATATAGAATATATAATAAATATATATATCCAATGCAAATATTTATTGCATTAATTCCAAAAGCCCAAAATAATTATTTATGAGCTCCTAATAATATTGGTTTGATTTTTATCTCTAACCAGTATTTCCAAAGACCAACATGAACATTTTCTTGGCCCTTTTTGGAGCAATTTTTATTTGGGTCATTTTTCAAAAGGGTTTTCTAAGGGTTTCACAAGTCCTCAATTCAATTTCATTTGAAAATTAAACATGATGCAAACATCAAGACTAGCCTAATGCATACCAGAACTAGGGTTGTGACAACTCGTCCCCACTCGAAAGAATCTCGTCCCGATATTTAGAAGTCGACGGAAAGAAAGTGGGGTACTCCAGTCGGAGACGATCTTCTCGCTCCCATGTAGCTTCTCTCTCGGAATGATGAGACCACTGAACCTTGAGAAACTTGATGTTACGACGTCGAGTGACACATTCTGCTTGATCCAGAATGCGAACGGGATACTCTCGATATGTGAGGTTATCTTGGAGATCAAGCGTTTCGTGGTCCACTTCGCGGATGGGATCCGAGAAGCAACGCCTGAGTTGAGAGACATGGAACACATCATGTACTCGAGAAAGATGTGGAGGTAGTTCCAACTGGTGGGCAACCTCTCCTCATTTAGCGAGAATGCGAAAAGGACCAATGTAACGAGGAGCCAACTTGCCCTTGATACCGAAACGATGGGTACCCTTCAAAGGAGTAACCCGAAGGTAATCTTTGTCGCCAACTTCATAAGCCACTATCTTATGATGACGATCATACTGGCTCTTTTGACGAGATTAAGATGTTTTCAAATTCTCACGAATGATGCAAACTTGCTCTTCTGCTTCCTGGATCATATCTGGTCCAAAGAATTGTCTTTCACCGGTTTCTGACCAGTTCAAAGGTGTTCGACATCTTCGTCCATAGAGTATCTCGAAAGGAGCTTTCTTGAGACTGGATTGATAGCTATTGTTATAAGCAAACTCGGCGAAAGGAAGACATTTCTCCCAACCCATACCGAATGATATAACGCAAGCTCTAACCATGTCTTCGAGAATTTGGTTGACCCGTTCCACCTGACCACTTGATTGAGGGTGGAAAGCGGTACTGAAAGAAAGATGGGTGCCCATGGCAGTCTGGAAACTCTCCCAGAAATGAGAAGTGAAAAGACTACCTCGGTCTGAATTGATCTCTAGTGGAACACCATGAAGTGACACTATTCGAGAAATATATAAGTCAGCGAGCTGACTAGCAGTGATACTCTCTCGAACAGGTAGAAAGTGAGCCACTTTGGACAGGCGATCAATGACTACGAAGATAGCATTATTCCCTCTCTTGGTCCTGGGAAAGCCGGTGATGAAGCCCATACCAACTTTATCCCATTTCTACTCAGGAATAGCTAAGGGCTGAAGGGTGCCAGCAGGTCTTTGATGTTCTGCCTTAACGCGACGACAAACGTCACATTTAGCAATGAACTCAGCAATTTCTCTCTTCATCCTAGTCCACCACAACCTCTGGCGTAGGTCCTGATACATCTTAGTACTGCCGGGATGAATCGTGAGAGGAGATTTATGAGCCTCCTTAAGGATCAGTTGTCACAGATGTTGATTCTTGGGAACCACCAAGCGATTTTCAAAGAACACAACACCTCGATCATCCATAGAGAAACAACCACCAACTCCCTTCTTAATGTTTCTCTTGATGCGGGTAACACCCTTATCAAACTTCTGGTCAGCAATGATCTGATCCTCAAGGTTAGGTTTCGCCACCAAGGTGGAAAGGAATCCATGAGGAGCAATGTGAAGGTTAAGCTTGAATAATTCCTCATGGAGAAGTTGTTCGCCCTGCTGTAACATGAGATTGTTGCAATATGACTTACGACTTAAAGCATCAGCCATAACATTGGCCTTGCCTGGGGTGTAAGTAATCCCTAAGTCGTAATCTGAGATCAACTCCAACCAACGTCTTTGTCTAAGGTTCAAATCTGGCTGGGTGAAGATATACTTGAGACTCTGGTGATCGGTGTAGATCTCGTAACGATTACCAAGGAGGTAATGTCGCCAGGTCTTAAGTGCATAGACTACGGCTGCAAGCTCTAGATCGTGTGTAGGATAATTTTCCTCATGTGGATGCAACTGTCGAGATGCATAGGCAATCACATGACGATCCTGCATAAGAATGCAACCTAGTCCCTGTTGTGAGGCATCACAATAGATAACAAAGTCCTTCGTGAAATCCGGTGGCACAAGTATGGGAGCAGAAGTCAGGCGTCTTTTCACTTCCTGAAAATTGTGCTCACACTGTGGGGACCACTCAAATTTTTATCTTTCATGAGGAGTTCCGTGAGAGGTTTGGCCACTTTAGAGAAGTTTTCATCAAAGCGGCGACAATAGCTAGCTAGACCTAGGAAACTCCTAACTTGTTTAACTGTTTCAGGTGGAGTCCAATCAAGAACGGCCTGAACTCTCTCGGGATTGACAGCAATGCCCTTACCAGAGATTACATGGCTGAGATAGGTCACTTCTGGCAACCAAAATTAGCACTTGGAGAACTTGGCATAAAGGCGGTGCTCTCTGAGTTTTTCTAGAACAAGTCTAAGATGTTCGGCATGCTCTTCCTCGTTCTTCGAGTAAATAAGAATATCATCGAGGTAAACCACGACGAACTTATCTAAGTACTCCATGAAGATCGTTATCAAGCGGGAGAATGTGGCTGGAGCATTGGTTAGACCGAACGACATGACGGTGTACTCGTACTGACCATAACCAGTGACAAAAGCCATCTTAGGAATGTCTCCGTTTCTTATCTTGATTTAATGGTAGCCTAACCTCAAATCCATCTTGGAGAAGACTGAGGATCCAGCGAGCTGATCATATAGGTCGTTGATCCTGGGGAGCAGATACTTGTTCTTTATTGTGACCAAATTAACGGGACGATAATCTACAACCATCCGTTTCGTGCCATCCTTCTTCTTGACGAAGAGGATGGGACAAGCCCAAGGATAAGAACTAGGACGGATGAAACCCTTTTGCAAGGACTCATCAAGTTGTTTCTTAAGCTCAGCTAGTTCTAGGGGTGCCATCTTGTAAGGTCTCCTAGAAATTGGAACAGTTCCTGGGATAAGATCTATGACAAACTCTACATCCCTGTCAGGTGGAAAACCTGGTAGTTCCTCTGGAAAAACATCCGGAAAGTCATGGACTACCGGGATATCTTCAAGGTCTGGGAGGGGGCTGGCATTAAGAGAATACAGTTGACGCTTTGCAACTCTAGTGGAGACAGTTACTATCTTGCCAGATGGATGTGTAAGCTGAACAGACCTAGCGTAACAATCAATCTTGGCATGATGAGTTGTCATCCAGTCCATACCTAAGATGATGTTAATATCCGAAGACTTGAGGGCTATAAGTGAGGCTAGGAATACAAGTCTGTCAACAAGGATTCCATTACCATGGCTTATTCTGGTAGTTTGCCATCTAGACCCGGGGGTTTGGATTTCGAGCGGAGTTGGCATATCACAAAATGACATGTCGTGCAAACGAGCATAGCCTTCAGAGATGAAGGAGTGAGATGCTCCGGTATCGAATAGAACCGAAGCCGGATGGCAATTGACAAGGAGTGTACCAAGAACGACATTTGGATCATCATGAGCGTCTTTAGCTGAGACGTGATGCACACGTCCAAGTTTAGTGGTAGCCGAATTGGAATTGATCGTCTTGTGTGGTGGCTTACTACGAAGAATGGACTTCTCGGGCTGGGGTGGAGCAAGACTGGCCTGAGAGTAGTCACGTGCATAGTGTCCTGGCTTTCCGCATGTGAAACAAGTCCCTGAGATAGGTCGTGGACCTGCATTGACAAGCAGTTTACCAATAGGCTTGGGTGGAGCATAAGACTGAACTGGATGAGGCACCTCATAAGATAGGCCTTAGAGAATATCTGGGTGGAAGAGCGGAGTTTGGAACCCAAATCCGGCGCTTCTGGGAACTAGTACCGGAGCAAGACCCCAAATCACGGGTGTGCTTACGAGACTCCTCGTAAGTGAGCTGAGTGGTCTCCACATTGATGGCCTTGTTCACAAGAGACTGGAATGTATTGCAATGATGCAAGTGAAGATCACGACGCAGCTTGGGGTTGAGACCTTTCCGGAACCTAGCCTGCTTCTTGGCATCGGTGGACACTTCTTCAGAAGCATAGCGGGCGAGGTTCTCAAAATCTCTACTATAAGCATCAACAGCCATCTTAGCCTGGGTAAGACTACAGAACTCTTCTCTCTTGCAATCGATGAGAGATTGAGGAATGTGATGCTCGCAAAAAGCCTCAGTGAAATCACTCCAGGTAGGAAACTGGCCAGCTGGAATCTTGGCCTCATAGTTCTGCCACCAAAGACTGGCAGGACCTTCCAGGTGATATGTGGCATAGATGACCTTGTCCTCTTCAGCTACGTCTGCAGAACGCATCTTGTGAGTGATACTACGGAGCCAGTCATCTGCATCGAGCGGCTCAATGGGATGATGGAAGGTGGGTGGTTTTAGACGAATGAAGTCATGGATGGTTACTGACTCTTTGCATTGATGTGTGGTGTTCTCCTCAATATGTGCTAACAAGCGGTTAGACTCTCTCTTGTTTCTCTCCATCTCTAACATGACCTCTTCCAACGAAGGCTGGTAGGGAGGATCCTCCTCATCCCTACCACCTCCGTGGTTCTTTCTACGAACAACTGAACCTCGGGTAACTGACGACATCCTGAGAAATGAAACCAAGGACGGAATCAGCATCAACCAGGCTGTAGAAGGTAGGACAAGAAATGGTTATCTCTCGAACTCCTAGGATAAATCCGGCAGCATAACGGCAGAAGATGCTCAGAATGATACATCCTGCTAACAAAGGGTAGTACAACAACTCAACATCATCACTCAAGGTTTTGTGATAGTATTAAACAATCTACACCGGAAGAACTTGAAAACAGGAGTAGGACTCTCATCAACCAATCCTAAGGAACTATGGAATAGTAACACGTGATCCTGATAGACGGAAAAGAAGCCTAGTTCCTTAACCCCGTAGGAAAGGTAGGATGACTCAGATCAGAAGACATGAGGTATAAGGAGTAAAAAGAGCCTTACGTTCCCTTCCACAATCAATTCCCTTATATAACTAAAGAATTTCTAGACTCAACTTCGACCAGTTTGGCTTGGTAACCCTACAGGCAGTCAGGCTCTGATACCAAAGCTGTCGGGACTCCGATCCTAAGTCACACCGGTCTAGCATGTAACACACCATATCACTTTGCGGCCTCACGCACGGTATCCCCATGGGTGCCACCTTACCTGGCCCGGGACCGTTTGCGCATTTTGGCTCACGTATATGATAGTGTCGCTATTATCCATATGACAGAGAACCCGGGCCGACATGACCATTTATAAACCAAATGTGGCACTAAATTATAGAGACATGCATACATGACCCAGCAACGAACGTGTCGGTCATCAACGTATGAACCCAAGTTGTAGCAAGCTACAAGGACTTAAAGGAACAACGCGTGACATTTCCCCTAAGGGACAGACACAGGAACGAAGATGGACACATGCCGGTCAGCCTAAGTGTTCCGGAGCAGTAGCAAGCTACCAAGGCTCAGTGGAAGCACTAGGAGACATTTCCCTGTAAGATAGGCTACCAAGGGTAAACAACTAGGTGTCGGATGCCACACATACCAAGCATTTCAATAACATACACACAATATGCTCGATATGTGCAAATACAACATGGCATCACAACAAGACTTTATGAAACAAGTATTTATTCATTAGGCTCCGAGGAGCCAGATATTACAAACATGGGTCTCATGACCCAACATTCAGAGCATACAAGCAACAAGCGGAAGCATACATGTCTGAGTACAAACATCTACAAATGAAAAAGGCTGAAGAGCCTGACTATCTACAACACTCGTCCAAGATCGTAGCTGAGGTAACAAGCTACTTGTCGAAGTCCAAGCGAAACTACTAGAGAGACAGAAGTCTCATCTGCAAAACATAAATTAAGCAAACATGAGTACAAAGGTACTCAGCAAGACTTACATCAGATCCTATCATACATGCATTTGTATCAAGAAGGCATAGTGGGGTTTAGTTGCAGCAAGCCAGCTTTGACTCATTGGCTATCCTGTACTACGATTGCTGGTAGCTTTGAGGTGGCGCACACGAGTCCACTAATCACCATCAAATAGACCACTATGGATTCATCCCCGTCTCCCTACGAGAACGCCATCCATAGCACTCACACTTGTCTTGAGTATTTTAGAGTATCCACTTCAAGTTGTCTATGTACCACGTAAGCATCCAAGAAGTCCATAACCGTGGACCCGGCTATTCGAATAGATCATGATAAACCCTGCATGGGTGTACTTCTTCACACAAGCTCTCGCCACTTACCGCCATGTACACGACGTGTATCTTGGCAACCTTCAAGCGGAAGCCTAGCGAGGGTGTCGGCCACGACCTGACTAACCACACAAGACTCTAGTACAGGTTTATCGCCTATTCGGGTTCCATCCGCAAGGGAGTCCGGCCGAGGTTTCCATCACGGCCCCAAACCATGTGTACAGGGTTCCCGAGCCCACCATCCGGGTGCCACTCGGTACACCGCGCCACGTGTGCCTAGTCTGTCCGAAGCCCACCCTGCCGGGTGCCACTTGGTAGAGAAATAACACTACCTACAAACACCAGAAACTAGTTGCGACTCCTGGACAGAGATCAAGTTGATTAATAAGTCGAGAGGGGCACTTAAGCATTCCAATGTGTGGTAGTAGCTAGTAATTGGACAACATACACAGAACTCAGTGCTTAAGGACGGTTCCAGTGAGACAACCCACCATGTAATCCTACATGGCCTCTCACCGCTACCTTTACCAAATCGTGTTCACACACTTAACGCTCATCATCAGAACATATCACTGCACTCCAATTCATTCCCAATGAATTAGACCTGACACACTCTAAGCAATAGCAAGCAAGGCATGGTAAGAACACAACATGGCTTCAACCAACTCCTACACATGCTAGTGGGTTTCAACTATTTACTTTGGCAATGACAGGTCATGCGGAGGAATGGGTTCAACTACCGCAGCATAAAGTAGCAGTTGAATCGTTGTTGTCCTAATGTAATAACAGGGAGCAGGAGCGAGAGAGTAGGATTGTATCGGAATGAACAAAGGGGTTTGCTTGCCTGGTATAACAACGTGCAGAGCACTGCTCCTCTGACAGGTACTCTGGAACGGTCTCCGGAGCTGGACCTATCGAGAAGAACGGTGCCGATAATCAAACACAAGCATATGCAACCAATATGATGCATGAATATGGCATGAAGATATGATGTTGTTTGAGCTAATGCAACTAGCATTTTAATTGGTTGAATTCCATTTGAACCAAGGGTTCAAATGCAACTCTAAAATAAGCATTTTAAATGCCTTTTATGTGTTTTCATATAAACAGTAGGTATAACTTCATTTGTCATGCATGAAAATGGTACAGATGGATAGATTGAATTTTTCTGATAATTTTTCGTATAAAATTATTTCATTTTGAGCTACGGTTGAATTTCTGTGATTTTTTGAAGTTTAAACCAATTTTTGAAATAAATAAATCATTTAAGATTTATCTGAATTCCAGAACTGGAATACTGCGTCAGCATGACCCAAGCCGGACGTCAGCAGGTCAACCAGGCTGACCAGAGTCAAACCTGACAATGGGGTCCACTGGCAGTGACTCAGTTAATTAACTGGGTTAATAAACACTAAAACTAATCCTAACAGAAAGTCAGCAGGGCTGGGCCCACATGTCAGTGGCTAATCTAATTAGCAAAATTACTTAATTAAAACTAAACGGTCAACTAACTGTAGGCGTGGGGGCCCACCTGTCATTGAGCCAGGGGGTCAAATCCTAGTCAACTCCCGGCTAACACGCCGGCGACAGCAAACGCGGCGGAGGGCGTCAGGATTGGGCCCGCGGCGTCCAAATGGACGGCCTAGGCCATCTGCAGGCAGCGGAGGCTCGCCCGCATCCATTCACGCCGACGGGAGGGTGCGGGGGCGCCGGAGCTGGCCGGAACGAAGCTCGCGGCGGCGCTAGAGTTCGGGCCTCGTCGGAAACGGCGCTTCAGGGCACGGGGAGGCCAACAGATGGGTGATACGGCCACCTGGTGAGGCACTGAGTGCGGTGACGTGCTCGGTTTTGAGCGTGCGTGGTTGTGGCCATGGCGGCGGCATCGCTGGTGGCGGCGAGCTTCGGTCAGCAAGGGGGCGTCACCTAGAGGGCGTAAACGACGGCAAGGACAGGGGAAAGACCAAGGGGCTCACAGGGTGGCGGCGGAGTAGCTTAGTGGGCTCGGGGATGTCCCGGAGACGGAGAATCGACGACGACCTCCGGCGGCCAGATGCGGCGGTGATGAGCTCGAGGGCGATGATTCCGGGCCTCCGAGTCCGGTTCCTTCAGCGTGGAGAAGCGACGGTTGGCGACGGAGCTGTGGGACACGTCCTTAAGGCAGAGGGGTGGCTCTGGGCGCGTCAACGACGAGCGGCGGCGACGGGCATATTCGGTCCGAGCGAGAGAGGGAGGCAGAGGAGGGGAGGGGCGACGGGAGAGAGCCAGAGAGGGCTGGGGAGGTGCGTGGCAACAGCCAGAGCATCCAGGTGGCGAGGGGGAGGGGCAGGCAGGCAGGAGGCGTGGCGGCCATGCGCGAGAGCGGCGGGCGCATGCCCCTGCCTCCTGACATCGCCAGGAGGACGATGACTGGCAGCTGGGCTGGCCCAGTGCCAGGCCAGGAAGTGGCCCAGGTAAAACTCTAACCCTTTTTATTTCTCTTTTCTATTTTTCTGACATTTGTTTGATTTTAAAGAAAATCATATAAAATTATTCTGATAATTTTGTAGGGACTAGAAGGAGTATTCCAAAGCCCCACACAAAATCCAGAATTATTGGACATATATCGAATATATAATAAATATATATATCCAATGCAAATATTTATTGCATTAATTCCAAAAGCCCAAAATAATTATTTATGAGCTCCTAATAATATTGGTTTGATTTTTATCTCTAACCAATATTTCCAAAGAGCAACATGAACATTTTCTTGGTCCTTTTTGTTGCAATTTTTATTTGGGTCATTTTTCAAAAGGGTTTTCTGAGGGTTTCACAAGTCCTCAATTCAATTTCATTTGAAAATTAAACATGATGCAAACATCAAGACTAGCCTAGTGCATACTAGAACTAGGGTTGTGACATCGCCGCCGGCGGCGCGGGAGCCTCATGGAACACCATGATGAGGTCCCTGGCAGGGCGGCATGGCGGCTCTGGGAGGCTGGAGCAGAGGAGCATGGCGCTGGTCGTGGTCGGACAGCGAGGCCAGAGGCGAGGATGAGGCCGATGGAGACGGGGCAAGGTGGTGGTGGCGGATGCGGGAGACGGTGCGGTGGCGGGCTCCGGTGGCCATGGCGAGGCAGAGGCGGCGAGGCGCGGCAGACAAGGACGACGGCTACTCGGGAGGCAGGAAGGTGGGGAATGGAGAAGTCGGCGTGACATGGAGCTGCGCGGGTTCGCGGGGTCGATGGCGGAGCGTTGCAGCTGGCGCAGGCGAGCGCATCGCGCGGCCGCGGCGAGGAGTGCTCGTGGAGCTCCTCTCCTCGGGCGCTCGGGCGACGGGAGTGAGGGAGAGCGCGAGAGGAGCGACGCTGAGGGAGGGGATCAGAGTTAGGAGGAGAGCCGGGTCGAGCGTTGCGGCGGGCAGAGGGAGAGGGAGAGATCAAGAGGAGGGAGGTCGGGGCCTAGGTTATAGGGTTAGGTGGGCCTCAGGCCAGCTAGGTCAAGCCGGTCCAGCTAGGCCTAGGGATGCCGCTGGCTGCTAGAATGGACGGGCCGGCCTGAGATCTAGGCTGGGTTGCTCTCTCTCTCTTCTTCCTCTCACTCTGCTTTCCAGTTTAAAACAAAACAGAAAAAAGAAAGAAAATAAAGAGAAGGTAGGGGTGGAATCTGGGCATGGGGATAATTTTCCCGGACTCGTCAAAAGGTGCACGGTCCACAAAAAATAGGAGAGGCGTGATGAAAGATGTGATTCAAACTCATATTAATTTAATTCAAATGGGTTTGAATTTGGACTTGGTTTTTGAAGTTTCAAAAAATGTTGAGAATTTAGGAAGAGCCTCGATAAAATAGAAAACAATTGTTGGCGGGGTTTGGGAGTCAAAACTTGAAGTAGATAAGACATGGGAATTTCGCAAGTGTGTTTCGGTCATTCCAAAGCAATGGAATATTTTTATATTAGGAGGATATGTTATAAAGAGAAATAACTCTTCCCTCGATTTAAATGGATCGAAGATCCACACAATTTATTTATTTGAGTTGCAAAATATTTATGACATGATGGCATGATGACATGATGCAATGCAAAATAAAATAGAGCAAGCAAAATGAAACACACGGCAAAACCCGCAACAGATGGAAGTCTTCTGGAGCGTCGGCCTTGGGGCATCACAACTCTCCCACATTAACAGAAGATCTCGACCCGAGATTCTAGAGATGGCACCGGATAGAAGAGGAAAAGGAAGAGGTAAACCAAAGTTGCTTCTTTGACAAACGAGTGAAACCACGAACTTGAGAGGTTGACCAAACTGTAAGAAAGAATACAACAGTGATGAAAGAGCTTGGAAACACTCCATTATCAAAGAATAACAAGGAACATTATGAGAAACTTGTAGGTTGAAAGGCATGAAACAAGAGCCTAACGAACCAAAAGAATTTGAAACTGCACCCATATGACGAGATAGTCAAGGAACAAGAATGAAGAATTCGGATAGCACTCCGATTGAAAATGTAAGGAATTGAACATGAACTTGCCTGGGATGATACTTGATGAAATCAACAACACACTGCCTACGAAAGTATTGAATGAATGGCACCAGGGGTAAGAAAGTCTTCAGACAGCACTTCGGTTGAAAAGAGAGGAAAAACTTGATAGGATGAGATAACTTGAACAGAGGACACAACACTCCAGTTGAATGGATAAGCGAAGGAAATTGTTAAGAATGACATACCACCATCTCAAACGATAAGATAGATAGAATTGCACTTCAAAATGTAAGATGAGGAATCCTTGAGCTCCAACAAGAAACTTGATGAAGGCTTCGAGGATGAATTAAATCATGATGAACCACCATGAAGAACTCTGGTAATAAAAAGGATGAGAAGTGAAAGATGAAAAGAATAACATTCAAGGCCTGCGATGATTGAGATGGAGCTTCGCGACAAGATAATTGAGAGAGTTTGGAACTCCGGAAAGAAAAGATGAACAACCAAGAATTTGATATCGTGAATGAAATCCAGACGAAGGAATTAAACACTTGGAAGGAAACAAGAATAAGAATTATGTGTTGAGTATCCTTCACCGATTAAATTGATGAGAAGCAGAGAATTTGCATACTACTTATTCTCGTTGCAAAGAATTAAAGAGAGATCTCGCACAATCTTGAGAAAGTATTCAACGAATTACCGGTAGTATTTCAGAAAGAATGAATGAATTTATATGATGACAAAGGAAAATGAATTTTTGAACGAATCACCATAAGAATATGGAGACGAACGAAGAGGCATCAATTAAGAATAGCTAGAGGACGAAGTTGAAAACTGAGAACGAAGAAATCTTTTGAAATGATGGCCTTCGGAGGATCACAATGGAAATAATTCAAAAATGCTTCGGATGATATGAAAAGATTTAGAGGAAAACTCTTCTTTGGTCTTCAAAACCTGAGAATGAAGACGAGATACATCACCATGAATTGTTATGGCACTCCGGAATGAAGAATTAGAAGGTTGAACCAACGATGAAAAGAATTTCAAAGCGATCTGGGAGAAGGAATATGACTGATGGAATCCATACTTATGTCACACTCTGAAAAGAATTTGACCATAACTCCAAAAAAATAGAAGTGTCGGGTAAGATCCTGGGAAAAACCTGTGGGTTAGGGCCCACTGAAAAGAAACAACGTTGAAATGATTACTTGAAAGAGAGATTTCACCGTTTGAATTAAATGACCTGAATGAGATAACAACCTCAAGACAGCTTGAACCGATTAAGAATGGAAACACAAATCTTCTGAGATATCTTGTACACTCCGGAGAAGAATTAGAGAGAGTTGAATAAACATGAGAGACTTGGATAAGAACTTCCAACATGGAAAAAATATGTGAAATAATATGAAGAGATATGATCAACCCCAAAGCTTCATTTAGTCCACCAGAGAAGAAACAAGAACAGGGAATGATAAACTTGAAGCTTCCTTAGCATCTTCATGAGAATCAACAGATAGAACATAGGCGAAAAAGAATGAAGAGACTTCACATGAATAAAATGGATACTTGACTAATAATTCTGGCTCCATAAAGAAAAGGGTGGGAGGGTGGGGAAAAACAAAGACAACTTGGGACAAACGAAACGGACACCATTGAGAAAAAAAACCAAGAATTGGTCTTGCACATATTGAAAGGATCGGTTTAGCTTGAAGAGAAACGCACCGATTGAAAATGAATTTAACATGACAATCTTGATGATCAAGAAGGATTAGCACTCCCATAGAAATATGAGAGCACCAATTAGGAAAGGTATGGAATCAACACTTGACATCGAAGCAACTTGAATACCACAATCAAAACAAAAACAAAGGATAGATATGTTGCAACATAATCTTCACAATATCATTCGAACAGAGAATTGAACGAATGAATTCCATCACTTAATGGTACGTCAATTTGTTGAGAAGACACTTGGGAGAACAAAATGATAGAATAAAACAACAAGGTAACAGATGGAACAAATACATAATTGAGGTTTCGTCCCACATGTTCGTGTTGAGGCCCCATGGCACGTGTTACAAAGGGCCTTGCAATCCCCGGATCAGCATAGCCAAGGATCCTTTAAGATGCAACCCCCTAGTGTAACAACGCCCATGATAACCTCTCCACTAGATGTTGAACCCCAACCTCATATCATGCACCCGTTGGAAGATTACCTAAGAGCTACTTGAATCCCACCTATTAATTCCCGAAGCTTTCTGGTTATGCAATCTGGTGTTGGGGATACTGGGGAAGAACAATATCTCACCCAACTAGCAATACCTACATCCAGCTGTATCCATCCGTCAACACATAACCAGGCACCTTCGGAAACCGTCTACCTCACACCTTCGAAACGCATCCGCTCTACTAGTTGTCTCACCACCAGACACACATAGAAGAGTTTTCGATGTCGGCCGCCTCTGGTATTCTAGAACTGTAACGATACACAATGGGACGACAATACCTGAGAGCTCAACTCCCCGGGACTCAGCCTAAACAGACGGGAATCACCAAGACAGAATTCTTGTCACAAAGATATTGGAACAATCCAAACAATACCCGCGTGATCCTAAAAACAATTTGGTGAAAACTGAGGATAGTGATGTTAAAACAACGTTAGGAGTCCTCACCAGAGCGACGAAGGGACAAGGATTAAAAAGAAATCCTACTCTCCTATATATGTATAGGACTCAAAACATTTTTGTGTGTGTGTGCCTAGAATCAACCGTGAGCGGTTCAATCAATCAGGGTGCGCCTAGGTCGGAGAAGGCTCTAATACCAACTTGTAATGCCCAAGATGTGACTATATCTCCTACGTATCGAGGCGCGATTTAGAGACATAAGCACATTCTGGAATGATCGCAAGCGTGGTATCTTTGCACAACTCATGTAAAAGAACAGGGATGAAAGAATAAAAATAGTTGGCTTAAACTCGCCACGTCACACAATGAATACAATAGCACACATTCATCCAAATAACACAGGGTCCGACTACGGACAAAATCCAAATGAGAAAGATACCACAACCACAAGTCCTGATCGCCCCTAGTGGGAACCACTACTGATCGTTGGGATACGTTACATAGAAACGACCACGCTATTCATCGAACTCCCAATGAAGTTCTGATCCATCTCCTGCATCGTTCTCGGCTGTACCTGCATCTGGTGTGTGTTGTAATCGGTGAGTCACAAGGACTCAGCAATTCCATGCCCGGGTATCAAAACTAACAAAGCCTTATAGGTGTGGAGAGGTAATCAATTGGTTGCAGCAAGCACTAAGCAACTAGCTTACGAATTCAGAGCGAGATGATGATATGTGCCAATAGTCGCCAAAGATGATCAATAAGTGATCCTAGCTACTCACGTCCAAGCATAACCCCACCGTGTTCACTTTCCGAAACCCTTCAAAAGGAGACCATCACGGTTACTCACA
Organism: Secale cereale; assembly: GCA_902687465.1. Classification (NCBI taxonomy): domain Eukaryota; kingdom Viridiplantae; phylum Streptophyta; class Magnoliopsida; order Poales; family Poaceae; genus Secale; species Secale cereale. Next base: position 556,563,157 of record LR738710.1, read on the forward strand.
CTGGTAGTGTATTCTTAAGGATACGGTGTCATGTTATCTACAACCGGATATTAACAAATTCCCATCTGCCACATAATTGCGGGCACGGCTTTCGGAAGTTCATAACCCTGCAGGGGTGTCCCAACTTAGCCAATCACAAGCTCACGATCTGCAGAGTCGCAACTCCATGTTGGGAAGACCCGAGTATTCTCGGAGTCCCGTGCTCGAGATATTTCGACAAAGGTAAAACTAATCCAGTAAGACCTCCCGGCATGCCGACACCCTGATAGTAGCCGCGCGTACCTCGTCTCAGGCCATGACCGGATGGGCGATGCTACAGGTATATACCAGCCCTCGGGTTTCCCCAAGGTGGCTCCGCAGGACCCCTAGTTTGGACCAACACTCATGAGGAGCACTGGCCTAGGTTGTTGATTAAGAACTCGGGTTAATTACTCCCTATGCAAGTTTTTAGTTGTTAGGTAAATGGTAAAACCAAAGTTGGGCATTGCTAGAAAAGCTTTAAGCAATGCAAATTATCAAGGGGGGGCCATAAACCCCAACCGTGTTAGGAACGCAAAAATCAAGGAACATAACACCGGTTTATCGGGTCCTAAGGCGGCATGGGTGGAACAAAACACCAAGCAGAAGGCCAAGCCTTCCACCTATTACCAATATATAGGTGCATTAATTTAAAAAGATATATATCGTGTTATCCCAATAAACAAGTCCGAACATGGAGCAATCTTCGAAACTTCACCTGCAACTAACAATGCTATAAGAGGGGCTGAGCAAAAGCGTACTTAGCCAATCAACGGTTTGCTAGGAAGGTGGTTAGAGTGTTTCATGGCAACATAGGAGGCTGACAAGACAAGAATGGGCATCGAGGCATAACTATAAAGCGAGACAACTAGCAAAGCAAAGATAGAGGTGATATCAGGGAACGATCATCTTGCCTGGGATCCCGCAAGGAAGAAGAACGAGTCCATAAAGAAGAGAAATTGAGGTAGTCGAACTTATCCACACAACTCCAGCGCGAAACCAAAGCTAAAGAGAGAAGCTTACCGGAAAGAAGCAAACAACATGGTAAACACACAAGCATAAACATGACATATGATGCACAAACAAGTATGATGCATGTCCGGATTAAATATGCATGGCATGGCAAAGTGCTCAAGCAATACTACAAGTTAAGTGGAGCTCAATATGCAATGAGTTGCATATTGACAAAACACCACGTTAGAATATTTAGTTTGATCTTGTTATGAACCCAACAAGTTTAAAAGGGTTTTAAAATGGCAAGAGGTGAAGCATGAGCAAACTACACTACCTAGGCATTTTAAATGAGGCCGGAAATAACAACAACAATTCCGAAAAATTCCCGTGCGCATGTTTAGCAATTATTAAAGCACACAACAATTTTTTTACCATTTGAATGTTGTTATCATGATGCGGATGACAAATGCAAGTTTTATGCAATTTTTGGTTAAAAGTTAACATGAAGATGATATGGAGTAACTCGTCACCGTGGTGGAAGGAAAGGGGTGCCACGGCGGAGAATCAGAAAATGATGCCATGGCAACATATTGGTTCTTGTAACTTGTTGAGATGTCAGCGCAAAAGAAGTGACGCGATCGTCTCACGCAAAGAGATAGGTGGGGTGCTCCCGTAACCGGGTTCCCACGGTTTGGCGACAAGGAAAACAAGGGGCATCGCAAGCGACGATTCGGGCATGATGCAAACATAAGGTGCATCTCATACAACACACATTCACCCACTGGGTCATCGGCTCGGCGGTTATACCTTCAAAGCGTGCATTTTCTGGGCATAACGAGTTCGATGGAAGAGGTACACGTTTCGGAGAGGAAGTAGTCATTCACGTTGGGGCGGTAGTTGTACATGCACGTAGATGTTCGGGTTTTTTCGTAGATGTTCATGTCGTTGTGTCGTGGTACTTGGGGTCTTTGGACTTGCCGGTCTTGGGGTCTTTGTAACACCCCAAAAATTTAACAATGTTTTATTAATTAAAATTTTGCCAGGAAATTAAAATTTTCATTTGCTAGATTCTCCTTTGGATTTCAGGACCTTTCTTTTCCTTTTATGTTGGAATTTTTACCACTAGTGAAAACTTTCCAATTAATGTTAGACTCTCATATTCACTCATTAAAACTTATCTTATATCAGTGGAATTAATTCTGTAATTATCTCCCTAATCTTCTCTCCACTAAAAATGGTCTCCCATGGTTTTAGGGCCCCATTTGAACTACAACCACTTGATAAGTTTATTTAAAATTTTCACCAAAAATTGGAGATGTCATGTGATGTTGTTAGATCACTTTTATGCAATAATATAGTTCATTCATTTAATATTTTGAGCTCCACACTAAGTTTTCAAATCTGGTCCAGTGGGCAATTTTGCACTACAACCCCTTTAAATATTCCTTTAATGCTTCCACCGAAATTATGGCATGTTCATAGGAGTATGTTATTCAACTTTATGCAAAAACACAGAGTTGCCCTTTGAGTAATTTGAGTGAATCAACCTCTTTTTCATTCTAGTCCAGCATGGTGATTTATACAGCAACCACCATTTAGCTTTCCCTTCTAGCTAGGATTCCTTTTCCTACTTATAACACATCCTGCAAGAACCTTAAGTCCAGGAGAGTGGACTCATTGGGGGATTTTAAGTGCATGCATTGGTGCCTTCTTCTTTCTGTCCAAAATCTTTTTTCTCACAAACTTGTACTGGAAAGTTTTTGCTTTTAGCAAACTAACTTTGCCACCATCTGTATCACCTAGAGAGACCCCAATCTGGAAGATTTGGCCACCCCAAGAGTTGCCTAGTTGTCTCTAGCATTTTGGTGTGCATGGTCAGTTTTGGCATGATCTTTGCTTTGCACTGTGACCTAGCCCCTCCATGCATACTGACATGTCCACTACTCTCCCTTAAGCCTCTAACCTAGATCTGCAATTTTCCAGCTTCATCCAAGCTCTGTGGCATGCTCTGGCATTTCGTCGAATGGCTCACGTGCATGCTCTGGGCGCGCCGAAATCGCATGTTTTGCACGCGCGCGCACCGAGCCTCCGCGTCCCTCTGCCGACACCCCGCGCCCGTACTGGACACTCCCCTCGCACCGCCAGCATGCCCGCCCTTTCCCTCGCCGCAGAGACAGTCTGAAGCCCCACAGTACCGCCGTCAGGTCGGCCACGGCGGCTAGCGGGCAGCCACAGCAGCTCCTCGCGTGGACAGCGCCGCCCGAGCCACCAGCGCTCGCCACCTGCCCCCTGGAGTAGCTCCAGATCACCAGCAAGCTCGTCCCCTAGCGCACGTCGCCGCCACGCCGCTCTATGCTACAGAAGGTCGGTCGCCGGTGTCCTTATCCACGGCCATCCTCGAAATCGACCTCGATCACCTATTTAAGGTTGCCCCAAGCCTCTCCGCAACCTCAGGCGACCTCTAGCCACCTCGCAGAGCGCCCCCGTAGCAGCCAATCAACCAGGGGAGGTCTTCTTCCCCATCTCCGACGAGTACAGCCGCCGCCGCCCTCCCGTCCATTCCGTCGCAACTCGAGCCCCTCTTGTCCAGCCAGCGCCACCATTTGACTCCCCATGACCCTGCGGAGCCACCCATCACCTCAAACCCGCTCGAGAACCACCGTAACGCGTAGCCCCAATTCCCCCCCCCCTGAGGCTGCCGTCCGCCGCAAAGATCGTCGCCGGTGTTTTCCTCCACCCCCGTCGTCCCCTCGACCACCGGGAGGACCGCCCCAGTCTGGCGGATCCATCCCTGCCATCAGGTGCCCTCGAGGAGCCGCCGTTCGTCGGTGTTGATCGCCGGAGCCCCGCCTCCGTTCGGCCAGAGGAAGAAGGAGGCGGGGGCGACTGGTCAAACCTGACCAGTGGGCCCCCTGGGCCCTCTGTCAGCGAGCCAGCACCGGTCCACGCAGGCATAAGTGAAGGCGCAGAACCCTGAGTACGTCTCCCCTACTCCGAAAGCGTATTCTAGTCGAAACGTTTTCCTATTTCTGTTTTATTCTAAAAACAGATTTGACTAAACTTTGACTGGCTGTATCTTTTTAAATACAAACCCAAATGACTTGATTATTTTTCTGTTGTTTCCCAAATATTGCCTAATTTATTTTCATATTTATTTCAAAAATTTACAAACAACTTTTTTGTGCTGCCTTGAGTCTATGTATTGATTTCGTATTCTTTTAATTAGAATTTCGAAGAGGGAGAAAACTTCCAAAAAGTTTTGGAATGCATTTCTCCTCCCCTCTACTTGAAGGCAAGCACTTTTGAACCCTGGTCTAATGCATGTGGTTGTTGTTGATACGATTGCAACAATATGAACGCACTCATTTTATTTCATATGTGATATACGATCATACCTATGAAAGCATGAGGTAAACCCCTTGTTGTGAATAAATAGTATGCATGACGGTGATCCCCTTCGTATGCCTTTCATGCCTAACGGAAGGAAGCCGTGAAAGTCACGGTCTTGTGTAGACGCGAGCTCGTCACTAGCTCCCCGTCGGGACGGTGGAATCCGGTATGGCTTGGTGAGGTATGACGGGTGGTGATTCCGACCGTAGATGTGGGATATGTTAGTTATGCTAATCATACCAGTAATGCTTGAACCTCTCGAGTCGACCGTAGATCGAGTCTTGTTCCAGTAACCCCCATACTCGTTTCGTACTACCACTTGTCCCTGCCACAGGTAGGGTATGGTTCAGTAAGTGTCAACCCCTGTCCTAGCACACACACCATACAAAGAGGCCATGGTGGAAGATACCGGCTGCATCCGGTAGGCATGCCACCTGGTCCGGGGGCATGGGTGTTTCCGGTTGGGACCGAGAGGGGGCACCCCTTAGAGCGCGCGATAGAAATTTGATCCCATGCTACGCGAGGTTGTAGCCTCCCCACTTAGATTTTGCTTAACAGGTGTCGTGGGTGATTCCAGACACAAGTAAAGTTAAGCTGGTGTGTGCAAGTCAGGCGTGTTCTCGAGTAAAAGACCGTATACAGAATTAGTTCTGATGGACTAAAGAAATCCGTTACTCGTGGGTAAAGAGTACACCCTCTGCAGAGATATTAAACCTATTCGAATATCCGCGTCCATGGTTAAGGACTACAGTCTGGGATTGGTCGAGTGTCGGTCTAGTGTCGGCCTTTGGAGGAGAAACTACTAAACTAGAACATTGATTATGACCCGTGACATATGGTGAATATGATTATATTTGTGGACTAACCATTTGCATTATTTGAATTAATGAGTATCCCTGGGATGGTTCTCCCTCCTGGATATTCATTGTTATTTGTTTTCCTTATAAGCCCTTTATGTGATGTCGCTCAGACGTCCGACTGTGGCATTCTTGTTATTTATTTTCCTTATAAGCCCTTTATGTGATGTCGCTCAGACGTCCAACTGTGGCATTCTTGTTATTTATTTTCCTTATAAGCCCTTTCAGTGGCATCGCTCAGATGCCCGACTGTGGCATGTTTGTTATTTTCTTTTATTTATAAGCCATTTATGTGGTGTCGCTCAGACGCCCGACTGTGGCATGATCACTACTTATTTTACTATCACTCCTTGATTGCATATGCATGTTTATGACTTACTTGAATTATAGACTGTCATATCATTATTATCATGGTGATCATCAATTATTCTCGAGCACCATTATATTTCACCCATGTTCATAATGTTTGCGAGTACATTTAAAGTACTCACTGGCTTGTCCCAGGCTATTGTCTTGGCCAGATTCCTTGTGTGGGAAGGAACGATGCGATGACAAGCCCCGGAACCTGCACAAATGGATATAGCAGCCTCAGGAAGATAGGAGTTACCCTGGTCAGCTATTCCTGTGGGAAATTGAGTCCCTCAGTCACCGATGAACCACAAACCGCTTCCGCCATCTGCCACTAGAAACCTTGTGTTGTACTCACAGGCTAGAATGGTCTTGTACGACATTTCTTGTATTTTCCTTGGAGTTTCTGTAACAAGTTGGTGCCTCATCAACTAACAGTAATCCTGGGGCTGGTGAGCACAAGGGCCGCTTTTGGGAAATTAATATCCCGAAAATCCGGTCCTGACAAACTTGGTATCAGAGCCAGGCTGACCATTGGTTAAACCTATCTTAGCCAGGTCGAAAACACCTAGGTAAACTAACCCACCAGACCTTGACCAGACCCCAGCCAAGCTTCTCGCATAATATAGCCACACAGTGACCGACACCTATATTGTCTCATTCGCAAACGTGCGAAGGAAGACTTCGTCCCCTTTTCTATTAAAAGGGCACGCTAGCCTCAACCCAGCACAGCACAGCCTGTACCGCAAACCAAACCAAGATGCCTGGACCCATTGTTCACAATGAAACCACAGCAACCAACCTGTGAGGTTTTGTGACCGTGCTAGCAAACCTCACTCGCCGTGCCTTTGCATTAGAAGAGCCCCCAAAATATGTTGTGTACCAAGAGAACCGTCAATTCTGGGCCACCGTGCACGTCTATAGTAGGGATCTATCATCAGAACGCCCCTACAGGTTCACCGGAAGGACCACTTCCTTTGAGCCGCAAGCCCTCCAACTAGTTGCTCGAGAGGCTATAGTTAAACTCCGGCACTTGTCACCCAGAGTTAACTGTCGCTCATTTACTACTACCCCAGACGTGACGGGTATGGTAGGCCATCCTAGGTCGCCAACGGCGATCATGAGACGGATCCTGCATTATTGCATCTGGTGCGCTATGTAAGTGCACTAGAGGAACTGTTCGATCAGATCACCCTTGATCTGATCGCAGCTCGTGGAGAACTGATCCGCAGAGCCCCAGCAAGAAGAGAAGATGAGCCCGATGCCGACAACCCTGTCGTGCTGTTCGGACGACCGATCGAGACCCTGAGGTCTGCCCCAGCCATCGACCAAAATGTTTTGGTGTCCCCAGAAGTGATTCGTCGCCTCCTGGGAACACACTCCAGCGGGATTGTGGCCAACAACCCCCGCAATGGTCATCATCGCTACCCCGACCCTGCAGTCCCTCAACCCCATCAAGCTAACCCCGATGGTGAAAACCGTGGAGAAGCCTCGAAGCCAGCAAGGCACGCCCGCTTAGATATAAACGAGGTAGACTAAATCACTCGAGTAGCGTCGAGTCTTAGTATGCCCACGCCCTGTCATTGTGTGATCTTGTATCGCTATATTTAAATATGGTCTGCTCGTGCGCCTCTTTTTCTTTTTATATAGCCAAGCATAAGTATGTTGGTGTACGATTGCATTTTTTTTATTACGGGCGTAGCTACCAAAAACCACCCCGACGACACCCACGGTAATACGTCACTTTTGTGAGATATGTGTACCTGTAACATTGACCCCGACCCCATAGAACAGAACCGACAAGATAGTTGCCCTCTCACTATAGCCATATTTTTACTACATGAGTAGGATGATTATTTGTGTGATATTGCTTTGTGATAGTAAGAGTAATTCTTTTCATTACAGCCCTTAACAAATCTCGAGGACGAGATTTTTTCTTAAGGGGGGTAGTGTTGTAACACCCAAAAATTTAACCATGTTTTATTAATTAAAAATTTGCCAGGAAATTAAAATTTTCATTTGCTAGATTCTCCTTTTGATTTCAGGACCTTTCTTTTCCTTTTATGTTGGAATTTTTACCACTAGTGAAAACTTTCCAATTAATGTTAGACTCTCACATTCACTCAATAAAACTTTTCTTATATCAGTGGAATTAATTCTGTAATTATCTCCCTAATCTTCTCTCCTCTAAAAATGGTCTCCCATGGTTTTAGGGCCCCATTTGAACTACAACCACTTGGTAAGTTTATTTAAAATTTTCACCAAAAATTGGAGATGTCATGTGATGTTGTTAGATCACTTTTATGCAATAATATAGTTCATTCATTTAATATTTTGAGCTCCACACTAAGTTTTCAAATATGGTCCGGTGGGCAATTTTGCACTACAACCCCTTTAAATATTCCTTTAATGCTTCCACCAAAATTATGGGATGTTCATAGGAGTATGTTATTCAACTTTATGCAAAAACACAGAGTTGCCCTTTGAGTAATTTGAGTGAATCAACCTCTTTTTCATTCTAGTCCAGCATGGTTATTTGTACAGCAACCACCATTTAGGAGTTCCCTTCTAGCTAGGATTCCTTTTCCTACTTATAACACATCCTGCAAGAACCTTAAGTCCAGGAGAGTGGACTCATTGGGGGATTTTAAGTGCATGCATTGGTGCCTTCTTCTTTCTGTCCAGAATCTTTTTTCTCACAAACTTGAACTGGAAAGTTTTTGCTTTTAGCAAACTAACTTTGCCACCATCTGTATCACCTAGAGAGACCGCAATCTGGAAGATTTGGCCACCCCAAGAGTTGCCTAGTTGTCTCTAGCATTTTGTCAAACACCTAGTGTGCATGGCCAGTTTTGGCATGATCTTTGATTTGCACTGTGACCTAGCCCCTCCATGCATACTGACATGTCCACTAATCTCCCTTAAGCCTCTAACCTAGATCTGCAATTTTCCAGCTACATCCAAGCTCTGTGGCATGCTCTGGAATTTCGTCGAACGGCTCACGTGCATGCTCTGGGCGCACCCAAATCGCATGTTTTGCACGCGCGCGCACCGAGCCGCCGCGTCCCTCTGCCGACACCCCGCGCCCGTTCTGGACACTCCCCTCGCACCGCCAGCACGCCCGCCCTTTCCCTCGCCGCAGAGACAGCTCTGGAGCCCCACAGTACCGCCGTTAGGTCGGCCACAGCGGCTAGCGGGTAGCCACAGCTGCTCCTGCCGTGGACAACGCCGCCCGAGCCACCAGCACTCGCCACCTGCCCCCTGGAGTAGCTCCAGATCACCAGCAAGCTCGTCCCCTAGCGCACGTCACCGCCATGTCGCCCTAAGCTACAGGAGGTCGGTCGCTGGCGTCCTTATCCACGGCCATCGTCGGAACCGACCTCGATCACCTATTTAAGGATGCCCCGAGCCTCTCCGCAACCTCAGGCGACCTCTAACCACCCCGCAGAGCGCCCCCGTAGCAGCCAATCAACCAGGGGAGGTCTTCTTCCCCATCTCCGACGAGTACAGCCGCCGCCGCCCTGCGGTCCATTCCGTCGCAACCCATGCCCCTCCCATCCAGCCAGCGCCACCATTCAAACCCCCATGACCCTGCCGAACCACCCATCACCTCAGACCCGCTCGGGAACCACCGTAACGCGAAAGCCTCAATCCCCCCCCCCCCGAGGC
>LR738710.1:556572415-556758478 GCA_902687465.1 Secale cereale
CGAAAGCCCCAATCCCCCCCCCCCCGAGGCCACCGTCCGCCACAAAGCTCGTCGCCGGTGTTTTCCTCCACCCACGTCGTCCCCTCGACCACCGGGAGCACCGCCCTAGTCTGGTGGATCCATCCCTGCCATCAGGTGCCCTCGAGGAACCGCCGTTCGCCGGCGTTGATCGCCGGAGCCCCGCCTCGGTTCGGCCAGAGGAAGGAGGCGGGGGCGACTAGTCAAACCGAACCAGTGGGCCCCCTGGGCCCTCTGTCAGCGAGCCAGCACCGGTCCACGCAGGCATAAGTGAAGGCGCAGAACCCCAAGTACGTCTCCTCTACTCCGAAAGCGTATTCTAGTCGAAACGTTTTCCTATTTCTGTTTTATTCTAAAAACAGATTTGACTAAACTTTGACTAGTTGTATCTTTTTAAATACAAATCCAAATGACTTGATTCTTTTTCAGTTGTTTCCCAAATATTGCCTAGTTTATTTTCATATTTATTTCAAAATTTTCCAAACAACTTTTTTGTGCTGCCTTGAGTCTATGTATTGATTTCGTATTCTTTTAATTAGGATTTCGAAGAGGGAGAAAACTTCCAAAAAGTTTTGGAATGCATTTCTCCTCCCCTCTACTTGAAGGCAAGCACTTTTGAACCCTGGTCTAATGCATGTGGTTGTTGTTGATACGATTGCAACAATATGAACGCACTCGTTTTATTTCATATGTGATATATGATCATACCTATGAAAGCATGAGGTAAACCCCTTGCTGTGAATAAATAGTATGCATGACGGTGATCCCCTTTGTATGCCTTTCATGCCTAATGGAAGGAAGCCATGAAAGTCGCAGTCTTGTGTAGACGCGAGCTTGTCACTAGATCCCCGTCGGGACAGTGGAATCCGGTATGGCTTGGTGAGGTATGACAGGTGGTGATTCCGACCGTTGATGTGGGATATGTTAGTTATGCTAATCATACCAGTAATGCTTGAACTTCCCGAGTCCACCGTAGATCGAGTCTTGTTCCAGTAACCCCCATACTCGTTTCGTACTACCACTTGTCCCTGCCACAGGTAGGGTATGGTTCAGTAAGTGTCAACCCCTGTCCTAGCACACACCATACAAAGAGGCCATGGTGGAAGATACCGGCTGCATCCGGTAGGCATGCCACCTGGTCCGGGGGCATGGGTGTTTCCGGTTGGGACCGAGAGGGGGGGCACCCCTTAGAGCGCGCGATAGAAATTTGATCCCATGCTACGCGAGGTTTTAGCCTCCCCACTTAGAGTTTGCTTAACAAGTGTCGTGGGTGATTCCAGACACAACTAAAGTTAAGCTGGTGTGTGCAAGTCAGGCGTGATCTCGACTAAAATACCGTAGACGGAATTAGTTCCGATGGACTAAAGAAATCCGTTACTCGCGGGTAAAGAGTACACCCTCTGCAGAGATATTAAACCTATTCGAATAGTCGTGTCCATGGTTAAGGACTACAGTCTAGGATGGGTCGAGTGTCGGTCTTAGTGTCGGCCTTCGGAGGAGAAACTACTAAACCAGAACATTGATTATGACATGTGGCATATGGTCAATATGATTATATTTGTGGACTAACCATTTGTATTATTTGAATTAATGAGTATCCTTGGGACGGTTCTCCCTCCTGGATATTCATTGTTATTTGTTTTCTTTATAAGCCCTTTATGTGATGTCGCTCAGACGTCCGACTGTGGCATTCTTGTTATTTATTTTCCTTATAAGCCCTTTATGTGATGTCATTGAGACGTCCGACTGTGGCATTCTTGTTATTTATTTTTCTTATAAGCCCTTTCTATGGCATCGCTGAGACGCCCGACTGTGGCATGTTTGTTATTTTCTTTTATTTATAAGCCCTTTATGTGGTGTCGCTCAAATGCCCGACTGTGGCATGATCGCTACTTATTTTATTATCACTCCCTGATTTCATATGCATTTTTATGACTTACTTGAATTATGGACTGTCATATCTATATTATCATGGTGATCATCAATTATTCTCGAGCCTGATTATATCTCACCCATGTTCATAACGCTTGCGAGTACATTCAAAGTACTCACTGGCTTGTCCCTGGCTATTGTCTTGGCCAGATTCCTTGCGTGGGAAGGAACGATGCGATGACAAGCCCCGGAACCTACACAAATGGATATAGCAGCCTCACGAAGATAGGAGTTATCCTGGTCAGCTGTTCCTGTGGGAAATGGAGTCCCTCAGTCACCGATGAACCACAAACCGCTTCCGCCATCAGCCACTAGAAACCTTGTGTTGTACTCACAGGCCAGAATGGTCTTGTACTACATATCTTGTATTTTGCTTGGAGTTTCTGTAACAAGTTGGTGCCTCGTCAGCTAACAGTAATCCTGGGGCTGGTGAGCACAAGGGCCGCTTTTGGGAAATTAATATCCCGAAAAGCCGGTCCTGACAGTCTTGGCGACGGTAGTTGTACACGTGGCATCGAGGTCATTGTTGACGTCGGGGTACATGTTTTGTAGGTGTTCGGGGACATCGTGGTACTTGCCATAGGGGTACTTGGCGAATCCATGTAGTCGAACTTGATGCTTCGTGGAACTTGGCGTATCCAAAATCTGCGGGCGTCGTTGTCCAACAGGACAAATCGAACTGGCTACAACCGAAGGCAGCAGGGCTTGTGGTTGTTGTGCACAGCAGCAGGTGGTCGTCCTAGGCGTCCATGGTGGATGAAGGTGCAAATCTTGAGCAGAGGAGGCAGGTCTCCGCCGACTTGACCCTGCGAGCGAGGTGAGCGGTTTGGAGACGGGACTGAACAGTAGGATCCGATGAGGAGGCGTCGAAGATGGCCAGCCAGTAGGTTACGGAGGCCACCGGCGGCGGCGTGGGAGCCTCATGGACCACCATGATGAGGTCGTTGGCAGGGAGGCCGGATCAGAGGAGCGTAGCACTAGTCGTGGTCGGACGGTGAGGCCAGAGGCGAGGATGAGGCCGAAGGAGACATGGCAAGGTGGTGCTGGCGGACGTGGGAGACGGCACGGTGGTGGGCTCTGGTGGCCTTGGCGAGGCCGAGGCGGCGTGGCATGGCGGACAAGGACGACGATGGCTCAGGAGGCAGGAAGGCGGGGAATTGAGAGGTTGGCGCGGCAGGGAGCTTCTCGGGGCCGCGGGGTGGATGGCTGAGTGCTGCGGCTGGCGCAGGTGAGCGCATCGCGCGGCCACGGCGAGGACTGCTCGAGGAGCTCCTCTCCTCGGGCACTCAGGCGACGGGAGCGAGGGAGAGCGCGAGAGGAGTGGCACTGAGGGAGGGGATCGAGGTTAGGAGGAGAGCGGAGTCGAGCGTGGCGGCGGGTAGAGGAAGAGGGAGAGATAGAGAGGACGGAGGTCGGGGCCTAGGTTATAGGTTTAGGTGGGCCTCGGGCTAGCTAGGTCAGGCCAGTCCAGCTGGGCCTAGGGATGGCGCTGGCTGCTGTAATGGACGGGCCGGCCTGATGTCTAGGCTGCGTTGCTCTCTCTCTTCTTCCTCTCACTCTGCTTTCCATTTTAAAACAAAACAGAAAAAAAAGAAGGTAGGGGTGGAATCTGGGCATGGGGATAATTTTGCCGGACTCGTAAAAAGGTGCACGGTCCATGAAAAATAGGAGAGGTGTGATGAAAGATGTGATTCAAACTCATTTGAATTTAATTCAAATGGGTTTGAACTGGGACTTGGATTTTGAAGTGTCCAAAAATGTTGAGAATTTAGGAAGAGCCTCGATAAAAGAGAAAATAATTGTTGGCGGGGTTTGGAAGTCAAAACTTGAAGTAGAGAAGCCATGGGAATTTTGCAAGTGTTTTTCGGTGATTCCAAAGCAATGGAATATTTTTATAATAGCTCCATAAATATTAGGAGGATATGTTATAAAGAGAAGTCACTCTTCCCTCGATTTAAGTGGATTGAAGATCCACATAATTTATTTAGTTGAGTTGCAAAAGATTTATGACATGATGGCATGATGACATGATGCAATGCAAAATAAAATAGAGCAAGCAAATGAAACACACGGCGAAACCCGGAACCTATGGAAGTCTTCTGGAGCGTCGGTCTTGGGGTGTGACACATTGCCTCTAGGTGATATTTCCAATAGATCTCCATTCCTGAGTCCATATTATCGGTTTAGCATCTCTATGCCCATGACTTGTGAAACAAAGTAATCAGTCAAATTGTATACTAGTCAAACGGTATGTGTCTGCATGACCTTATCAACTAGGGACTATTAGAACAATCATCATACAATATAAATGTCCACAAACAAGTCACATACTTATTGATAGATATCACTACTGATGTTCAAGAACAATATAAAAGACTCATGAATACATGGAGAAATATCATCATCACATAATTTCCTCTAGGGCATATGTCCAATATGATCTCTATCTCTTTGAAATTACATTGAACCACTACCTAGGCATCAAACCAGAGATTAAATCTGACAGATTCCTTGTTCTAGAAAGTGTTGGGGATATAACCCCATGGTGTAACCCGCCTAGGAGGAGCTAGGTTACGCTATTGGCTACTCAACAATGAAGCCTGTGCAGGCCCAAGAAGTCAAGACATGAAGCCTGGAGGCGGCTTGCAGGGCGGGCCGACTGAAGGCCCAAGACCTGGAGACAACGCATGACCCGGAGGTGTCAGCCACCCAACGGCGACTTGACCAAGAAGGCAATGTGATGTAGAGACGGCATTGGTTATGAAGTATAAGCCGGTCTGGACTATTGTAAGCCAAGGGCCTCGACCTGTGTATATAAAGGCGAGTCCCTGCGGCGGGTAAACCCAGGTTACAATCAATCGATAGCTAAGTCAAGCGATTCCGCTCCCTTGTAATCAATACCGAAGAAATAGCAACAAGAGCAGGAGTAAGCTTTTACCTCCACCATGAGGGGCCAAACCTAGGTAAACTTGTGTCTCTCGTCCCTCTCAACCCCTTTAAGCTAATCACCGTAGCCATAGCCTCGCACCTAAGTCCTTTCACAAGGGCATCTGCCGTGTTAACCCCAAGACAGTTGACGCCCACCGTCAGGCCAGGGCACGGTGGTTTTGAGGGCATCTGTTGTCATCCCTATCAACCCCTTGAAGGGCTCTTTACTAGGGATCGAGGGGTATGCCATTGGCAGGATGAGTAAGAGTCGCTGCAACAACCTCTACATCGACGACGCTGGCCGGGGCCCCTAGGTAGACTCAATCGAGTACGAGTATCGGGTCCCCTTCGGCTAAATCCACATCTTCATTGGCAAAATTTGCAAATCTGAGCCTGAGCCGGACACCTGCACCGACAACATCGAGTCGGCTCGGTGCATGCAACCCGCCCTGGTTCAACCCGGCCGGAAACATGTCTCTGTCGGTTTCACGCAAGGCTTGGAGCTTGCGGAAAATTCAGCATCTAGGGAGGAGACTCTTATATACTCAGGTGATGAGTCCTCAAACAGAGAGACATAATCGATCTATCAGCTTCAGGATAGTAGGCTTGGGCGCTATTCCGAGGGTAACAGTATTCCATACCCCTATGAACCGCCATGCCGAGCCGCCATCTTCATGGTTGGCACGGCGTTGGCTCATAACAGCACGGTGGCTGGAGCAGCCACTGACCCTTCACGTTCTGGCTTAGCAAGGCCGCCAGCCCAGGTTTTGTCGGAGCTAATGAATGAGCTAACAACCTTATTGGGGACCGAGGTCATAGCTAAAAACCAAGCATAACGCAATGCAGAGACCGCGAAGCTTAGGGAACAAATGACCAAGGCCCAGGAAGATATCAACGCAGAAAATGCTAGGATGACCATGGTGTGTGTTCAGATTGAGGCTGAGTCGGAGCATGTGAAAGCAGAGGAATGGCGCTTGAGTCTGGATCAGAACGCCTCCAACATGGTCCTTCGGAGGAGGCACCAGAAATGCCTGCTTTTACACTATGAGCCTATGAATTTGTTCAACACGCTGGGGGCAGGTCCAAGTACTCCACCGGTTATACCCTAGACTGCAGAGGTGCCTAGGGATAGGGCTGCCGCTCAGCGTCGACAGTCGAACCCACTCCATTTAGGCCATACTCTACCTCAGCGTTTCTCAACACCACCGGGTCATTTTCTAGCCCGGTGGATAACAAATAGCAGCAGCCACCCAGCTCAAGGCGCTTCCTATCACTGGTGAGTCGCCTATTGCTATGGAAGCATGGAACAGGATCAAACTTCTTTAAACAGCGGTAGCGCAGTAGGAAAAATATTCGTACAGTCGTGAACGGGTAGATTCGACTCCCCTCCCAACCCGGAGTTATAGCCAACGGATTGAGTCGCCAGCAGTGTCCAGCAGTGAACTGCGATGTAACCCACCCCATGATGATAACCCGCCCATGCTGATAACCCGCCCCTTAATACCAGGACTGATGCTCATGCGATTGTAGATGAGGCTAGAGCCCGCTGTGAGGCGGAGGAGGCGGCTAGTCAGGGGGCTTACCAGTAGTCTCATGTGAGCCCTTCAGCTTCGGTGGAAGCCGAAACAATTTCCCGGGCGGTTGGAGTGCCATGTTTAGTACCGGCTTTGCGCAACGAGCATTAGTCCAAAGATTTTAAATGGCCCGGTAAGGTGCCCAATTACATAGCGGATCTCCCTCCTGAGGCTTTGATTGAGAGTTATGAGTTAGCCATGGAGATGTTGGATGTCAATGATGTTGTCTATGCCAAATATTTTACTATGATGCTCGAAGGTCCGGCTCGTACGTGGTTGAAAGGCATGCCTCCTAATTCCATCAGTTCATGGGCGGAGTTGATGGCGCATTTTATCAAGAATTTTCAAGGGACCTACAAGCAACCACTAATGATTGTTGATCTAGACCACTGCATGCAATGTGAGGATAAATCGGCCCACCTTTGGGTCCGTCGGGTCTTCGCGATTATCCACTCGATGGATAGTATTGCGGTGGATCAGGCGGTTCCGATCTTAGAAAAGAACTGTCATCTTGTCCCCCTAAAGAAGAAGCTCGGGCGTCTCAAGCGCACTTATACAGACATGGGGGAACTCATGGCCGCTCTCATTAGGCATGCAGATATTGATAACACAAAGTACCCTAGTTTGGATGATGAGAAATCCAACAAGGGCAAGAAGAATGGCAACGGCAAGGGTCAACAACAGAATGTAACAGGGAATAATGCAACAACCAGGGTCATGGTGGTAAGTGGAAGCACCCTGATGGCAGGTCAGATCTAGTGGCTGTCACTACCACGGAGTATAAAAACCAGCGCCACAACGATAATGGAAAGCGGCCTTTTGGTAGAAATCCGCCTTTCAATCTTGAGACGATGCTTAAGGACCCTTGCCCAATTTTTCCCGCCAAGCTGTCTACTCATCATTGGACGGATTGTTTCATTATGCGGGAGTTCAGGAAGTACATCCTTAACCAGCATCATGGAAACAACAATGGGCCGCCTGGCGGGTTAGGATCCGTCTCTCAAGGGTCCGGCTTTGGTGGTGGTGGTTTAAACTCTGGCCATCAGGGTCAAGGTGGCTATAATCAGTAGTCTGGTCAAGGTAACCAGCAACAAGATAATCATTCAGGATATCAAATTAATCCAAAGCAACTTAATAGGGGTTGGTACCATGTTTTCACTACAAATCATTGTAAGAGAGATCAGAAGGTTCATAAGTGCGTGGTCAATGCGGTTGAGCCGTCAGTACCCCAATACCAATGATGGTCAGACCATCCGATCACCAAGAGCCGGGAGGATCACCCGCCCCGGGTTGAGAATCCGGGTCATCTGGCATTGGTGGTAGCCCCTGAAGTGGGCGACTATAAGCTGAAAAAAGTGCTCATGGATGGTGGTAGCAGCATCAACATATTATACTATCATACCTTTTGCCTAATGAATATGACTGACAAACATCGCAAACTGTCCTCTACAGTGTTCCATGGCGTGGTGCCAGGCAAGACGGCTTACCCTATTGGAAGGATAGCACTTGAAGTGGCTTTTGGTGATGCGTACAATTATCGAACAAACACGTTGTGGATTGAAGTGGTCAAAATCCAGTGTTGTGGTAATCTCATGGAAGATGCCAGTGGTGGCTTATCATGGGTGGAGCCATAAGGATGTCGTTGGGTTCCGAAAGCGAGAGTGAGCACGAGCTCGATAGCACATGAGACGTACCCATGTCCGGGGCTCTCCGGAGAGATAACACCCCTAGTCCTGCTGAGATGACAATGATCAAGAGTATACAAAGTTGATCCTGGAGTTGTTTTGCTAGAGGAGGAATAAGGGTAGAGCCATCCCTCTTCTCCTAGCTATGGTGTATGTTTGGAATGGGAGAATGTGAACCCTTTGCATGGGTGAGTCCGGGGGGTCTTATAGGCCGACCCTCCAGGGGTACAATGGTAATACGGCGAGGTTGTGGGATGATAACCCACTAGTGTAGGGGATCGCAATAGTTTTCGAGGGTAAAGTATTCAACCCAAATTTATTGATTCGACGCAAGGGGAGCCAAAGAATACTATTAAGTATTAGCAGCTGAGTTGTCAATTCAACCACACCTGGAAACTTAGTATCTGCAGCAAGGTAGTTTAGTAGCAAAGTATTATGGAGATAGTTTTAACAGCAATAAAAGTAACGGTAGTGTTTTTGTAGTTTTTGTAACAGTAGCAGCGGAAAAGTAAACAAGAAACAAGCAATATGTGAAAAGCTCATAGGCATTGGATCGGTGATGGGGAATTATGTCGGATGCGATTCATCATGTAAAAGTTATAACCTAGGGTGACACGGAACTAGCACCAGTTCATCAATGTAATGTAGGCATGTATTCCCAATATAGTCATACGTGCTTATGGAAAAGAACTTGCATGACATCTTTTGCCCTACCCTCCCATGGCAGTGGGATCCTATTGGAAACTAAGGGATATTAAGGCCTCCTTTTAATAGAGTACCGGACCAAAGCATTAACACATAGTGAATACATGAACTCCTCAAACTACGGTCATCACCGGGAGTGGTCCCGATTATTGTCACTTTGGGGTTGCTGGATCATAACACATAGTAGGTAACTATAGACTTGCAAGATAGGATCAAGAACACACATATATTCATGAAAACATAATCGGTTCAGATCTGAAATCATGGCACTCGGGCCCTAGTGACAAAGCATTAAGCATAGCAAAGTCATAGCAACATCAATCTCAGAACATAGTGGATACTAGGGATGAAACCCTAACAATACTAACTTGATTAGATGGTAAATCTCATCCAACCCATCACCGTCCAGCAAGCCTACGATGGAATTACTCACGCATGGCGGTGAGCATCATGGAATTGGTGATGGAGGAAGGTTGATGATGACGATGACGACGATCTCCACTCTCCAGAGCCCCGAACGGACTCCAGATCAGCCCTCCCGAGAGAGATTAGGGCTTGGCGGCGGCTCCATATCATAAAACGCGATAATTCTTCCTCTCTGATTTTTTTCTCCCCGAAAGTGAATATATGGGGTCCGGAGATACGTCGGTGGAGCATCAGCGGGCCCACGAGGCAGGGGGCGCGCCCAGGGGGAGGGTGCGCCCCCCACCCTCGTGGACAGGGTGTGGGCCCCCCTGAAGTAGATCTTTCCGTAGGTATTTTTTATATATTCCAAAATAATTCTCCGTGGATTTTCAAGTCATTCTGAGAACTTTTTATTTCTGCACAAAAACAACACCATGGCAATTCTGTTGAAAACATCGTCAGTCCGGGTTAGTTCCATTCAAATCATGCAAGTTAGAGTCCAAAACAAGGGCAAAAGTGTTTGGAAAAGTAGATACATTGGAGACGTATCAACTCCCCCAAGCTTAAACCTTTGCTTGTCCTCAAGCAATTCAGTTGGTAAACTGAAAGTGATAAAGAAAAACTTTGACAAACTCTATTTGCTCTTGTTGTTGTAAATATGTAAGCTAGCATTTAGGTTTTCAGCAATGATCATGAACTAACCACATTCAAAATAACTTTCAGGTCTCATATCTACTCACATCAATGGCATAATCAACTAGCGAGCAATAATAATAAACCTCGGATGACAACACTTTCTCGAAACAATCATGATATGATATAACAAGATGGTATCTCGCTAGCCCTTTCTGAGACCGCAAAACATAAATGCGGAGCACCTTTAAAGATCAAGGACTGACTAGACATTGTAATTCATGGTAAAAGAGATCCAATCATAATCATACTCAATGCAAATTAACAACAATACATGCAAATGACAGAGGTGCTCTCCAACTGGTGCCCTTTAATAAGAGGGTGATAAATCAGCATAAAAGTAAATAGATAGGCCCTTCACAGAGGGAAGCAGGGATTTGTAGAGGTGCCAGAGCTCGAATTTTAAATAGAGATGAATAACATTTTGAGCGGTATAATTTCATTGTCAACATAACAACCAAGAATCTCGATATCTTCCATGCTACGCACATTATAGGCGGTTCCAAAACAGAATGGTAAAGTTTATACTCCCCCAACCACCAATAAGCACACTCCACGGCTAGCCCGAAACAACGGTTACCGTCCAAACCAGCAAGAGCCCTGGGGGAGTTTTATTTAATTATTATGATTTTAGCATGGGACTGGGCATCCCGGTTACCAGCCATTTTCTCATGAATGATGAGCGGAGTCCACTCATCGTGAGAATAACCCACCTAGCATGGAAGATATAGACATCCCTAGTTGATACATGAGTTGTTCGAGCATACAAAACATAATTTCATTTAAAGGTTTAGAGTTTGGCACATACAAATTTACTTGGAACAATAGGTAAATACCGCATATAGGAAGGTATGGTGGACTCATTGAAACAACTTTGAGGTTTATGGAAGTGGATGCAGAAGCAGTATTCTCGCTTAGTACAATTGAAGGCTAGAAAGAGGCTGGGATGCGACCAGCTAGAGAGCGACAACGGTCATGAACATGCATTAAAATAATAAACAATGAATGCAAGCATGAGTAGGATATAAATCACTATGAACATAAATATCGTGGAGGCTATGTTGATTTGTTTCAACTACATGCGTGAACATGTGCCAAGTCAGACCACTTGAATCGTTCAAAGGAGGATACCAGCCCATCATACCACATCACAACCATTTTAATATCATGTTGGCACACAAGTTAGACCATTATAAACTCTTAGCTAATTAAGCATGGAATAACCATCTATGATCTCTAATTGTCATTGCAACCATGTTTCATTCATAACAAGCTAGATCAGGAACGATGAACTATCATATTTACAAAAACAAGAGAGGTCGAGTTCATACCAGATTTTCTCATCTCAATTAGTTCATCATATATCATCCTTATTGCCTTTCACTCGCACGACCTAACGGTGTGGATAATAATAATAGTGCACGTGCATTGGACTAAGATGGAATCTGCGAGCATTTAATACAAGAGAGAAGACAAGGTAATATGTCTCAAGGTTAAATCAATAATAAAGCATATGAAAGCCACTATGCATTTTAATCATGGTCTTCTACTCTTAACCCCCAAAGAAAAGAAAAGAAACTATTTACACGGGAAAGCTCCCAACAAGCAAAAGCAGAATGGGAAATCTTTTTGGGTTTTCTTTTAATTACTACTACAAGGAAAGAAAAATAGCTAGAAGCTACAACTAATTTTTGTTTTGTTTTTTCTTAAGGTTTTTTCTAGCACACGAGAAAAAGGCTAAGAAAAAGAAGAGAAACTAAGCATGGATGGTACAATGAAAGAGTGTGAGCATCGACAACTAGAATAAGTGTGTGAACATGAACGTAAAGTCGATGAGAAACACGTACTCCCCTAAGCTTAGGCTTTTTAGCCTAAGTTGGTCTATGTCCAGTATTGGCCTGACGGATATCCAAAGTCATAGTTGGGGTTGTACTGGGATGCAGCAGCTACTGCCTGCTGAGCTGCAGCTCGAAGGCCGGCTGCTTCCATCATATTATGATACTCATTTGCCTCCTCCCTGGTTATAGTATATCTCCCTTTTGCCTGAAAGTCAAACAAAGTAGGAGCAGGAAGAGTAATAGGGACGGCATGATGCCTGTTAAAGATTAGTCAATATTTGAGGGATTGTTCATCCCTCTCTATAAACCGGTGACTAGTCATGGCATTGTAATCCAAATGAGCAAGCGGTAAAGGTTCATCATTTTCATGTACAGGCACACCCAGACGGCGGGCTATGCGAGTGGCATAAATCCCACCAAATTAATCTCCATGCAAACCATTATGATGTAGCCTACGTGCAACAATGGATCCCAAGTTATATTTTCTATCACCTAATATAACACTCTTGAGAACACTAAGATCAGGGACACACATGTGGCAAGCCTCATCTTTACCGTTTATGCATCTACCAATAAAGAGAGCAAAGTAATGAATAGTAGGAAAATGAATGCTCCCTATGGTAGCCTGTGTGATTTCTCTAGATTCCCCCACAGTGATACAAGCCAGGAAATCTCGAAATCCAAATTTGCGAGGATCACCCATACTGCCCCACTGCGGGAGCTTACAAGCATCATTAAAATCCTCTAAGTCCATGGTGTAAGATTGAAAATAAAAGTAAAACAGGACAGTGTGAGAATTACGTGAAGATGAAAATTTAAACCTTCTCACAAAGGTATCATTTAAGCCACGGTATTGAGGGCACTTATCTTGTATGAAGCCCTCGAGGTCAGCGTTGCACACATATGCGTCAAATTCTTCCTTAATGCCAACCTGAATCATAAAATCGTCTGACGGCCATTCACAAGGCCACAATTCAGCTTCCCTTGGTAGTTCATCGTCTCACTCAAGAAACACGAGCCTTGGTTCTTGCTTCCTTGAAGAACCACCTTGGAAGATTTTCCTATGCATTTTTCTAAAATTTTCTTAAATTTTTAGTAACTCAAAATAAAAGTAAACCAAACTCAACAAGATTGATAGCAGCAACTCCTACAAGTGCCTAGGGACTATATCATGCATTAGAACTACTTGGGACCAAGGAAATTTGACATGCAAGCTCAAGAACAAGGTCACCACAGCAGCAAAAATTTGCAATAAATAAAGCACTAGAACAAAAACTAATTGGACCAATGAATGAGTCACATACCAAGGAACAATCTCCCCAAATAGTTTTATGAATGGTGCTTTGAGCAAGGAGATCGAAAATGGCAGCAAGATGAGCTAGAACTAATGCTTGAGCTGGTTGGTGATTTTTTTGGGAGGAAGAAGAGTATGGGTGCAGCAATAAGTGGAGGGGGGCACGTGGGGCCCACGAGGCAGGGGGCGTGCCCTGGACCCTCGTGGCTAGGTGATGGCTCCCCTCGTGGTGTTTTCTGTGCCATATATTCTCAAATATTCCAGAAAAAATCATATTAAATTTTCAGGGCATTTGGAGAACTTTTATTTTCGGGGTATTTATTTATTGCATGGATAAGTCTGGAAACAGACATAAAATACTATTTTTGTTTTATTTATCCTAATTAACAGAAAGTAAAAGGGGGATACAGAAGGTCGTGTTATCTAGATTCACCTATCTCATGCTCATCAAAAGGAATCCATTAACAAGGTTGATCTAGTCTTGTTAATATATTCTTCTCGAATAACAAGAAACCGGAGAATTTTCGAATAACACTAGGTTACCTCAATGGGGATATGTATGTCCCCAACAATAAGAATGTCATATGTTTTCTTGACAGTAGGAAGGGGAAATTCAAAACCTCCAATAGTAATAGTTGAAATTTTTCCAATATAATTGATACTGTGGACCTGAGGTTGTTTCCTCGGAAAGTGTACCGTATGCTCATTACCATTGACATGGAAAGTGACATTGCCTTTGTTGCAATCAATAACAGCCCCTGCAGTATTCAAAAAGGGTCTACCAAGGATAATAGACATATTATCGTCCTCGGGAATATCAAGTATAACAAAGTCCGTTAAAATAGTAACATTTGCAACTACAACAGGCACATCCTCACAAATACCGACAGGTATAGCAGTTCATTTATCAGCCATTTGCAAATATATTTTAGTAGGTGTCAACTTACTCAAGTCAAGTCTACGATATAAAGAAAGAGGCATAACACTAACACCAGCTCCAAGATCACATAAAGCAGTTTTAACATAGTTTCTCTTAATGGAGCAAGGTATACTGGGTACTCCTGGATCTCCTAGTTTCTTAGGTATTCCACCCTTAAAAGTGTAGCTGGCAAGCATGGTGGAAATTTCTACTTCATGTATCTTTCTTTTATTGGTAATAATATGTTTCATATACTTAGCATAAGGATTTGTTTTAAGCACATCAGTCAAACGCATACGCAAAAAGATAGGTCTAATCATTTCAGCAAAGCGCGCAAAATCCTCATCATCCTTTTTCTTGGATGTTTTCGGAGGAAAAGGCATGGGTTTCTGAACCCATGGTTCTCTTTCCCTACCGTGCTTCCTAGCAACAAAGTATCTCTTATCATAACGTTGATTCTTTGATTGTGGGTTATCAAGATCAACAGCAGGTTCAATCTCTACATCATTATCATTGCTAGGATGAGCATCATCGTGAACATCATCATTAACATTATCTCTAAGTTCATGTTCATTACCAGATTGTGTCTCAGCATCAGAAACAGATATATCATTGGGATTCTCAGGTGTGTCGGCTACAAATTCACTAGAAGCATGCAAAGTCCTATCATTTTTCTTTTTCTTCTTCTTAGAAGAACTAGGTGTATCTAAATTAGCTCTATGAGAATCTTGCTCAATTCTCTCTTAGGGTGGCCTTCAGGATACAGAGGTTCCTGAGTCATTCTGCCACCTCTAGTCACAACTCTAATGGCATTATCATTACTCTTACTATTTAATTCATTGAGAAAATCATTCTGAGCCTTAAGTACTTGTTCTACTTGAGTGGTAACCATGGAAGCATGTTTACTAATGAGTTTCAATTCACCTTTAACTCTAGACAGATAATCACTCAAGCGTTCAATCATATAAGCACTATGTTGCAATTGTCTACCAACATAAGCAATGAAGTTTTCTTGTTTCACAATAAAATTGTCAAACTCATCAAGCATTGGCTAGCAGACTTATAATGAGGAAAATCACCTTCATCAAATCTATAAAGAGAATTTACCTTTACTACCTGTGTCGGGTTATCAAGACCATGTATTTCTTCAATAGGTGGTAAATTCTTAACATCTTCAGCTTTAATACCTTCTTCTTTCATATATTTCTTTGCCTCTTGCATATCTTCAGGACTGAGAAATAGAACACCCCTTTTCTTCGGAGTTGGCTTAGGGGCTGGTTCAGGAAGTGTCGAATTGTTTTCATTGGCCAGCATATTATTCAATAGTAATTCAACTTGATCAATTGTTCTTTCCCTGAAAACACAACCAGCACAACTATCCAGGTGGTCTCTGGAAGTATTGGTTAGTCCATTATAAAAGACATCAAGTATATCATTCCTCTCAAGAGGATGATCAGGCAAAGCATTAAGTAATTGGAGAAGCCTCCCCCAAGCTTGTGGGAGACTCTCTTCTTCAATTTGCACAAAGTTGTATATTTCCCATAAGGCAGCTTGTTTCATATGAGCGGGAAAATATTTAGCAGAGAAGTAATACATCATATCCTGGGGACTACGCACACAACCAGGATCAAGAGAATTAAACCAAGTCTTAGCATCACCCTTTAGCAAGAACAGAAATAGCTTAAGGATATAGTAATAACGAATCTTTTCATCATTAGTAAACAAGGTGGCTAGATCATTCAACTTGGTAAGATGTGCCACAACAATTTCAGACTCATAGCCATGCAAAGGATCGGATTCAACCAAGGTAATTAACTCAGGATCAACAGAGAAATCATAATCCATATCAGTAACAAAGATAGGTGAAGTAGCAAAAGCATGGTCATGTTTCATTCTAACATTCAAGGACTTTTCTTTCAACTTAGCTCATAATTTCTTAAGATCATATCTATCATTGCAAGCAAGAAGGTCTCTAGCAGTTTCTTCATCTGTAACATAACCCTCACGAACAACAATCAATTCATATCTAGGGGGAGAAGCTTCATCATCACTTTCATAAATATTATCAGTTTCAATATTTGCATTCTCCCTAACCGTAGCAATTTCTTCATCTAGAAATTCACCTAGTGGCACAGTATTATCAAGCATAGAAGTAGTTTCATCATACATTGTAGAAGTGGCATCATCAAGAACATACGACATATCAGATTCAATAGGAGGAGTAGGTGTCACAAATATACCCATAACAGATGGTGAATCAAGTGCATAGCTAGATGGCAGTTCCTTACCTTCTCGTAGTTGAGGGTAAGATCTTGGTTTTTGAGTCCTTCAAGTTCTTCATAGTGATCAACAGATATAAATCCCAAGTGACTTAAAGAATAAAGCTATGCTCCCCGGCAACGGCGCCAGAAAATAGTCTTGATAACCCACAAGTGTAGGGGATCGCAACAGTTTTCGAGGGTAAAGTATTCAACCCAAATTTATTGATTCGACACAAGGGGAGCCAAAGAATACTCTTAAGTATTAGAAGCTGAATTTTCAATTCAACCACACCTGGAAACTTAGTATCTGTATCAAGGTAGTTTAGTAGCAAACTAATATGGAGATAGTGGTAACAGCAATAAAAGTAACGGTAGTGTTTTTGTAGTTTTTGTAACAGTACTAGCGGAAAAGTAAATAAGCAACAAGCAATATGTGAAAAGCTCGTAGGCATTGGATCGGTGATGGGGAATTATGTCGGATGCAATTCATCATGTAAAAGTTATAACCTAGGGTGACACAGAACTAGCTCCAGTACATCAATGTAATGTAGGCATGTATTCCGAATATAGTGATATGTGCTTATGGAAAAGAACTTGCATGACATCTTTTGCCTACCCTCCCGTGGCAGCGGGGTTCTATTGGAACCTAAGGGTTATTAAGGCCTCCTTTTAATAGAGTACCGGACCAAAGCATTAACACATAGTGAATACATGAACTCCTCAAACTAAGGCCATCACCGGGAGTGGTCCCGATTATTGTCACTTCTCGGTTGCCGGATCATAACACATAGTAGGTGACTATAGACTTGCAAGATAGGATCAAGAACACACATATATTCATGAAAACATAATAGGTTCAGATATGAAATCATGGCACTCGAGCTCTAGTGACAAGCATTAAGCATAGCAAAGTCATAGCAACATCAATGTCAGAACACAATGGATACTAGGGATCAAACCCTAAAATAACTAACTCGATTACAGGGTAAATCTCATCCAACCCATCACCGTCCAGCAAGCCTACAATGGATCTACTCACGCACGACAGTGAGCATCATGGAATTGGTGGTGGAGGAAGGTTGATGATGACGATGGTGACAATCTCCACTCTCCGGAGCCCCGAATGGACTCCAGATCAGCCCTCTCGAGAGAGATTAGGGCTTGGCGGCGGCTCCATATCGTAAAACGCAATAATTCTTCCTCTCTGATTTTTTCTTCCCGAAAGTGAATATATGGGGTCCGGAGATACGTCGGTGGAGTGTCATGTGACCCACGAGGCAGGGGGCGCGCCCAGGGGGAGGAGGCGTGCCCCCACCCTCGTGGACAGGGTGTGGGCCCCCTGGCATAGATCTTTCCGTAGGTATTTTTTATATATTCCAAAATAATTCTCCGTGGATTTTCAGGTCATTCTGAGAACTTTTTATTTCTGCACAAAAGCAACACCATGGCAATTCTGCTGAAAATAGCGCCAGTCCGGGTTAGTTCCATTCAAATCATGCAAGTTAGAGTCCAAAACAAGGGCAAAAGTGTTTGGAAAAGTAGATATGTTGGAGACGTATCATGGGACCCGGATGTCGTTGTTTGTGGCCGCTGGGTTCTCTGCCGGCTGCTGGGGCCCGCCTCCGGAGGGCCCAGCCTGCTGCCGAGAATCTGGTCGACGGGTAGGGCCCGCCGCCTCCGGGCCATGCTTATTGCCTTTCGCTATAGCGCCATCCTTGCTGATGGGGGGCGCGTCAAGCGTCGCATGGCTATAGTCCCACGTCATGCGGGTAGGTGACCGCCTGGCCAGCGCGTACTGCATCCATGGTCTTCCAGGATTTGGAGTGAGCAGGTGGCCCTATAGCCATGCCCTGTCTCGTCATGGTGGGTGAGTGCAGGCTCCAAGGAGGATGGGGCCGACTGCTGGGAGCCAGACCACCCCTGAAGCCGCCTTCTTTTGGAGCGCCGTCTTCTAGTGCGCCATTTTCTGGAAGCCGGCCGTGTGGTCCTCATCGGCCCTAGGGAGCCGGCCACACGGCTAGCCAGTGTGAGGGGCTTTGCTAGTCCCAATGTATTGAAATGCCATAGGATGCGGATGATGCTAACCGGGGCACATAACCTCGACAGTAGTCTCTGAAGCTTGTGAGGCGCCACGCACGGAGCCGGAGGGCCTCAGTAGTTTCCTCCTCTGGGAGATCATGCGTCTTTGTCCATTCGCGTTGAAGAAGCCGCATCCTGGGAGCGGGCCAAGGCGAGGCCAGTCGACTGGTGAATTCAAATTGCTATGACGGGCGCTGGGTGGTACGCTACTGGGTAGCGCGCCAGCCGCCCGTTGCCCGCATGACACGCGTCGCCAGCAAGCTGGCCCACCTTCCAGCCCACGCGCGTGATGGGACGCCGCCGCAGCCTCAGACCTGCCACTACACGGCCTCGGCGCGCGCGTGGAACCGCTATGGCCGAGGCAAACCGTTGCCCTTCCAGGGCGCATTAAAGGCACGTCGTAAAGTGCGGGGATTGTGGGGGCGCGTGGGACGTGGGAACAGTTAATCCCACGCCACCCGAAGAGCCACGACGACCCCGCCCTCGCCTTATAAATAGAGGAGAGGGACGGTGCAAACGCATGCGCGCCCGCTCCCTCTCTCTTCTCCATGTACCTGTTCATATCCTCATCGCCGCCGCGCTGCTGCGCCACATGCCGCCGGAGCACTGCCACGGTCTCACCATCGCTTTGCCCCGCCGAGTCGCCGCCGGACCACCGCAAGCCATGGCACGAGGCGACTGGGACGGCTCCAACGTACATGATGGCCACATCGAGTTCCTCTGTGTGACGTGGAGGATGCTGATCGGGGAGTTTGTGGAGGCATGCATTCCCGACGAGAAGGAGATCTCGCTGGTGCTGAGGGTCGGTGAGTTCGTCCTCTACCGCAACCATTTTCTCCGTGTACCCGCGAGTAGTTTCATCTGCAGCTTCCTCAACTTTTACTGCCTCCAGTCGCATCACCTCACTCCTAACACCATCATGCTTCTCTCTGCCTTCGTAACCCTCCACGAGGGCTACGTGGGAATCCCTCCCAACCACTACTTGTGGGGGAGGTTCTTCTACTTGAAACTAGGAACCCGAGCTAATGGCGAGCTTGCCCAGTGTGGATCCTGTGTTGCGGTGCTGCGCAGCGGCTCTGGGACTCGATTTCTGACCATCGCCTTGCTGGAGTCAGAAAAGTTGTGGCATAAATCGTACTTCTACGTCTTCAACCTCCACCCAACCCGTGATTACGTTAACTTGCCGGACTTCGCAGCCGGCCCGCCGGCTGGGCCGCGCGATAATTAGGGGTAGCAGCCGAAGCCAGGTGTCATCGTGAACATCCTGGACTGGCTCCAGGTGATGACGAACACGGAGGGCCTCAAGGCGGTTGATCTAATGGCCGCCTTCGTCTACCGTCGGGTTTCGCCTCTTCATCTACTGCACCATATCTGGGACATGGGCTACCGGGACCCATGTCGGATGTCAACCAAGGAGCTGCCGATTGTTGAGGTTGTCGTACAGTCGCACCGATCCGCCGCAGTCGGTTAGTATCTAGTGTCCATTCTTCGCTCACGTAGTACTTCTCATCTGGCCTGAACACCTAGACATGGGGTAATGTGCTCCTGACCAGGTGGTAGCCAGAGCGCCGACTCTAGGCCACGAGGGGAGCGATGTGGGCAACCCCGAGCTAGGGGCAACCGCGTTGGAGGACGGAGCCGGAGACGCCGCCGCCTGGGGAGGCGGCGCTGGAGGAGGCGACGCAGGAGGAGACAGTGGCGTCCGATCCTGGTCGGGCAATGATGAACACGACGAGGGGCAACGCCGCCCTGAAGACGTCAAGAGGTCGAGCGCTGGCTCTTCGATGGCGCGGCCACTCAGCGGAGCGCCAGCTGATGCCCCCGAAGCACCTAAGCGCCGCACTAAGGGGATGTTTGACAGTCCGCCACCCAAGAAGGCCAGGCAGGCGGCCGTGACCAAGCATCACGAGGCCGCGAAGGTGGCCGCTAACAAGGGGCCGACCCAGAGGGCCCCAATGGAGCGCCCAATGGCGTCCAATTAAGTGCATCTAGCGCACTATCGTAATCATTCTTTCCCTTTGTGAATTTCTCATGATTGTTTGCTTTGCTGCGCAGGGCCGCCATATCAATATCTTGGGCTCCGTCTGCCTCACTGATCGGACCAATAGGCGGCTCCGAGGAAGCCCGACGCGTGGACCCGGCCGTCGCCCTCCGGGAGGCGATGTAGAGGAACAGGGGGGAGGCGCAGGAGGAATGGAGGAGGAAACGGCGCGAGCGAAGGCCGATTCTTAGGCCGCCAGTACTGCATAGGCGGAGGCCCAAACCACGACGTCGGCGCAGGTACACGTGGAGGCGGCGGCCATAGATGGGGCGGAGGCCAACGCCAAGGCCGCAAAGGACCCATCCCGCAACGGGATCCTGGAGGCCACCAATCCTAAGCAGCCGGAGCCGCCGGTGGCGGAGACGCAGGCACCTACTAGAGCAGCCGGAGTAGACCAGGTGGCGCCGGAGCAGGCGGTTGCGATTCGGCAGTCTTGAAGGCGGAGGCGACCCAGCGCACGCCGGGTGCTGGTCAACGAGGTGACGGCCATCCCAGAGGGGCGGAGATGCCGCTGGCTAGCGCTGGGGCGGACGTCGGCGAGGCCCTGATGGTGCGCATCCCCTTGTGGTAGCGCCAGGCGCGAGCGTCCTCCGAGCTGAGGCCGGTGGAAACCGGGGCCGTGAGCTCGCAGGGGGGTGATGTCTGGGCCACGAGCTCCACTCCACCGGGCTGGACGTCAGCGGCTAGCACGGCCGCCCTGAACCTTGCAGTGCAGGATGCCCTTGACAAGTTCGCTGCCCACGGTGCCACCGTCAGGAAGGCGGGGGGGGGGGTGAGATGGCGGAGATGCAGATGTCCGTGCGGGTACACCCTTGATTTGATTTTTTGTCTTTTGCGAGCTACAGTGGGGGCGTGCTAGCACACCCACTGGGTGTAACCCCCGAGTTCCAAGCCGCTTGCTGAGAAGGCGGGTTGGAACTTTAAGGCATGCTTCTAAATGTTGAGATTTCATTCTTGATGCAGGACTACCACAACTTGCATGCGGTCGCCTACAACTCCTAGAACCGGGCACTCGCTACCAGGACTACCAAGTTGCAGAGGAGCCGTGGTACGTAGGTCAGCTTCAGTGGGGGCACGCAAGTGCACCCACTATGTGGAGCCCCCGAGATTCGGGCCGACTACTAAGCAGTTGCGCAGGATCTTCCCGGCGGCTTCTTGTCTCTGTGGATGTCGTTGCTGAAAATTCTTCTGTGTTTCCGCAGAGTCCATCTCCCACCTGTAGGGCTGCATGTAGGAGCTCGAGGGCCAGCTCCAGGGCAGGGAGCTAAAGCGCAGCTAGGCGGCCGCGAAGCGCGAGTGGCTTGAGATGGCGCTGGCCGACCAGGCAGCCCGACATGCGGAGGAGGTCTGGCAGCTAAAGGATAAGGAGGAGCTCCTCAATGCCGAGTTCGAGTCCAAGTTCTCGGGCTGGTCCGACAAGAAAAAGCGCCCGACGGAGGGCTATGAGGTGATCGAGGAGCTGCTCGAAGGTAAAGCTTCTTTCTCTTGATTGGTTGGTTGCCGACTGCTGCTGGGAACTGGCTTCTTATTCTTTTGCCTTCTTCTGACAGATTATTTCCCGGACCATATGAGCGCCATCAGCTAGGCGAACGAGGATCAGCGCGAGCAGCAGAGGAGGGAAGGCATTGATATTGCGCCTGACCGGCCCCGGAATTTGGGCGAGCAGTTTCGGGCCGTTCAATTGTGTCTTATGCCGGTGTGTTAGCTGCTCCGCCGGTTTTAGCGTGCCGGAGCGCAGGTCTTGGAAGGGCTCTGGCCGGCTGTGCAGATCCCCTGGACTCCCAGCTTCTCAACTTCACTCTGAAATTCTTTCAATTTTTCAAATGTTTTAGACTTGTGCTTCATCAAGTAGATATACCCATATCTGCTCAAATAATCTGTGAAGGTTAGAAAATAACGATACCCACCGCGAGCCTCGGCACTCATCGGACCGCATACATCGGTATGTATAATTTCCAATAAGTCAGTGGTTCGCTCCATTGTTCTGGAGAACGGAGTCTTAGTCATCTTGCCCATGAGGCATGGTTCACAAGTATCAAATGATTCATAATCAAGTGATTCCAAAAGCCCATCAGCATGGAGTTTTTTCATGCGCTTCACACCAATATGACCTAAACGATAGTGCCACAAATATGTTGCACTATCATTATCAGCTTTGCATATTTTGGCATCAATATTATGAATATGTGTATCACCACGATCGAGATTCAACAAAATTAGACCACTTCGCAAGGGTGCATGACCATAAAAGATATTACTCATATAAATAGAACAACCATTATTCTCTGATTTAAATGAATAATTGTCTCGCATCAAACAAGATCCAGATATAATGTTGATGCTTAACACTGGCACCAAATAACAATCATTCAGATCGAAAACTAATCTCAAAGGTAGATGTAGAGGTAGCGTGCCGATGGCGATCACATCGACTTTGGAACCATTTCCCACGTGCATTGTCACCTCGTCCTTAGCCAATCTTCGTTTAATCCGTAGCCCCGGTTTCGAGTTACAAATATGAGCAACCGAACCAGTATAAAATACATAGGCGCTACTACGAGCATTAGTAAGGTACACATCAATAACATGTATATCAAATATACCGTTGTTCACTTTTCCATCCTTCTTATCCGCCAAATACTTGGGGCAGTTCCGCTTCTAGTGACCAGTCCCTTTGTAGTAGAAGCACTCAGTTTCAGGCTTGGCTCCAGACTTGGGTTTCTTCCGGAGTATCAACTTGCCTGCTATTCTTCTTGAAGTTCCCCTTCTTTCCCTTGCCCTTTTTCTTGAAACTAGTGGTTTTGTAAACCATCAACACTTGATGCTCCTTTTTGATTTCTACCTCCACAGCGTTGAGCATTGCGAAGAGCTCGGGAATTGTCTTCTCCATCTCTTGCATATTATAGTTCATCACGAAGCCTTTGTAGCTTGGTGACAGTGATTGGAGAACTCTATCAATGACACTATCATCTGGAAGATTAACTCCCAGCTGATTCAAGTGATTATGATATCCAGATATTTTGAGTATGTTTTCTCTAATAGAACTATTCTCATCCATCTTGCAGCTATAGAACATGTTGGAGACTTCATATCTCTCAACTCGGGTATTTTCTTGAAATATTAACTTCAACTCCTAGAACATCTCATATGCTCCACGGCGTTCAAAATGTCTTTGAGGTCTCGATTCTAAACCGTAAAGCATGGCACACTGAACTATAGAGTAGTCATCAGACCGCGTCTGTTAGACGTTCAAAGTGTCCATGTTAGCGCGAGGGGGCTTGTCACCTAGCGATGCATCAAGGACGTAATTCTTCTGTGCAGCAATGCTAATCCTCAAGTTATGGACCTAGTCCGTGTAGTTGCTACCATCATCTTTCAACTTAGCTTTCTCTAGGAATGCATTAAAATTCAAGGTAAAACGCATTAAAATTCAAGGGAACGGTAGCACAGGCCATAGGTCTACAACATAGATATACAAAAACTATCAGGACTAAGTTCATGATAAATTAAGTTTAATTAATCATATCAATAAAGAACTCCCACTTAGACAGACATCCCTCAAGTCATCTAAATCATCAAGTGATCCATATCAACTAAACCATGTCCGATCATCACGTGAAATGGAGTAGTTTTCAATAGTGAACATCTTATGTTGATCATATCTGCTATATGATTCACGCTCGACCTTTCAGTCTCAAGTGTTCCGAGGCCATGTCTGTACATGCTAGGCTCGTCAAGTTTAACCCGATCATTCTGCATGTGCAAAACTGTCTTGCACCCATTGTACGTGAACATAGAGCTTATCACACCCGATCATCACGTGGTGTCTCAGCACGACGAACTATTGCAACGGTGCATACTCAGGGAGAACACTTCTACCTTAAAAATTTAGTGAGGGACCATCTTATAATGCTACCGTCGTACTAAGAAAAATAAGATGCATAAAAGATAAGCATCACATGCAATCAAAATATGTGACATGATATGGCCATCATCATCTTGTGCTTTTGATCTCCATCTCCAAAGCAATGTCATGATCTCCATCATAGCATCGTGGTCATCTCGCCAACTATTGCTTCTACTACTATCGCTAACTCATAGTGATAAAGTGGATCAATTACATGGTGTTGGTATTACATACAATAAAGAGACGACCATATATAAGGCTCCTCAGGTTGTCAATAATTTACAAAACATGATCATCTCAAACAAAAATGTATAACTCATCGGGTCTTGACCATATCACATCACGACATATCCTGCAAAAACAAGTTAGACGTCCTCTACTTTGTTGTTGCAAGTTTTATGTGGCTTCTATGGGCTTCTAGCAAGAACCGTTCTTACCTACGGCAAAAAACCACAACGGTGATTTATCAAGTTTGATGTTTTAACCTTCAACAAGGACCGGCCGCTGTCAAATTCGATTCAACTGAAGCAAGAGAGGCAGACACCCGCCAGCCACCTTTATGCAAACAAGTTGCACGTAACAATGGAACCAGTCTCATGAACGCGGTCATGTAATGTTGGTCCGGGCCGCTTCATCTTACAATACTGCCGAATCAAATTAAGACATTCGTGGTAAGCAGTATGAACATCACCGCCCACAACTCCTTTGTGTTCTACTCGTGCATATCATCTATGCATAGACCTAGCTCATGATGCCATTGTTGGGAACGTAGCATGCAATTTCAAATAACTTCCTACGCTCACGCAAGATCTATCTAGGAGAAGCATAGCAACGAGATGGGAAGAGTGTGTCCATGTACCCTCGTAGACTAAAAGCGGAACCGTTAGATTAACGCGGTTGATGTACTCGAACGTCTTCGTGATGCAACCGATCAAGCACCGAACGTACGGCACCTCCGAGTTCTGCACACGTTCAGCTCGATGATGTCTCTCGAACTCTTGATCCAACAGAGTGTCAGGGAAGCGTTTCGGTAGCACGACGGCGTGGTGACGGTGACGGTGAAGTTGATCGCGCAGGGCTTCACCTAAGTGCTACGATAATATGACCTGAGGAGTAAACAGTGGAGGGGGGCACCACACACAGCTAAGAACAATTGCTGAGCTTTGGGGTGCCCCCCTGCCCACATATATAAAGGAGGAGATGGAGGAGGCCGACCCTAGGGGGCGCGCCAAATGGGGGGAAACCCACTTGGACTCCTAGTCCTAGTGGACCCCTTTCCTTTCTTTGGAAGGGTGAAAGAGGGAAGGATAGAGGGAGAAGGAAAGGGAGGCCGCACCCCCTCCCCTTGTCCAATTCAGACTCCCCATAGGGGGCGCGCGCCACCTCCTTGTGGGCTGCCCTCTCTCTCCCCTATGGCCCATGTGGCCCATTACTTTCCCAGATGGGTTCCGTCAACCCCCCGGGACTCCTATATGTACCCAGAACTCTTCCGGCGTCCATATACTATCATCCAATATATCAATCTTTACCTCTTGACTATTTCGAGACTCCTCGTCATGTGCTTGGTCTCATCCGCGACTCCGAACAATCTTCGGTTACCAAATCACACAACTCATAATACAAATCGTCATCAAACGTTTAAGCGTGCGAACCCTACGAGTTCGAGAACTATGTAGACATGACCGAGACACTTCTCCAGTGAATAAACAATAGCGGAACCTGGATGCTCATATTGGCTCCCACATATTCTACGAACATCTTTATCGGTCAAACCATAATGACAACATACTTTATTCCCTTTGTCATCGGTATGTTACTTGCCCGAGATTCGATCATCGGTATCTTTATACCTAGTTCAATCTCGTTACCAGCAAGTCTCCTTACTCGCTCCGTAATGCATCATCCCGCAACTAACTTATTAGTCACTTTGCTTGCAAGGCTTCTTATGATGTGCATTACCGAGAGGGCCAAGAGATACCTCTCTGATACTCGGAGTGAGAAATCCTAATATCGATCTATGCCAACCCAACAAACACCTTCAGAGATACTTGTAGAGCTTCATTATAATCACCCAGTTATGTTTTGATGTTTGATAGCACATAATGCATTCCTCCGGTATCTGGGAGTTGCATAATCTCATAGTCGGAGGAATATGTATTTGACATGGAGAAAGCAATAGCGATAAAACTGAACGATCAATACGCTAAGCTAATGGATGGTGATACGTCCATTTTGCATCATGCTTTTATGTTGATATTTATTGCATTATGGGCTATTATTACATGTTATGTCACAATACATATGCCTTTTCTCTCTTATTTTACAAGGATTACATGAAGAGGGAGAATGCCGGCAGCTGGAATTCTGGGCTGGAAAAGAAGCAAACTCTGGAAACCTATTCTGCACAACTCAAAAAGCTCCAAAACTTCACAGGACACCGTTTCAGAAAATATAAAAAAATATCTGGCGAAAGAAGATCACTAGGGGGGCCACCACCTGTCCACGAGGGTGGGGGGCGCGCCCCCCTCTCTGGCCGCGCCCCCCTATCTCGTGGACCCCTCGATGGCCCCCAGTGCCCATCTTGTCCTATATGAGGTGTTTTGACCTGGAAAAAATGAAAAGGAGGCTTTCAGGACCAGACGCCGCCGTCTCGAGGCGGAACCTTGGCGGAAACCAATCTAGGGCTCCGGCAGAGCTGTTCTGACGGGGATACTTCCCTCCGGGAGGGGGAAATCGTCACCGCCGTCATCACCAACAATTCTCCCATCTTGGGGATGGCTTTCTTCATCAACATCTTCACCAGCACCATCTCTTCTCAAACCCTAGTTCATCTCTTGTATCCAATCTTTGTACCCAAACCTCAGATTGGTACTTGTGGGTTGCTAGTAGTGTTGATTACTCCTTGTTCTTGATGCTAGTTGGTTTATTTCGTGGAAGATCATATGTTCAGATCCATTATGCCTATTAATACCCCTCTGATCATGAACAGTATTATTTCTTGTGAGTAGTTACTTTCGTTCCTGAGGACATGGGAGAAGTCTTGCTGTAAGTAGTCATGTGAATTTGGTATTCATTCGATATTTTGATGAGATGTATGTTGTCTCTCCTCTAGTGGTGTCATGTGAACGTCGACTACATAACACTTCACCATTATTTGGGCCTAGAGGAATGCATTGGGAAGTCATAAGTAGATGCTGGGTTGCTAGAGTAACAGAAGCT
Source organism: Secale cereale (assembly GCA_902687465.1). Classification (NCBI taxonomy): domain Eukaryota; kingdom Viridiplantae; phylum Streptophyta; class Magnoliopsida; order Poales; family Poaceae; genus Secale; species Secale cereale. The sequence continues at coordinate 556,599,914 of LR738710.1, forward strand.
TAAACCCTAGTTTATGCTTTGGATCCATTTGTTTCATGCTATGGTTAGGTTTACCTTAATACTTCTTTTGTAGTTGCGGATGCTTGCAATAGAGGTTAATCATAAGTGGGAGGCTTGTCCAAGTAAGGACAGAACCCAAGCACCAGTCCACCCACATACCAAATTATCAAAGTACTGAATGCGAATCAAATGATCGTGATGAAAACTAGCTTGACGATAATTCCCATGTGTCCTCGGGAGCGCTTTCCTTCATATAAGAGTTTGTCCTGGCTTGTCCATTGTTACAAAAAGGATTGGGCCATCTTGTTGCATCTTGTTTACTTTTACCTTTTGTCACTTGCTACCAATTACCTTATCACAAATTATCTGTTATCTATAATTTCAGTGCTTGTAGAGAATACCTTACTGAAAACTGCCTATAATTTCCTTCTGCTCCTCGTTGGTTTCGACACTCTTACTTATCGAAAGGACTACGATAGATCCCCTACACTAGTGGGTCATCAAGACTCTTTTCTAGTGCCGTTGCCGGGGAGTGAAGCGCCTTTGGTAAGTGGAATTTGGTAAGGAAAAATTTATATAGTGTGCTAAAATTTATTGTCACTCATTACTACGGCTCATAATCCTTTGAGGGGCTTGTTCGGGGTATCTTCACCCCGACCAGAAGAACAAAGAGTTGCTCCTCAACCTACTGCACCTACTTAAAATGTTTGCTTTGAAATTCCTTCGGGTATGATAGAGAAACTGCTAGATAATCCCTTTATAGGAGACGGAACACTGCATCCCAATTTACACCTAATCTATGTGGATGAAGTTTGTGGATTATTTAAGCTTGCAGGTATGCCTGAGGATGTTATCAAGAAGAAGGTCTTCCCTTTATCTTTGAAGGGAGATGCATTGACATGGTTTAGGCTATGTGATGATATTGGATCAAGGAACTATAATCATCTGAAGTTGGAATTTCATCAGAAGTTCTACCCTATGCACAAGGTTCATCGTGATCGTAATTATATCTATAATTTTTGGCATCGCGAAGGAGAAAGCATCGCTCAAGCTTGGGGGAGGCTTAAGTCAATGTTATATTCATGCCCCAATCATGAGCTCTCAAGACAAATGATCATAATAATTTTATGCTCGGCTTTCTCTCAATAATCGCTCCATGCTCGATACTTCTTGTTCCTGCTCTTTTATGATGAAGACTATTCAATTCAAATGGGATTTGTTGGAAAGAATTAAACGCAACTCTAAAGATTGGGATCTCGATGAAGGTAAGGAGTAAGGTATGACCCCTAAGTTTGATTGTATTAAAACTTTTATGGATATCAATGTTTTCCGTGAGTTTAGCATTAAATATGGACTTGACTCTGAGATAGTAGCTTCTTTCTGTGAAACATTTGCTACTCATGTTGATCTTCCCAAGGAGAAGTGGTTTAAATTCCATCCTCCCATTGAAGTGAAAGTAGTTGAGCATGTTAAAGTTGAATAAAAGACTATCACTTATAATGTTGATCCTATTGTTCCTACTGCTTATATTGAGAAACCACCTTTCCCTCTTAGAATTAAGGATCATGCTAAAGCTTCAACTGTGGTTCGTAAGAGTAGTACTTGAACACCTACACCCTCTGAGCAAATTAAAGTTGAACCTAGTGTTGCCATGGTTAAAGATCTCTTGGTTGAATATTTAGATGGACATGTTATTTACCTCCAAGAGGAAGCTGCTAGAATAGCCAAACCCGATGCTAGGAATAAACATAGACCCGTTGTAGGCTTGCCTGTTATCTTTGTTAAAATAGGAGATCATTGCTATCATGGTTTATGTGACGTAGGTGCTAGTGCAAGTATAATCCCTCATTCCCTATATCAAGAAATTATGCATGATATTGCCCCTGTTGAGTTGGAAGGGATTGATGTTACTAGTAAGCTTGCTAATAGAGACACTATTTCACCAGTTGGTATTGTTAGAGATGTTGAGGTCTTGTGTGGGAAGGTTAAATACCCTGCTGATTTTCTTATTCTTAGTTCCCCACAAGATGATTTTTGTCCCATTATATTCGGTAGACCCTTCTTGAATATTGTTAATGCTAAGATATACTGCGTGAAAGATATTGTTACTATTGGTTTAGGGGATATGTCTCATGATTTTAACATTGCTAAATTTTGTAGACAACCCTTTGATAAAGAATTACCTAGTAAGGATGAAATTATTGGTCTTGCTTCTATTGTTGTGCATCCTAATGATCCTTTAGAACAATATTTGCTAGATCATGAAAATGATATGCCTATGAATGAGAGAAGGGAAACAGATGAAATATTCTTTAATCAGGGACCCATATTGAAAAATAACTTGCGTTTTGAAATCCTTGGGGATCCTCCTCCACCCAAGGGTGACCACGTGTTTGAACTTAAGCCTTTACCTGATAATCTTAAGTATGTTTATCTTGATGAAAAGAAGATATATCATGTTATTATTAGTGCTAACCTTTCAGAGCAGGAAGAGTTAAAATTATGGAAAATTCTGAAGAAGCACCGTGCTGCTATTGGATATACTTTGGATGATCTTAAGGGCATTAGTCCCACTTTATGCCAACACAAGATAAAATTGGAAGAAAACGCTAAACCGGTTATTGATCATCAACGACGGTTAAATCCTAAGATGAAAGAAGTGGTAAGGAAGGAAATACTAAAGCTTCTAGAGGCAGGTATTATCTATCCAGTTGCTGATAGCCAGTGGGTAAGTCATGTCCACTGTGTCCCTAAGAAGGGAGGTATGACTGTTGTTCCTAATGATAAAGATGAATTGATCCCGCAAAGAATTGTTATGGGTTATTGGATGGTAATTGATTTCCACAAATTAAATAAAGCTACTAAGAAAGATCATTACCCCTTGCCTTTTATTGATCAAATGCTAGAAAGGTTATCCAAACATACTCACTTTTTCTTTCTAGATGGTTATTCTGGTTTCTCTCAAATACCTGTGTCAAAAGGGGATCAAGAAAATACCACTTTTACTTGTCCTTTCGGTACCTTTGCTTATATACGAATGCCTTTTGGTTTATATAATGCACCTGCTACCTTTCAAAGATACATGATGGCTATATTCTCTGATTTTTGTGAAAAGATTGTTGAGGTTTTCATAGATGACTTCTCCGTTTACGAAACTTCTTTTGATGATTGCTTAAGCAACCTTGATCGAGTTTTGCAGAGATGTGAAGACACTAATCTTGTCTTGAACTGGGAGAAGTGCCACTTTATGGTTAATGAAGGCATTGTCTTGGGACATAAAGTTTCTGAAAGAGTTATTGAAGTTGACAAGGCTATGGTTGATGCTATTGAAAAGATGCCGTGTCCCAGGGACATCAAAGGTATAAGAAGTTTCCTTGGTCATGCCGGGTTTTATAGGAGGTTCATTACAGACTTCTCCAAAATCTCCAGGCCTCTGACTAATCTCTTGCAAAAAGATGTTCCTTTTGTCTTTGATGATGATTGTGTAGAAGCATTTGAAATACTTAATAAAGCATTGATCTCTGCACCTATTGTCCAGCCTCCTTACTATAATTTACCTTTTGAGATTGTGTGCGATGCTAGTGATTATGATGTAGGTGTTGTTTTAGGACAAAGAGTTGATAAGAAATTGAATGTTGTCCAATATGCTAGTAAAACTCTAGATAGTGCCCAGAGAAATTATGCTACGACTAAGAAAGAATTTTTAGCCGTTGTATTTGCTTGTGATAAGTTTAGACCATATATTTTTTATTCTAAAGTAACTATTCACACTGATCATACTGCTATCAAATACCTTATGGAAAATAAAGATGCTAAACCTAGACTTATTGGATGGGTTGTCTTGCTGCAAGAGTTTGATTTGCATATTATTGATAGAAAGGGAGCTGAGAACCCCGTTGCAGATAACTTGTCTAGGCTAGAGATTATACTTGATGACCCACAACCTATTGATGATAGCTTTCCTGATGAACAATTAGTTGTCATAAATACTTCTCGTACTGCTTCATGGTATGCTAATTATATTGTTGCTAAGTTTATACCTCCTAGCTTCACATACCAGCAAAAGAAAAAGTTCTTCTATGATTTGAGACATTACTTCTGGGATAACCCACATATTTATAAAGAAGGAGTAGATGGTATTATTAGACGTTGTGTACCAAAGCATGAACATGAACAGATCCTACGCAAGTGCCACTCAGAAGCTTATGGAGGACACCATGCTGGGGACAGAACTGCACATAAGGTATTGCAATCTGGTTTTTATTGGCCTACTCTCTTCAAGGATGCCCGTAAGTTTGTCTTATCTTGTGACGAATGTCAAATAATTGGTAATATTAGTAGACGTCAAGAAATGCCTATGAATTATTCACTTGTTATTGAACCATTTGATGTTTGGGGCTTTGATTATATGGGACCGTTTCCTTCCTCCAATGGGTACACGCATATTCTAGTTGTTGTTGATTACGTTACTAAGTGGGTAGAAGCTATTCCAACTAGTAGTGTTGATCATAACACCTCTATTAAGATGCTTAAAGAAGTTATTTTTCTGAGGTTTGGAGTCCCTAGTTACCTAATGACTAATGGTGGTTCACACTTTATTCATGGTGTTTTCCGTAAAATGCTTGCTAAGTATGATGTAAATCATAGAATTGCATCCCCTTATCACCCACAGACTAGTGGTCAAGTAGAACTAAGTAATAGAGAGCTGAAATTAATTTTGCAAAAGATAGTTAATAGGTATAGAAAGAATTGGTCCAAGAAACTCGATGATGCATTATGGGCCTACAGAACTCCATACAAAAAATCCTATGGGTATGTCTCCATATAAGATGGTTTATGGAAAAGCATGTCACTTACCTCTTGAGCTAGAACATAAGGCATATTGGGCTATTAAAGAGCTCAATTATGATTTCAAACTTGCCGGTGAGAAGAGGTTATTTGACATTAGCTCTCTTGATGAATGGAGAACCCAGGCCTATGAGAATGCCAAGCTGTTTAAAGAAAAAGTTAAAAGATGGCATGAGAAAAGGATACAAAAGCGTGAGTTCAACGTAGGTGATTATGTTTTGCTATACAATTCTCGTTTAAGATTTTTTGCAGGAAAACTCCTCTCTAAGTGGGAAGGACCTTACGTTATCGAGGAGGTCTATTGTTCCAGTGCCATAAAAATCAACAACTTTGAAGGCACAAATCCGAAGGTGGTGAACGGTCAAAGAATCAAACATTATATCTCAGGTAGCCCTATAAATGTTGAAACCAATGTTATTGAAACCGTAACCCCGGAGGAATACATAAGGGACACCTTCCAGAACGGTTCAGGCTCCAAAAAGGAAGAGGTATGCGGTACGGTAAGTAAACCGACTCCAAAACAGTTCTAAAGGCAATTTTTCACCGTTTTGGAATATTTAGAAAAATAGAAAAATAAGTGGCAGTCCGGAAGAAACACGAGGCGTCCACGAGGGTGGAGGGCGCGCCCCCTTCCCGTGGGCGTGCACCCCTGCCTCGTGGGCACCTCGTGTGCCTCCTGGACTCCGATTTCTTGTATGTTACTCCTTTTGGTCGGTAAAAATTCATTATATATTCTCCTGAAGGTTTTGACCTCTGTAACACGCGAAAATCCTCTGTTTTTGTTTCGAGTTGTTTCTGTCACAGATAAAAGCAACATGTCGTCCCAGGATTCAGAAGGTTTTCGAGTTGTTTCTGTCACTGATAAAAGCAACATGTCGTCCCAGGATTCAGAAGGAGAAAGCTATGTGGCTGACTGATACGTCCAAAATGCATCACTATTTTGTATCATAATTTATCCTTATTCATTGATATATTTCACGTTACGGTGATGTTCTTATGTTGTTTTGGTCTATTTTACACAGTTTGCAAACTCTCCGATGCCGGAACAGCAGACGCAGGATTTAGCAGTAAAAAGTGGACGCTGAGTTGCTGAAGAAGAATACCTCCAAATTACCTAAAAATTGACGGGAGATATTTTTCAGATGAATCACGAAGACACGCAAAAGGGGAGCCAGAGGGGGGCCACAGGGTGCCCAGGCGGCCTGGGGGCGCACCCCCCCTGGCCGAGCCGGGGCGGCGCCTGGAGCCCCTGGCCCACCTCCGGATGCCCCCTTTTGCCTATATACTCTCCGTTCTCCGAAAACCCTAAAAAGAAGACTTTTTACGGAGTTCCGCCGCCGCTCCGAGGCGGAAACCTACAGAGAAGAAAAGGGCATCTCCGGCGGGTAGATTCCGCCGGGGAGATCACCTCCCGGAAGGGGAGATCGTCGCCATCGTCATCACCATCGTCACGGGCATCATCGAGATCATCATCAACATCATCCCCAACACCAGCACCCTCTCCATCTTCATCCAAATCTCATCTTACAATCGCAACTCGTGTTGTAACTCTTAGTACCTATCCTCTCCACTCCATCGGTGTTGATTACTACTTTGTGGTGAATGCTATTGAGTTTTGTTGGAGAAATATTATTATGTCCAGATTGTTTATCACATATTTATCACCACTGATCATGATCTCTTTTATGTCTCGTGAGTAGTTACCTTAGTTCTTGAGGACATGGGGAAACTCTTGTTGTTAGTAGTCATATGCTGTTGAAGTAATATGTGTTGTTTGATACTTAAGTTGTGTTGTCATTCTACTAGTGGTGTTGTGTGAGTCGAACACCCAACACTTCGCCTTATTAAGGACCTAGGAGAATACATTGTGTATAAAGAATGCTTATGGTGGGTTGCCGGAGTGACAGAAACCTGAACCCCAGTTCGCACGCTTTTGCATAAGGGAATAATGGATCCTCGATCGTTTTGCTATGGTTAGGCTTTTGCCTTAAATTCTATCTTGTATTTGCGGATGCTTGCAAGGTGTTTAATCATAAGAGTGCATTCATCTTAGTCTAGAGAGTGCACTAGCATAGATCCACCCACTCAACACTTATCAACACATAACATAGTATCGATACGGAATATGGTGAAAGCACATGACTACCTCTCCCGTGTGTCCTCAGGAACGCTTTAGTCTTTATAAGTTCAGTTGCTAGGCCTCTCCTTTGCTAAGAAAGGATTGGGCCACTTGTTACTCTCAGTACCTTTTACATTACTTGCTTTTACTTTACTGTTGCTTATACCGAGAAAACCCCTAAAAGTTATCTTTCAGTGCTTGCAGTAAATTCTTGCTCAGAATCGCTTATCAATACCTTCTGCTCCTCGTTGGGTTCGACACTCTTACTTATCGAAAACGCTACAATAGATCCCTTACGGTTGTGGGTCATCAAGTAGCGTTTTTTGGCGTCGTTGCCGGGGAGCGTAGCGCTATTGGTAAAGTGAAACTGGTAAGAAAGTTTTTTATAATTTTGTTTTTATTTTTGCTATTTGCTGCTCCTTGTCCTTATGGACAACCCTATTATTGGATCGTTGCTAGCGGGAAGACGCCCCACACCTGTGGTGGTTGATCCTCCCCCTACTGAAATTGTGCCTTATAAAATACCAGCTGTTATTATCGATTATGTTTTGGCTAATCGTTATGCAGGAGACAGACATCCCGGTGAACACTTGCTATATCTGTCACAACTATGTTCATTATTTAAGCTTGCAGGTGTATCGAGGGAGTTTGTCATGAGGAAATTGTTTGTCGTATCACTTATAGATAAAGCTTCGGATTGGTATGGGCTTCTCGATAACTCACACTTGCTGGACTGGCAGGAGCTTATGTCTCTCTTTTATACTAAGTTTTATCCTCTTCATGAAATTCATCGAGACAGGAATTATATCTATAACTTTAGGTCTCGTGACGGAGAAAGCATTGCTCAATCTTGGGGGAGATTGAAGTCCCTAATGCTCAAATGCCCTATTCATAAGCTTCCCAAGGAAATTATACTTACAAATTTTTATGCCAGGCTTTCTCGTCAGGATAAGGAGATGTTGGATGCCTCCTCTAGTGGGGTGTTTCAGAAGAAGAGTGTTGAAGAAAGGTGGGATCTCCTTGAAAGAATCCAGAGGAATACCAAAGATTGGGAAATTGATAAAGGTATTGAACCCGCTATAAATTATGAACATGATTATATTGAGAGCTATGTGGAAACTGATTACTTCAATACTTTTTGCTCTAAGATTGGTCTTGATTCCCATCTAGTGATTGATTTGTGTAAGAATTTTGCCTCTCACGTTGATTCTTTTAAAAAGAAGAGAGACCAGCACCATGAACCTTTTAAAGAACCACCTATTGATATTTATGTTGCTGACCCTATTTTGCCTGCAGTTATATATGAAAAGCCTCCTTTTCCCACGAGGATAAGGGAGCACTCTCTTGTGACAGGCATAATAAATAAAAGTGAGAGAAGAGTTGATGAGCCTGAGGACCAGATCAGGGTCGATCCTCAAGTTGCATTGATTAAAGACCTTGCTACTAATGATATTTTGGATTCCAATATAAATTTTTGTGCTGTTTCCACTAACCTTGTCACGGCCAAGAATAAAGGCCCAATTTCAGGTACTCCAGTGGTATCTGTTTAAATAGGAGATCAAAATTATTATGGGCTATGCGATTTGGGATCGAGTGCAAGTGCTATCCCCTATTCACTTTATGAAGATATCATCGGTGAGAAGATGATCGAGCGTGGTGTCGAAGCTAACTTTGACATCACCAACGAGCTGAAGAACTACTTCCTGAAGGAGATGAAGGAGATGTGGGAAAGAATCACCACGTCTGAAGAAAGAATTATAGAGCTCCAAGGGCAAATTAATGATCTACATAACCAGAACTGTGAGTATGAACTAAGGTTTCTGCGCATGGGTTTGGGTGCTGAATGTAGGATTCAGGAGACGAGCTTCTCATATGAGACTGGAGAACCCCTTCCATGGAAGCGTTTCGCCAAGGACTACTTGATCAACGCCACCAAGGATGATGAGTGAAATCTCCTGGGGTAATGGCATTCCCTTGGCTTGTTCCAAGCTTGGGGGAGTGCCCGGTATCTTTATCTTTACCTTTTGTCTTTTAGAGTCAAGTAGAGTCGTATCATGTCTAGGGAGGTTATTATATGAGATAGGTGTGTGCGTTGAGGTCTATCACTCCTTGGGTGAAGAATTGTATACGTGAGTGTGGAGTCGTCCATGATGGAATATTAATGAGAAGTTTATTGGTTCCTTTTGCTGCACTCGGTATTCTCTTCACGCAATCGACCTTATATGATGATTCCTATGGGGAGTATTGACCTTATGTCAGGTATGGCTATGAAACTTTATTTAATCTAGGCAAACATAGCTTTGGTCATAACAACAAGCATAATTTTCTTAAATTATCAACATAGCCAAAACTTTATGTTATTATGCTTGAAGTGTCATGCTGACAAGGAAGACAACTTGATGTGTTATGCTTATTTCAATGTTCATGCTTTATATTGCTTTGCGTCTTAGTCATCATCAATTGTCTGTTCTCACAAAACCTTTGCTAGCCTAACTCTGTACTAAGCGGAATTCTGCTTGTGCATCCATACCCTTAAGCCAATACCTTTCATATGAGTCCACCATACCTACCTACTCGTGGTATTCCACTACCACCTCCTAAAAGTATATAATTTATGTGTTATCCTTAAATGTTCAAAATCTTTTATTTCGTGCCTCTGTTTTAGCTCATGAGGAAGTAATAGCTAATTCATAGTGTTTTTGAATTGGACAAGCTTCACCCCGGGATTGCATGTCTAATGTGCAAACCCATAATACGAGAAGGAACTGGCAAGGAGTGCGCCCGGCTTAAAAATAATATAACAAACAAACCCTCCTTCACGCTTTGTTCATGAGAAATCAGAAAACTTTGGCCGTGATAAACAAAGGAGAATAAGAGGATGTTATCATCCTCGTGCGGGAGCCGTTCCTCGAAACTTGTCCAGCTCAAAAAGCAATTGAGTTATCTATTAGCATTCGTTGACAAATCATGCACCCCTAAAAACTTGTTTTCATTCTGTTTGATTTGAGGATAGCACATGAGTTTTCCCTACTACCCTAGAGCAGGGCCTATCTTTTAATTTTAAGTTGAGTCAGTTACTTCTACTTCCTTCTATTTCTCAAAGAGAGCAGACGTTTGATGTTGATAAGGATTCATTCATATAAAGCTGCATTAAGATTTGTCATATCATATCCTTGTTGACATTATCATTCGATAAGTAAGTTGTTTGTCATGCCCAGCTAAGGAAAACATCCTCCTTTGTGTTAACACTTTCACTTCTTGCCTATTAACATGTTATTTTCAAAAAGCTTCAATTGATCTCATCAAATATAAGAGCAAAAGTTAAATCTATTGTTGTTCTTTGACCAAAGGACATGTTTGCCATGATATAATGAGTTTCCTTAGCCCTACTTTCGAATATAAGTGTTATCACTCTTTCATAAGGGCCTTATGAGTTGAAGATTGCTGTTAAGGATATTTGAGTTGGTAAAGAAACTATGATGCTTCTTGTCCGTATTCTATTTATCGACACTTCACTCTCTAAACTTGTGGACAGGTTTACCGAGTTCATATTCGCTTGGGGACAAGCGAGGTCTAAGCTTGGGGGTGTTGATACGTCCAAAATGCATCACTATTTTGTATCATAATTTATCCTTATTCATTGATATACTTCACGTTACGGTGATGTTCTTATGTTGTTTTGGTCTATTTTACATAGTTTGCAAACTCTCCGATGCCGGAACAGCAGACGCAGGATTCAGCAGTAAAAAGTTGACGCTGAGTTGCTGAAGAAGAATACCTCCAAATTACCTGAAAATTGACGGGATATATTTTTCAGATGAATCACGAAGACACGCAAAAGGGGAGCCAGAGGGGGGCCACAGGGTGCCCAGGCGGCCTGGGGGCGCCCCCCCTGGCCGCACCGAGGGGGGCGCCTTGAGCCCCTGGCCCACCTCCGGATCCCCCCTTTTGCCTATATACTCTCCGTTCTCCGAAAACCCTAAAAAGAAGACTTTTTGCGGAGTTCCGCCGCCGCTCCGAGGCGGAAACCTACAGAGAAGAAAAGGGCATCTCCGGCGGGCAGATTCCGCCGGGGAGATCACCTCCCGGAAGGGGAGATCATCGCCATCGTCATCACCATCGTCACGGGCATCATCGAGATCATCATCAACATCATCCCCAACACCAGCACCATCTCCATCTTCATCCAAATCTCATCTTACAATCGCAACTCATGTTGTAACTCTTACTACCTATCCTCTCTACTCCATCGGTGTTGATTACTACTTTGTGGTGAATGCTATTGAGTTTTGTTGGAGAAATATTATTATGTCCAGATTGTTTATCACATATTTATCCCCACTGATCATGATCTCTTTTATGTCTCGTGAGTAGTTACCTTAGTTCTTGAGGACATGGGGAAAGTCTTGTTGTTAGTAGTCATATGCTGTTGAAGTAATATGTGTTGTTTGATACTTAAGTTGTGTTGTCATTCTACTAGTGGTGTTGTGTGAGTCGAACACCCAACACTTCGCCTTATTAAGGACCTAGGAGAATACATTGTGTATAAAGAATGCTTATGGTGGGTTGCCGGAGTGACAGAAACCTGAACCCCAGTTCACACGCTTTTGCATAAGGGAATAATGGATCCTCGATCGTATTGCTATGGTTAGGCTTTTGCCTTAAATTCTATCTTGTATTTGCGGATGCTTGCAAGGTATTTAATCATAAGAGCGCATTCATCTTAGTCTAGACAGTGCACTAGCATAGATCCACCCACTCAACACTTATCAACACATAACATAGTATCGATACGGAATATGGTGAAAGCACATGACTACCTCTCCCGTGTGTCCTCAGGAACGCTTTTGTCTTTATAAGTTCAGTTACTAGGCCTCTCCTTTGCTAAGAAAGGATTGGGCCACTTGTTACTCTCAGTACCTTTTACATTACTTGCTTTTACTTTCCTGTTGCTTATATCGAGAAAACCCCTAAAAGTTATCTTTCAGTGCTTGCAGTAAATTCTTGCTCAGAATCGCTTATCAATACCTTCTGCTCCTCGTTGGGTTCGACACTCTTACTTATCGAAAATGGTGCAATAGATCCCTTACGGTTGTGGGTCATCACTGACTCCCTTGCTGACCCTAAAGTCTATAGGGACTGGGAGCATTATGTTTGGACCACGGAGGAAGAAGAAGACCATGATTCCAAGGGGAAGGGTTGGACTAGCTAAGATGAAGATGAAGTCCCACTACCTCAACCTGGAGAGATGCATGTGGAGTTCAGAAAGTCAAGCCTCCCCGACAGAGCAAACAAATCTAAGATCGAATTTATCCCTTTTCACCTCTTGCAGGAAAACAAGCAGGCACTATGCTAGAATTAAACATTGAGAAGGAGATCTATGACCTAAGGGAGCAAAATTCTGCCCTTAAGCGCAAGTTAAGGAAGAAGCCATCATCACCACCATCGAAGAAGGAGACATAATAATATGGGTATGGGCACTCCCATTGGCAACTGCCAAGCTTGGCGGAGTGACCCCGGTATCGTATCACCATCACTCCTATCTTTACCTTTTTCTTAGTTCGATCCTTTTGGTAGAATCTTGATCTAGTAGAATAAAGCTAGCATGATCTAGTTGTGAGCTTTTGCTCTATGCTCTTTACCATTTGTAATCGACTCCGTGAGCTATATAATAAAGATTAGTGTTGAGTCAAGGGCTTGATTTCCTTACTTTGGTCATGATAGAGTAAAAGAAAACATAAAAAAAATATCAAGGGATCATATTGATCTTATGAGAAGTAATGACTTCACATATAAAGAGTATGATGAATAAAAGTTGTTGGGAGTTGACAAACATAGTTTTGGTCATCGTTGCAGTTTATAGGAAGTAATAAAGAAAGAGAGGTTTAACATACAAATATACTATCTTGGACATCTTTTATGATTGTGAGCACTCATTAAAATATGACATGCTAAAGAGTTGATGTTGGACAAGGAAGACAACATAATGGGTTATGTTTTCTTATATCCGAAATAAAGTACATTTTCATGGATCATCCAACATGTTGAGCTTGCCTTTCCCCCTCATGCTAGCAAAAACTCCTCGCACCAAGTAGAGATACTACTTGTGCTTCCATACATAATTAAACCCAGTTTTGCCATGAGAGTCCACCATACCTACCTATGGATTCAGTAAGATCCTTCCAAGTAAGTTGTCATGTTGCAAACTCGCTAAAATATGTATGATTTATTGGTGTGGAGGAAATAAGCTTTATACGATCTTGTGATATGGAAGTGTAGCGACCATGATCCGAATGGACCGAAGTCTCTGTGTTCTGTGTCATCCCTGGATCGGTAATGCTGACACACACAGTACTTGAAGGATTTATAACAGAGTAGCAATCACACACTTGTTACATCGAATGTCTCAAAAGAGAAATTATTACAAAAGTCTATGGCATAAGGCCATCTAACAAAATAACAGTGGAAGGCTTGGAAGATAAGTGAGTCCATCAACTCCAACGGCATAGCTGAGTGCATGACAAACGACCTAGCACGGCTTACTCTTCGTCTGAAAAGTCTGCAACATAACATGTTGCAGCACGAAATGGGTCAGCACATGGAATATGCTGGCAAGATAACACAGTAGAGCAAGTAACAGAAATAAAGGCTAACACTATATGCATATTTGGCTGGTGGAGGCTCTAAGGTTAAAGTTTTTGCATAAAGCCAATTTTTCCCTACAACAAAGGAGTAAATTTTATTTTAACTATTGTGGTAGTTGAAACATCATTGAGAAGGTACCTCCAACTCAATCCCAATTAAACTAGTCATCATTACCCAACAAATTAATTTTTAGAGTGATGAGATCAACCAATAATTCAAGTACCAGATACTCAAGATTGTCCATAACCGGGGACATGGCTAACCATGATTAGTTTGTACACTCTATAGAGGTTTGCGCACTTTTCCCCACCAGACTCGATCTCCTCCGTTGGATTTCTCGCACTGCATGGTGTTTGAGAAACGGATGACCGAGACACGGTTTTTCAGAAGCATTTACTCTTTACCCCGGGTGGATCGGTACACCTACTTTCCCCTACATCTTCTAGTCCACCACTGAAAGAGCTCACACAACTTACTCATACTATGCCAGAGCCTATAATGGCATTGTGGCGGCACACGGAAGTTTCTAGCATGAATAGCCTTATGATCCCTTTGAGCCTGGGTGGCATTCCATAGGATAATCACACGGTTCCTCCGGGATTTCCTAGGACAACACTGGATTCTCCAGGTGCCCTGCAACCAAACCACCCAGATGTTTATTCAATTAGCCACCTTAAGTTGAACCATTAATTAACAACTCACATCTGTCATGGATACACTCAAACCCAATCCACGTCTACGACCATAGCATGGCAACCTAAGTATAACGTAGAAGTAACTCCCACGGGTTTGAAAATAATGCAGGTAATAGGTTATACCTCAATCTACTTCCCAGACCCACAAGTTAAGAGATTCTACTCATGCAATGTGTGAGGGTTTGATCTAATGTGTAAAAACTGGGTAATAAAGGGTATGATCAAAGTGTTACTTGCCTTGCTGATGATTCGCAAAACCTAGGGACTCGTAGTAGCACGCTTCGCACTCCGGGAATTCTATCGCAAGAAAAAAATAGCATAAATAAGCAAACAAGCAAAGATGCAGAGATAAAAATCCAAATAAGTAGATCTAACCAGAAATTTCAACTTAAGAACTCCGGTTTGCAAAAAGAATCAATTCAAACGGAGCAACGAAACTCGAACTGCGAAAGAAACAAGATCTGCTTACTAGATTAATCTTAAGTCAAATTTTACAGTAGCAAAATCTTGTTCGAGTTGGTTAAATGGAAAGAGGACTTCGAGACGAAGATCTGCGCGTTTGAATCGCCTGATTCCGACTCTCGAGCGAAAAGAAAAACTAAAAACAAGATCATGGCAAAAATCGCGATCGAAAATAATCGCGGAAAAAGCCCCGCAAAAGAAAACTGGCGAACTGGCTAACGAACGAACGTTTGTTGTCTGTGACTAACGGGTGAACAGCGTTCGTTAAAATGAACGTACGGAAGAACGTCCGCTATCTAACTAAATCGGAAAAAACCGAACCGATCTATTAAAAACAGATCTAGGGTTTACTAAAAAGAACGAACGGTTTTCTAGAAGAAAACTGGCGGCTACCTCGGCGGCGGAGAACTCCAGCGGTGGCGTACTCCAGCGGTGGCGATGCAGCGGCGTGGCGGCGAGGCGGTGCGGTGGCGGGGAGGTGCGGTGGCGCGGCGGGGGGACATCGAGGCGAGCGGCGGCGGCGGCGCATGCTTTTCGAGGCGCGATAGCTATGGTTTGCGGGCGGGGCTGGGGTGGGCTTCGGGGCAGTCGGCTCGGGCTTTAAAGGCCCCGGGCTGAGGAGTCCGGGTTGGGTACGACCCGTAGGTCGGTTGCCCTTTTTTTAAACCATCCTGACGCACTAAAACAGGCGAAAAAAAATACTAAACGAACTCCAAAAATTCCGAAATAAATTTTCACCATCCTCTAATAATATACAGGACAAAGTGAACATTTTTCCAGGACCTAAATGCAATTTTGAGAAACACGCATTTTTCCTATGCAAACAAAATCGCAAATAAATCTGAATAAAATTCCAAAAGTGATTTTAATATTTTCCTTCAATATTTCTTTTATTTTGGAGAAGTCATATTATCTCCGCTCGTATATTTTATTAAGAAATATTTTTAGGAGAGAAAAATAATTAAAACCAAAGTGATCCCCGTACCGGTATTTTAGAAAACTCAAATACGAAAACGGTAGAATTCCCAACTCTCTCCATAGGTCCTTGAGTTGCTTAGAATTTTCGAAGATCGCCACGCACAAATGCAACAAAATATGCAATGCAATATGATCTATGTATAACATTCCAAATTGAAAATTTGGGATGTTACAAACCTACCCCCTTAGAATGAATCTCGCCCTCGAGATTCGGTTTGGCTAGAGAACAGGTGTGGGTGGTCCTCGTGTAGATCGTCCTCTCGTTCCCAGGTGGCTTCATCCTCGGTATGGTGACTCCACTGAACTTTGCAAAACTTGATAACCTTGCTGCGGGTGACTCTGCTTGAAAACTCGAGGATCTTGACGGGTTTTGCCTCGTAAGTCAGATCACTATCCAATTGAGTTGCTTCCAGGGGTACTGTGTCTCTTAAAGGAATATCGAGCATCTCTGCATGGCACTTCTTAAGCTGAGAAACGTGAAACATGTCGTGAACTCCTGACAATCCTTTGGGTAACTCCAACTTGTAGGCAACCTCTCCCATGCATTCCAAAACACGGTACGGTCCCACAAATCTCGGGGCTAACTTTCCCTTAACTCTGAAACGTTTAACACCTCGCAGAGGCAACACTCTCAGGTTCGCTCTATCTCCGATTTCATAGGCTACTTCATTGCGCTTCGAGTCTGCATAACTCTTTTGCCTCGACTGAGCTACCTTCAGTCTATCTCGAATCAGCTTAACCTTCTCTTCTGACTCTTTGATCAGCTCTGGTCCAAATAACTGACGGTCTCCGACTATATCCTACATCAACGGCGTTCGGCATCTCCTTCTGTACAATGCTTCAAACGGTGCCATCTTCAAACTGGCCTGGTAACTGTTGTTGTACGAGAACTCTACATACGGAAAGTTGTCATCCCATCTAGATCCATAATCTAGCGCACAAGCTCTCAACACATCCTCCAGAATCTGATTGACTCTCTCGGTTTGTCCATCGGTCTGTCCATCGGTCTATGGGTGAAAAGCTGTACTGAATTCCAGCCTCGTTCCCAAAGTTTGGTGTAGCTGATGCCAAAACTTTGAGGTGAATTGTGTTCCTCTATCTGATACAATGGTCCTCGGAACTCCGTGTACACATACGATCCTGGTCATGTATATCTTGGCCAACTTCGCATTGGTATACGTGGTTTTCACGGGGATAAAGTGGGCTACTTTGGTCAAGCGAGCCACTACTACCCAGATTGAGTCATATCCCGATCTGGTCCTGGGCAATCCAGTGATAAATTCCATGCCAAGCTTATCCCACTTCCATTCGGGTATCGCCATAGGCTGTAGCAATCCGGCTGGCTTCTGACGTTCCACCATCACTTTCTGGCATACATCACATAAGGCTACATACTCGGCAATATCCTTCTTCATTCCCGTCCACCAGAAACGCTCCTTTAAATCCAAATACATCTTAGTGTTTCCAGGGTGTATCGAGTGAATCATGTGCTTCCTGCAGTATCAACTTCCTGATTTCCACGTTGTTGGGCACATAGAACCGATCCTCAAACCACAAGGTGTCGTGTTCGTCCTCACGAGAACCCTTGGCTTTTCCTTCACTCATCTTCTCCTTGAAATCGGCAATCTCTTTGTCATCCTTCTGGGCTTCTCGTATCTTTACCAACAATGTTGACTGAACCTCCAAGGTTGCAACAAAACCTGTAGGAACTATCTCCAAACGAAGGTCCCTGAGATCTTCCGCTTACTCCTTTGGCAATCCTCCCTTCACCAGGGTATTTGCATAACTCTTCCGGCTCAAAGCGTCTACAACGACATTGGCCTTTCCGGGGTGATAGTGCAGCTTCATATCATAATCCTTTATAAGCTCCAACCATCTCCTCTATCTGAGGTTTAGCTCCTACTGAGTGAAAATGTACTTCAAACTACTGTGATCCGTGTACACATCACAACGATTTCCAATAAGGAAATGTCTCCAAGTTTTGAGCGCATGCACTACTACTGCTAGCTCGAAATCATGCGTCACATAATTCAACTCGTGCGGTTGCAGTTGACGAGATGCGTAAGAAACAACTCTTCCATCCTGCATGAGTACTCCTCCAAGTCCTAAGCGTGAAGCATCGCAGTACACATGGAATTCCTTGCGTATATCTGGCAAGATCAGCACTGGGGCTGTCGTCAACTGTTTCTTCAACTCCTGGAAACTTTCTTCGCACTCTTCAGTCCAATGAAACTTTGTCTCTTTCTTCAACAATGTCTTCATCGGCTTTGCAATCTTGGAGAAATTCTCTATGAATCTCCGATAATATCCCACGAGTCCAAGAAAACTACGGATCTCTCCAACTGAAGTGAGTGCCAACCACTCAGTGACTGCCTGCACTTTGACAGGGTCCACTGCTATACCTTCTCCTGATATAACATGCCCTAAGAATCCAACTTCCTTCAACCAAAATTCGCATTTGCTAAGTTTGGCATACAACTGATGTTCTCTGAGCTTCTCCAGAACCAAACGCAAATGCTCCGTGTGTTCCTCTTCATTCTTCGAGTACACCAAGATATCATCAATGAATACCATGACAAACTTATCCAAGAACTCCATGAACACCTTATTCATCATACTCATGAAATAGGCAGGGGCGTTAGTCAATGCAAATGACATAATCGTATACTCATATAGCCCATACCTTGTGGTGAAGGCTGTCTTAGGTATATCCTTCTCTCGGATCTTCAACTGGTGGTATCCTGATCGTAGATCGATCTTGGAGAATACTTTAGCTCCTTGAAGTTGGTCAAACAAATCATTTATCATCGGCAATGGGTACTTATTCTTAATCGTCACTTCATTCAGTGCTCGATAATCAACGACCATCCTTAAGGATCCATCCTTCTTCTAGACCAAAAACACTAGGGCTCGCCAAGGTGATGAACTCCGGCGATTAAATCCTTTCTCCAATAACTCCTTAATCTGCCTCTTGATCTCCTCCAGATCATTTGCTGGCATCCGATATGATCTCTTTGATATTGGTCCGATGCCAGGCAATAGCTCAATCGAAAATTCAATATCCCTATCCGGTGGCATGCCTGGTAGCTCCTCTGGAAATACATCCGGATAACCCTTTACTACGGGAACTTCCTCTTGAACAACTCCCATGATAGAATGTACTTGTGTCCTTCTAGGCGAATGCCTAGATACATACTTGATCCTTCTTCCCTCCGGGGTGGTAAGCAAAATAGACCTACTAGCACAATCGATGCGCCCTCCATACATCGATAGCCAATCCATACCTAGTATCACATCCAATCCTTGTGACTCCAAAACTATCAGGTGTGAGGGGAAAACATGTCGTCCAATGGTCAATGGCGTCTGAAAACATCCTTGATGTGCCATATACTCTGCTCCTAGAGAACTTACTAACATGGGGGTCTTAAGAACTTGGGTGGGCAACTTATGTCTATTTACGAATCCCCTTGAAATGTATGAATGCGATGCACCAGTATCGAAAAGAGCTACTACGGTAAATGACTTAACCAAAAACTTACCGACAACTGCATTTGGTTGCTCTTCAACCTTCTCCACGGTCACGTGGTTCACTTGTCCTTTGTTGAATGGGTTGGGCTTCTTCCCAGCGCTTCCATTGTCGTTCCCATTCTTTGCTTCATGGCACTCCGTGGCATAGTGTCCATTCTTCCCGCACTTGAAACAGGTAACGTGGCTTAAATCCCTCTTGGTGGGTGTGCATGGAGTAGAGCGGTTCTGATTATTGTTCGCTCCATTCCCATTCCCATTCTTGGAGCCATTGTGGTTGTGAGAACTTCCTCCATTATGGGTGTGGCCTCCATGGTTATGGGTGTATCTTCCCGAGTTTGGGGTGAAATGGGGCTTCTGCTGGGCTCCAGAATTATTCCTTCCTTGTCCATACTTACTCTTGCGGCTCTTATTCTATTGTTGCTTCCCTTCAATCATGAGAGCTGTATCTACCAACTCCTGGTAGTTGTTGAAGGTTGCCACCATCAACTGTACGCTCATCTCATCATTTAGCCCTTCCATAAACCTCTCCTGCTTTGCGGCATCTGTGGCCACATCATCCGGGGCATAACGAGATAGAGTACTAATGTCAGGCCCAAGATGCGATTCTATCCCGATCACGTGACACTTACGTGATTGGGGCACAACCGCATTTCGGGCGCTTAGCAAGATGGATATCATTACATCGTACCAATACATACATACATGGGGGATACAACAATACATATAAGTCACATGAATACAACAATATCAATACAAGACATCCGACTACGGATGCAAACATGAAAAGAACAACACGATATCCATCTGCTATCCCAGGCTGCCGACCTGGAACCTAACCCAAGACTGAAGAAGAAGAAGAAGAAGAAGAAAGAACTCCAAACAATGATCATCGCTCTCACATCAAGACATCGGAAACCTGCACCTGCAATTGTTGTTGTAGTATCTGTGAGCGACGAGGACTCAGCAATCCCATAACCATGGGTAACAAGACTATCAAAGCTTAATGGGTAGGAAGAGGTAAAGTGGTGAGGTTGCAGCAGCGGCTAAGTAATATATGTGGTGGCTAACTTACGACTACAAGAATAAGATGATCATCTACGCAAACGGTCGCAACTTGTAGTGATCGCTAAAGATCCTGAACTACCTACGAGTCAAACTTAACCCCACCTTGTTCTCTTCTCAAAGTGAAAAGAGACAGTCACGGTTACTCACACAGTTGTGTGTTTTACTTCGGATCCTCTGTCAAGTTTTCTACAACCGGACATTAACAAATTCCAATCTGCCACATAACCGCGGGCACGGCTTTCAAACGATCATAACCCTGCAGGGGTGTCCGAACTTAGCCCATCACAATCTCTCACGATCAGCTGAAGTAATAATAATTATTACCCCTTATCCCGGTGCACAAGACATTTTGACAATGGTAAAACAAGTCCAGCAAGACTTCCCGGTGTGTCGACACCCTGATAGTAGCCGCACGTATCTCGTCTCAGGCCACGACCGGATGTTCGATGCTACAGGTAAAACCAGCCCTCGGGTTCAACCAAGGTGGCCCTGCAGGACCCCCGTTTGGGACCAACACCATCAGCACTAGCCCCCCTGCTATGTAGAAGAATCCACGGGTAGCGCTAACTCCCTATGCAATTTAATTAATTAACTACGTTGTTATTATGAGCAAATTAAAACCAATGTTGGGCCTTGCTGGAGGAGTTTTATTCAAAGACGAACTGGCAAGGGGTCCCCATATACCCAACCGCGTAAGGAACGCAAAATCAAGGAACATAATGCCAGTTTATCGGCGCCTAAGGTGGCATGAGTGGAACAAAACACCGAGCAAAAGGCCAAGACTTCCACCCATGCCCAGTATATAGGTGTGTTAATAATAATTATAGATATTGTGATATTCCAACAACAAGGTCCAACATGGAACGAATCTTCATCTTCACCTGCAACTAACAACGCTATAAGAGGGGCTGAGCAAGCGGGTAACATAGCCAAACAATGGTTTTGCTAGGAAGGTTTCAAAGGTTAGAGGTTTCATGACAACAAGGAGAGGGGCTGACAATAATAATGGGTAGCGCGACATATAACGAAAGAATCGAGACAACTAAGCATGGCAACGATAGTAAAGCTATCCAAGGGTATGGTCATCTTGCCTGAGATCCCGCAAGGAAGAAGAATGAGTCCATGAAGAAGACGAAGAAGAAGCCTTGAAGACGAACCACGAGAAGACGAACGAATCCTCACGATCGCAACGGAACAAGCACTAACAAGAAGAAGCAAGCAATACGGTAAACACACAACACAAGAACATGACAATATGCTCAATCAAGTATGATGCAAGACAAGTCTAGGTATGATGCAATACCTGGCAAGGTAGGAAGCACACCAGAACAACACAAGAACATGTCAATATGCCCAACCAAGTAGGATGCAAGACAAGTCTATATATGATGCAAAACATGGCAAGGCAGGAAGCACTCAAAAACAACACAAGTCAACAAGTTTAAATGAGGCCGGAAACTACATATAACAAATCTGGTAAGCCCTCATATGCATAATATGAAATTAGTCCAGATCTGAACAAACCTTAAGTTAAAGTTGTTAAACAGCAAGTTAACATGCACCATGATGATCTGCACGAAATTCTAGTCAAGTTTCATATAAAGTTTGTTTAATTCGGAGCTACGGTCTAGAAGATATGAGCAACACAAGACAAACATGGCAATGGTGCAAGATGCACCCAAACATCAAGCAAACTCACTCCAAACATGAAAACAATATGATATTACATGCAAAATCACACAAGTTTCATATAGGACACACTCAAAACGAAGCAACGGGCTAAAAGATACACATGAAACGAGATATAACAACAAGCTGAAGTTAACAGCCACATAGCAACTTTGGAGCAAGATATATATATGCTACAACACTCAAACATCATAACAAGAAGTATGGATCTGAAGTAGACATGTTACTTAACAAGTAGGAACTTAGAACACACCCAAAAGCTTGTTGGAACACATTTAAATAAGAATGGCAAATTGCAATAAAATTATCCAGACTTAGCCAAAATCTGGGAAGGCAAAAACATCATCACGATGCTACCTTCGGAGGCACAAAACAACATGCATATCAACTGTAATAAGAACAAAAGGAGCATGGACATGTAGTATACATATCCTACAGCAAACAACTCCATGGGAGCAACTCCATAGGAGGCATGGATCAATAGCAACAAGCTACACCAAATTGAACATGCTGATAAAATCCTGACAGTTATAATTTATAGCAAATTGAGAGCGAAAAATAAATAAGCTACAGCAGGTCATATGAGCAAGTAAGGGCATGAATGGATAGACAATAACACGGACAACAAGACATGATCATTACCCACTCCAAAACAAGCATGGATTTGACTAGGGCATCAAGCAAACATAGCATCAGGTTAAGACTGATTCCAGACTTAGCAGAATTTTCACTAAGTATAAAACAACAATAACAACATGGCATGTTTACAAGCATGTTTAAGACAACACAAGGCATATCATGGAATGTTAAAAGCACCACATCAAAGACCATATATTGGTGGTTCTAAAACACCTAGCTATGTGGCATGAGGGCAAACACATCAATAGCAATGATCAAGTAAAATCAGCATCCCATAACAAGTTTCAGAACTTAACAGCCAAATGCACTTTTGCAACAGAGATTAACATGGCAATATGGACTCAAACAAGCATGCTACAGCAACCATCATGTAGTACACTTCACAATGAACATTTTGACATATCATATGCATCATTTGGATAAACATGCACCAAGTTATCATATCTCAAACATGGCAACAAAATAACTTGTAGCAGCAGTTTATAACAAGTAGCACTCTTGCAACAGAGATTAGAGCAACTAGATGAACTCAAATGAGCATGACACAATGGAACAAAGTGTAGAGCATATCACCACGATCATTTTGACATCTCATTTGCACAATTTGGACATACACACAAATAATTACAGCCATTCAAAATATGCATCAGAACATGGAGTTTTTGGGACTTAGAGGAAAAAGGACCTCGGGGAAACGGACATGTCCGTGTCCCGACGGACACGTCCGAAGAATGGGGCCCGCGTGGCAGCATCTCAGTGAGGTGGTGGACATGTCCGGGCTTATCCGGGACATGTCCGGCCCGGCAGGCGCGCGGACACACCGGACAGCGACAGGTCGAAGGTCAACGTTGCAGATCGAAGCGGATCGGGGATCTGCGGGTGGATCCGGGCATGGATCCGGCGGCGCCTAGCCCGGATCTGGCCAGAGCAGGGCCGCCAACGACGTGCGCGGCGACGGCCTCGCCGGAGCTCCGGCGGAGGAGCTCCTGTCGAGGTGGAGGCGAGGAGGATTCCGGCGGCGGGGCGCAAACGGTGGCAGCTTGAGGAGTTAGGAGGCGCGACGAGGCTGGAGGCACGTCGCGGGGCCGGCGGCGAGCTCCGGGCGGCGGGGAGACAGGCGGCGGCAGGCGGCGGGGATCGGGGAACTCGAGGACACGCAGAGGCTCGGGCGGCCTGGGGCGCAGGCCCGCGAGTGCGGCGGCTGGCCCAGATGCGGCCGGGGTGGGCTGCCTTCGGGCCCCGAAGGGCTGCGGCGGTGTTGACTCGGGGAGGTGCGGGGGGGGAGGACGTGGCTGGAGCCGCGCGGCGGCGCACAGTTGGCCAGAGCGGCTGATCCGGCGGTGGCTGGCCATATAGGAGCTGCCAAGTGGCAGTTCGGGGCTGGTCGGCGCCGGATTTTGAGGAGAGGAGGTGGGAGGATGGCTGGCTGATGATTGGGGCGCGGAATTTGATGTGGATGGAGGCTAGAGGTAGGGGAATATGCTAGGGATGCCCAAAATGGCATGGAGGGGTAGTTTTATAGGGAAAGGGCTAGGGTTTGAGGGTTTTGGAGAGTTTGGGAGCCCTCCGATCGCGATCCGACGGATCCGATCGCGAGGTGAGGTAGGATGGGCCTAGGGGAGGTTAGTGGGCTGTGTAGGAGGGGTTGTGGGGAGAGGAGAGAAGAGGCCCACGGGGGTTTTCGGAGACCGAAAACGTCCGACGAACTAACTGGCGACTAGTGCCGCTATATATATCCGTTGGGCTATCAAACGGACTCCGAATGCGATGAAATTTGACAGACGGTCTACCTATGCTATAATAAGACCACACGCCAAGTTTCATCCCATTCCGAGAACGTTTTCCGGCCACTCATAAAATAAATATTCGGAGGCGCCGCGGGCGCGTGCGAGTGTGTCTGGGCTCAGAACGGACAACGGACAGGACGAGGGAACTCGGGCGGATGCAAGTTTCAAAAACATGCTGATGCAATTCACACGATGACATGGCAAGATGCAACACGCAAGCAGATGACATGGCAACGGCAACGAATAACTGGCTGACACCTCGCGCACCGGTCTCGGGGTGTCACAACACTCCCCTACTAACAAGAGATCTTGTCTCGAGATCTTAGGAACGAGACGGGAGGGAAAAGGAAGAACCAAGTTCTTCGAGGACAAAAGAGTGAAAACAAAGAATATTGAGAGTTTGAGCCACTCGAAAAGAAGAATGCAACGGAGAAGAACGAAGTTACAAGGACTTCGTTAAACAAGAGGAACAAGGAATACGACAAGAACCCAAAAGGTTGAAGGAATACGAATGAATTCGAAACCACTCTGGTAATAAGAGATAGAAAAGAAATCTCCACGAAGGAATTCGGGCAACACTCCAGCTAAAACTGAAATAAATAGCACACCAGTTGAATATGAATGGAATGGAACACGAACTGAGAAGATGGAATAAAAAAACATGACGAAATGAACAAGACAATGCCTCCGGAATAATTGAAATGATGGAATTAAAAGAATGGAGAAGAAGATGACAACTTGAGCACAAGTGACTTGAACAAGACTTTATAGCATAAAGACTTGAACGGAGTTGTTGAGAAAATCAATAACAAAAGAATGAGCTTGTTGTGGACCTATTTTAAAACATCTGAAAACTTGAGGTGAATTACGCCACAACCAAAAGATGGATTAGCTGAGAATGAAGAAATGCAAAACTCCACTTCAAAAGAATACGGAGAAATAATTGCACTCGAGAGACGAAAGAATAAAGCTAGAGCTGCTCCACAAGAATTAATCAATATTTGAAGAATAAATTAAATGATGAAGAACCAACATGAAGAACTCCGGTAACGACAAGGATGATGAGATATAATTGAATGATCAAGAGAATAAGATTAAAGCCTTGCGATGATTTAAAAAAAAGGCCTCCGACGATATAACCGAGAAAATTTGTACTCCGGAAAAGAAAAGAATAAGAGACTTTGAACTAGAATTTATTCAACAAGAACAAATTCCGAAGGAATGGATTACTCAACTTGACGAAAAGAATAAGAATTATGTTATGCTTACCCTCCACCAATTAAATTGATGAGAAGCAATGGATTCGCATACTACTTATTCCCGTTGAAAAGATTAGAGAGGGATATATCGCGAACTTGCGAAAATCTGCATGAAACACCGGTAGAATTGGAAAGAACGAATGAATTGATTGATATAATAGCACCGGAAAAGAATTCTTGAGTGAACCACCGTAAAGAATTTAAGCTGAGTGAATAAAAGAAACGAACCACCGAGAAAAATTAAAATCGAGTGAAGAACAAGAATAACCACCGTAAGGAATGAAATTGAACGATGCAAGAGAACAAGCCACCGTGAAGAATTGAAATTGAGTGAACACGAGAGAATGAATCATCGGGAAGAATAAAGCACTTGCGGAAATTGGATGACGAGAACGAAGAGATCACGAACTGATTAAATGATTACTTGGAGGAAAACACCAGAAAGAATGTGAGACGAACGAAGAGGCATCAATGAAGAATAGTTAGAGGACGAAGTTGAAAACTGAGAACGAAGAAATCTTTTGAAATGATGGCCTTCGGAGGAACACGAAGAAAAGAATTGATGAAATACTCTGGATGAATGAAAAGAAGAAGGTTGAACCAACCATGAAAAGAATTAAAAGCAATCTTGGAGAAGGCACGTGACTGATGGAATCCATACTTATGTCACACTTAAAGAATTTCGGAACCTCCGGGGAATTAGAAGAGTCAGGTAAGATCCTGGGAAAGACCTGTGGGTTATGAGCCCACCGAAGAGAAACACCGTTGGGAAGGATTGCAAAGGAGGTGATGCACCCAATCAATAGAAAAACTCGAATGAGGTGACAACCTCAAATTAATTTGAACACGGACAAATTTCTTGAGATGTCTTCGGAACTCCGGAATAATTAAATGGCAAGAGATGAACGAGCAAGAGGAACATCTGAGCCGAGGGAAAAGATGTCACATCCCTAGCTAGCACTTGCATTAGGACCTGACTAGAGTGTGCATCATGTTTACTTTCAAAGAAACTTGAATTGGGATTAACAGAAACCCCAGCACCCCTCCCCTAATAACTAGGGTTTGCTAAAATATTTTCCAATGTACCCAAAATGCCCTTCAAAATGTTCATCATTTCTGCCTTGGTCTTAAACCTCTGCCAAAAATGGTGCACAATTTTCTAGGATAATCTAGGGCTTTGGATTAAATCATATGGTATTTGAATTTGGGCATTTAAATGCTACAAAATATTTTAAATGCTCAAATAATCATAAACTATAATGTTTCCTACTGTTCATATTATATACAGTAGGTATGACAAGTGTTATGAGTTATAAAAATGTTTAGGCATTTTTATTAAATGAACAAAGCTGCAAAAGAAATGAAACAGAAAAGAAAATAGAAAAAAGGGAGAGAGAGAGAACTTACCTGGCGCCCCACCCGGCCCACCTGTCGGCCCAGCCCAGCTGTCGCTCCAGCGAGCTGCTTGGCTCGGCCAGGCAGGCAGGCAGGTGCTCGACGGCGACCGCGCCGCGCGCCACGCAGCTGCCCGCCGCCTTGCTTCACCCCCTCGCCGTCCTGGAGGGATGGTTCGAACCTCCATGTCCTCCTCGACCCCGCAGACACCTCCGCCTCCCCCCAGTTCCTCTCCTCCGCTCTCCCTGCGCCATGGCCGACGCCGCCGTGATCGCACCGTCGTAGAAGCCGCGTCCACCGTCGTCCCTCAGCTCCGCCTTGGTGTCCTTCGTCTCCGTCGTCCTCGACTGCTTCGAACAGGCCGAGCCCCGAGCGCTCGCCCGCCCTGGAGACGCCCCCGACCTCTTCTTCCCCAACTCCGGCCGCGGAGATCCCCCTCGCCCTTCTGCTCAGCTCCGACCACCCCCGAGCTCGCTCCGGTGCTTGCCGCAACCCCTGTGAGCCTAGCTACCTCCTCCCCCTCTTCGTTGGCTCCCTTTTGCCCTGTAACACACTGCACGAAGCTCAACCGCACGCACCGCCACCGTGCTCGCCGCCGGTGATGCTCCGGTGACCATTTGGTCACTGGCACCCGTCCAACGTACTCACCACAGCACGTAGATGCGAACGGTGCTACGCACGCATCGCCTAGGCCCCTGTAGCCGTTTCTCCACACACGCCCGACGTCGGTCGCCGCCGTCGAGCTCGTTGCCGTCGTCTCCGGCCACCCCAGGTCCGGCGACCACCTCCATCCGACGCGCAACAGCAAGGGCTATCCAACGCACCCAGCCGCAGCTCGAGCCGTGCATCGTAGGTGTTTTCCGAAGCACGCCGCCGCGTTTGGCCTCGCCGGCGGCTAAACACCGGCGAGTTGGACCTGTTTTGACCACGGGTTTGACCCCCTGGGTCAATGACATGTGGGCCCTGCCCGCCGGTCAAACCTAGTTTAGGTGTTAATTTAATTTAATTAGTTTATTAGTTTATTCACTGACACGTGGGCCCTGGCCCCACTGACAGCTAATTAGTTTTAGTTTAACTCTAATTAACTCAGTTAATTAGTTGTGACACTGACATGAGGGACCCACTGGTCAGGTTTGACCTGGACTGGCCCTGTTGACTGGCTGACGTCAGCATGATGTCATGCTGATGCAGTAAAGGTTTTTCTGGGATTTTTAGATTTAATAATAATTCAGGAAATTCCAGAAAATACCCAAAACTTCTAAAAATCATATAAAATCAACCATAGCTCAGATGGAAAAGATTTATATATGAAAAATGATCAGAAAAATCCAATCTTTCTAATGGCACTGGTTTCATGCATGTTTGAACAAGTTAACTTGCTGTATATATCAAAAACATGAAAATGCACTTATTGAAATAATAGTTTGAACTTCAATTTTAATCCTTGATTCAAATAGGTTCAAACCCTTCTGGTTTTAGTTGCATTAGCCAACACACATGCATCTTGACATGTCATAAACATGCATCATATTGTTGCATTTGTTTGTTAATGATTGTATCGTCGGTATTCCCTGTGTTAGGTCCTGCTCCCGAGGATACTGCTGCGTATCCAGTTGAAGAGCAGTACCCGACAACTACCTTGTCAGGCAAGCAATCATTGATCATTCCGATACAAACCCAATCTTCTCGCTCCTGCTCTC
Source organism: Secale cereale (assembly GCA_902687465.1). Taxonomy (NCBI): domain Eukaryota; kingdom Viridiplantae; phylum Streptophyta; class Magnoliopsida; order Poales; family Poaceae; genus Secale; species Secale cereale. The sequence continues at coordinate 556,628,723 of LR738710.1, forward strand.
TTTTACTGCATTAAGGCAACAGCGTGTGAACTGCTACTTGCTGCGGTAGTTGAACCCTATTCCCTTGCATGACCTGTCATTGCCACAGTAAATAGTTGAAACCCACTAGCATGTGTGATCCACCATGCTATTTACTTATGTTGCCTGCTATGCTTAGAGTTGTGTCTGGTCTGATTCATCTGGGTGATGGATCAGAGTGAAATGATCTTACCGATAAAGAGAAGGAAGTGTGGAATACGCTTGGTAAAGGTATCGATGAAAGGCCATGTAGGAGTACATGGTGGGTTGTTTCATTGGAATCGTCCATAGGACCCGAGATCTGTATGTGTGGTTCAAGTTACAGCTACTACCACGCATTGGGATCCTTAATTGACCCTCTCGGCTTATTAATTACCCTTGATCTCTGTCCAGGAGTTGCAACTAGTTTCTGGTGTTTATAGCTTACTGGAGGTCGTGCACAACGCTGACCCTCGAGGTGGGTTGTGATGCGACAGGTACGTGGCACGGTGTACCGGTTGCCCGTTTGGTGACTCGGGAACCCTGTACACATCGTTTGGGGCCGTGAGCGACACCCCGGTCGGATCTCCCCACGGATGGAACCCAAATAGGCGATAAACCTGGACGAGAGACTTGAGTAGTTAGTCAGGTCGTGGCCGACACCCTCGCTGGGCTTCCGCTTGAAGGTTGCCGAGTACACGCCGAGTAAACGGCGATAAGTGGTGGAAGCGTGTGTGAAGAGGTACACCCCTGCAGGGTTATCAAACTATTCGAATAGCCGTTGTTCGCGGTACGAACTACTTGGTTACTCTTACAGTTCATAGACAAGTTGATGGATACTACTAAAACCCTGAAGATAAGCGTGAGTGCCATGGATGGCCCTTCCGTAGGATGACGGAAGAGGATCCTCGGTAGTGTATTGATGTGGTGAGTAGAGGACTCGTGTTCGTAACAATATCTTGTAATCCGTTGAGAGTTGTAGTATAGGTTAGCCAAGGTCAAAGCTGGCATTCTGCTATAAACTCCACTATCCCCCTTTGATAATGTTGCATGTATAATAGGTTCTGTGGTAAGACTTGCTGAGTACCTTTGTACTCATGTTTGCTTAATAACTGTTGCAGAGGAGAACCCTGCCCCTGCTGATGGGTTCTACATAGACGTTGACGTCGACGAGTAGCTTGACACCCAGACGGTGATCTGGAGCTTGTGGAGGGCCTTGTAGATAGTCAGGCTACACCAAGCCTGTTTTATTTTCTAAGTTGTCTGTACTCAGACATGTAGCTTCCGCTTGTGCTTGTATGACTGTATGACTTGAGTGTTGGGTCATGTGACCCCTACCTGTATGACTATGTTGTGTATGGCTCTTGGAGCCTTTTAAATAAAGTACTTTGACTCATAGAGTTCTGTTGTGATGCAATGTTGTATTTGCACATATTGAGCATATTGTGTGTATGATTGAAATGCTTGGTATGTGTGGGATCCGACACCTAGTTGTTTTCCTTTGGTAGCCTACCTTACAGGGAAATGCCTCCTAGTGATTCCAATGAGCCTTGGTAGCTTGCTACTGTTCGGAACACGTAGGCTGGCCGGCATGTGTCCTTCTTCGTTCCTGTGTCTGTCCCATAGGGGAAATGTCACGCGTTATTCCTTTAAGTCCATGTAGCTTGCTACGACTTGGGTTCATACGTTGATGACCGACACGTTCGTTGCTGGGTCATGGATGCCTGTCTCTGTAATTTAGTGCCACTTTTGGTTTATAACTAGCCATGTCGGCCCGGGTTCTCTGTCATATGGATGCTAGCGACACTGTCATATACGTGTGCCAAAATGCGCAAACGGTCCCGGGCCAGGTAAGGTGGCACCCGTGGGGTTACCGTGCGTGAGGCCGCAAAGTGATATGACGTGTTACAGCTAGATCGGTGTGACTTAGGATCGGGGTCCTGACAAAACAATATGATGAACACCGAAAAAAAATTGAATTGGATCCATCGGAAAAGAAAGAGATGACGAAGGATGAACTAGATAAGAATTCACCAGTTGGAATAATTAAGGAAAAAAGCAAAGGTTTCACACGAGTAGTATGGATACTCGATTAAGGATGCCGGCTCTGAGAAGCAAAAGGGTGGGCGGGTGGGAAAAGAAAAACAACAACGGATGGGGAAACAACATCGGTTAAAGAACTGAGGTTGCACTTGCAAAGAAGAAGAGGGTCGAATCCACTTGACAAGAGATGCACCAGATGAAAGAACTAACAACGCAACGAATGAAAACTAACCGCGCGATCCTAAAAAAAATTGAAGGGGAAAGAGGAGTAATTCAAAACACCTACGTCAAGATTCCTCACCAGAGCGACGAAGGGGCAAGGGAGTAAAAAAAATCCTACTCTCCGATATAACTAAACTCCGAAAAAGTTTTCTGCTAGACTCGACAACGGCCAGACTACGATCAATCAAGGGGATCCTATGGTCAGTCGAGGCTCTGATACCAACTTGTCAGGCCTAAGATGCGATTCTATCCCAATCACGTGACACTTACGTGATTGGAGCACAACTGCATTTCGGGTGCTTAGCAAGATGGATATCATTACATCGTACCAATACATACATACATGGGGGATACAACAATACATACAAGTCACATGAATACAACAATATCAATACAAGACATCTGACTACATATGCAAACATGAAAAGAACAACATGATATCCATCTGCTATCCCAGGCTGCCGACCCGGAACCTAACACAAGACTAAAGAAGAAGAAGAAAGAAATCCAAAAACAACGATCATCGCTCTCACGTCAAGACATCGGAAACCTGCACCTGCAACTGTCGTTGTAGTATCTGTGAGCCACGAGGACTCAGCAATCCCATAACCATGGGTAACAAGACTATCAAAGCTTAATGTGTAGGAAGAGGTAAAGTGGTGAGGTTGCAGCAGCAGCCAGGCAATATATATGGTGGCTAACTTACGAGTACAAGAATAAGATGAGCATCTACGCAAACGGTCACAACTAGTAGTGAATGCTAAAGATCCTGAACTACCTACGAGTCAAACTTAACCCCCACCGTGTTCTCTTCTCAAAGTGAAAAGAGACAGTCACGGTTACTCACACAGTTGTGTGTTTTACTTCGGATCCTCTGTCAAGTTTTCTACAAACGGACATTAACAAATTCCAATCTATCACATAACCGCGAGCACGGCTTTCGAAAGATTATAACCCTGCAGGGGTGTCCGAACTTAGCCCATCACAAGCTCTCACGATCAGCTGAATTAATAATAATTATTACCCCTTAACTTAGGGATATCCGATTACGCTCGGCATCCCGGTGCACAGGACATTTCGACAATGGTAAAACAAGTCCATCAAGACCTTCCGGTGTGTCGACACCCTGATAGTAGCCGCGCGTATCTCGTCTCAGGCCACGACCGGATGGGCGATGCTACAGGTAAAACCAGCCCTCGAGTTCCCCCAAGGTGGCCCTGCAGGACCCCCGTTTGGGAAAACACCATCAGCACTGGCCCCCCTGCTTTGTAGAAGAACCCACGGGTAGCGCTAACTCCCTATGCAATTTAATTAATTAATTAAGTTGTTATTATGAGCAAATTAAAACCAATGTTGGGCCTTGCTGGAGGAGTTTTATTCAAAGACAAACTCTCAAGGGGTCCCCATATACCCAACCGTGTAAGGAACGCAAAATCAAGGAACATAATGCCGGTTTATCGGCGCCTAAGGTGGCATGGGTGGAACAAAACACCGAGCAAAAGGCCAAGACTTCCACCCATGCCCAGTATATAGCTGTGTTAATAATAATTATAGATATTGTGATATTCCAACAACAAGTTCCAACATGGAACGAATCTTCATCTTCACCTACAACTAACAACGCTATAAGAGGGGCTGAGCAAGCGGGTAAAATAGCCAAACAATGGTTTTGCTAGGAAGGTTTCAAAGGTTAGAGGTTTCATGGAAACAAGGAGAGGGGCTGAAAATAATAATGGGTAGCGCGACATATAACGAAAGCATCGAGACAACTAAGCATGGCAATGATAGTAAAGTTGTCCAAGGGTATGGTCATCTTGCCTGAGATCCCGCAAGGAAGAAGAATGAGTCCATGAAGAAGACGAAGAAGAGGCCTTGAAGATGAACCATGAGAAGACGAACGAATCCTCACGATCACAACGGAACAAGCACTAACGAGAAGAAGCAAGCAATACGGTAAACACACAGCACAAGAACATGACAATATTCTCAATCAAGTATGATGCAAGACAAGTCTAGGTATGATGCAATACCTGGCAAGGTAGGAAGCACACAAGAACAACACAAGAACATGTCAATATGCTCAACCAAGTAGAATGCAAGACAAGTCTATATATGATGCAAAACATGGCAAGGCAGGAAGCACTCAAAAACAACACAAGTCAACAAGTTTAAATGAGGCCGGAAACTACATATAAAAAATCCGGTAAGCCCTCATATGCATAATATAAAATTAGTCCAGATCTGAACAAACCTTAAGTTAAAGTTGTTAAACAGCAAGTTAACATGCACCATGATGATCTACACGAAATTCTAGTCAAGTTTCATATAAAGTTTGTTTAATTCGGAGCTACGGTCTAGAAGATATGAGCAACACAAGACAAACATGGCAACGGTGCAAGATGCACCCAAACATCAAGCAAACTCACTCCAAACATGAAAACAATATGCTATTACATGCAAAATCACACAAGTTTCATATAGGACACACTCAAAACGGAGCAACGGGCTAAAAGATACACATGAAACGAGATATAACAACAAGCTGAAGTTAACAGCCACATAGCAAATTCGGAGCAAGATATATATATGCTACAACACTCAAACATCATAACAAGAAGCATGGATCTGAAGTAGACATGTTACTTAACAAGTAGGAACTTAGAACACACCCAAAAGCTTGTTGGAACACATTTAAATAATCATGGCAAGTTGCAATAAAATTATCTAGACTTAGCCAAAATCTGGGAAGGCAAAAACATCATCACGATGCTGGCTTCGGAGGCACAAAACAACATGCATATCAACTCTACTAAGAACATAAGGAGCATGGACATGTAGTAGACATATACTATAGCAAACAACTCCATTGGAGCAACTCCATAGGAGGCATGGATCAATAGCAACAAGCTACACCAAATTGAACATGCTGATAAAATCCTGACAGTTATAATTTATAGCAACTTGAGAGCAAAAAAAATAAGCTACAACAGGTCATATGAGCAATTAAGGGCATGAATGGATGGACAATAACACGGACAACAAGACATGATTATTACCCACTCCAAAACAAGCATGGATTTGACTAGGCCATCAAGCAAACATAGCATCAGGTTAAGACTGATTCCAGACTTAGCAGAATTTTCACTAAGTATAAAACAACAATAACAACATGGCATGTTTACAAGCATGTTTAAGACAACACAAGGCATATCATGGAATGTCAAAAGCACCACAGCAAAGACCATATATTGGTGCTTCTAAAACACCTAGCCATGTGGCATGAGGACAAACACATCAATAGCAATGATCAAGTGAAATCAGCATCCCATAACAAGTTTCAGAACTTAACAGCCAAATGCAATTTTGCAACAGAGATTAACATGGCAATATAGACTCAAACAAGCATGCTACAGCAACCATCATGTAGTACACTTCACAATGAACATTTTGACATATCATATGCATCATTTGGATAAACATGCACCAAGTTATCATATCTCAAACATGGCAACAAAATAACAAGTAGCAGCAGTTTATAACAAGTAGCAATCTTGCAACAGAGATTAGAGCAACTAGATGAACTCAAATGAGCATGGCACAATGGAACAAAGTGTAGAGCATATCACCACGATCATTTTGACATCTCATTTGCACAATTTGGACATACACACAAATAATTACAGCCATTCAAAATATGCATCAGAACATGGAGTTTTTGGGACTTAGAGGAAAAAGGACCTCGGGGAAACGGACATGTCCGTGTCCCGGCGGACACGTCCGAAGAATGGGGCCCGCGTGGCAGCATCTCAGTGAGGTGGCGGACATGTCCGGGCTCCTCCCGGACATGTCCGGCCCGACAGGCGCGCGGACCCACCGGACAGTGACAGGCCTAAGGTCAACGTTGCTGATGGAAGCGGATCGGGGATCTGCAGGTGGATCTGGGCGTGGATCCGACGGCGCCCAGCCCGGATCTGGACGGAGCAGGGCCACCGGTGACGTGCGCGGCGACGGCCTCGCCGGAGCTCCGGCGAAGGAGCTCCTGTCGAGGAGGAGGCGAGGAGGATTCCGGCGGCGAGGCACAAACGTTGGCAGATTGAGGAGGTAGGAGGCGCGACGAGGCTGGAGGCGCGTCGCGGGGCCGACGGCGAGCTCCGGGCGGCGGGGAGACAGGCGGCGGCCGGCGGCGCTGAGGATCCGGTGGCGGGGATCGGGGAACTCGGGGACACGCAGAGGCTCGGGCGGCCTGGGGCGCGGGCCCGCGGGCGCAGCGGCTGGCCCAGATGCGGTCGGGGCGGGCTGCCTTCGGGCCCCGAAGGTCTACGGAGGCGTTGACTCGGGGAGGCGCGGGGGAGAGCGCTGAGGGCACGGGGGGGCGTGGCTGGAGCCACGCGGCGGCGCGCGGTTGGCCCGAGCGGCTGATCCGGCGGCGGCTGGCCATACAGCAGTTGGCAAGTGGCAGTTCGGGGCTGGCCGGCGCCGGATTTTGAGGAGAGGAGGTGGGAGGATGGCTGGCTGATGATTGGGGCGCGTAATTTGATGTGGAGGGAGGCTAGAGGTAGGGGAAGATGCTAGGGATGCCCAAAATGGCATGGAGGGGTAGTTTTATAGGGAAAGGGCTAGGGTTTGAGGGTTTTGAGGCGTTTGGGAGCCCTCCGATCGCGATCCGACGGATCCGATCGCGAGGTGAGGTAGGATGGGCCTAGGGGAGGTTAGTGGGCTATGTAGGAGGGGTTGCGGGGAGAGGAGAGAAGAGGCCCGCGGGAGTTTTCGGACACCGAAAACGTCCGACGAAATAATCGGCGACTAGTGCCGCTATATATATCCGTTGGGCTATCAAACAGACTCCGAATGCGAAGAAATTTGGCAGGCGGTCTACCTATGCTATAATAACACCACACGCCAAGTTTCATCCCATTCCGAGAACGTTTTCCGGCCACTCACAAAATAATTATTCGGAGGCGCCGCGGGCGCGTGCGAGTGTGTGTGGGCTCAGAACGGACAACAGAGAGGACGAGGGAACTCGGGTGGATGCAAGTTTCGAAAACATGCTGATGCAATGCACACGATGACATGGCAAGATGCAACACGCAAGCAGATGACATGGCAACGGCAACGAATAACTGGCTGACACCTAGCGCACCGGTCTCGGGGTGTCACAACTAAACTCATCTACGTACTGAGCCACAGTACGATTTCCTTGGTGCAAGTTGCGAAACTCTCTCTTCTTCATGCTCATGGCTCCAGTTGAGACATGGGCAGTGCGAAAAGCTTGCTGAAACTGATCCCAAGTGACATTGGCTACATGGAAAGTGGCTGCATAGTTCTCCCACCATGCTGCTGCTGGTCCAGCCAACTGATGTGCGACAAAACGCACCTTCTCAGCATCCATGCAATTGGCGGTGGTCAAATCCCTTCCAATCTTGCGCAGCCAGTCATCAGCAACTATTGGTTCAATGTTGCTAGCAAACACCGGTGGTTGCAACCTTATAAAACGTGTCAGGTTGTCCACGGGTGGTGGTGGCGGAGGGTTGTTGTTGTTGTTCTGATTGTTCTGATTGTTCTGGACAAGAAGTTGCGTCAAAGTGTTCTGCTGATGGATCAACTGAGTGAGCTCAGGGGGAAACTGATATCCGGGCTCACGTCTCGGAGGCATCTGATGGGTGTAGAGGAGAGATATTAGAATAGAAATGAGGTCTAAGGGAAATTCACTACCCATATGCACATGAGACAAAGACAATCATATCACACCAATCTATTTCAAACAAGGGCTTACAAAGCTTCTAACTAACGTTACAAAAGTGCTCTAAATTCTACTTTATAGGGAAAAACTACTTGTCATAGGGTGGTCATCTAAAAAATTTGATCGGCGAAAGATTCCATGATATCTGCTCCAGCTTCATCTTCATAGTCCTCATCACTATCTTTGGGATCTGAGTCCGTGTCGTCGATGATGATGTAGACCTCGGAACGAATCTCCTTGGGTTCTTCTTCTTCTTCTTCTCCTCCTGGTGCTGGGTCTCCCATGAATACTTCTAGCTTCCTTGTCAAGTCATCAATCTTCTCCACAAGTATTTTCATCTCCTCCTCGTATCCGTCGCGTGTAGACTTGAGTTCCTCTTCTAGCTCCAAGTTCCTGGTTAGCGCCTTCCTTAAATCTATCATCCCTGCGCACATTTGGTGCTCCTGCCGACGAATGTGCTGGTTTAACTCCAGGATGAATGCTGCAATGGACTTATCCTTCCGGTTACTGATCATGTCCCATTGCTCATCTCGGCGTCCACATATATGGTAGATAGTGTCCTTTAGCTCCTGCTTGTAGACTTCTCCAATATGTCCCATGGTAATGTGGGCTGCCATACCCTTGCCTAGACTCCAGGTTGGTGCATCAAAAGAAAACTCTATTGGCTCAGTGGATAGTGAGAATGTCCTCCCGAGAATTTGAACTTGAATATTCCATAGCTGCTCTTCTGGTAAAGTGACGGTGTAGGTCCCAGTAAAACTTGGTATTCCGATGTTCGGGTACCTAGTGACTTCCATCAAGTGTCATCCAAATGGTGTGTCTTCATCTGGTTGAGTGAACTTGTTCCTTGGGCCCACCATCCTAAAGAGTAGAAAATGGAGAGGAGTCAGAAATGAGTAGAGAAGAGTGACCTAGAGTTTATCTTAGTGGTCGTGTCCTACAGTCAGCGTGTGCTCTGATACCATCTTGTAGCGACCACGATCCGAATGGACTGAAGTCTCTGTGTTTCAGTGTCATCCTTGGATCGGTATTGCTGACACACACAGTACTTGAAGGATTTATAACAGAGTAGCAATCACACACTTATTACATCGAGTGTCTCCAAAGAGAACTTATTGCAAAAGTCTATGGCTTAAGGCCATCTAACAAAATAACATCGGAAGGCTTGGAAGATAAGTGATTCCATCAACTCCAACAGCATAGCTGAGTGCATGACAAACGACCTAGCACGTCCTACTCTTTGTCTGAAAAGTCTGCAACTTAACATGTTGCAGCCCGAAACGGGTCAGCACATGGAATATGTTGGCAAGATAACACAGTAGAGCAAGTAACATAAATAAAGGCTAACACTATATGCATATTTGGCTGGTGGAGGCTCTAAGGTTAAAGTTTTTGCATAAAGCCAATTTTTTCCTACAACAAAGGAATAAATTTTATTTTAACTATCGTGGTAGTTGAAACATCATTGAGAAGGTACCTCCAACTCAATCCCAATTAAAGTAGTCATCATTACCCAACAAATTAATTTTTAGAGTGATGAGATCAACCAAGAATTCAAGTACCAGATACTCAAGATTATCCTTAACCAAGGACACGGCTAACCATGATTAGTTTGTACACTCTGCAGAGGTTTGCGCACTTTTGCCCACAAGAGTCGATCTCCTCCGTTGGATTTATCGCACTGCATGTTGTTTTGAGAAACGGTTGACCGAGACATAGTCTTTCAGAAGCATTTACTCTTTACCCCGGGTGGACCGGTACACCTACTTTCCCCTACATCTGCTAGTCCACCACTGAAAGAGCTCACACAACTTACTCATACTATGCCAAAGCACATAATGGCATTGTGGCTGCACACGGAAGTTTCTAGCATGAATAGTCTTATGATCCCTTTGAGACTGGGTGGCATTCCATAGGATAATCACACAGTTCCTCCGGGATTTCCTAGGACAACACTGGATTCTCCAGGTGCCCTAAAACCAATCCACCCAGATGTGTATTCAAGTAGCCACCTTAAGTTGAACCATTAATTAACAACTCACATCTATCATGGATACGCTCAAACCCAATCCACGTCTACAAGCATAGCATGGCAACCTAAGCATAACCTAGAAGTAACTCCCAAGGGTTTGAAAATAATGCAGGTAATAGGTTCTACCTCAATCTACTTCCCAGACCCACAAGTTAAGAGATCCTACTCATGCAATGTGTGAGGGTTTGATCTAATGCATAAAAACTGGGTAATAAAGGGTATGATCAAAGTGTTACTTGCCTTTCTGATTATTCGCAAAACCTAGGGACTCGTAGTAGCACGCTTCGCACTCCGGGAATTCTTTCGCAAGCAAACAATAGCATACATAAGCAAACAAGCAAAGATTCACGCATAAAACTCCAAATAAGAAGATCTAACCAGAAATTTCAACTTAAGAACTCCGATTTGCAAAAAGAATCAAATCAAACGGAGCAACGAAACTCAAACTGCGAAAGAAAAAAGATCTGTTTACTAGATAGATCTAAAGTCAAATTTTACAGTAGCAAAACCTTATTCAACTTGGTTAAACAGGAAGAGGGCTTCGAGACGAAGATATGGGCATTTGAATCGCCTGATTCCGACTCTCGAGCGAAAAGAAAAACTAAAAACAAGATCAGGGCTGAAATCACGATCGAAAATAATCACGGAAAAAGCACCGAAAAAGAAAACTGACGAATAGGCTAATGAATGAGTGTTCGCTGTCTGTGACTAACGAGCGAACAGCATTCGTTAAAACGAACGTACGGACGAACGTCCGCTATCTAACTAAACCAAAAATAAAACCGAACTGATCTATTAAAAACAGATCTAGGGTTTACAAAAAAACGAACGGTTTTCTAAAAGAAAACTGGCGACTAACTCGGCGGCGGCGAACTCCGGCGGTGGCGGGGCGGTGCGGCGGCGGTGCAGCGGCGCGGCAGAGGGGCAGCGAAGCGAGCGGCGTCGGCGGCGCACGCTTTTCGAGGCGTGGCAGATAAGGTTTGCGGGCGGGGCTGGGGTGAGCTGCGAGGCGGCCGGCTCGGGCTTTAAAGGGCCCAGGCTGAGGAGTCCGGGTCGGGTACGGCCCGTAGGTCGGTTGCCCTCTCTTTTTTTTAAACAGTCCTGACGCACTAAAACAGGCGAAAAAAATACTAAATGGACTCCAAAAATTCTGAAATAAATTTTCACCGTCCTCTAATAATATTTAGGACAAAGTGAACATTTTTCCCGGACCTAAACACAATTTTAAAAACGCGTATTTTTCCTATGCAAATAAAATCGCAAATAAATCCGAATAAAATTACAAAAGTGATTTTAATATTTTCCCTCCAATATTTCTTTTATTTTGGAGAAGTCATATTATCTCCGCTCATATATTTTATTAAGAAATATTTTTAGGAGAGAGAAATAATTAAAACCAAAGTCATCCCCGTCTCGGTATTTGAGAAAACTCAAATACGAAAACGGTAGAATTCCCAACTCTCTCCATAGGTCCTTGAGTTGCTTAGAATTTTTGAAGATCGCCATGCACAAATGCAACAAAATATGCAATGCAATATGATCTATGTATGACATTCCAAATTGAAAATTTGGGATGTTACAGGAAGTAATAAAAGCGACGGACTGCATAATAAAGGTCCTTATCACAAGTGGCAATGTAAAGTGACGTTCTTTTGCTTTAAGACTTTGTGCATCCAACCATAAAAGCACATGACAACCTCTGCTTCCCTCTGCGAAGGCCTATCTGAAGGAAATATGCCCTAGAGGCAATAATAAAGGTGTTATTTGTATTTCCTTATATCATGATAAATGTCTTTTATTCATGCTAGAATTGTATTAACCGGAAACTTAGTACAAATGTGGATACATAGCCATAACAGTATGTCCCTAGTATGCCTCTACTAGACTAGCTCATTGATCAAAGATGGTTATGTTTCCTAACCATAGACATGAGTTGTCATTTGATCAACGGGATCACATCATTAGGAGAATGATGTGATGGACAAGACCCATCCGTTAGCATAGCACTATGATCGTTTAGTTTTTCTGCTATTGCTTTCTTCATGACTTATACATGTTCCTATGACTATGAGATTATGCAACTCCCGAATACCGTAGGAACACCTTGTGTGCTATCAAACGTCATAACGTAACTGGGTGATCATAAAGATGCTCTACAGGTGTCTCCGAAAGTATTCGTGGTGTTGGCATATATCAAGATTAGGATTTGTCACTCCGAGTGTCGGAGAGGTATCTCTGGGCCCTCTCGGTAACACACATCACAATAAGCCTTGCAAGCAAAAGACTAATGAGTTAGTCACGAGATGATGTGTTACGGAACGAGTAAAGAGACTTGAAGGTAACGAGATTGAACTAGGTATAGAGATACCGACGATCGAATCTCGGGCAAGTAACATACCGTTGACAAAAGGAACAACGTATGTTGTTATGCGGTTCTGACCGATAAAAGATCTTCGTAGAATATGTAGGAGCCAATATGAACATCCAGGTTCCGCTATTGGTTATTGACCGGAGATGAGTCTCGGTCATGTCTACATAGTTCTCGAACCCGTAGGGTCCGCACGCTTAACGTTTGATGACGATCCGTATTATGAGTTTATGAGTATTGATGTACCGAAGGTAGTTCGGAGTCCCGTATGAGATCACGGACATGACGAGGAGTCTCGGAATGTCCGAGACATAAAGATTGATATATTGGACGACTATATTCGGACACCGGAAGTATACCGGAAAAGTTTCGGATTTAACGGGATTGCCGGAGGGGGTTACCGGAACCCCCTACGAAGGGGGATGGTCCATAGTGGGCCTTATAGAAAAGAGAGAGGCAGCCCATAGGGCTGGCCGGCGCCCCACCTAGGGTTCCTAGTTGGACTAGGAGTTGGGGGGCGCCACCTCTTCTTCTTTTCCTATACCCTCTCTTCCTTCTTTGGTGGTTCCTACTAGGAATAGGATTGCAATCCTATTCCTAGTAGGATTGCACCCCTAGCCGCACCAAACAAGGGCCGGCCGGCCTCCCCCCTTGCTCCTTTATATACGGGGGCAGGGGGCACCCAAAGACACACAAGTTGAATTGTTCCAGCCGTGTGCGGTGCCCCCCTCCACAGAAACACACCTCGGTCATACCGTCGCGGTGCTTAGGCGAAGCCCTGCGCCGGTGAATACATCATATCCGTCACCACGCCGTCGTGCTGACGAAACTCTCCCGTGAAGCTCAACTGGATCAAGAGCTCGTGGGACATCATCTAGCTGAACGTGTGCTGAACGCGGAGGTGCCGTACGTTCGGTGCTTGATCGGTTGAATCGCGAAGAAGTTCGACTACATCAACCGCGTCACTTGACGCTTCCGCTTCCGGTCTACGAGGGTACGTAGACACACTCTTCCCTCTCGTTGCTATGCATCTGGTAGATAGATCTTGCGTGATCGTAGGAAAATTTTAAAATACTACGTTCCCCTACAGTGGTATCAGAGCCAGGTCTATGCGTAGATGATATGCACAAGTAGAACACAATGAGTTGTGGACGATACTAGTCATACTGCTTACCAGCATGTCATACTTTGCTTCGGCGGTATTGTGAGATGAAGCGGCCCGGACCGACATTACGCGTACGCTTACGCGAGACTAGTTTCACCGTTACGAGCACTCGTTGCTTAAAGGTGACTGGCGGGTGTCTGTCTCTCTCACTTTAGCTGAATCAAGTGTGGCTACGCCCGGTCCTTGTGAAGGTTAAAACAGCACATACTTGACGAAACATCGTTGTGGTTTTGTATGCGTAGGTAAGAACGGTTCTTGCTAAGCCCGTAGCAGCCACGTAAAACTTGCAACAACAAAGTAGAGGACGTCTAACTTGTTTTTGCAGGGCATGTTGTGATGTGATATGGTCAAGACATGATGAGTTATACGGTTTTGTATGAGATGATCATGTTTTGTAAAGTTATCGGCAACTGGCAGGAGCCATATGGTTGTCGCTTTATTGTATGAAATGCAATCGCCATGTAATTGCTTTACTTTATCACTAAGCGGTAGCGATAGTCGTAGAAGCAATAGTTGGCGAGACGACAACGATGCTATGATGGAGATCAAAGGTGTCGCGCCGGTGACGAAGATGATCATGAAGGTGCTTTGAAGATGGAGACCAAAAGCACAAGATGATGATGGCCATATCATGTCACATATTTTGATTGCATGTGATGTTTATCTTATTATGCTTCTTATTTTGCTTAGAACGACGGTAGCATTATAAGATGATCCCTTACTAAATTTCAAGGTATAAGTGTTCTCCCTGAGTATGCACCGTTGCGAAAGTTCGTCGTGCCGAGACACCACGTGATGATCGGGTGTGATAAGCTCTAGGTTCAAATACAACGGGTGTAAGCCAGTTTTGCACACGCAGAATACTCAGGTTAAACTTGACGAGCCTAGCATATGCAGATATGGCCTCGGAACACTGGAGACCGAAAGGTCGAGCGTGAATCATATAGTAGATATGATCAACATAAGATGTTCACCATTGAAACTACTCCATCTCACGTGATGATCGGACATGGTTTAGTTGATTTGGATCACGTGATCATTTAGATGACCAGAGGGATGTCTATCTAAGTGGGAGTTCTTTAAATTAATATGATTAAATTGAACTTTAATTTATCATGAACTTAGTCCTGATAGTTTTTGCATATCTATGTTGTTGTAGATCAATGGCCCGTGCTACCGTTCCTTTGAATTTTAATGCATTCCTAGAGAAAGCTAAGTTGAAAGATGATGGTAGCAATTACACGGACTGGGTCCGTAACCTGAGGATTATCCTCATTGCTGCACAGAAGAATTATGTCCTTGAAGAACCGCTAGGTGACAAGCCCCCTCCCGCTAATGTAGACGCCTTGAACGTCTGGCAGTCGCGGTCTGATGACTACACGATAGTTCAGTGTGCCATGTTTTACGGCTTAGAACCGGGACTTCAACGACGTTTTGAACGTCATGGACCATATGAGATGTTCCAGGAGTTGAAGTTAATATTTCAAGAAAATGCCCGGATTGAGAAATATGAGATTTCCAATAAGTTCTACAGCTGCAAAATGGAGGAGAATAGTTCTATCAGTGAACACTTGCTCAGAATGTCTGGGTACTACAATCATATGACTCAACTTGGTTGCAAAGTTGACGAGGATAGTGTTATTGATAGAGTTCTTCAATCACTGCCACCAAGCTATAAAGGCTTTGTGATGAACTATAATATGCAAGGGATGCAAAAGACAATTCCCGAGCTCTTCGCCATGCTCAAGGCTGCGGAGGTAGAAATCAAGAAGGAGCATCAAGTGTTGATGGTTAACAAGACCACTAGTTTCAAGAAAAAGGGCAAGGGAAAGAAGGGGAACTTCAAGAAGAATAGCAAGACAGTTGCTACTTCCACGAAGAAACCCAAATCTGGAGCCAAGCCTGAAACTGAGTGCTTCTACTGCAAGGGGACTGGACACTGGAAGCGGAACTGCCCCAAGTATTTGGCGGATAAGAAGGATGGCATGGTGAACAAAGGTATATGTGATATACATGTTATTGATGTGTACCTTACTAATGCTCGTAGTAGTACCTGGGTATTTGATACCGGTTCGGTTGCTAATATTTGTAACTCGATACAGGGACTACGGATTAAACGAAGATTGGCTAAGGACGAGGTGACGATGCGCGTGGGAAACGGTTCCAAAGTCGATGTGATCGCCGTCGGCACGCTACCTCTACATCTACCTTCGGGATTAGTTTTAGACCTAAATAATTGTTATTTGGTGCCAGCGTTGAGCATGAACATTATATCTGGATCTTGTTTGTTGCGAGACGGTTATTCATTTAAATCAGAGAATAATGGTTGTTCTATTTTTATGAATAATATCTTTTATGGTCATGCACCCTCAAAGAGTGGTCTATTCTTATTGGATCTCGATTGTAGTGAGACACATATTCATAATATTGAAACCAAAAGATGCAAGGTTAATAATGATAGTGCAACTTATTTGTGGCACTGCCGTTTAGGTCATATTGGTGTAAAACGCATGAAGAAACTCCATAGTGATGGACTTTTGGAATCACTTGATTATGAATCACTTGGTGCTTGCGAACCATGCCTCATGGGCAAGATGACTAAAACTCCGTTCTCCGGAACTATGGAGCGAGTAACAGATTTGTTGGAAATCATACATACTGATGTATTTGGGCCAATGAGTGTAGAAGCTCGCGGCGGGTATCGTTATTTTCTGACCTTCACTGATGATTTAAGCAGATTTGGGTATATCTACTTAATGAAGCACAAGTCTGAAACATTTGAAAAGTTCAAAGAATTTCAGAGTGAAGTAGAGAATCATCGTAACAAGAAAATAAAGTTTCTACGATCTGATCGTGGAGGAGAATATTTGAGTTACTAGTTTGGTCTTCATTTGAAACAATGTGGAATAGTTTCACAACTCACGCCACCCGGAACACCACAGCGTAATGGTGTGTCTGAACGTCGTAACCGTACTTTATTGGATATGGTACGATCTATGATGTCTCTTACCGATTTACCACTATCGTTTTGGGGTTATGCTTTAGAGACAGCTGCATTCACGTTAAATAGGGCACCATCTAAATCTGTTAATACGACACCTTATGAACTATGGTTTGGCAAGAAACCAAAGTTGTCGTTTCTTAAAGTTTGGGGCTGCGATGCTTATGTGAAAAAGCTTCAACCTGATAAGCTCGAACCCAAGTCGGAGAAATGTGTCTTCATAGGATACCCAAAAGAGACTGTTGGGTACACCTTCTATCACAGATCCGAAGGCAAGATATTCGTTGCTAAGAATGGATCCTTTCTAGAGAAAGAGTTTCTCTTGAAAGAAGTGAGTGGGAGGAAAGTAGAACTTGATGAGGTAATTGTACCTTCTCCCGGATTGGAAAGTAGTACATCAGAGAAAATTGTTCCAGTGATTCCTACACCAATCAGTGAGGAAGTTAAAGATGATGATCATGAAACTTCGGATCAAATTTCTGCTGAACGTCGTAGATCAACCAGAGTACGTTCCGCACCAGAGTGGTACGGCAACCCAATTCTGGAGATCATGTTACTAGACCATGATGAACCTACGAACTATGAGGAAGCGATGATGAGCCCAGATTCCGCAAAATGGCTTGAAGCCATGAAATCTGAGATGGGATCCATGTATGAGAACAAAATGTGGACTTTGGTTGACTTGCCCGATGATCGGCAGGCCATCGAAAATAAATGGATCTTCAAGAGGAAGACCGACGCAGACGGTAATGTTTCTGTTTACAGAGCTCGACTTGTTGCGAAAGGTTTTCGACAAGTTCAAGGAGTTGACTACGATGAGACTTTTTCACCTGTAGCGATGCTTAAGTCTGTCCGAATCATGTTAGCAATTGCCGCATTTTATGATTATGAAATCTGGCAAATGGATGTCAAAACTGCATTCCTGAATGGATATCTCAAAGAAGAGTTGTATATGATGCAACCAGAAGGTTTTGTCGATCCAAAAGGTACTAACAAAGTATGCAAGCTCCAGCGATCCATCTATGGACTGGTGCAAGCATCTCGGAGTTGGAATATACGCTTTGATGAGGTGATCAAAGCATATGGTTTTATACAGACTTTTGGAGAAGCCTCTATTTACAAGAAAGTGAGTGGGAGCTCTGTAGCATTTCTAATATTATATGTGGATGACATATTCTTGATTGGAAATGATATAGAATTTCTGGACAGCATAAAAGGATACTTGAATAAAAGTTTTTCAATGAAAGACCTCGGTGAAGCTGCTTATATGTTAGGCATCAAGATCTATAGAGATAGATCAAGACGCTTAATTGGACTTTCACAAAGCACATACCTTGATAAGATTTTGAAGAAGTTCAAAATGGATCAGTCAAAGAAAGGGTTCTTGCCTGTATTACAAGGTATGAAGTTGAGTAAGACTCAATGCCCGACCACTACAGAAGATAGAGAGAAAATGAAAGTCATTCCCTATGCCTCAGCCATAGGATCTATCATGTATGCAATGATGTGTCCCAGACCTGATGTGTGCCTTGCTATAAGTTTAGCAGGGAGGTACCAAAGTAATCCAGGAGTGGATCACTGGACAGCGGTCAAGAACATCCTATAGTATCTGAAAAGGACAAAGGATATGTTTCTCGTGTATGGAGGTGACAAAGAGCTCGTCGTAAACGGTTACGTCGATTCTAGCTTTGACACTGATCCGGATGACTCTAAGTCACAAACCGGATATGTATTTTTATTGAACGGTGGAGCTGTCAGTTGGTGCAGTTCCAAGCAGAGCGTCGTGGTGGTATCTACGTGTGAAGCAGAATACATAGCTGCTTCAGAAGCAGCAAATAAAGGAGTCTGGATGAAGGAGTTCATATCCAATCTAGGTGTAATACCTAGTGCATCGGGTCCAATGAAAATCTTTTGTGACAACACTGGAGCAATAGCCTTGGCAAAGGAATCCAGGTTTCACAAGAGAACAAAGCACATCAAAAGACGCTTCAATTCCATCCGCGATCTAGTCAAGGAGGGAGACATAGAGATTTGCAAAATACATACGGATCTGAATGTTGCAGACCCGTTGACTAAGCCTCTTCCACGGGGAAAACATGATCAGCACCAGGACTCCATGGGTGTGCGAATCATCACTTTGTAATCTAGATTATTGACTCTAGTTCAAGTGTGAGACTGAAGGAAATATGCCCTAGAGGCAATAATAAAGATGTTATTTGTATTTCCTTATATCATGATAAATGTCTTTTATTCATGCTAGAATTGTAATAACCGGAAACTTAGTACATGTGTGGATACATAGACAAAACAGTATGTCCCTAGTATGCCTCTACTAGACTAGCTCATTGATCAAAGATGGTTATGTTTCCTAACCATAGACATGAGTTGTCATTTGATCAACGGGATCACATCATTAGGAGAATGATGTGATGGACAAGACCCATCCGTTAGCATAGCACTATGATCGTTTAGTTTTTCTGCTATTGCTTTCTTCATGACTTATACATGTTCCTATGACTATGAGATTATGCAACTCCCGAATACAGTAGGAACACCTTGTGTGCTATCAAACGTCACAACGTAACTGGGTGATCATAAAGATGCTCTACAGGTGTCTCCGAAAGTATTCGTGGTGTTGGCATATATCAAGATTAGGATTTGTCACTCCGAGTGTCGGAGAGGTATCTCTGGGCCCTCTCGGTAACACACATCACAATAAGCCTTGCAAGCAAAAGACTAATGAGTTAGTCACGAGATGATGTCTTACGGAACGAGTAAAGAGACTTGAAGGTAACGAGATTGAACTAGGTATAGAGATACCGACGATCGAATCTCGGGCAAGTAACATACCGTTGACAAAAGGAACAACGTATGTTGTTATGCGGTTCTGACCGATAAAAGATCTTCGTAGAATATGTAGGAGCCAATATGAACATCCAGGTTCCGCTATTGGTTATTGACCGGAGATGAGTCTCGGTCATGTCTACATAGTTCTCGAACCCGTAGGGTCCGCACGCTTAACGTTTGATGACGATCGGTATTATGAGTTTATGAGTATTGATGTACCGAAGGTAGTTCGGAGTCCCGTATGAGATCACAGACATGACGAGGAGTCTCGGAATGTCCGAGACATAAAGATTGATATATTGGACGACTATATTCGGACACCGGAAGTATACCGGAAAAGTTTCGGATTTAACGGGATTGCCGGAGGGGGTTACCGGAACCCCCTACGAAGGGGGATGGTCCATAGTGGGCCTTATAGAAAAGAGAGAGGCAGCCCATAGGGCTGGCCGGCGCCCCACCTAGGGTTCCTAGTTGGACTAGGAGTTGGGGGGCGCCACCTCTTCTTCTTTTCCTATACCCTCTCTTCCTTCTTTGGTGGTTCCTACTAGGAATAGGATTGCAATCCTATTCCTAGTAGGATTGCACCCCTAGCCGCACCAAACAAGGGCCGGCCGGCCTCCCCCCTTGCTCCTTTATATACGGGGGCAGGGGGCACCCAAAGACACACAAGTTGAATTGTTCCAGCCGTGTGCGGTGCACCCCTCCACAGAAACACACCTCGGTCATACCGTCGCGGTGCTTAGGCGAAGCCCTGCGCCGGTGAATACATCATATCCGTCACCACGCCGTCGTGCTGACGAAACTCTCCCGTGAAGCTCAACTAGATCAAGAGCTCGTGGGACATCATCTAGCTGAACGTGTGCTGAACGCGGAGGTGCCGTACGTTCGGTGCTTGATCGGTTGAATCGCGAAGAAGTTCGACTACATCAACCGCGTCACTTGACGCTTCCGCTTCCGGTCTACGAGGGTACGTAGACACACTCTTCCCTCTCGTTGCTATGCATCTGGTAGATAGATCTTGCGTGATCGTAGGAATATTTTAAAATACTACGTTCCCCTACACTATCTACTATTCTTGACTTATAAGAGTCAAGGTGAAATTCACCTTTCCTTTTTACATTTTATCTTTTGGCAAGCGCATTGTGTTGGAAAGATCCTGACATATATACCCACTTGGATTTAAGTTTTCATGGTCTATTGCTGTTGACATTACCCTTGAGGTAAAAGGTTGGGAGGCAACACCATAAGCCCCCATCTTTCTCTGTGTCCGATTAAAACTCCATACCCATAAGTATTGCGTGAGTGTGAGCAATTGTGAAAGACTATACGATAGTTGAGTATGTAGGCTTGCTGAAAAGCTCTTATATTGGCTCTTTTCGATGTTATGACAAATTGCAATTGTTTCAATGACCGAGATCATAGTTTGTTGGTTTTCCATGAAGTTTCTAATTCATACTCGATATTGTGAATGAATTGTTACTTTGGCATAAGAATCATATGACAATATATATGTTGATGTTATGAGATTGATAATGATGCCCTCATGTCCGTATTTTATTTTTATCGACACCTCTATCTCTAAACATGTGGACATATTTTTCGATATCGGCTTCCGCTTGAGGACAAACGAGGTTTAAGCTTGGGAGAGTTGATACGTCCATTTTGCATCATGCTTTTATGTTGATATTTATTGCATTATGGGCTGTTATTACACGTTATGTCACAATACTTATGCCTATTTTCTCTTATTTAAAAGGTTTACATGAAGAGGGAGAATGCCGGCAGCTGGAATTCTGGGCTGGAAAAGAAGCAAACTCTGGAAACCTATTCTGCACAACTCAAAAAGCTCCGAAACATCACAGGACACCATTTCAGAAAATTTAAAAAAATAACTGGCGAAAGAAGATCACCAGGGGGCCACCACCTGTCCACGAGGGTGGGGGGCGCGCCCCCCTCTCTGGGCGCGCCCCCTGCCTCTTGAGCCCCTCGATGGCCCCCCTGATGCCCATCTTCTCCTATATGAGGTGTTTTGACCTGGAAAAAATCAGAAGGAGGCTTTTGGGACCAGACGCCGCCGTCTCGAGGCGGAACCTTGGCGGAAACCAATCTAGGGCTCTGGCAGAGCTGTTCTGCCGAGGATACTTCCATCAGGGAGGGGGAAATCGTCATCGCCGTCATCACCAACAACTCTCCCATCATGGGGAGGGCTATCTTCATCAACATCTTCACCAACACCATCTCCTCTCAAACCCTAATTCATCTTGTATCCAATCTTTGTACCCAAACCACAAATTGGTACCTGTGGGTTGCTAGTAGTGTTGATTACTCCTTGTAGTTGATGCTAGTTGGTTTATTTGGTAGAAGATCATATGTTCAGATCCATTATGCATATTAATACCCCTCTGATCATGAACAATATTATGTCTTGTGAGTAGTTACTTTTGTTCCTGGGGACATGGGAGAAGTCTTGCTATAAGTAGTCATGTGAATTTGGTATTCGTTTGATATTTTGATGAGATGTATGTTGTCTCTCCTCTAGTGGTGTCATGTGAACGTCGACTACATGACACTTCACCATTATTTGGGCCTAGAGGAAGGCATTGGGAAGTAATAAGTAGATGATGGGTTTCTAGAGTGACAGAAGCTTAAACCCTAGTTTGTGCGTTGCTTCGTAAGGGGCTGGTTTGGATCCACTTGTTTCATGCTATGGTTAGGTTTACCTTAATACTTCCTTTGTAGTTGCGGATGCTTGCAATAGAGGTTAACCATAAGTGGGAGGCTTGTCCAAGTAAGAACAGCACCCAAGCACCGGTCCACCCACATACCGAATTATCAAAGTACCCAACGCGAATCAGATGATTGTGAAGAAAACTAGCTTGACGATAATTCCCATGTGTCCTCGGGAGCACTTTCCTTCATATAAGAGTGTGTCCAGGCTTGTCCTTCGTTACAAAAAGGATCGGGCCATCTTGCTGCACCTTATTTACTTTTACCTTTTGTCACTTGCTACCAATTACCTTATCGCAAACTATCTGTTACCTATAATTTCAGTGCTTGTAGAGAATACCTTACTGAAAATTGCCTACCATTTCCTTCTGCTCCTCGTTGGGTTCGACACTCTTATTTATCGAAAGGACTAGATAGATCCCCTACACTTGTGGGTCATCAGGTGGGTCATGTCCATCACATCATTCTCCTAATGATGTGATCCCGTTAATCAAATGACAACACATGTCTATGGTTAGGAAACTCAACCATCTTTGATTAACGAGCTAGTCTAGTAGAGGCTTACTGGGGACACTGTGTTTTGTCTATGTATACACACATGTATCAAGTTTCTGGTTAATACAATTCTAGCATGAATAAATGACATTTATCATGATATAAGGAAATATAAATAACAACTTTATTATAGCCTCTATGGCATATTTCCTTCAGCTGTAGCCCCCGGGCCGCCTGCAGAAGTCCCCGGGCTGATTGCTGAAGTCCCCAAATCGGATCCGGCTGCTCCAGGGTCAGTCGGCGAGAAGATGGATTCTAATTCCGTGAAGGTTGGATATACGGCTTGCACAAGAACTCGAAGGAGACGCCGGCTGGAATAGCTTGTCGGGTGGAGCCGATCCTTGCCTGGGCATCGGCTGCTTCGTTGTCGACCCATGGCACATAGATGTACTCGCACCCATCAAAGTACACGTTGATCTGCTAGATGAGGGAGCGATAGCTAGCCATGTTGGCGTCCCTGCCATCACAGTCACCAGAGGATTGTTGGACCACAAGGTCCCAGTCACCATAGCACAGGATGCGACGCATACCAATCTCCTTGGCCAGCCGGAACCCGTGGACGAGTGCCTCGTACTCGGCCACGTTGTTGGAGGTGGCAAACTGGATCTGCGGTGTGTACTTTATCTTGTCGCCTTTGGTAGAGGTGAGGATGATGCCGGCTCCCAAACTGGTGCGCATCTTGGAGCCGTCGAAGGGCATCCACCAATGCGTGGAATCCGGCGCTGGCAGCAGGTATTGTGTCTCAGCCCAATCGATAAGGAAGTCTGCTAGCGCTTGGGACTTGATGGTGGTGCGGGGCTGGTAGAGGATGGTGTAGGGAGCCAGTTCAATGGCCCACTTGGCCACCCGGCCCGAGGCATCTCGGTTGCCAATGATCTAGGCAAGAG
Source organism: Secale cereale (assembly GCA_902687465.1). NCBI lineage: Eukaryota > Viridiplantae > Streptophyta > Magnoliopsida > Poales > Poaceae > Secale > Secale cereale. The sequence goes on from LR738710.1 coordinate 556,652,307, forward strand.
GGGCGGTGCAGACAACCACGATGGAGTGCTCCAAAAAGTACCGCTTCAGCTTTTGGTGGCAAAGTACATACTGTAGCACATCTTCTGGTAGTGGGGGTAGTTCTGCTTGGATGCGGACATCACCTCACTCAAGTAATAGACCAGCCTCTGGATCAGCTGGGCCCTACCGGCTTCTAGGCGCTCGACAACAACGACCATGCTGACGACCCGGTTGGTGGTAGCAATGTAGAGGAGCATAGGCTCCTTGGCAGTCAGAGCGGCCAGAACATCCGGAGTGGAAAGCATCCGCTAGAGCTGGAAGAACACATCGCCCTCCAAGTCAGTCCACTTGAAGCACTTGGTCTTCTTCATCAGTTGGTACAGGGGGAGAGCCTTCTCGCCCAGCCGGCTGATGAACCTGTTGGGGAACGTAGTATTTTAAAATTTTCTCACGATCACGCAAGATCTATCTACCAGATGCATAGCAACGAGAGGGAAGTGTGTGTCTACGTACCCTCGTAGACCGGAAGCGGAAGCGTCAAGTGACGCGGTTGATGTAGTCGAACTTCTTCGCGATTCAACCGATCAAGCACCGAACGTACGGCACCTCCGCGTTCAGCACACGTTCAGCTTGATGACGTCCCACGAGCTCTTGATCCATTTGAGCTTCACGGGAGAGTTTCGTCAGCACGACGGCGTGGTGACGAATATGATGTATCTACCGGCGCAGGGCTTCGTCTAAGCATTGTGACGGTATGACCGAGGTGTGTTTCTGTGGAGGGGGGCACCGCACACGGCTGGAACAATTCAACTTGTGTGTCCTAGGGTGCCCCCTGCCCCCGTATATAAAGGAGCAAGGGAGAGGCCGGCCCTAGAGGGGGCGCGCCAAGTGTGGGGAGTCCTACTAGGACTCCCAAGTCCTAGTAGGATTCCCCTTTACTTTCCGGAGTAGGAGAGAAGGAAAGAGGTGGAGAGGGGGAAGGAAAAGGGGGCTGCACCCCTTGTCCAATTCGGACCAGAGGGGGGGCACGCGCCTCCTTCCTTTTGGCCTTTCTCCTCTATTCCCGTATGGCCCAATAAGGCCCATATACTCCGAAAATACCCGAATCACTCGGGACCTTTCCGATGTCCGAATATAGTCGTCCAATATATCGATCTTTACGTCTCGACCATTTCGAGACTCCTCGTCATGTCCCCGGTCTCATCCGGGACTCCGAACTCCTTCGGTACATCAAAACTCATAAACTCATAATACCGATCGTCATCAAACGTTAAGCGTGCGGACCCTACGAGTTCAAGAACTATGTAGACATGACCGAGACTCATCTCCGGTCAATAACCAATAGCGGAACCTGGATGCTCTTATTGGTTCCTACATATTCTACGAAGATCTTTATCGGTCAAACCGCATAACAACATACGTTGTTCCTTTTGTCATCGGTATGTTACTTGCCCGAGATTCGATCGTCGGTATCTCTATACCTAGTTCAATCTCGTTACCGGCAAGTCTCTTTACTCGTTCGTAACACATTATCTCGTGACTAACTCATTAGTCTTTTGCTTGCAAGGCTTATTATGATGTGTGTTACCGAGAGAGCCCAGAGATACCTCTCCGATACTCGGAGTGACAAATCCTAATCTTGATCTATGCCAACACCACGAATACTTTCGGAGACACCTGTAGAGCATCTTTATGATCACCCAGTTACGTTGTGACGTTTGATAGCACACAAGGTGTTTCTACGGTATTCGGGAGTTGCATAATCTCATAGTCATAGGAACATGTATAAGTCATGAAGAAAGCAATAGCAGTAAAACTAAACGATCATAGTGTTATGCTAACGGATGGGTCTTGTCCATCACATCATTCTCCTAATGATGTGATCCCGTTGATCAAATACAACTCATGTCTATGGCTAGGAAACATAACCATCTTTGATCAATGAGCTAGTCTAGTAGAGGCATACTAGGGACATACTGTTTTGTCTATGTATTCACACATGTACTAAGTTTCCGGTTAATACAATTCTAGCATGAATAATAGACATTTAGCATGATATAAGGAAATAAAAATAATCATCTTTATTATTACCTCTAGGGCATATTTCCTTCAGTCTCCCACTTGCACTAGAGTTAATAATCTAGCTCACATCGCCATGTGATTTAATACCGATAGTTCACATCGTTATGTGAATAACACCCATAGTTCACATCACCATGTGACCAACACCCAAAGGGTTTACTAGAGTCAATAATATAGTTCACATCGCTATGTGATTAATACCCAAGAGTAATAAGGTGTGATCATGTTTTGCTTGTGAGAGAAGTTTAGTCAACGGGTCTGTCACATTCAGATCCGTATGTATTTCGCAAATTTCTATGTCTACAATGCTCTGCATGGAGCTACTCTAGCTAATTGCTCCCACTTTCAATACGCATCCAGATTGATACTTAGAGTCATCTGGATTTAGGGTCAAAGCTTGCATCGGCGTAACCCTTTACGACAAACTCTTTATCACCTCCATAATCGAGAAATATTTCCTTTAGCCATCCAATTACTAAGGATAATTTTGACCGCTGTAAAGTGATCTACTCCTGGATCACTATTGTACCTCCCTGTCAAACTCATGGCAAGGTACACAACGTGTTTTGTACACAGCATGGCATACTTTATAGAACCTATGGCTGAGGCATAGGGAATGACTTTCATTCTCTCTATATTTTTCTGCCGTGGTCTGGCTTCGAGTCTTACTCAACTTCACACCTTACAAGTCAGGCAAGAACTCCTTCTTTGACTGATCCATTTTGAACTACTTCAAAATCTTATCAAGGTATGTACTCATCGAAAGTCTTATCAAGCGTCTTGATCTATCTCTATAGATCTTGATGCCCAATATGTAAGCAGCTTCACCAAGGTCTTTCTTTGAAAAACTCCTTTCAAACACTCCTTTATGCTTTCCAGAAAATTCTACATCATTTCCGATCGACAATATGTCATTCACATATACTTATCAGAAAGGTTGTAGTGCTCCCTCTCACTTCTTGTAAATACAGGCTTCACCGCAAGTCTGTATAAATCTATATGCTTTGATCAACTTATCAAAGCGTATATTCCAACTCCTAGATGCTTGCACCAGTCCATAGATGGATCGCTGGAGCTTGCACATTTTGTTAGCACCTTTAGGATTGACAAAACCTTCTGGTTGCATCATATACAAGTCTTCTTTAATAAATCCATTAAAGAATGCAGTTTTGTTATCCATTTGCCAGATTTCACAAAATACGGCAATTACTAACATGATTCGGACAGACTTAAGCATCGCTATGGGTGAGAAAGTCTCATCGTAGTCAACTCCTTGAACTTGTCGAAACCCTTTTGCAACAAGTCGAGCTTTGTAAACAGTAACATTACCGTTTGCGTCGGTCTTCCTCTTGAAGATCCATTTATTTTCGATGGCTTGCCGATCATCGGGCAAGTCAACCAAAGTCCATACTTTGTTCTAATACATGGATCCCATCTCAGATTTCATGGTCTCAAGCCATTTTGCGGAATCTAGGCTCATCATCGCTTCCTCATAGTTCGTAGGTTCATCATGGTCTAGTAACATGACTTCCAGAACTGGGTTGCCGTACCACTCTGGTGCGGAACGAACTCTGGTTGATCTACGAAGTTCAGCAGAAACTTGATCTGAAGTTTCATGATCATCATCATTAGCTTCCTCACTAATTGGTGTACGAATCACTGGAACGAGTTTCTGTGATGTACTACCTTCCAATTCGGGAGAAGGTACAATTACCTCATCAAGTTCTACTTTCCTCCCACTCACTTCTTTCGAGAGAAACTCCTTCTCTAGAAAGGATCCACTCTTAGCAACAAAGACCTTACCTTAGGATCTGTGATAGAAGGTGTACCCAACAGTTTCTTTTTGGGTATCCTATGAAGATTTACTTCTCCGATTTGGGTTCGATCTTATCATGTTGAAACTTTTTCACATAAGCATCGCAGTCCCAAACTTAAAGAAATGACAGCTTAGGTTTCTCGTCAAACCACAGTTCATACGGTGTCATCTCCACGGATTTAGATGGTGCCCTATTTAACGTGAATGTAGCTGTCTCTAATGCATAACCCCAAAAGCGATAGTGGTAGATCGGTAAGAGACATCATCGATCGCACCATATCTAATAAAGTACGGTTATGACGTTCGGACACACCATTACACTGTGGTGTTCCAGGTGACGTGAGTAGTGAAACTATTTCACATTGTTTTTATTGAAGGCCAAACTCGCTAACTCAAATATTTTACCTCCACGATCATATCGTAGAAACTCTTATTTTCTTGTTACGATGATTCTCCACTTCACTCTGAAATTCTTTGAACTTTTCAAATGTTTCAGACTTGTGCTTCATTAAGTAGATATACCCATATCTGCTCAAATCATCAGTGAAGGTCAGAAAATAACAAAACATGCCGCGAGCTTCAACACTCATTGGTCCGCATATATCAGTATGTATGATTTCCAACAACTCTGTTGCTCGCTCCACGGTTCCGGAGAACGGAGTTTTAGTCATCTTGCCCATGAGGCATGGTTCGCAAGCACCAAGTGTTCATAATCAAGTGATTCCAAAAGTCCATCACTATGGAGTTTCTTCATGCGCTTTACACCAATATGACCTAAACGGCAGCGCCACAAATAAGTTGCACTATCATTATTAACCTTGCATCTTTTGGCTTCAATATTATGAATATGTGTATCACACGATCGAGATCCAACAAACCATTTTCATTGGGTGTATGACCATAGAAGGTTTTATTCATGTAAACAGAACAACAATTATTCTCTAACTTACATGAATAACCGTATTGCAATAAACATGATCAAATCATATTCATGCTCAACACAAACACCAAATAACACTTATTTAGGTTCAACACTAATCCCGAAAGTATAGGGAGTGTGCGATGATGATCATATCAATCTTGGAACTACTTCCAATACACATCGTCACTTCATCCTTTAACTAGTTTCTGTTCATTATGCAACTCCCATTTCGAGTTACTACTCTTTAGCAACTGAACCAATATCAAATACCGAGGGGTTGCTATGAATACTAGTAAAATACACATCAATAATCTGTATATCAAATATACCTTTGTTCACTTTGCCATCCTTCTTATCCGCCAAATATCTAGGGCAGTTCCACTTCTAGTGACCATTTCCTTTGCAGTAGAAGCACTTAGTTTCAGGCTTGAGTTTAGCTTTGGGTTTCTTCACGGGAGTGACAACTTGCTTGTCATTCTTCTTGAAGTTCCCCTTCTATCCCTTTGCCCTTTACTTGAAACAAGTGGTCTGGTTAACCATCAACACTTGATGCTCTTTCTTGATTTCTACCTTCGCCGATTTCAGCATCGTGAAGAGCTCGGGAATTACTTTCGTCATCCCTTGCATATTATAGTTCATCACGAAGTTCTACTAACTTGGTGATAGTGTCTAGAGAACTTTGCCAATTACTATCTTATCTGGAAGATTAACTCCCACTTGATTCAAGCAATTGTACTACCCAGACAATCTGAGCACATGCTCTCTGGTTGAGCTATTCTCCTCCATCTTGTAGGCAAAGTACTGTCAGAGGTCTTATACCTCTCGACACGGGCATGAGTACGAAATACTAATTTCAACTCTTGGAACATCTCATATGCTCCGTGGCGTTTCAAAACGTTTTTGAAGTCCCGGTTATAAGCCGTAAAGCATGGCGCACTAAACTATCAAGTAGTCATCATATCGAGCTTTTGTCAAAACGTTCATAACGTCTACATCTGCTCCTGCAATAGGTCTGTCACCTAGCGGTACATCAAGGACATAATTCTTCTGTGCAGCAATGAGGATAATCCTCAGATCACGGAACAATTCCGCATCATTGCTACTAACATCTTTCAACTTGGTTTTCTCTAGGAACATATAAAAATAAACGTGGAGCAACATCGCGAGCTATTGATATACAACATAGATATGCTAATACTACCAGGACTAAGTTCATGATAAATTAAAGTTCAATTAATCATATTACTTAAGAACTCCCACTTAGATAGACATCCCTCCGGTCATCTAAATGATCACGTGATCCAAATCAACTAAACCATGTCCGATCATCACGTGAGATGGAGTAGTTTCAATGGTGAACATCTTATGTTGATCATATCTACTATATGATTCACGCTCGACCTTTCGGTCTCTAGTGTTCCGAGGCCATATCTGCATATGCTAGGCTCGTCAAGTTTAACCCGAGTATTCTGCGTGTGCAAAACTGGCTTACACCCGTTGTATTCGAACATAGAGCTTATCACACCCGATCATCACGTGGTGTCTCAGCACGACGAACTTTCGCAACGGTGCATACTCAGGGAGAACACTTATACCTTGAAATTTAGTAAGGGATCATCTTATAATGCTACCGTTGTTCTAAGCAAAATAAGAAGCATAATAAGATAAACATCACATGCAATCAAAATATGTGACATGATATGGCCATCATCATCTTGTGCTTTTGATCTCCATCTCCAAAGCACCGTCATGATCACCTTCGTCACCGGCGCGACACCTTGATCTCCATCGTAGCATCGTTGTCGTTTCGCCAACTATTGCTTCTACGACTATCGCTACCACTTAGTGATAAAGTAAAGCAATTACATGGCGATTGCATTTCATACAATAAAGCGACAACCATATGGCTCCTGCCAGTTGCCGATAACATTACAAAACATGATCATCTCATACAAAACCGTATAACTCATCATGTCTTGACCATATCACATCACAACATGCCCTGCAAAAACAAGTTAGACGTCCTCTACTTTGTTGTTGCAAGTTTTACGTGGCTGCTACGGGCTTCGCAAGAACCGTTCTTACCTACGCATACAAAACCACAACGATGTTTCGTCAAGTATGTGCTGTTTTAACCTTCACAAGGACCGGGCGTAGCCACACTTGATTCAGCTAAAGTGAGAGAGACAGACACCCGCTAGTCACCTTTAAGCAACTAGTGCTCGTAACGGTGAAACCAGTCTCGCGTAAGCGTACGCGTAATGTCGGTCCGGGCCGCTTCATCTCACAATACCGCCGAAGCAAAGTATGACATGCTGGTAAGCAGTATGACTAGTATCGCCCACAACTCATTGTGTTCTACTCGTGCATATCATCTACGCATAGACCTGGCTCATGATGCCACTGTTGGGGAACGTAGTATTTTAAAATTTTCCTACGATCACGCAAGATCTATCTACCAGATGCATAGCAACGAGAGGGAAGAGTGTGTCTATGTACCCTCGTAGACCGGAAGCGGAAGCGTCAAGTGACGCGGTTGATGTAGTCGAACTTCTTCGCGATTCAACCGATCAAGCACCGAACGTACGGCACCTCCGCGTTCAGCACACGTTCAGCTTGATGACGTCCCACGAGCTCTTGATCCAGTTGAGCTTCACGGGAGAGTTTCGTCAGCACGACGGCATGGTGACGGATATGATGTATCTACCGGCGCAGGGCTTCGTCTAAGCACTGCGACGGTATGACCGAGGTGTGTTTCTGTGAAGGGGGGCACCGCACACGGCTGGAACAATTCAACTTGTGTGTCCTAGGGTGCCCCCTGCCCCCGTATATAAAGGAGCAAGGGAGAGGCCGGCCCTAGAGGGGGCGCGCCAAGTGTGGGGAGTCCTACTAGGACTCCCAAGTCCTAGTAGGATTCCCCTTTACTTTACGGAGTAGGAGAGAAGGAAAGAGGTGGAGAGGGGGAAGGAAAAGGGGGTTGCACCCCTTGTCCAATTCGGACCAGAGGGGGGGCACGCACCTCCTTCCTTTTGGCCTTTCTCCTCTATTCCCGTATGGCCCAATAAGGCCCATATACTCCGAAAATACCCGAATCACTCGGGACCTTTCCGTTGTCCGAATATAGTCGTCCAATATATCGATCTTTACGTCTCGACCATTTCGAGACTCCTCGTCATGTCCCCGGTCTCATCTGGGACTCCGAACTCCTTCGGTACATCAAAACTCATAAACTCATAATACCGATCGTCATCAAACGTTAAGCGTGCGGACCCTACGGGTTCGAGAACTATGTAGACATGACCGAGACTCATCTCCGGTCAATAACCAATAGCGGAACCTGGATGCTCATATTGGTTCATACATATTCTACGAAGATCTTTATCGGTCAAACCGCATAACAACATACGTTGTTCCTTTTGTCATCGGTATGTTACTTGCCCGAGATTCGATCGTCGGTATCTCTATACCTAGTTCAATCTCATTACCGGCAAGTCTCTTTACTCGTTCGTAACACATTATCTCGTAACTAACTCATTAGTCTTTTGCTTGCAAGGCTTATTATGATGTGTGTTACCGAGAGGGCCCAGAGATACCTCTCCGATACTCGGAGTGACAAATCCTAATCTTAATCTATGCCAACACCACAAATACTTTCGGAGACACCTGTAGAGCATCTTTATGATCACCTAGTTACATTGTGACGTTTGATAGCACACAAGGTGTTCCTACGGTATTCGGGAGTTGCATAATCTCATAGTCATAGGAACATGTATAAGTCATGAAGAAAGCAATAGCAGTAAAACTAAACGATCATAGTGCTATGCTAACGGATGGGTCTTGTCCATCACATCATTCTCCTAATGATGTGATCCCGTTGATCAAATGACAACTCATGTCTATGGCTAGGAAACATAACCATCTTTGATCAATGAGCTAGTCTAGTAGAGGCATACTAGGGACATACTCTTTTGTCTATGTATTCACACATGTACTAAGTTTCCGGTTAATACAATTCTAGCATGAATAAAAGACATTTATCATCATATAAGGAAATACAAATAATCATCTTTATTATTGCCTCTAGGGCATATTTCCTTCAGAACCGACTGAGAGACGCCATGCACCCAGTGAACTTCAGAACGTCCCATGGCTTGGTAGGTTTCTTCATCCGCTTAATGGCCTTGATCTTCACTGGGTTGCACTCTATCCCACGCTCAGAAACAAGGAAGCCAAGAAGTTGGCCGGCTAATACTCTGAAAATACACTTCTCCGGGTTGAGCTTGATTTGGAAGCGGCATGGGTTGGTGAAGGTATCCTGTAGATCCTCCAAGAGGGTGTTGCGCTTCTCCATCTACACCACTATGTCATCCACATAGACGTAGGTATTCCTGCCGAGTTGCAGCAGAAGGCACTTCTGCATGCGTCGTTGAATGGTGGCACCAGCATTCCTCAAGCCGAACGTCATCGTGAGGTAGCAGAACGCACCGAAAGGGGTGATGAAGGCGATCTTCAGTTGATCGTCCGGGTCCAACTTGATCTGGTGGTAGTCGGAATAGGCATCCTGAAAGCACAGCAGCTCGCAGCTTGTCGTGGAGTCAATCACTTGAACAATCAGATGCAAGGTAAACAGGTCTTTGGGGCAGGCCTTTTTCAGGCTCATGTAGTCGATACACATGCCCCACGTGTTGTTTTTCTTCAAAACAAGGACTAGGTTGGCAAGCGAGTCTAGGGAGAACAATTCCATGATGATGCCGACTGCCAGAAGCCGGGCGATTTCTTCACTAACGATCCTTCTCTTCTCTTCTTATTGGCAGCAGAGGGGTTGCATGACCGGCTTAGCATCCGGCCGCACATGCAGCTCGTGCTCGACGAACTCCCTCGGAACAGCCGACATGTCCTTGGGGGACCATGCAAAGATATCCCATTCTCATGGAGGATGTCGACGAGCTTGCTTTATTTGCTGTCGAGGTTGGCCCCCATGACAGCTTACTGCTCCGGATGCGTCAGGTCCAAGATGATCTTCTTGGTTTCCTTGTCCGGCTAGAAGGAGCCCTCGCCGTCAGCCACCTCCGGGTTAGTCGGCACGGCAGGCTGCTCACTGGCTAGGGCCATAGCCCGATCATGGAGGCGCTTCTCTTGGGTGATGACGAGGGACTCGGCCAGCCAGGAGCTGGTGGCGGCGCACTCGGACAACTTATTGTAGTCGCCGGCAATGGTCATGATGCCCTTGGGACCCGACATCTTTGTCTTTAGGTACGCATAGTGCATAATCATCATGAATTTGGCCATCGCTGGTTGGCCCAAGAGCGTGTGGTAGTGGTTGTCCAAGTCATCCACCTCGAACCAGATGGGCTCTTGACGGAAGTAGTTCTTGTCACCAAACAGGACATCGATCTTGATATTGCTGAGTGGAGAGTGGGAAAGCCCCGGGACAATGCCATGGAACACGGTCCGGCTGGGTTGGAGCTGCTTCTCCTTGGTGTCTAGCTTTTCCATGGTGTCACGGTAGATGATGTTGATGCTGCTGCCGCCGTCTATCAGGACTGTCCCATGGTGGAGAAGGTGGGGTCCAGCACCATGGCGTAAGCACCCGGCGAGGGCATCACGGCCGGATGGTCATCACGGCTCCAGGTGATAGGCTACTTTGACAAGTGCATGAATTGGGTGACCTCAGGAATGATAGCATTCACCTTGCCGCGTTGCTGACGCCGACTGTGCTTGTCGCCGACTTCACCTGTGAAGACAACATAGGCAGCGTTCTCGTTGGGGAATTCATCTTGGAGCATCCCGATAGGGCGGGCAAGCTGCTGAGGAGCCAGAGCCGCCAGGCCGGCTGGAGGAGGCGGCAGGCCCTCACCCTTAGAGATTCGGGTGAGCCAGCTTAGCACTGCCGGGTCGTGTGGTTGGACGGCTTCGCACCACTATGGAACTTGCACGGAGCGTCGAGGGTCTGCTCAAAGGAGAAGACCAGTTGCCAGGTACCCTTGCCTCGCCGCTGGCGCTTGGGGCCTTGTTGACCTGCCGGCTGCTGGTCTTTGACGGTGGCCATGTGTTGGCTTCTTGTGCTTGTTGTCGTTTGGCTGGTGATGCTGGTTGGAGTCACCAGCCGGCGCCAGAGAAGCCGGCGGGATCACCTTCCCAGACATGTCGATTCGGATCTCCCTCTTCATGGAGGAGCCGTCCGAGGTGTACTTGTCCGCCACAACCAGGAGCTCATCCAAGGTAGCCGGCTTGTCGCACAAAAGCTTGTGCTTGAGCAGGGTGCCCTCTCTGCACCCAGCGATGAAGTAATCGATGGCCTGCACCTCGTGCACCCCTCGCAGGAGTTGCATGTCGGCGTCCTGGGAACCAGGGTACCCAGACCTGCTTGCCCGCGGGCCGCGACGCGCTCCTACTACGGCCTGGTACGGCCGAGCTGATCACCTAGCTACTCAAGACCCTCGCGAGGGGCTGGGCCTCGCGAGGAGAACGACACCAAGACCCCATCAGGAGCGGCCTCGGCTAGGTTGCTCCGGAGGGGCAGAGAATCCAAGGCCAAGCCTGCCTCAGGAGGAGGCAGTGACGCAAGCAGTGACGCACCGCGCCAGCAGGTGCCAGCGCGTGCCAGTGGCGCAGTTGCCGTTTCAATGCAAAGGAGACAGCGCAGGCGCAGGTACCCGAGGGGCGGGACAAAGGTTTCCCCTTTGGTTCAACAAGACCGAAGACCGCAAGGACGACAGGGAGGATGTTACCACCGAGCCCACCACCATGTCATCGTCTAATCCCTTTGCAGGCGAAGACCGCTTTTGTTAGGATAGGAACGTCCTTGTGTTGCCGCTCAAAATGGACGTTGTGGGATAACTTCCCGCCTAAACATTTCGGGGGAAGAGGACCCTGGCCGCCTATATAAGTAGCCACCGTGAGGGGGGGGGGGACAAACCGTATCACAAACACTCCACCTTCACACCAAGGAGCAAGAACACTTGCCTCCTCACCCTCCTAAGCTCTCCTCCCGAGCTCAGGAACCACCGTAGTTGTTCATACTCAAGCCCTCTCGAGGCTAATCCACTAAAGCAGGACGTAGGGTTTTACACCACAAGGTGGCCTGAACTTGGGTAAACTCATGTGTGCTTTACTTGTTGCTTGCTTGAATCTCTTCATTGGACCAGGGTGAGGCGCTAGGTAGACGTGAGAGGGAGAGATTTTCGTTCACGCCCCTGTGTTTGAACATCTTGGGTTTGCGGAGCCCGTAATCCGACATTTGGCGCAACAGGTAGGGGGCGTGTCGAAATCTCGCCTCTCTGACGACCTCACCTCCCCTCTCTTGCTCCGCGCCGCTGTGATGGCCGCGGCCCGCTGATACGTCTCCAACGTATCTATAATTTTTGATTGTTCCATGCTATTATTTATGAAGTCTTGGATGTTTAATGGGCTTTATCATTCACTTTTATATCATTTTTGGGACTAACCTACTAACCCAAAGGCCCAGTCCCGATTGCTGTTTTTTTTCCTATTTCAGGGTTTTGTAGAAAAGGAATATCAAACGAAGTCCAAACGGAATGAAACCTTCGCGGGAGATATTTTTGGAGAAAATCAGGCACGGGAAACGTCAGGAACAAGTCAGGGGACAGCTGGGCTGCCCTCGAGGGTGGGGGCGCGCCCCCCTTCCCAAGGCGCGCCCCCCTGCCTCGAGGCTGGCCCGTGTGGCCCCCGATGCCCTCCTTCTTCGTATATATACCTACGTACCCCAGAAACTCCATACACATAGGGAAAACCCTAATTCCACTGCCGTAGCTTCTGTTCCCGTGGAGATCCCATCTTGGAGCCTGTTCCAGGAGGGGGATCCATCACGGAGGACTTCATCATCATCATCATCGCCCTCACCATGAATTGTGAGTAGTTTACCACAGACCATAGCTAGTATCTAGATGGCTTCTTCTCTCTCTCTAGATGTCAATACAAAGTTCTCCTCGGTCTTCGAGGAGATCTATTCGATATAATCTCTTTTTGCGGTGTGTTTGTGGAGATCCGATGAATTGTGTGTTTATGATCAAGGTTATCTATGAAAGATATTTGGTTCTTCTCTGAACTTTTTATGTGTCCTCATAATATCCTTGCAAGTCTCTTCGAATTATTGGTTTGGTTTGGCCTACTAGATCTATAGTTCTTGCAATGGGAGAAGTGCTTGGCTTTGGGTTCAATCTTGCGGTGTCCTTTCCTAGTGACAGTAGGGGTAGCAAGGCACGTATTGTATTGTTGCCATCGAGGATAAAAAGATGGGGTTTTCATCATATTGCTTGAGTTTATCCCTCTACATCATGTCATCTTACTTAAGGCGTTACTCTGTTCGTATGAACTCAATACACTTGATGCATGCTGGATAGCGGTCGATGGGTGGAGTAATAGTAGTAGATGCGGAATCGTATCGGTCTACTTGTCTTGGACGTGATGCCTATATACAATGATCATGCCTAGATAGTCTCATAAGTATTCGCTTTTCTATCAGTTGCTCGACAGTAATTTGTTTACCCGCCATAGAATATCGCTATCATGAGAGAAACCACTAGAGAAAACTATGGCACACGGGTCTATTCTCAACACATCAATCTACATATACTTTACTTTTCTTGCTTTTATTTACTGTTTTATTAAACCAAAAATATAATTATCATCTCTATCAGATCTCACTCTCGTAAGTGACCGTAAAGGGATTGACAACCCCTTATCGCGTTGGCTGCGAAGTTCTTATTTGTTTGTGCAGGTGTGAGGGACTCGCCCGTGGTCTCCGACTGGATTGATACATTGGTTCTCAAAAACTAAGGGAAAAACTTACGCTACTGTGTTGCATCTCCCTTTCCTCTTCGAGGTAATACAACGCAAGCTCAAGAGGTAGCACCAGTCGCATCTACGTGGAGGCTGGTGTTGTCCCCGTCGTCCGAGCGGCATCAGCACACCGCGCCACCCATGGGCGCCCTGCCCCCTTCCTCGACGACGTTTTTGCCGGCTGGGCCACCGGGGAGGGGCATGCTCCGCCATTTTCTCTCCCTATGGGCTCGCGGGCGGTGCTCTTAGTAGCGCAAAGGCTGCTCCGGCACCGGCCGCCCACGGAGGAGCTCGACGCTTGGGCGGCCCGCGTCGACGAGCTGCTGGGCACTGCCAGCGAGGGGTTACCCTGCCGCGAGGTCGCCTGCATCGTCGGAGGGTCCCAAGCACCGGCGTCAGCCCGGCACGTCAAGTCGCACTTTCGGCGGATCGAGGCCGCCGTCGAGCCGCAGGAAGCCCCGCGGAGGAGGGGCGCGCAGGGGCACATCATCGCTTTCAGCCCTAGCGACTGCGCCATGACTGCAACCGGCACGAATGTCCTCCCTACGGTATGCACCCCCACCATCTGCGGGGTGGCTGTCACGAGGGCCCTCATCGACGGCAACGCCAGCCTCTTTATCCTCTCCCTGGAGGCTTTTGGTCATCTGCCCATGTCCTACAAGCAGCTCCTCCCCACCAAGCCCTTCTTGGGGGTCGCGGGCTCGGCCGTCCTGCTCGGCCAGATCCATCTCCCGGTCACTTTCGGCACACCCGCTAACTACCGGACCGAGCTCATCGACTTTGATGTCGCGCCCATCCACCTACCCTACAACGCCGTCCTTGGCTTCCCAGCCTTGGCAAAGTTCATGGGGGCGACTCACCCGGGCTACAATACCGTCAAGATATTCGGGAGCAACGGCGTCAGCACTGTCGAAGGGGACCCCAAGGCCGCCCTTTAGGTCCTCGGGCGCGCTTACACGGCTGCAGCCGCAGCCCATTCAGGTAGGGAGGGGGCTCCGGAGACATCGGAAGACGCGCCTGTCAAGAAGAAGCAGCTCTTCTATCATGACCTGGCCGAGACGAAACAGGTGCCCGCTGACGAGGAGGGCTCAGGAACCACTTTCACCATTGGCACGGGCATGGACCCAGAGCAAGAGGCAGCGTTGGTTAGCTTCCTCAGGGCTAACAAGGATGTTTTCGCTTGGAAAGCCGCTGACTTGGTCGGGGTGCCTAGGCACATCATCGAGCACCACCTTACGGTGTCCCCAACCCGCGCCCTATCAAGCAGAAAGCACGCAGACAAGCCCCGGAGAAGCAGGACTTCATCGTTCAGGAGGTTCGGAAGCTAGAGGAAGCAGGCATCGTGCGGGAGGTACGGCACCCGGAGTGGCTGGCCAACCCCGTCATCGTCTCGAAGAAAGGAGGCAAGGAGCGCATGTGCGTCAACTTCACGAGCCTCAACAAATTCTGTCCTCAAGACTCGTTCCCTCTCCCGCGCATCGACCAGATCGTGGATTCAACGGCAGAGTGCGACCTGCTCTGCTTCCTCGACACCTTCTCGGGCTACCACCAAATTAAGATGGTGGTGGAGGATGTGGTGAAGATGGCGTTCCTGACCCCTTGCGGGGTCTACTGCTACACCCGCATGCCTTTTGGGCTGAGAAACGCGGGCGCCACCTTCCAACGCCTGATGCACATCACCCTCGACCCTCAGTTCGGGAGGAACGTGGAGGCCTACGTCGACGACATCGTGGTCAAGACCAGAGAGGCCAAGACTCTCATCCAGGACCTAGAAGAAACGTTCGCCAACCTGCGCAAGGTGAAGCTGTGCCTTAACCCAGAGAGGTGCGTGTTTGGTGTACCCTCCGGCAAGTTGCTAGGATTCCTGGTTTTGCACCGGGGTATTGAAGCTAATCCGTAGAAGATCAAAGCCATCAAAATGATGAAGTCGCCTACAACCCTGAAGGAGATCAGAAGCTTGCGGTATGCATAACGTCGTTGGGGCGCTTCATCTCTAAGCTTGGTGAACGCGCCCTACCGTTCTTCAAGCTCATGAAGATGAAGGGGCCCTTCGAGTGGACTCTGGAGGCTGATGCCGCCTTCCGGGGTCTCAAGGAATAGCTCACCAGCCCGCCGGTTATGGTGGCGCCAAGACCCCTGGAACCCATGACTCTCTATCTCGCCGCTACGCCTCACTCCGCCAGTGCAGCGTTAGTGGTGGAGCACGGGGAGAGGCCCCGAAGCACGGGGCCGCGGGGCAAGTCGGCACCTCAAGGGTCCCGTCGCCCCCTGACGCAGCTCCGGAGGTAGGTTCGACCACGGCTGCTGATGGCCCAGCCGTCCAGCAAGAAGCACCCAAGACTCCCGAAGCGCCTGAAGATCCTGCGGCGCCGACCCTCGTGCAGCACCATGTGTACTTCGTCAGCACCGTACTGCGCGACTCGCGCTCGCGTTACCCGATGCCTCAGAAGCTGCTCCTGGCGCTCCTTGTCGCCTCCAAGAAGCTGCGCCACTACTTCCAGGGCCACCCTATCAAGGTTGTCTTGTTGTACCCTCTCGAGAAGGTGCTCCGGGGCCCGAACGTTGTTGGGAGGGTCGCCGAGTGGAACATCGAGCTGCAGGCGTTCCAGTTGGAGTTCAGCACCACACGAGCAATCAAGGGAGTGACTCTAGCAGACTTTGTGGCAGAATGGACCGAAGCGTCGGAACAGTGGGCTGGCGAGGATCGCTCGCTAGCCCCCGGTGATGAAGCCCAGGACGGATGGGTGGTATACTTCGACGGCGCCTTCTCGCGCCTCGACGCAGGAGCTGGCGCCGTGTTTTTGTCTCCCACTCACGACAAGTTGTACTATGTTGTGTAGCTTTGCTTCCAGCAAGGCAAGAAGGTCTCCAAAAACATAGCAGAGTATGAGGGCCTGATTGCTGGGCTCAAGGGCGCAGCTGCACTGGGCGTCAAGCGCCTCACCATTAAAGGCGATTCGCAGCTCCTCGTCAACTTCTCCAACAATAAATACAAGCCCAAGGACGAGCACATTGAGGCATATCTGGAGGAGGTGCGCAAGATGGAAAAGCAATTTCGAGGGTTGGAGGTGCAGCACGTGCCAAGGGGCACGAACAAGGACCCGGACGACATCGCCAAACGAGCCTCCAGGCGGGAACCTCAGAGGCCGGGCATCTTCGAGGAGCGGTTTCTCAAACCGTCGGCAGCACCGCCCGCTCCCGAGCCGGCGTCCGCTCGGGAGGGGCTACCTGCAGCGCCCGCATCCGGAGCTCCGCCCAGATTATGCATGGTGGCTTTGCCACAAATACGATGTCAACTACATGATCATGCATGGCAATATGACAATATGATGCGTGTCATATAAACCGAACGATGGAAAGTTGCATGGAAATATATCTCGGAATGGCTATGGAAATGCCATGATAGGTAGGTATGGTGGTTGTTTTGAGGAACAATATGGTGGCTGTTTTGAGGAAGGATATATAGTGGGTTTATGGCACCGGCGAAAGTTGCGTGGTACAAGAGAGGCTAGCAATTGTGGAAGGGTGAGAGTGTGTATAATCCATGGACTCAACATTTTTCATAAGAACTCATATACTTATTGCAAAAATTTACGAGTCATCAAAACAAAGCAATCAACGCATGCTCCTTGGGGGGAGGTTGGTAGAAATTAACCATCGCGCGCCCCCGACCTCCACACAAAGGTTGGCACTCTACAAATACCTCATGCTCTAACTTAGTCACATAACGGTTCACCATACATGCATGCTACGGGAATCACTAACCTTAACACAAGTATTTCTCAATTTAATAATAACAACACTAGCATGACTCTAATATCACTATCCTCATGTCTCAAAACAATTATCAAGCATCCAACATCTCTTTCTATTCAATGCACTTGGTGTGAAATTTTTTACTACATTGACATTGGATCTTTATCATGTGAAGACTAGTTTCTTTAGCCTAAACACTTTACCATGCTGTTTTAATAGACTCTCAAATAGACCTAAGTGAATCATGAGGGTTCAACAATTTCTACAAAATATTACCACCACCATGGTCTAAAAGATATAAGTGAAACACTAGAGCAAAAACTATTCAACTCAAAATATATAAGTGAAGCACATAGAGTGTTCTAACATTTTCTAAGCCATATTTAACTACCTCAAATAGGTGTGTCCATCAAGGGTGATTGTGACAAACTAAAAAGCAAATAATCAAATTATACAAGACGCTCCAAGCAAAACACATAACATGTTGCCAATAAAAATATAGCTCCAAGTATAGTTACCGATGGATGAAGATAAAAGAGGGGATGCCTTTCCGGGGCATCCCCAAGCTTAGGCTTTTGATTATCTTGAATTTACTTGGGGTGCCATGGGCATCCCCAAGCTTAGGCCTTTGCCACTCCTTATTCCATAGTCCATCAAAGCAATACTCAAAACTTGAAAACTTCACAACACAAAACTTAGACAAAAATTCTCATGAGCTCCGTTTGTAATAGAAAGCAAACCACCACTCAAAGGTACAGTAAGGAATTCATTATTTGTTTATATTGGTGTTAAACCTACTGTACTCCAAGTTCTCTATGGTTCATATCCTCTAATATTACTCATAGATGCATCGGAATAACCAAACAACACATGAAAAACAGAATCTGTCAAAAACAGAACAGTCTGTGGTAATATGCTGGGTTCGCCTACTTCTGGAAGTCCGAAAAATTCAAACTAAATTGGTAAATTTGCGCAATTTGTCTACCAATCAGCAGAAAATAGAATCAACTAAAAAGCACGCTCCAGTAAAATCTGAAGACTACTTTAGCGGGCACTAACGATTCTGTTTTTCACAGCAAGATCATATAAACTTCACACAAGTCTTACCAAAGGTTCTACTTGGCACAAACACTAAACAAAACATGCAAACACATCTAATAAGAGGCTAGATGCAATATTTATTACCTAACAGAAACAAAAGCAAAAAAAAACCTAAAATTGGGTTGCCTCCCAATAAGCGCTCTCATGATAGATTCATATGGTAATTTGATTTTATTTCTAGCAAAGTGTTCCATGCCTTTCCTTAATGGAAAGTGGAATCTAATATTTCCTTCCTTCATATCAATGATTGCACCAATCGTTCTAAGGAAAGGTCTACCAAGAAAAATAGGACATGAAGGATTGCAATCTATATCAAGAACAATGAAATCCACGGGCACATAATTCCTATTGGCAACAATAAGAACATTATTAATTCTTCCCATAGGTTTTTTAATAGTGGAATCCGCAAGGTGCAAATTTAAAGAACAATCATCAAGCTCATGGAACCCTAGCAAATCACATAAAGTTTTTGGGATAGTGGAGACACTTGCACCCAAATCACACAAAGCATAGCATTCATGATCTTTTATTTTTATTTTCATAGTAGGTTCCCATTCATCATAAAGCTTTCTAGGTATAGAAACTTCCAACTCAAGTTTTTCTTCATAAGATTGCATCAAAGCATCAACTATATGTTTAGTGAAAGCTTTATTTTGACTATAGGCATGCGGAGAATTTAGCACAGATTGCAATAAGGAAATACAATCAATCAAAGAGCAATTATCATAATTGAATTCCTTGAAATCCAAAGTAGTGGGTTCATCACTATGCAAAGTTTTACTCTCTTCAATCCCACTTTTAGCAAATTTAGCATCAAGATCTAAAAACCCTGAATCATTGGGACACCTTAAAGTAGAATCATCTCCAATCCTATTCTCATCAAGATTAATACTAGAAAACAAGGATCTAATAGGAGACACAACAATAACTTTCAGATCTTCATCTTTATTTTCATGCTCTTCCGGTTTGGCAGCCATCTTATTGATCAAGGTGGACTGTTTATCTAAAATTTGGGTAATTAAGTTCTCAAGATGAGCAAACTCAGATTTCAAACCACAAAATTCCTTAGACATATCATCAAGGTCTTTATTTATATATTCCATAAACTTTTTTTGTTCCTTAAGCTCACTTCTAAAAAAGTCATTATGCTCAAATTGTATAGTCATAAAATGTCTAACATTGTTTTCAATCTCCTCCAGCCTCTTGAGGTGAGGGTCAACACTAACAGGAAGAGCCATAATGACAAGCAAGCATTCCAACACACACAAGCAAACAAGAAGCAAGCGAACGAAAAAGACACAACGGAAGAAGGGCGAATAAAACGGCAAAGGTGAAGTGGGGGAGAGGAAAACGAGAGGCAAATAAATGTAATGCGAAGGATAAGGGTTTGTGATAGGTACTTGGTATATAACTTTTGTGTAAGCCTCCTCGGCAACGGCGCCAGAAATTCTTCTTCCTACCTCTTGAGCTTGCGTTGTATTGCCTCGAAGAGGAAAGGGAGATGCAGCACAATAGCGTAAGTATTTCCCTCAGTTTTTTAGAACCAAGGTATCAATCTAGTAGGAGACCACGCGCCAGTCCCTCGCACCTGTACAAACAAATAAGAACTTCGCAACAAACGTGACAAGGGGTTATCAATCCCTTTACTGTCACTTACGAAAGTGAGATCTAATAGAGATGATAGTTATATTTTTGGTATTTTTAGTTTAATAAAACAGCAAATAAAAGCAAGAAAAGTAAAGTAGATGTAGATTGATATGTTGAGAATAGACCCGGGGGCCATAGTTTTCTCTAGTGCTTCTCTCATGATAGCGATATTCTACGGTGGGTAAACAAATTACTGTTGAGCAATTGATAGAAAAGCGAATTATTATGAGACTATCTAGGCATGATCATAAACTCACAATTCATCGGATCTTGACAAACACACCGCAAAAAGAGATTACATCGAATAGATCTCCTCGAAGACCGAGGAGAACTTTGTATTGAGATCCAAAGAGAGAGAAGAAGCCATCTAGATACTAGCTGTGGACCCGAAGGTCTGAGGTAAACTACTCACAACTCATGGTGAGGGCGATGATGATGATGATGAAGGCCTCCGTGATGGATCCCCCTCCCAGAACAGGCTCCAAGATGGGATCTCCATGGGAACAGAAACTATGGCGGTGGAATTAGGGTTTTCTCTGTGCATATGGAGTTTCTGGGGTACATAGGTATATATAGGAAGAAGAAGGGCACCGGGGGCCGTGTGGGCCAGCCTCGAGGCAGGGGGGCGTGCACTAGGAAGGGGGCGTGCACTGGGAAGACTCCCGAGCGTGATTTCCTCCAAAAATATCTCTCATGAAGGTTTCATTCCGTTTGGACTCTGTTTGATATTCCTTTTCTGCAAAACCCTAAAATAGGCAAAAAACAGCAATCTGGACTGGGCCTTTGGGTTAGTAGGTTAGTCCCAAAAATGATATAAAAGTGAATGATAATGCCCATTAAACATCCAAGACTTCATAAATAATAGCATGGAACAATCAAAAAATATAGATACGTTGGAGACGTATCAGTCTTGGCTTTCAATGAGGAACGCCAGGACGCCGCCTGGCGGATGGACCTCGTGCTCAGTGAGGAGGGCCGCCGACGAGCTGCCCTCAGGGCAGCACGACATCAGCAGGCGCTGCGGCAGTACCACTGCCGCAGCGTCCGCACAAGAACACTTGAAGTTGGTGACTTGGTCCTGAGGCGGGTCCTCTCCAAGGAGGGGTTACACAAGCTCTCGCCCAGGTGGGAGGGCCCGTTCAGAATCGCCCGTGTCTCTAGGCCTGGTGCTGTTCGCCTGGAGACGCAGGATGTGGTACCTATCCAGAATTCGTGGAACATTGAGCACCTCAGTTGGTTCTACCCGTAATCAAGGCTCCGTGCTCGTGAAGGTCTCCGCTCGTGACACTCCCACGTAATAATGAGTTGGGGCTGTACAGGCCTCGGAGTCTCCTGAGTGTAGCCTGCGGGCCATTAGACAGGGCTCCCACCCACGTCCCAGTGGCAGTCCTTAGCTCCATGCTGGGAAGAAGATGTAGTGTAGGGCTCGGACGCGACCTTTTTCCTTTTTTGTCTTGGTGTTTGGCTGTCAGCCTTTTCTACTTCCTTGGCTATCGTCCCTTCCTCTACCCCGTTTTATGAAGTTATCGTGTTTCTTGCATTTGGTTGGGAGTCTTGCTTGGAGTTTTTCTTGGCTGTTTTAAGTTCAACTTGTCAGGAAGGGGTTGCGCCTCTTGTTCTCCTTCGCGTGCCTCGCACGTGGGGGCTGGGACACGGTCGGTCTTGGCTCTAAGCTGTCGTTATCCCGTGACCTCACCTGGCCAAGCCTGCTCAGGCTCTGGCATCGGGCTTCTCAGTCCACATGACCTATTCTGCCGAGCCTGCTCAGGCCTTGGTGCCTTAATCCACACTCGGCACTCTCAAGCGAGCCCAAGGGCGCAAGCCCTCAGCAGCCCATAGCGGCCCACTCATACTCGGGGGCTCGGCAGGTCAAGACCCCCCGAACTCAGCCATCCTCATAGCCGGTCGGGGGCTCATGACGCCAGAGTCAGGAGCACTTTGCCTCAAGACGTCGCAACACATAAGCTAAGTAATCTCATCCAGACCAAAAACATAATAGCAAGTTCTCACTTCGTACATATGTTGTAGTCCATTACACGCCTTCTCGAGGTAACCTAAAACATTGACACAAGAAGGAAATGAAGAAAAAGAAGAAGCAGAGGTCGACCCGCCAAGCCGCAGCTCTGCTGAGCCGCGGCTCAGCACCGCTGCCCCCTACTCAGTCAGAGTCTTCCAGCTCCTCCCGCTTCACCGAGGCACAGCGGCGCGACGACCCTCCCCCCTCGTCGAGCCGAGCTCGATGGCGCGGTGGCTCTTTGTAGCCGCTGCTGCTGGTGGAGCTACTGTTGCCACAGAAGGGGGACCCGCAGCGCCCACCAAGGCCAAGCTCGTCTCAAGAGGAAGAGCTGCTTCTTCGGACGCTGTCGCCACCCTCCTTGTCATCGTCCGCCTCAGGACATCACCCAAGGCGCCTCCCTTCCTCTGAGAAGACCCTGATGAACAACGTTGAGGCACCGTCGTACTTGAAGTGGACCGTGCACCTCCCCTGCAGCCGGCGTGTGCGTGCAAATGACTGCCAGCCGCACTCCAGGAACAAGTCATCAGAGGGGGCAACGCCGACCTCCACCCAGGACGCACCACTGCAGCAACCATCGGTCTGCAGCCAGAGGCCACCGGGGCCTCCAGCTGGCAGCACGTTGCCGAACAAGCGGGGGAGCCGGAGCCACAAGCCGCCAGGCTTCTCCGCCCACACCACGAACTCCGACGACACATTGAAGGAGTGGAGCTGTGGACGCGGAGGACGCACAACCGCCAGATGCTGTCTCGCGCCTCTTCACCCACCACGGCCACGACCACCTCTGCCGCGAGAAGCGGCGCCACGCCTATCGCCCGCAACCGCGTCGGGGACCGAAAGGCCGCGCCCGCTTCCTCGAAGAGCCGTCGCGGGTGTAGCGGCACACTTGCGGGGGCGGCCATGGCCCCTCCGTGGCGGCGGCGAAGCCAAGTCCTTTGGAGCCTTCCACTCCTCCGCGGCGGACGGCTTCCTCAGTGGCGCCATGGAGACCTCGTAGCGAGAAGAAGAGCAGGGACCGAACAAGAAAGCTGACGGTGCTGGCTTGAAGATGGCTTGGGGGATTCCCCCCTAGTTCCATTTATAGGGCGCAGGAGCCCAACCGCCAGTCACTAGCGTCACAGCCATAGCGACCCCGTCAGGTAGTCGTGAGTAGACTCGTTCGGGCCCTAAATGCACATGGAGAGCTGGCGATGCTTCGGGGGCCGCTTGTAAGTGTTGTTGAAGTTGCACATGATGACTTCGCTGAAGTCCAGTCAACTATTGATGTTGTTGGCCTTGAGGCTGTTCAGCCATGTCCGAGTCGTGCCCTGCAACATGAGCGAAACGTACTTCACGGAAACACACTTGTTACCATTTGCTATGCTGACTGATGTGGCATAGTCGGTTAACCAGTCCTCCGGCTTCACGGTGATGTTGTACTTGCGCGTGTCGCGGGGAAGTGAGAACCCTTTGGGGAAGGGCTCGTCACGGATGCGGGGGCGAAAGAAGGACGGGATGATTGTATCCTCTTCCTCCATTGCTAGGGATTGAGCCAACTGCTCGATCCGGCGACGAGCATCATTCTCGCCGACTACATCACGGGGGCCTAGCCGGCCCCCCAAAGTCGGGTGATAAACCAGTGCCGGAGAAGCCGGTCTCTCCCTGCGGGGAGGCGGACGTTCATCCTGCTGGCGCTGGCCCTCGGGGTCGGAGGAACTTGCCGGCTCTTCACAATCGAATGGTGAGAGCGCTGACTGCGGCTAGCTGCCGGCTCTGGGTTCCGGTGGTTGCAGCCGCAGCCACTAGGGGACCGGTAGGTCACTCCATTGTCGCGGTGGGGTTTAGGGTTTCCTTCTGGGAGGTTGGCCTGCTTTCCAGCCGCCACTACGAGGTTGCACACGTCTTGCTGCATGTTCACAATGTTGAGGAGATCCTAGAGGCGCTCCATCTGGAGGAGCCACTCATCGCCCTCCAGGGTCTCGAGTTCTTCTGCCGCCGCCTGCGCGGCGTGCAGGTTCTGCTCTGGGGTGTCGTAGATCGGATGTCCGACTCTTGGCATGTTGGTGATGGCCACGCCGCGTCGCCGGATGGCACCTGCTCGGCTGGGCTTGCCTGCAACCGGCGTGCCGCCCGTTATGCGGTCGATCTCCCACTGGTTAGCCTCATCGTGGCACTTCATAGCCGCCATCTTGTTGGCGCTATCAAGGAGATTGACTTGGATTGCTTTTAGCACCGTTGGGTTGGCATCCTCGTCGACGGGAGCGGAAAAGTCCCGCATTGCTGCTCGCAATGGATCCTCGGCGGCCCAGTCAATGCGTTGGTTGTCGCCAATGACCATCGCCTCCACGAAGACGCCAACGTCGAGCGCGCCGGCAGAGGCGTCACTGGCGACAGGAGGGAACGGGGAACTCGTTAGCGCCAACCCCGTCATATAGGTTGAGCTTCTCGAAGAGGTCGATGAGGCAGCTTGCGGGGCAAATAGCTCATGCGTCAGGTGATGCGCTGGTGCAAGCGCAAACAAATGCAACAGGTTGGCTGATCAGGCCAGACGTGACGCGCTTGCTAGAAGGAAGGGTGGTTCCCGCCGTAACACAACTCCAGCCGACGTCACGTATGGCCCCACGGTGGGCACGAACTGTCGTGGTAATCTCATGGCAGATGCCAGGGGGTGGCTTATCGTGGGTGGAGCCATAAGAACATCATTGGGTTTCGGAATCGAGAGTGAGCACGAGATCGGTAGCACATGAGACGTACCTAGGTTTGGGGCTCTTCGGAGGGATAACACCCCTTGTCCTGCTGAGATCACTATGATCAAGAGTATACAAAGTTGCTCCTGGAGCTATTTTTCTAGAGGAGGAAGAAGGGTAGAGCCTTCCCTCTTCTCCTAGCTGTGGTATATGTTTGGAATGGGAGAATGTGAACCCTTTGCATGGGTGAGCCCGGGGAGGTCTTATAGGCCGACCCCCAGGGGTACAATGGTTATACATCCATGTTGTGGGACCAAGATGTTGGTGTCTATGGTCGACGGGTTCTCCACCGGCTGCTGGGGCCCGCCTCTGGAGGGCCCCACCGGTTACCGAGAATCCAGCAGATAGGTAGGGCCCACCGCCTGCGAGCCATGCTGATTGCCTTTCATTGTAGTGTCGTCCTTGCTGACGGGGGCCACGTCATGTGTCGCATAGCTATAGTCCCAGCCATGTGGGCAGGTGACCGCCTGGTCAGCGCATACTGTAACCACTCTCTTCTGGGGTTCGGGGGGAGCAGGTGGCCCTGTAGCCACACCTCGTCTCTTCATGGTGTGTGAGTGAAGACTCCGAGGAGTATGGGCCCGGCTGCTGGGAGCCATTCCACCCCTAAAGCTGCCTTCTTCGAGAAGCCGGCCGTGTCGTCCTGACCGGCCCTGGAGCCAGTCACATGGCTAGCTGGCGTGAGGGGCTTTGCTAGCCCCAATGTCTTTAAATGCCATAGGGTGCAGATGAGGCTACCCGGGGTACATAACCCCGACATCCAGAGTCCATACCATGCTTTATTTGGACCTCCAGCTTATGCTCGGTTTATGCCTCGCCAGTGTTATATTTACTTATAGCTCAAGATCCCAGGGCCAAAAGGAACAATTACTGTTCATGGAAGTCACAAACTCGCCCTGGAGTGCGAGGAAGGGGATATAGCTTATGCAGAATCATCTTGTGCTACTAAGGAGCTCAAATTTTATAAGGATAATGTTGACACGGCAGATATGACCCCTCTGAAGTAGCCAAGCACTGAACATCACCCTCTGTTGAAGTTTAAGTCGGCTAATGAAACCAAGCAAGTGGATTTTGTCCCTGATGACTCATCTAAGCAATTCACTGTGGGGGCTAATATGGATCCTGATTAGTTAAGCACGCTCATTGAGTTCATCCATGTGAATCGGGACATCTTTGCATGGAAACCTTCTGATATGCTGGGTGCACCGAGAGAATTTGCTGAGCACACTCTTAACGTGACCCTAAGTTTAAGTCGGTCAAACAATTCCTCCGTCATTTCAATGAAGAACGATGTAAGGCTATTGGAGAAGAGGTAGCCCGGCTCTTGGCGGCTAGGTTTATCGTGGAAGTTTTTCACCCTGAGTGGTTGGCTAACCATGTGCTTGTACTCCAGAAAAATGGCACATGGCGTATGTGTGTTGATTACACAGACCTCAACAAGGCGTGTCCAGCTGATCCGTTTGCTCTCCCCTCGTACTGACCAGATCATTGATGCAATGACAAGTTGTGAGAGTTTACGCTTCCTGGATGCTTATTCGGGTTATCATCAGATCAAAATGGCAGTTAAAGACTAAGATAAGACGTCCTTGATCACACCTTTTGGGGCTTTCTGCTATGTTTCTATGCTAGACCGGCCCGTGGCGTGTCCCCCAATCCGGCCACGGGTCAACTCCCGTCCCATCCCAACCGTACGATGGGACGAGACGTACCTACCAATGACCTAGGAAACAATGCCTCGCCCATGCCCCTAGTCAGCCGGGGCGTGGCAACAGTGCAATCATCAAAGCCCATGACACCGGCAGACGGTGACATGACGGAGCACGCAGTACCCGACCCAGCTGAGCCGATCCTTGGCGACCGACAAGATGGCATAGTGCCCGCCCATACCTAGCAGGCCCCGTGCCCGGAGAACCCGGCGAGCCCGGTACCCGACGGGTCCCAGCACCGGCTTCCCGGACGATGACAATCCGGCCCCACGACCGTGTAACATTACCGTTGTATCCCTGGGGGGTTGGCCTATATAAAACCCCCAGAGCCCTCATGCACGGGGGCGACGAGAACGAGAGAATAGGATAGACACACACCCCAGGAGAAGCAGCCTAAGCCTGTCTTCATCCTTCCTCCATACAGCTCAAGGAGCAACCCTGTACTGGTAAAACAACAATCACCTCGACAGGATTAAGGTTATTATCTCCCCGGAGAGCCCTGAACCTGGGTATGTCTTGCGTCCCACGCTCTCTCATGCCAACCCCGCTTATGGAGTCCACCAGTACCCTCGAGCCGCCTCCTATCTTTAGCCATCCCTTGGCATCTGCCGTGCGCCCACGACATCGGGGTACATCACGTACATACGCCCACGCTCTTCATCGAATTCCCACTGAAGCTCTAGCACATCTCCCGCGTCAAACTTTGATGTACCTGCATCTGTTTGTGTAGTAAACTGTGAGTCACGAGGACTCAACAATCTTATTCCGGTGTATCAAAACTATCAAGGCTTTAAGGTGTGGAGAGGTTATAAAGTTGTTCCAACAGCACTAAGCATTGTACGAGGCTAGCTTACGAAGTCAGAGCGAGATGAGAATATATGCCAACGATCACAACTAGTAGTGATCAAGAAGTGATTCTGTCTACATACGTTCATACATAACCCCACCGTGTTCACTTTACGAACCCCTTCGAAAAGAGTCCATCACGGTTACTCACACCGGTAGTGTATTCTCATTGAGTTCCGGTGTCAAGTTATCTACAACCGGATATTAACGACTCCAATATGCCACATAACCGCGGGCATGGCTGTCGAAAGATCATAACCCTACAGGGGTGTCCCAACTTAGCCCATCACAAGCTCTCACGATTAGCAGAGTAACAACTCCAAATTGGGAAGACCGACTGTTCTTGTAATCCCGTGCACAAGATATTTCGACTAAGGTAAAACTAATCCAGCAAGATCTCCCGACTTGCTGACACCCTCATAAGAGCCGCGTGTATTTCTTCTCAAGCCACGACCGGATGGGACATCCTATAGGTATATACCAAATCCTCAGGTTTCCCCTAGGTGGCACTATGGACCAACACTCCTGAGGAGCACTGGCCCGGGGGTTGATTAAGATTCCATGGGTTAATTACTCCATATGCAGTTTTTAGTTATTAGGTAAATGGTAAAACCAATGTTGAGCCTTGCTAGAAAATCTTTAAACAGAGCGAATTATCGAGGGGGCCCATAAACCCCAACCATGTTAGGAACGCAATATCAAGGAACATAACACCGATTTATCAGATCCTAAGGCGGCATGAGTGGAACAAAATACCAAGCAGAAGGCCAAGCCTTCCACCCATTACCAAATATATATGTCCATTAATTAAATAAGATATATATTGTGTTATCCCAAAGAATCGATGTTCCAACATGGAACATCTTCCATCTTCACCCGCAACTAACAACGGTATAAGAGGGGCTGTGCAAAAGCGTAACTTAGCCAATCAACGGTTTGCTAGGAAGGTGGTTAGGGGGTTTCATGGCAACATGGGAGGCTGACAAAACAAGAATGGGTAGCATGACATAGCTATAGAGCGAGACAACTAGCAAGGCAAATATAGAGGTGATATCGAGGAATAATCATCTTTCCTGGAATCCCGCAAGGAAGAAGAACGTGATGTGACGGTGGCCCGATCTTTCGATGAGAGTGGGCATAACTATTGATTTGGTGGATTTTGACCTTGACGATCCGGCTATACCATACCCGACGGTACACCTCGACAATCGCTAAACCAATATCCGATGGTTATTGACCTTGTCGTAGGCACGATCAACCTGAACAACAAGGTTCGAGTTCCTGCAAGCAACCGAAGAACCGGCAAGAACAAAGGTGAATTACAATCTGAAATTGCGGATGATAAATTGAGCACGAACTAGATAAAAAGTTAGGGTTCAACTATGGATCTGACAAGGCGGTACTCCTACACGTCTCGTAGATGCGAAATTGTAGAGATGGCTAGACAATACAATAAAACCCAAGCTTTTAACATAAAAGAAACTAGCTATATATGGTGGTAGTAGATGAATCGTGCGCCGCCTCGACGCACGCCCAAGTACAGATTCCTTGGCTGCTACGAACACACCATGGCTGGTGTTGGCCCACGTCTTTGCATCATGTTTGATCCACGTACACATGGGCTTGGGGCCCACCTTGAATTAATACCGGACATTGACGTGAGTAGATGAATTAGCATGGATTAATTTCTTGCATGCCATGCATCTTGTGGCTGGTTGTTTTAAATAAAAGTTAAACCCCTTCTTCTGTCTTTTTGTGTGATTTTTGTGTCCAGCATTCAACTCCCTCATTCTTGAGTAACAGTAAATCAAAACGTAAGTGTATCATCATATTCTCGTCGGTTAAATTGTACGTGTGAAGGAGCGAAAGTACTTGGCCATTCATTTTTTGCGTACTCGCTCTAGTAGTAGGTCTAGATGGAACAATTGGTGTAGGAGTTGTTGTGAGTGTAATTTCAGAAAAGATGACCTCAACCTGATTATTATTTTTGATCGTATATGTAGAGGCCATGTTCACATCAGAATGAGTCAATGAAGAAGACAAATGGATGTAGTCGAACGAATCCTCACAACTCCAGAACGAAACCGAAGCTAATGAGAGAAGCAAACCGGAAAGAAGCCACCAACATGGTAAACACACAAGCATAAACATGGATGCACAAACAAGTATAATGCATGTCTGGTTTAAATATGCATGGCATGGCAAAGTGCACAAACAATACTACTAGTTAAGTGGAGCTCAATATGCAATGAGTTGAATATTTACGAAACACCACATCCAATTATTTAGTTCGATCTCGTTTATGCAACAGCAAAATAAAGTGCACCATGTTATTCTACTCATTTTTATTCCACAAATACATATAAAGCTTATTAATTTTGGAGCTACGATTATTAAGTTATTAAATAAACCATTTTAGCATGTTATTTACACAAATTTAAACAAACAACAAGTTAAACATTTTTAACAAGGATGAAAGTTGCAAATTATTAATCTACACAAAATTCTAAGCATTTTACATGTTTACAACATTTTAGACCGATGCATGGTTATTAAGTAATTAATGCATGACGTACAAGGGTTTTCCTATAAAACAACAGTTCCAGGAATAATTAGCAAAATCGACCAGGAAAAAAAACATGCGTTGGGCCAAATCTGAATGGAACTGGGCTGCTCACATTGGGCCTTGAGGCCGAATCTAGAGCAGGCTGGAACTAGAGGTGAAGCAGGCTGGGCCTTGGCGCTGGGTCTTGGCGAGGCAACAAGAGGCATCGGCTCGGGCAGAGTCAATGGGCACGGTCGTCGCTGCCCATGCGATGGGTTAGCGAGGCAGGGGCGCTGGCGATGTAGAGGACTTGCCGCAAGAAGGCCCAGGCGCGGTCGACGAGCGAACGAGGACTGCAGGAGGCGGCAGTTGGCATCGGACGAGTGAGGACGGAGCTTCGGCGGTCATGGCGCGGTGGAGGCGGCTGGAACAACACGGAATCAATGGTTGGGGCGGCGAAAAGCTGAAGGACGATGGGATGAGGTGGAGGTACTAGGGGAGGTTCGGGCGCAAAGCTGCGGGGCTCCAATTCCAACGAGGCTTGAGGGGCGAAGGTGAGGGAGTCCTGGATCGGTGGGTCCTCAGATGGTCGGACAAACTCCTAGTGGGCCAGACTGGTGGGCCGTGAAGATTATTATAGAAGATCATCCCTCATATCCAGATAGGATTCCTGGATTCTTGTAATGGTAAATTTTAGCCTCGGATGTAGATTTTCCTTCCTCTGCAAGATGATATGTACAAACCCTAGGCCCCTCTGGTGTGTATATAAACCGGAGGGTTTAGTCCTTAGTGGCTAGAGAAGAATCATAATATCCCTCATAGGCTAGACCTAGGGTTTAGCCATTACGATCTCGAGGTAGATCAACTCTTGTACACATATTCACTCATACTAGTATAGCATAAAGTAGGGTTTTTCCTCGAATGAGAGGTCCTGAACCTGGGTAAACATCGTGTCCCCTGCCTCCTGTTACCATCGATCCTTATACGCATAGTTCAGGACCCCCTACCCGAGATCCGCCGGTTTTGACACCGACATTGGTGCTTTCATTGAGAGTTCCACTATGTCGTCGATGGAAGGACAGATGGATCACGTCGTCAACTGCAACGGCGACGTTGAGGGGATTTCCCTCCCGGCCAACTCTTCGTTTTTGGTGGCTTCGCGCTTCGTGCCAAAACTGAAGGCCACCTTGAGCAGATCGAGAGCTATGCCCTGGCCATCATGTTAGATTCGGTAGCTTGAACTACGTTGCTGATATCTGTGGAGAATTGATCTTCACCGAATTCGAGCTAGCAGCAACCCCTCTCTGCCACCACAATGATCATGACTTAACTCTGTCATCGGATCAGGAAATAACACATGCTACAGTTCTGGCCCTAGATCCAGAACAGACTATGTCACCCGAAGATGGGAAGCTCAACCCCACCATGGGAGCCGCAGACTCTACGGCGTTGGAGCCGCACACGGACCCAAATGATGAGGTATGTGTTACCGGAACCCCGGACTCAGCTCTCGCCTCTGATTCCGAACTTCGCTTAACTGCGCCCCTCAAATCCAATCAGGCGCCTATCGCCGAACTATATGTTGTGGATATTTTCTAGCACTCACCACTTGGCGACATGCTAAGGTCGTTAAGATCTCTCTCTTTGGATGAGAGCACACAGCCGCACTATATCCGGTTCGAACTGGAGGCTGATAAACAGCCACGCTATACCCAGGGGGTGAAGAATTTCGTTCCCCACCCACCACCCACTTGGTAGCCACGGTTGAAGATTTAACAGATGTACTCGACTACGCTTTAGAAGACTTCGACGGGATGGATCTCGAAGCTGAAGCAGATACACATCAAAGCCGGCCCATAACAGGGCGGTGGAAAGCTATGTCTTCATACGACGTGTATATGGTGGATACACCCAAAGAGGCGGAAGGCAACGGCAAAAACAACCCCGTAGAGGATAAACCCGCTGAAGAACCTCCCAAGCGTCGGTGTCCAAAATGCCAAACAAAATCCCGTAAAGGAAAGGACAGCAACACCGTGACTAATGACGGTGATTCCGAAACAAGCCGAAGACCCCACAGATCCAGCCATAGAGCAGGAGGAGCGAGAGGACGGCGAATAGAGTCTGAAGCCGCAGTCCGATGACAGTGATGCCGAAGAGGGTGACTATGAACCGGTCTCCGAAGAAGAGGCTAGCCTGGATGACGATGAATATACCGCCCCAGAAGAACCCTCCGAACAAGAACGCTTCCATCGGCGGCTTATAGCCACTGCATGGAGCTTTAAAAAGCAGCAAAGCTGCACAAGACACGCTCAATGATAGATGGAATGAGGTGCTACATGCCGAACAGAAACATGGCTTTAGCGGCCAAACAAAAGGCTATCCCAAGCGCAAGCTGCTGCCCGAATTCGACGACGAGGCCGTTGCGCCCGTCCCACCAAAAAATAACACCGCCAACAAGCCGGACCGACCACCTCGCGGACAGGATAGAGTCGCTAGCAATGGCGTAAACAAGCCCCCACCCAATAAAGGAAAGGAGGGTGCAGTCCAAGAAAACACGATCTACGTGAGGACCTAAACAAAAAAGCTAGCAAGTCCAGGTCTATATTCAGACCCAGAGGCCGAGCTCCCGCACGGGGCGGCGGCTATCAAGCCAATCTCGCGGGTGACTTACCAGTTCGGGGTCAATACCGAACACCACAACCATCGGACATACGCCATGATATAGCAAGATACAGAGGAGCTTCACACCCTCTATGCTTTACCGATGAGGTGTTGGGTCATGATTTGCCAGAAGGGTTTAAACCCATGAACATCGAAGCGTACGATGGAACTATGGATCCTGCCTTCTGGATAGAAGATTTTATTCTTCACATCCACATGGCTCGAGGAGATGATCTCCACGCCATCAAATATTTACCCCTCAAGCTAAAAGGACCAGCTCAACACTGGCTAAACAGCCTCCCGGAAAAATCCATTGGGAGTTGAGAAGAACTTGAGGACGCTTTTCGGGCCAATTTTCAAGGGACTTATGTACGGCCCCCGGACGCTGACGATTTAAGTCACATCATCCAACAACCCGGGAAGTCAGCCCGAAAGCTTTGGAACCAGTTTCTCACTAAGAAGAACCAGATCGTCGACTGTCCGGATGCCGAAGCTTTAGCGGCATTCAAGCACATTATCCGGGACGAATGGCTAGCCAGACACCTTGGACCTGAAAAGCGGAGGACAATGGCAGCCCTAACTACACTCACGACTCGCTTTTGCGCTGGTGAGGATAGCCAGTTAGCTCGTAGCAGCACCAGTGACCCTGGAACATCCGAAGCGAGGCATGGTAATGGAAATCCAGGACGTAACAAAAACAAATGTCGAAGCAATTCTGGAAGCCCAGATGATACAGCGGTAAATCTCGGATTCAGTGGCTCCGGACCTGGTCAACGGAAGAAGCCATTTAAAGGCAACAAAGACGGTCCATCAAGTTTGGACAGGATATTAGACAGGCCCTGCCAAATACATGGCACCCCAGAAAAACCTAGAAATCACACCAACCATAACTCTTGGGTTTTCGAGCAGGCCGGCAAGCTAAACGCCAAACACAAACGGAAGGAGCCTCAGAGCGAAGACGAGGATGAACCTCGCCAGCCGAACATAGGGGGACAGAAGAAATTTCCACCGAAGGTCAAAACAGTGAACATGATATATGCCACTCATATCACAAAGAGGGAGCGCAAACGCGCACTTCAAAGACGTCTATGCCGTTGAGCCCGTCGCCCCAAAATTCAACCCATGGTCAGCCTCTCCGATCACTTTCGATCGCAGGGATCATCTGACTAGTATTCGGCATGGGGTTTCGGCTGGCTTAGTGCTCGACCCAATAATAGATGGATACCATCTAACCCGAGTCCTTATGGACGGCGGCAGTAGTCTCAACCTGATATATCAGGACACTGTCCACAAGATGGGTATCGACCCAACAAGAATCAATCAAAGCAGCACGACCTTTAAAGGAGTGATACCGGGCATTGAAGCTCACTTCACAGGCTCTTTAAGATTAGAGGTTGTATTCGGTTCTCCCGACAACTTTCGAAGCGAAGAACTACTCTTTGACATAGCTCCGATCCGAACTAGCTATCACGCTCTACTCGGAAGAACAGCCTTCACCCGCTTTAATGCAGTCCTGCATTATGCCTATTTAAAGCTCAAGATGCCTGGACCACGTGGCGTTATCACGGTCAATGGAAATATGGAGCACTCTCTCCGTACGGAGGAGGACACTACGGCCTTAGCGGCCGAAGTCCAATGCGACGTATTCAAGCCAGATAATCTATCAACAGCGGACACAGCTAAATGTGTCCGGAACACGCTTCAATGCGGCAGCTCAGATGAACCTAAGAATGATTGACAGCTACGCCATCATCGACTGCCCCATAAGGTGATAGCATATGTGCCTCGAGTAGATAATTATGCCTTAAAATTCCTTGGGCGACGACCGGGGCACCTGCATATAGTCCATAGTTTGGTTAGACCCTATTCGGACTTTAAACTTACCTTCTTTAGGTTCATTAAATGAACCAGACTTGTTAAGGCCACACCGGATCGATTTATTCTTTTCCAGGTTTCCTTTTTCCTTTCTACAGACGACCATCATACTCACACCCTTAAGGACACGTTACAGATGAGGAAACGGCGCAGACGTGTAGCAGGGACGCACACTAAGGTTTCTTTTTTAGATTAAGACCCTGTGTAAACCTTTTCTCTCTTTCTTGTTATATACCTTTTTGGCATGTAAAATGTCCAAAAAAAGTCATCGGCCTTATCTGTAAAGTTTGCGGCTCGCCATACTATAGAGGAACATTAATAGAACAGTTTTACTTGCATTATGTCCAGAGTTTTATTCACTCACCATGGAATGTTCTTTTCCCGCATCAGATTGCCATATGTGCCTTGTCAATAAGGGTTTACTACCAGGGGTTATAGTCAGCCCTGGTATATGCTGAAAAGACCGAACACCTATAGGGAGTGTTCAGCGTCCTGGATATTTGCATTATATGCATTAGTTCTGAATCATGTCTTGGGTCAATAGTTGGGTTGCCCGGCTCCTGTGCTTACCCCTATGTTCCCGATTGTTCAGCTAGGGTGTAAAGGGAGAACTACTGCGATAGTACTTCTGGCTAGTCCGGTCAAGTACCTCAGTAGAGAAAGCCAAAAACTCACTATCATGGTAAGCGAGAACCTAGTCTGCAATCCGGTGACTTAGTTTTATATTATGATTGATAGAGATCTACCCCGTCTTATACGAAGGGTTGGTTTTTCGCCCAGCCAAGTGCAATTGGATACTTCATCTGCACCAGCCCCACTTGTCAAACTCCTACGACTAAGTGAAAGGAATAATATTGCATAGTATGATTGCCTGGTTCGCTCCGCATACACCTCCTATACGGACCAAGACGTTGGATAAAGTATGTATTCGCATATGATCGAACACCCCAGTACTATGTACCTGGGGGCTGAAGCCGACGACTGGAAACTTTCAGAATTAAAATAAACAGTCACACGGGAGGAAAAAGATGTTGATATTATAATAGCGCAAAAGTTATATACATTGGATTCATAAGCATAGTCTTTACATCTAGATACAATCATTTGAAGACAACATCCTTCGAAAACTGGCCTTCTACAAGGCGGGCGCCGTCGATAACGTCCTCGAAATACTTCTCCCGCTTGTGATGCTCCTTGCCTGCGGGCGGGCCAGCAGTAGCTATATGCACTGCGTTCATCTTCGCCCAGTGCACCTTGATGCGAGCAAAGGCCATCCGAGCACCTTCTATGCAGGCCGAACGCGTTAGTACGTTGACCCGTGGACTCGCCTCGACGAGCCGCTTCACCAATCCGAAGTAACTACTCGGGATTAGCTCGGCGGGCCATAGCCGGACTACTAAGTCCTTCATGGACGAACCCGCCATGTTGTGCAGCTCGACCAACTGCTTCATCTGGTCGTTGAGGGGAACTGGATGTCGTGGTGCATAGAACTGCGACCAGAACAATTTCTCCGTGTCATTCCCCTCCTGGGCTTGGAAGTATTGAGCGGCATCTGCGCTACTCCTCGAAAGATCAGCAAACACGCCTGGAGAACTCCACAATCGTGTCAGCCCAATATACTTCCGCCCTCCGAAGATGCTCTGTAAGAGAAATATCTTACCAGATGCTATCTGTCGCACTTGTATGATTTCCTCACAGGCGCTGTGCGCCTCACCTCGCGCGTCCTGGGCAGACTTTACTGGCGCAGACATCTTGGCCGCCTGCTCCGAAGCCTTCTTCTCCGATGCCTCACACTTAAGAATGGCATCTTGGAGCTCGACCTCGACTTCGGACACCCGAGATTTGTGCTTTTTGCACTCCGCCTTTTCGGCCTCCAAATCAGCAGCCGCCTTGTTTGCCTTGGCCTCCTCCTTGGCCTTGGCAACCTCGCCCTTGAGGGCCTCGATCTCAGCTGCGCCAACTGTGTAATATAGAATACAATATTAGAGTTTGTAATCATACTCAATCAATTAGGTCTTATTGACATTTTAAAACAAAAATTTGCATACCTTGTGTTTCATCAAAATGTCGGTTGACGCGGTCGAGGTCCCCATGGTCAGCGGCCACCGAGGTATTACCCTCGGCCACCCTGTCTCCTGCCCCGCCCTCATATCCTTGGGTAGAGAGAACCCGTTGGGACGACACTTCGGTGTCCCCGTCGATTACGGGCGATGGAACCCGGACTGGTGGGTCACTCTCCGTCTTCCCAGGCGCCAGAGAGTTCCCCTCCAATGATGTAACAACGGGGTTTACAACGGGAGGGCTGTAGGTCAGCTAGAGAAAAATATTAAGTAAAATGCCATAAAAACTGAATAAACAGAGATGCAGCACTTGAGTCCGGACTGACTTACGTCGTGGGCAGCGGTTTTTCCCTAGGCTGCATCACATAGCTATGTTCGGATGAACTCAAACTAGCTCCGAGGTTTAGCTTCCTCCTGGGCACGAGCGTACCCGTGTCAGCAACGGCCCACCTCTTCCTCCCCCTGCCTTGCGCCGGGGGCATTTCTTCTTCCTCCTCTTCCTCCTCGTCATCTTCCTCCGCCTCGTTGGAGGAGAGAATGTGGAGGTCCTCGGGCTTCTTGCCCGAGGGACGGGGGCTGTCTTCGGCCCCCTTGCCCTTTGACTTCTTGGGCTTCTTGGTCGGCGCCTTGTACGGCGCCGGAACCAGCATCGCCGTCAGTAGAGGCAGTGCTGGCTCTTCGGGCAAAGGCGCCGGACACTTAATCCGGTCGCCTTCTTCGTCCAGCCCTGTATATCACGTAAAAATTCCAACTCCTATTATCATTAAATAAGGGAAAGGGTATGTGTTCGGCAATGATTATTATTACCTCTATGGAGGAAACTTCAGTGCTGAAGCCCGCATCCTCATCCTCTGTGGGCCATTCCATGTGGCTCTTGAAGAGGTGCTTCCAGATCTCTTTGTGCGTAGAGCCGAAGAGATGCTTCAGCGGCTTGTCTCCTGCCAGATTACAGGTCTATATGGAATGGCCCACAGAGGATGAGGATGCGGGTTTTGGCAAGGGAGAACGAGCCAGGTCAGCATCACTTGGATCACGGAGGAGAGCAGGTGCCCCTTGGAGATAACGCCGGACACACGACCTGTCGGCGTCCTGGGAATGGGGGTACCCAGACTTTCCTGCCTGCAACCAAGGGCGTGGCTCACATGGCGGCCTGGTACGGCCAATCATCTTCAGCAACCACTCAAGGCCCTCGCGAGGCAGACGACACAAGGCATCCCCTGGGGTGGTGTTGCCAGGCCGGCTCATGAGGATCGGAGATATCGAGGCGAGGGGCACCTCGCGAGGTCCTCGTGATGTGAGCGGTGACGACCAGTGTCAGGCGGGCGCCAGCGGGTGCAGAGTGCCAGATACCTCTTTGGTGCTAAAGGAGCAGGTGCGGGCGAGGAGTCCCAAGGCGTCGAGCAAAGGTTTCCATATTGGTGCAACGAGACCAAGACCAGCAGGACGGCAGGACGGAGGTCATCGCGGAGCCCACGGCGGCGTCACCACCAGATCCTTTTGCAGGCGAAGACTTCCTTTTGTCAGTATAGCTTGTACTAGCTGTCCCCCTTCAAATTAGGCCGTTGTGGGTTCCCTTCATGTTGGTGTCCTAGGAACGGGGGTACCCAGACATGCTTGCCTGCGGCCCAGGGCCTGGCTCACAAGGCGGCCTGGTACGGCCCAACGTCTTCAGCAACCACTGAAGACCCTCGCGAGGCGGACGACACAAGGCATCCCCTGGGGCGGCCTCGCCAGGCTGGCTCATGAGGATCGGAGATATCGAGGCAAAGGGCACCTCGCGATGTCCTCGTGACGTGAGCAGTGAGGACCAATGCCAGGCGGGCGCCAGCGGGCGCAGAGTGCTAGTTTCCTCTTCAGTGCTAAAGGAGCAGGTGCAGGCGAGGAGTCGCGAGGCGTGAGGCAAAGGTTCCATATCCATGCAACGAGACCAAGACCAGCAGGACGGTAGGACGGAGGTCATCGCGGAGCCCACGGCGGTGTCACCACCAGAGACTTTGGCAGGCGAAGACAACCTTTTGTCAGGATAGCTTGTACTAGCTGTCCCCCTTCAAATTTGGCCGTTGTGGGATTCCTTCCCGCTCAATATTTGGGAAGAAGATCCTGGCCACTATAAATAGGACTAGCCACAACCATTGATCTCATCTCAAGTTAACCGGATCAGATGGGAGACAGAGCTCATCTCATCTTGAGTTGATCATATAGAAGGCCACACACCACAAGCTCACCCGACCGCAAGAACACCTCTCCTCACGAGGCAGTTCATCCATGTACTAGTTCTTCCTCAGCCTATAAGGCAATCCACCACACCACACTGGATTAGGGTGTTACACCACAATGCATGGTGGACCGAACTAGTATAAATCTTGTGTCTCTTGTTCATCGGATCTGACGAGTTAGGCCTAGGGCTGTTGTGTAGACAAGCTAGGGCGGAAGGAGAGATCTTCATGCGCACCCCAGAGTTGGAACCTTAAGGGTTTTGCCGGAACCCTAGATCCGACATTTGGCGCGCCAGGTAGGGGTGCGCTAAAACTTCCCTTCCGTCGTTCAGTGCATCATCGTTCCAGCAATCCATGGCCCACGCTCGCAGGGCCCATGCTGAGCGGCGGGCTGCCCTTGCTGCCCGCATTGCTCAGACTGCTCCTGCCGACGGACCACCCTGTCGTTCTCCATCACCTGCTGCCAACGCCGCCACCGGTCCAGCGCGGCAAGCACAATAGGCATCATCCCTGCACCCCTCCATGTGGCACGATGGACACACCGCTATCCTGCCGCTGACTCCGGCGGTCTCTACATCCCATGCTCGCCGCGGCCCACGCGATGCGCAGGCTGCGTTGCTCATGGAACGTGAGCTCCTGCGCTACCGCCCCATCCATGACTTCTACGAAGAATGCCTCGACCGCATCGCTGAGGTGGTTAGCGCTGTTGGGGGCTCTCCGGTGTCGTCCCTCTCCCTGCCTCGTCTGCCTCCCCATGAGGACGACGAGGCCCAAGAAGATCCACTGCTACCCCAGTGTCAAGGCGTTGTGCAAGACCCAAGGCGTGTGGCCCCGCGGCATGACCACCCACGCGCGGTGCCCGCGCGTGAAGAAGGAAGCTGCCAAGAGATCCAACGGCCCCGCGGTGTAGCACCTGCGCTCCCTCCACTGCAGCGTCGAGACCGTGCGCCCCCCGCCGCAGCGGCACGCGAAGACCAAGACCAAGTCCCACCACCCTAGCAAGCTCCGGTGTCGACAGCAGGCTGCAAGGCCCTGGCTCCCGAGCTCTGCATCGTCAACTGGCCTGGGAAGTTCAAGCCCGACCTGCCTCCACGGTACAATGGCACCCCCGACCCTGTGGAAGTCCTGCAGCTCTACGAGCTGAGCATCGAGGCGTTTGGCTGTAACGAGAAGATCACAATGAACTGCTTCCCCATGGCTCTCAACGATGGCGCGCGCTCATGGCTCTTGAACCTGCCCACGGGATCGATCTCCACCTGGAGCGAGATGCGCGATCGGTTCATCGCCAACTTCCAGGGCACTCAAGACCGTCCCCCGGCCGCAGGCAACCTGCGGCGTATCAAGCAACAACCAGGAGAAACCCTGCAGAAGTTTATCCAGCCCTTCAACAGTGGTTGCGTCAAGATCCCCAAGTTCACGGACGAGGCCATCATTTCGTCGTTCTCGGATGGCGTTCGCAACGTCAAGATGAAGGAGGAGCTCGCTATTCACGAAGATTTGTGCATGTCCTTGGAGTTGTTCAACCTCGCGACCAAGTACGCCAGGGCCGAGGAGGGGCGCCTCTCGCTCGTCGAGCCCCCCGTTGCTGAAACCGAAGACAAGAAGGCCAAAGGCAAGGATGTAAAGCGCAAGGGAGCGGCAGTGCTTGCAGCCGAACTAGAAATGAAGCGCGACCGCGACTACTTGGAGCCACCCAAGAACAGCTGAGCATTTTGCGCCATCCACAATGTGCACAACCACAACACCCATCACTGTCAAGAGCTCAGGGCCCTCCATGAAGGACGCGTCATCCAACGCCCCGAGCGCGGTAACCGTGGCTATGGCCACGGGGGAGGTTGGAACGGAGGACACTGGGACGACCGTGGACCCCGCTAGGAGTGGTGTGATCAGCCTCGGGAGGACCGTTGGCGTGGACAACCCCGCGAGGACGCCTGGAGGGATCAGCCCCGAGAGGACCGTCCTTAGGGCAGGGCCGGCCTACCACCTCTGCCACCGCCAAGGAGAAACGATGATACGTCTCCAATGTATGTATAATTTTTTATTATTCCATGCTATTATTTATGAATTCTTGGATGTTTAATGGGCTTTATCATTCACTTTTATATCATTTTTGGGACTAACCTACTAACCCAAAGGCCCAGTCCAGATTACAGTTTTTAGCCCATTTTAGGGTTTTGCAAAAAAGGAATATCAAACGGAGTCCAAACGGAATGAAACATTCGCGAGAGATATTTTTGGAGAAAATCACGCACGGGAAACTTCAGGACCAAGTCAGGGGACAGAAGCACTGCCCTCGAGGGTGGGGGGCCCACCCCCCTTCCCAGGGCGCATCCCCCTGCCTCGAGGCTGGCCCGTGTGGCCCCCGTTGCCCTCCTTCTTCCTATATATACCTACGTACCCCAGAAACTCCATACGCATAGAGAAAAACCAAATTCCACCGCTGTAGCTTCTGTTCCCGTGGAGATCCCATCTTGGAGCCTGTTCCGGGAGGGGGATCCATCACGGAGGCCTTCTTCATCATCATCATCATCGCCCTCACCATGAGTTGTGAGTAGTTTACCGCAGACCTTCGGGTCCATAGCTAGTATCTAGATGGCTTCTTCTCTCTCTCTGGATCTCAATACAAAGTTCTCCTCGGTCTTAGAGGAGATCTATTCGATGTAATCTCTTTTTGCGGTGTGTTTGTCGATATCCGATGAATTGTGAGGTTATGATCAAGGTTATCTATGAAAGATATTTGGTTCTTCTCTGAACTTTTTATGTGTGCTCATAATATCCTTGCAAGTCTCTTCGAATTATTGATTTGGTTTGGCCTACTAGATCTATAGTTCTTGCAATGGGAGAAGTGCTTGGCTTTGGGTTTAATCTTGCGGTGTCCTTTCCCAGTGACAGTAGGGGCAGCAAGGCATGTATTGAATTGTTGCCATCGAGGATAAAAAGATGGGGTTTTCATCATATTGCTTGAGTTTATCCCTCTACATCATGTCATCTTGCTTAAGGCATTACTCTGTTCGTATGAACTCAATACACTAGATGCATGCTGGATAGAGGTCGATATGTGGATTAATAGTATTAGATGCAGAATCGTTTCGGTCTACTTGTCTCGGACATGATGCATATATACAATGATCATGCCTAGATAGTCTCATAATTATTCGCTTTTCTATCAATTGCTCGACAATAATTTGTATACCCGCCGTAGAATATCGCTATCATGAGAGAAGCCACTAGAGAAAACTATGGCCCCCGGGTATATTCTCAACATATCAATCTACATCTACTTTACTTTTCTTGGTTTTATTTGTTGTTTTATGAAACCAAAAATACAAAAAATATAACTATCATCTCTAACATATATCACTCTCGTAAGTGACCGTAAAGGGATTGACAACCCCTTATCGCGTTGGCTGCGAAGTTCTTATTTGTTTGTGCAGGTGCGAGGGACTGGTGCGTGGTCTCCTACTGTATTGATACCTTGGTTCTCAAAAACTGAGGGAAATACTTACGCTATTGTGCTGCATCTCCCTTTCCTCTTCGAGGGAATACAATGCAAGCTCAAGAGGTTGCAAGAAGAATTTCTGGCGCCGTTGCCGGGGAGGCTTACGCAAGTCATATACCAAGTACCTATCACAAACCCTTATCCTTTGCATTACATTTATTTGCCTCTCGTTTTCCTCTCCCCCACTTCACCCTTTCCGTTTTATTTGCCCATCTTCTATCGTGTGTTTATCTTTCGCTTGCTTCTTGTTTGGTTGTGTGTTGCCTGCTTGCTTGTCACTATGGCTCTTCCTTGTAGTGTTGACCCTCACCTCAAGAGGCTGGAGGAGATTGAAAACAATGTTAGGCATTTTATGACTATACAATTTGAGCATAATGACTTCTTCAGAAGTCAGCTTAAAGAACAGAAAAAGTTTATGGAGTATATGAATAAAGACATTGATGATATGTCTAAAGAATTTTATGGCTTGAAATCTCAGTTTGCTCATCTTGAGAACTTAATTGCCCAAATTTCGGATAAACAGTCCACCTTGGTTAATAACATGGCTACTAAACCAGAACAGCATGAAAATAAAGATGAAGATCTGAAAGTTATTGATGTATCACCTATTAGATCCTTGTTTTCTAGTATTAGTCTTGAGGAAAATAGGATTGGAGATGATTCTTCTTTAAGGTGTCCCAATGATTCGGAATTTTTAGATCTTGATGCTAAAACTGCTAAAAGTGGGAACGAAGAGATTAAAACTTTGCATTGTGATGAACCCACTACCTTGGATTTCAAGGGATTCAATTATGATAATTTCTCTCTGATTGATTGTATTTCCTCGTTGCAATCTGTGCTAAATTCTCCGCATGCTTATAGTCAAAATAAAGCTTTCACTAAACACATAGTTGAGGCTTTGATGCAATCTTATGAAGAAATACTTGAGTTGGATGTTTCTATACCTAGAAAGCTTTATGATGAATGGGAACCTACTATAAAAATAAAAATAAAAGATCATGAATGCTATGCTTTGTGTGATTTGGGTGCTAGTGTCTCCACTATCCCAATAACTTTGTGTCATTTGCTAAGGGTTCCATCAGCTTGATGATTGTTCTTTAAATTTGCATCTTGCGGATTCCACTATTAAGA
Source organism: Secale cereale (assembly GCA_902687465.1). Lineage (NCBI taxonomy): Eukaryota > Viridiplantae > Streptophyta > Magnoliopsida > Poales > Poaceae > Secale > Secale cereale. Next base: position 556,695,692 of record LR738710.1, read on the forward strand.
AACCTATGGGAACAATTAGTGATGTTCTTCTTGTTGCCAACAGGAATTATGTGCCCGTAGATTTCATTGTTCTTGATATAGATTGCAATCCTTCATGTCCTATTATTCTTGGTAGACCTTTCCTTAGGACGATTGGTGCAATTATTTATATGAAGGAAGGAAATATTAGATCCCAATTTCCGTTAAGGAAAGTCATGGAACACTTTCCTATAAAGAAAATCAAATTAACATATGAATCTATCATGAGAGCCACTTATGGATTGCCTTCCAAAGATGGCAATACCTAGATCTATCTTGTATCGTGCCTAGCTAGGGGCGTAAAACGATAGCGCTTGTTGGGAGGCAACCCAATTTTATGTTTTTTGTTTTTGTTGCTGTTAGGGAATAAATATTGCATCTAGCCTCTGATTATATGTGGTTTCTTGTTTTTGTTTAGTGTTTGTGCCAAGTAGAACCTTTGGGAAGTCTTGTCTGAAGTTTGATCTTGCTGTGAAAAACAGAATCGTGGGATTTTACTGGAGCGTGATTTTTAGTTGATTATTTTTGCTGATTATTGGTAGACAAATTGCGCAAATTTACCAATTTAGTTTGAAATTTTTGGAGTTCCAGAAGTAGCCGAACCCTGCATATTACTACAGAATGTTCTGTCTTTGACAGATTCTGTTTTTCGTGTGTTGTTTGCTTATTCCGATGCATCTATGAGTAATATTGTAAGATATGAACCATAGAGAAGTTGGAGTACAGTAGTTTTAACACCAATATAAACAAAGAATTAATTCATTGTTGTACCTTTGAGTAGTGGTTTGCTTTCTCATACTAACGGAGCTCACGAGAATTTTTGTCTAAGTTTTGTGTTGTGAAGTTTTCAAGTTTTGAGTATTGCTTTGATGGACTATGGAACAAGGAGTAGCAAAGGCCTAAGCTTGGTGATGTCCATGTCACCCCAAGTAAATTAAAGATAATCAAAAGCCTAAGCTTGGGGATGCCCCAGGAAGGCATCTCCTCTTCCGTCTTCATCCATCGGTAACTATACTTGGACCTATATTTTTATTCGCAACATGCTATGTGTTTGTCTTGGAGCATCTTGCAAAATTTGAGTCTTTGCTTGTTATTTTGCCACAATCATCCTTGTTTTACACACCTATTTGAGAGAGTTAAATATGCCCTAGAAATTATTAGAACACTCTATGTGCTTCACTTATATCTTTTGAGTTGAATAGTTTTTGCTCTAGTGCTTCACTCATATGTTTTAGAGCATGGTGGTGGTAATATTTTGTAGAAATTGTTGAACTCGCATGCTTCACTTATATCTATTTGAGAGTCTATTATAACAGCATGGTAATGTGCTTAGGCTAAAGAAAGTAGTCTTCACATGATAGACATCCAATGTCAATGTAGTTAAAAAAATCACATCAAGTGCATTGAATAGAATGAGATGTTGGATACTTGATAATTGTTTTGAGACATGAGGATAGTGATATTAGAGTCATGCTAGTGGAGTTATTATGAAATTGAGAAATACTTGTGTTAAGGTTAGTGATTCCCGTATCATGCACATATGGTGAACCGCTATGTGACGAAGTTAGAGCATGAGGTATTTGTCAAGTGTCAACCTTTGTGTGGAGGTCGGGGGCGCGCGATGGTTAACTCCTACGAACCTCCCCGCTAGGAGCATGCGTTGATTGCTTTGATTTGATGACTCGTCGATTTTTGCAATAAGTATATGAGTTCTTATGACTAATGTTGAGTCCATGGATTATACGCACTCTCACCCTTCCACAATTGCTAGCCTCTCTTGTACCGCGCAACTTTCGCCGGTACCATAAACCCACTATATATCCTTCCTCAAAACAGCCACCATATTGTTCCTCAAAACAGCCACCATACCTACCTATCATGGCATTTCAATAGTCATTCCGAGATATATAGCCATGCAACTTTCCACCGTTCCGCTTATATGGCACGCATCATATTGTCATAGTGCCATGCATGATCATGTAGTTGACATCGTAGTTGTGGCAAAGCCACCATGCATAAATTTTCATATATGTCCCTCTTGATTCATTGCTCATGCTGGTACACCGCCGGAGGCATTCATGTAGAGTCATACTTGTTGTAGTATCGAGTTGTAATTTCGAGTTGTAACAAAAAGTGTGATGATCATCATTATTAGAGCATTGTCCCATGTGAGGAAAGGCCAATAAAAAAAGAGAAGGCCCAAAAAAAATAGAGAGGGGCTAATAGAAAAATAGAGAGAGAAAGCCCCTCCAAAAAAATGAGAGAAAAGAGATACGGGACAATTGCTACTATCTTTTTCCACACTTGTGCTTCAAAGTAGCAGCATGTTCTTCATGATAGAGAGTCTCATGTTTAGTCACTTTCATATACTGGTGGGAATTTTCGTTATATAACTTGGCTTGTATATTCCAACAATGGGCTTCCTCAAATGCCCTAGGTCTTCGTGAGCAATATTTTGTGTGAAAGTTGAAAGGTTTGAAAAGATAGAGTATGAAAACAAATGCTTGGCTGAAATCGGGGTTGTGAGTGATATGAATATTTTGTGTGATGAAGAGGGAGCATAGCCAGACTATATGATTTTGTAGGGATAACTTTATTTAGCCATAGTATTTTGAGAAGACATGATAGCTTTTTTAGTATTGCTTGAAGTATTGTTATTTCTGTTATCAATATAGACTTTTATCTTGAATCTTCCAGATCTGAACATTCATGGCACAATTAAGAGAATTACATTGAAAAACTATATTGGTTAGCATACCACATCAAAAATTCTTTATTTATCATTTACCTACTCAAGGACGAGCAGGAATTAAGATTGGGGATGCTATTATTTACGAAGTCTTGGATGTTTAATGGGCTTTATCATTCACTTTTATATCATTTTTGGGACTAACCTACTAACCCAAAGGCCCAGTCTAGATTGCTTTTTTTTGCCTATTTCAGGGTTTGGCAGAAAAGGAATATCAAATGGAGTCCAAACGGAATGAAACCTTCGCGGGATATATTTTTGTAGAAAATCACGCACGGGAAACTTCAGGACCAAGTCAGGGGACAGAAGGGCTGCCCTCGAGGGTGGGGTGCGCGCCCCCTTCCCAGGGCATGCCCCCTGCCTCGAGGCTGGCCCGTGTGGCCCCGGTGCCATTCTTCTTCCTATATATACCTACGTACCCCAGAAACTCCATACGCAGAGAGAAAACCCTAATTCCACCGACATAGCTTCTGTTCCCGTGGAGATCCCATCTTTGAGCCTGTTCCGGGAGGGGGATCCATCACGAAGGCCTTCGTCATCATCATCATCGCCCTCACCATGAGTTGTGAGTATTTTACCACAAACCTTCGGGTCCATAGCTAGTATCTAGATGGCTTCTTCTCTCTCTCTAGATCTCAATACAAAGTTCTCATCGGTCTTCGAGGAGATCTATTCGATGTAATCTCTTTTTGCGGTGTGTTTGTCGAGATCCGATGAATTGTGAGTTTATGATCAAGATTATTTATGAGAAATATTTGGTTCTTAACTAAAAAAATTATGTGTGCTCATAATATCCTTGCAAGTCTCTTCGAATTATTGGTTTGGTATGGCCTACTAGATCTATAGTTCTTGCAATGGGAGAAGTGCTTGGCTTTGGGTTCAATCTTGCGGTGTCCTTTCCCAGTGACAGTAGGGGCAGCAAGGTACGTATTGTATTGTTGCCATCGAGGATAAAAAGATGGGGATTTCATCATATTGATTGAGTTTATCCCTCTACATCATGTCATCTTGCTTAAGGCGTTACTCTGTTCGTATGAACTCAATACACTAGATGCATGCTGGATAGCGGTCGATGTGTGGAGTAATAGTAGTAGATGCAGAATCGTTTCTGTCACACCCTGCATTTTGTAACATATCTTTTGCATCAATGAAGCATGAAAATTTGGACCAGCAAATTTTTTGGCATCATTTGGATTTTATTGGGAATTGAGTTTTTCTTCATATGTTTTTCATGTATTCATTAAAGTCAACTATTACCTCTTGTAGAATTCATCTCCATACCCAAAACTTCTGCCCAATGATCATACCAAGTGTTTATAAAATTAATTTGGCCAAAATGTATTTTCAAAATTTAGTATTCCAAAAACCCCTGAATTGAGGTTTGCACTGCAAGTGCTTGATTTAGGGTGAGAAAATTATTTCAAAAAGTATATTTGAGACCTAGTAGTCATAGGACTCCCAGAAACCACAAAAGTATAATTTTATAAGTTATTTTCCTATTTTATATAAAAGCTTTTTCTTAAGGCCAGAAATGGTCTTTAATAGGGAAAAATTATTAAAGTATTTCAAAAATATTTGCCAAAATTCAGGGAGACTCATAGGACATATATTGTCCATATATAAGAGTTTCAACACTTGGTCCTATTCAAAAATAATGGGCTAATCCCTTAAAACCCTTTCTGGATATTTCAAGCTTTTGAAATATTTACAAAGGAAATATTCTCTAAAAATTCCACGGAAATTCTATCATGTCATATATGACATATTTGATGATCTTGCCAAGCCCCATGCCTTGGGAAGCAAGAAAACATCCTCAAAACCCTTCATAACCATTTTGTCCATATCTGAAGTTTGAGCAACTTTACATTGCCAAACTTGTCTAACTGCTCTCAAACTTGGTGCACATGCTAGAATGGCCTAATAAGGCATCTAGACCAAATGGCACAAGATTTGGAGTAGGGCAACTTGATCAGAATACCTCAAAATCCTTTCTGTTCAAATTCAAATTTGAACAACTTTACATTACCAACTTTTTATCTGGAGCTACAAACTTTGTGAGCATGATCAATACCCCAAATGATGAAACTACACCAAGTGGTGCATCAAGGGGAGATTATTAGCTTGACTTAAACATGATGAAGCCATTTCTGTTGATTTCTAGGGTTCACCAAAGTTACATTGGCTAGTTTCTTCAAATGAGCCCAAATTTGGTGAAACACCCTATTTCCATATGACATTCAATCCTATTAAGTGTCATGGCTAGTGGAGATCATTTGCTTGCCCAAAACATGATCAAACACCTTCTGCCATTTTACCAAAACCATCATCTTGACCTCTTTTACTATTTATTTTTGCTTCAACTTTCTACCACAGCTTCACCTAGTTACATTCTACCTCCAGTAACTCCCCCATGTCCACAACTCAATGATTGAGGGGTGAAAACCCTAAGTTACCTTGCTGGACAGCCCAATTCTACCCATCTACTAGCTTCCCTCCTATATCACTGATCACCCAGAGCATCCAAGGCCACAGCTGGTTTATTTACTTCGTGTTGAACCCCCCAGACACGGCGGACACAACCAGTGAGCCAACGGCATGCCGTGGCATGCCATAAGCACGCTCTAGAGCGCGCTACAGTGCGCACCCGCACTGTAGCCTCGCCCAATCCAATGCCTCCGACCACCTCGTGCTCCCCCCTCGCGCCAAACGATGTGCCTCGGCGTCCGCAACTCCCCCCGGTGCTGTCCCCCTCCTCCTTCTCCCTCCAGTGGGCACCCTCGCACGCGCGCCGGCCGCCCGCAAGCTCCAATCTCTGTCCTCACACGCGCGGGCTCTCTGGATGCTTCCCCGCTCCTCCTCTTCCCTCTCCTAGGCGTAGACCTCATCCACGAACGTCCCCGACTCGAACACAAATGCCTGCACGGCCTCTGGCCTCGCCCGTAACCTTCCCGGCGCACGAGTCCACGGTGGACCGGGGCCCGGCTATATAAGCATGCCCCGGGCCATTCCAACAGCACCCATCTCCTCCCCATACCCCCAGAAGCACACCAGCACCACCCACTTTCCCTCGGAGAGCCTCTGTGCACGGGATCGACCGGAGCTCCGCCGCGTCGGGCGACCGGTGATCCCACAGTACAGCCTCCCTCCGCCCCAACTCTTGCTCGATCTGGAGCCACCAGACCTCACTGACTCGTTCCCCTCCTTCTCCCACTCCTATTGCAGCCCGGAGCGAGCCAGCCAGGACCCTCTCGACGCTCCTCCACCGCGAGTCCTCGCCACCGGCAAACCAGGCCCTCCGGCGAGCCGCACCACCACCACCAGAACGGCAACTCTCCGCTGGGTCCATTCCTACCCGTAGCTTTCCCCGCCGTGCCCGGAATCACCGCCGGTGAGCTCGCCGTCTCTCTGACCGCAAGGTTGAAGATGACAGGCGGGCACCGCCTGTCATCCTCACCTCCCTCTCGCTCCCCTCTCTGTCGCTGACCGCCGGGCCCCGCCCGTCAAGTTTAAAAACCTGGCGCGCGCGCGCGCCGGCACCCGTGCGGTGGGCTATTCGCCCTGGGTCGTTGCACTGTGTCTGTTCTGGCCCAGTGGCACAGGGCCTTTTTCTCTTTTTCTTTCTGTGGTTATTTCAAATAATTTCACAGAAATAAATATTTGTCCAAATGAATTAATTCCAGCTCCTAAAAACATGTAAAATTCCAACCTTTTTAATGGTGTCACTTTCACACATATCCATGAACCTTTTCTGTTCTGTTCAAATTTAAATTCATATTTGAACATTAAAACTTTTGTTCAGATATTCATGGACCCCATTCTGCAACTCCAAAACTCCAACTAAGAATTTTGCCATCTTAGTTTTCCCTCTAGTATTTAACAAAAATAAGTTGACATTTTTCTGAGCACTTTGATTTTTCTGTCTTTATTGTGGTCTTATTTTCCCGTTGTTATTTTGCGACGTTTAGATACCGTATTTGACGAGGTTGCTGAAGAAGAAGGTGGGGAAGGATTTGAAGACTTTGAAGACCAAGCCAATCCAGGCAAGCAGCCCTTTGACCATGATACACTTGTGTTCTTCGGAACCCGTTTGTTTCCAAATGCATGATGATAAGAATGACGGTGGTGACTTAGTTAAGAACCACCACATGATGCATGCTTTACTCATAATCTTGCTATGTGCTAGATGCATTGCAAATGGTTAGTAGTGATGCTTAGTGATGCATGTGTGCCATGATACCTTCGTGGTTGCATTCTTTTTAAGACCCCATCGGGTGCCACTTATGCCCGGGGAAAAAAAGATAAGATGGGTAACCACTTGTTGACGAAGTGGTGTACCAAGCCAAGTGTGTGTGATGTTTTTCAAACGGATTGGTTTAAGTTGCGACCGTTATTCCAACCATACATGTGCAACCACTCTACCCCTTATGGGACGGGGCATTATTGATTACTTAGGCTGATACTAGCTTGGTGCCCACATTACTAGTGACGGGAAGACTTGAGGTCTTTCCCGGGACGGGGTCGTGCTTGGATAGACGACCATGACTGTTTTTACAGGGCACCGGACACACCGTTGGTCCCTTCGTGTACGCGTAACATTGAAATTAGGGCAAGTCCCATGATCTATTGTTTGTACTCGAGGGTTGTGTACCAACGAGTGGACCCTATGCTAGTGTCGTCTAAGGAAAGATAATGACCGGGTGCTTCCCCCGAGTACTTGAGGTACTGCAGGATCGTGGGTGACACGAAAGCTTCCCGGATCTTGTGGGTAAAGTGCGCAACCTCTGCAGAGTGTAAAACTATTCAAATAGTCGTGTCCACGGTCAAGGATAGTTGGGTAACCGCTCTTGTGCTACGTCCAATGTTTGTGAAACCTTGTGTGTCTGTGTATGTTGAGTCAATGTGGTGACTTGACTCGTGAGTTGAATTCTATTCATGATGATATCGGTAACCTGTCTACGAGGTTACGTGAATTTATTGATGCATACACTTGATGGTAGATTATTTATTCTAGCTCGTTGCTAGATTGCTCATTGTTGTTCCATTGCATTGTTACTTGAACCAAATCATGGGTTGCTTGCGAGTACATTCAAAGTACTCATTGGCTTGCCACTGGTTATTTAATTGGCCAGGCATGGAGGAACAGGAATATGAAGAAGAATTCTATGGAGACGAACATGCGAACTAGGAAGCTATCCCAGTCAGAATGCCTGTAGGGTTAAGGCAGATGGCATGGGTTCTACTTATCATCGAAGACTTCCGCTATTCGAGTTATTTGCTATTCAGCCCTTGAGGCTTTATCTATGTAAGACTTGGCCATAATGGCCATAATTTGTGTAAGACGGTATGTATGGATGTAAGACTCTTGTTATTCAGCTTCTGTGTGTTCAGTGAGCATTGGTCTCTGGGATCACTGTACAGGTGCATTCGGTGATCTCGACTTCTAAGTCGGGGTCCCCACAGAGCTGGTATCAGAGCCATCCTGACTGTAGGAAGCCTTAGTTAGCATGGGCGTTAGTTAGATGAGACCCCTTTTCAAAAACCTTTTGAACCTCTCTTCTTTTCTAAACCTTACCAACCTGAGATAAAATCATCTTATTAACCTCTCCTATTCCACCTTTGTAGATGGCCGCTGTACCTGAAGATCACCTGACCACTAGGTTTCCCTTGCTTCTCGAGGATAGCCTCCGGGAGTGCCAGTTCCACCGAGCACCCATCCTCACCTACCTTGAGCATTGGGTTAGCGACACTGAGGTGGAGTACCATGTGGAAGTGATCGTGAAGGCAAACGATCCTCCCACAAGTTGGTTCTTTGAGGGACCCCAGATGGCAACACTACCTCTCGCTGTCGAGGCTGCTGCACTCAAGGCACTAACCCGTCTCCGCGAGCTTCTTCCGGAGATGGCAGCCAAGATGACAACCCGCTTCTTGCCTTACTGGAAGGAAGGTGAAGATGAGAGCAGCGCACTAGCCCCTCCACTGAAGGAAGGACTTTCACTTCGATTCCAGACCTACTTCCGCCTATGTGCCGACAGTTTGGCACAAGATTTGGCCTCGGAATCAATAAAGCTCCGAGAAGAACTTCACAAGACCAAGGCACTTCTTCGACGAGCACAAGAGAAGACAGATAGGATCAAGAAGGAAGGTGCGCCTCCGGGACAGTCCGCTATCGCGTACCGAGGCGGAAGGCCTTCAAGAGATGTATCTTCCAAGGATGAAGAACCACCTCGACGACGCCGCATGACGGCAAGGGAATATCGCAAGCTTTTCTCGGCACCACCGACAAAGCACCATCGTATCCAACTCCTCCACTCCCCCACACCCTCAAGTGACAAGGGGCCCCAGACATATGAAGACAAGGAGGAAGACCCAGAAGAGCCAGAATACGCGACCGAGCATTCCGCCGCTTAGGCATTATTCGCAACTCGGATATGCCAGTTCGTGACCTCTACGGTAGGATAGGTCATGTAACCCCTATGCGCAGTCGAGTCCTTGTATGGTTCATATGAAACCATCTAGTGTTTGCTTTTGTTGTGTTTGGATGTATGTCGTATTCTTCCCTCGGGAATATGTAAACGACTACATCACCCATTTGAATTTAAATGAATGTGTTTGGCCCTTTCGGCCCTTGCATGATTTGATTAGTGTCACACCCACCCCCTTACTAGGCACCCATCTATATTGCTTTCCCTCTTCCAAGTCATGAGACCTTTTACCGCTCCAACAGGATGTCTGTTGTAACTCATACTGGTACCTCTACCGAGCAGCCTGAAGCCGGAGCATCCGCTCAATCAGAGGCAGGCCACGACCAAACCAATGACCAAGCTCCACCACCACCTCCTCCAAACATGGACATGGCTCAGCTTCTCCAAGCTTTCCGAGAGGAATGCCAAGCCAACACCGCAGCCCTTCAGTTGATTGATCAAGCTGTCACCAACAACCGCCAGCCGGCGGGGAATGGCAATGGACGTTCCACGTTGGCAGAGTTCAAGAAGCATGCACCGCCAACTTTCATCGAGACTGCTGAACCCCTGGATGCAAACGACTGGGTCCGCACCATTGAGGACTTGCTGGAACTAGTCAGATGCACCGAAGACCGCGAGAAGGTGGCTTATGCAGCCCACTGCCTCGGGGGGACTGCTAGAGCTTGGTGGGATGGATTCAAGGTCATGCATGCTGGACAAGACATCACCTGGGACAACTTCAAGGCAGAATTCGGCAAAGCCCACATTCCTTCCGGAATCATGGCTATCAAAAAGCGTGAATTCCGAGCTCTGAAGCAAGGAAGTGGCACTGTCAAGGAGTACATGCAGAAGTTCAGTGTTCTGTCAAGGTATGCCCCTGAAGATGTCAGCACTGATGCTGCAAAAAGGGAGCGCTTCATGGAAGGCCTCAATCAGACTCTGCAGTACTCGCTTGTCGTGTGCGACTGCCCAACCTTCCCAGACCTGGTGAACAAAGCACTAATGCTTGAAGACAAGCGGCGTGCTCTGGAAGACACTCGCAAGCGCAAGACGGTCAGCAAGGGAAGTTCCAGCAACAAGAAGCCTCGCCCGTGGCAGTCAGCCCCGGTTAAGCCAACCTATCAGCAACCAAGAGCTCCTGCACCTCGCACCAACTATCAGCCTCAGCAGTATGCCAACCCAAGGTCAGCATTCAACCCCAATAACAGTGGTGGCAACAAGATCAATAATCCAAACCAAGTCATTTGCTTTGGATGTGGTCAGTCAGGACACATCTCAAGGGTGTGCCCCAACAAGAAGCCCGATGCCCCGCGCCCCAATGCGCAGAACCCAGGACAAGGCCGCGGGATGCCACCAAGGAATACAGCTCCTCGCAACCCGGCTAACCATGGGAAGGGCCGTGTGAATCACGTCACTTCTGAAGAAGCCCAGGAAGACCCGGACGTCATGCTGGGTACGTTCCTTGTCAACTCAGCACCTGCAATTGTCTTGTTTGATTCTGGAGCCACGCATTCATTTGTCACTCAAATATTTGCATTAAAAAGTGGCATGACCCCTACACCCCTGAATAACCCCATGGTGGTACAAACCCCCGGAGCAGAGATGAGAGCCAAGATAGGCTGTAAGGGAGTCAGTATTACCATTAACGGTGTAGATTTCCTAGCAGACCTCATCGTCCTGAGATCACAAGGCTTGGATGTGATCCTAGGCATGAATTGGCTCATCAAGCACCAAGGCTTGTTAGACTGTGCCAATCGGACTGTCACTGTGACCAATGACCAAGGAGTCGAAGTTAAGTTTGCTCCCAACTCCTCTTCCGCTCAAGCCGTTCAAGTCAACTGTCTGTCTGAAGTTGGGCTAGAGCAAGTACCGGTGGTATGCGAGTATCCTGATGTCTTTCCGGATGAGCTACCGGGAATGCCCCCTAACCGTGACATTGAGTTCATCATCGAGCTCGTGCCTGGGGCAGGACCCATCTATAAGAAGCCTTACAGAATGGGGACGGAAGAATTAGCCGAGTTGAAGAAGCAACGGGAAGAGCAGCTGAGGAAGGGATTTATCCGCCCAAGTGCCTCCCCTTGGGGATCACCTGTTCTGTTTGTGGCAAAGAGGGACGGTACCATCCGCTTATGCATTGACTATCGTTCCCTCAATGAAGTTACAATCAAGAACAAATATCCACTTCCCAAGATTGAAGATCTGATTGATCAGCTCAGCGGAGCTAAGGTGTTCTCCAAGATCGACCTCAGATCTGGGTACTACCAACTGAAGATCAGACCCCAAGATATTCCGAAGACGGCATTCGTAACCCGATATGGCCTGTACGAGTGCACGGTCATGTCCTTTGGGTTAACCAATGCCCCAGCTTACTTCATGTATCTCATGAATAAAGTCTTCATGGAATATTTGGACAAGTTTGTTGTTGTCTTCATCGATGACATTCTTGTCTTCTCGAAGACGGAGGAAGAACACGAGAAACATTTGAGGATGGTCCTAGATAAGCTTCGGGAGCACCAACTATACGCCAAATTCAGTAAGTGTGAGTTCTGGCTGCATAAAGTTGGATTCTTAGGTCATGTCTTGACCGAAGAAGGATTGTCAGTAGATCCCGCGAAGATTGAAGCTGTGACCCAATGGCAATCTCCAACGACCGTCAAGGAAGTCAGAAGCTTCCTCGGACTTGCGAGCTATTACCGCAAATTCATGGAAGGATTCTCTAGCATTGCCCGGCCGATGACTCAGCTCCTCAAGAAGGACAAGAAGTTCGAGTGGACGCCGAAATGCGAAGAGAGCTTCCAAGAGCTCAAGAAGAGGTTGACCACCGCCCCAGTTCTGGCAACACCTGATATTCACAAGGAGTTCGTGATATATTGTGATGCCTCTCGAACCAGATTGGGAAGCGTTCTGATGCAAGAAGGCCGAGTCATAGCTTACCTCTCCAGGCAGCTACGACCTCATGAAGAGAACTACGCTACTCACGATCTTGAGTTAGCGGCACTGGTTCATGCCTTGAAGACATGGCGGCATTACCTCCTAGGGAAACGGTGTGAGATATACACAGACCACAAAAGTCTGAAGTACATTTTCACCCAAAAGGAATTGAACATGAGGCAGCGAAGATGGTTGGAACTCATCAAAGACTATGACCTCAGTGTTCAATATCACCCCGGGAAGGCTAACGTGGTGGCCGATGCCTTAAGCAGAAAGGCTTGCTCCTTGAATGCCATTATTCAAAAGAGGCAGCCAGCCCTGTTTAAGGAGCTCGAACAATTCGGTTTGGAATTGGTCACCCCTGGATTTCTGGATCATTTGGAAGTCAAACCGACCCTGATGGACGAAGTCAAGAAGGAGCAAGGTGGGCACGCAAGCATTGAAGGCATCAAGAAGAAGATGTAGCTAGGCAAGGCCCTAGGATTCTCCGAGGACGAGCACGGGATTGTTTGGTACAAAGGTCGCATCTGCGTACCAAACAAGATGGAGCTGAAGAACCTGATCCTGCAAGAAGCTCAAGACACTCCGTATTCCATCCACCCTGGTGGGACCAAGATGTATGAAGACTTGAAGGAAAGATTCTGGTGGCATAGGATGAAAAGAGAGATTGCGACCTATGTTGCAAAGTGTGATGTGTGCCAAAGGGTCAAGACTGAATATCAGCGACCCGCTGGATTGCTCCAACCACTCAAGGTTCCTGAGTGGAAGTGGGATAAAGTCAGAATGGACTTCATCACTAGGTTACCAAGGTCGAATAGAGGACATGACTCCATCTGGGTCATAGTCGACCATTTGACCAAGGTGGCCCATTTCATTCCCGTCAAGACTACCTATACAGGCAACCAGTTGGCAACTCTCTATATCAACCGAATCGTGAGCCTCCATGGTGTTCCACAAGAAATTGTGTCAGATCGAGGCACCCAGTTTACTTCAAGGTTCTGGAAAGGATTCCAAGAAGCCTTGGGAACCAAGTTGTCTTTCAGCACAGCTTTCCACCCACAGACCGGAGGTCAGACAGAACGAGTAAATCAAATTCTCGAAGACATGCTCCGAGCCTGTGTCTTGGCATATGGAGCCAACTGGGAAGATTGCCTCCCTTTTGCCGAGTTCTCCTATAACAACAGTTAACAGTCAAGCCTTCAGATGGCACCATTTGAGGTGTTGTACGGACGCAGGTGTCGCACACCCCTCAACTGGTCAGAGACTAGAGAAGGGCTAGTCTTCGGACCGGATATTCTCCGCGAAGCAGAAGAGCAAGTCCAACTAGTCAGAGAACGTTTGAAGGAAGCCAAGTCAAGGCAGAAGAGTTATGCTGACACTCGTCGCCGAGACATGAGTTTCCGTGTCGAAGACCACGTGTGCCTGCGAGTAACCCCTCTAAAGGGAACCAAGCGTTTCCACGTTAAGGGGAAACTTGCGCCAAGATTTATTGGCCCTTTCAAATTCACCGACCGACGAGGGGAAGTGGCTTACCAGTTGGAACTACCACGTGAGCTATCCGATGTGCACAACGTATTCCACGTGTCACAACTCCGGAAATGTCTCCAAGTTCCGAACAAGCCTGATCTCTACAAGGATGTTGATCACCAAGCCATTGATCTCCAGCCTGATTTGACCTACCGCGAGAAGCCCATTCGCATTCTGGATGAAGCAGAACGACGAACGCGAAGCCGCACCATCAAGTACTTCAAGGTCCAGTGGAGCAATCACACGGAAGCAGAAGCAACCTGGGAACGTGAAGACTATCTTAGATCCGAGTATCCCGATCTCTTTTAAGACCTAGTTTAGGAATCTCGGGGACGAGATTCCTGTAAGGGGGTAGGTCTGTCACACCCTGCATTTTGTAACATGTCTTTTGCATCAATGAAGCATGAAAATTTGGACCTGCAAAATTTTTTGGCATCATTTGGCTTTTATTGGGAATTGAGTTTTTCTTCATATGTTTTTCATGTGCTCATTAAAGTCAACTATTACCTCTTGTAGAATTCATCTCCATACCCAAAACTTCTGCCCAATGATCATACCAAGTGTTTATAGCAGTATAGTATTTTCTTATAAAATTAATTTGGCCAAAATATATTTTCAAAATTTAGTATTCCAAAAACCCCTGAATTGAGGTTTGCACTGCAAGTTCTTGATTTAGGGTGAGAAAATTATTTCAAAAAGTATATTTGAGACCTAGTAGTCATAGGACTCCCAGAAACCACAAAAGTATAATTTTAAAAGTTATTTTCCTATTTTATATAAAAGCTTTTTCTTAAGGTCAGAAATGGTATTTAATAGGGAAAAATTATTAAAGTATTTCAAAAATATTTTCCAAAATTCAGGGAGACTCATAGGACATATATTGTCCATATATAATAGTTTCAACACTTGGTCATGTTCAAAAATAATGGGCTAATCCCTTAAAACCCTTTCTGGATATTTCAAGCTTTTGAAATATTTACAAAGGAAATATTCTCTAAAAATTCCAGGGAAATTCTATCATGTCATATATGACATATTTGATGATCTTGCCAAGCCCCATGCCTTGGGAAGCAAGAAAACATCCTCAAAACCCTTCATAACCATTCTGTCCATATCTGAAGTTTGAGCAACTTTACAATGCCAAACTTGTCCAAATGCTCTCAAACTTGGTGCACATGCTAGAATGGCCTAATAAGGCATATAGACCAGATGGCACAAGATTTGGAGTAGGGAAACTTGATCAGAATACCTCAAAACCCTTTCTGTTCAAATTCAAATTTGAACAACTTTACATTACCAACTTTTTATCTGGAGCTTCAAACTTTGTGAGCATGATAAATACCCCAAATGATGAAACTATACCAAGTGGTGCATCAAGGGGAGATGATTAGCTTGACTTAAACATGATGAAGCCATTTCTGTTGATTTCTAGGGTTCACCAAAGTTACATTGGCTAGTTTCTTCAAATGAGCCCAAATTTGGTGAAACACCCTATTTCCATATGACATTCAATCATGTTAAGTGTCATGGCTAGTGGCGTGCGGCGTGCCTGGGTTCGGCCGTGAGGACGGCGAGCCGCAGGCGTGCCAGATCTGGAGGTATTGCCCCCTTCCCTTCCATGCATCCCTTCCCGGTCCCCGGTTCGATTTGGATCTTGCCGGATCCACCTACGATGTGTTCTGGTGGAGCAGATCGGTGTTCGGGGGAAACCTTGGCCGCCTTGGCTGGCCGGCAGCGGCGACGCCGCTTTTTGGCGCCGCTTTCCTCCTTGGGGGCGCTGCTGAGGGCACCATCTCTCCACTCCGACACATGTCCAGGTGAAAGCCCAAGATCCGATGCGGATCGGGCGTCGGCGGCGCCCCGTGCACCGTAACCTTCCTGGAGGCGACGTCAAGGACATTGGGATCGGATGGAAGGGTCTGCAGGTGAGGGGTGGGGGTGTGGTGCCTCCTTTTCGGTGGAGCGGTGTTTCTTTCTACATATTCTTGACGGCGGCTCTTGGCGGCATGGAGCAGTGGAGGCTTGGCGTCAGATGTGTGTTGACGGATATGCGCAGGAGGTCGACGCTGTCTGACGTCGTGGTGGCATCGGCGGCAGCGAGACCGGGCAAGGCCAATGCAACAGTACAGCTCTGAAGATGGATGTGTGGCAGGTGGCTGTGGCGGCCTCATACCCGGCAGGCGTCCTGGTTGAGGAGCACGCCGGACTGGTGGGTGCCCATACCCGGCAGGCGTCCTGGTTGGGACCTCAGGTCTTAGATGTTAGGTTTGGCTGCGAGGTCTGTTTGGTTTTAGGCCCAGACCATCAGCGCTCCTTCATCAGTTAGATAGGAGTAGCGACAGATGTTGCGAAGATGGTGGCTTTGGTCTTACCGTTGTACGACTTTGTAAGGTCTTGTGTTAATAATTAATAAATTGGCCGTATGCATCTTCCAGATGCAGAGGCTGGGGTATTCCTCCTTTTCTAAAAAAAAGTGTCATGGCTAGTGGAGATCATTTGCTTGCCCAAAACATGATCAAACTACTTATGCCATTTTACCAAAACCATCATCTTGACCTCTTTTACTATTTACTTTTGCTTCAACTTTCCACCACAACTTCACCTAGTTACATTCTACCTCCAGTAACTCCCCCATGTCCACAGCTCAATGATTGAGGGGTGAAAACCCTAAGTTACCTTGCTGGACAGCCCAATTCTACCCATCTACCAGCTTCCCTCCTCTCTCACTGATCACCCAGAGCATCAAAGGCCACAGCTGGTTTATTTACTTCGTGCTGGACCCCCCCATACACGGCGGACACGACCAGTGAGCCAACGGCATGTCGTGGCAGGCCATAAGCACGCTCTAGAGCGTGCTACAGTGCGCACCCGCACTGTAGCCTCGCCCAATCCAACGCCTCCGACCAGCTCGTGCTCCCCCCTCGCGCGAAACAATGCGCCTCGGCGTCCGCAACTCCCCCCGGCGTTGTCCCCCTCCTCCTTCTCCCTCCAGTGGGCGCCCTCGCACGCGCGCCGGCCGCCCGCAAGCTCCAACCTCTAGCCTCACACGCGCGGGCTCTGTGGATGCTTCCCCGCTCCTCCTCTTCCCTCTCCCAGGCGTAGACCTCATCCACGAACGTCCCCGACTCGAACACAAGTGCATGCACGGCCTCTGGCCTCGCCCGTAACCTCACCGACGCACGAGTCCACGGTGGACCGGGGCCCGGCTATATAAGCATGCCCCGGGCCTCTCCAACAGCACCCATCTCCTCCCCATACCCCCAGAAGCACACCAGCACCACCCACTTGCCCTCGGAGAGCCTCTGTGCACGGGATCGACCGGAGCTCCGCCGCGTCGGGCGACCGGTGATCTCACGGTACAGCCTCCCTCCGCCCCAACTCTTGCTCGATCTGGAGCCACCAGACCTCACTGACTCGTTCCCCTCCTTCTCCCACTCCTATTGCAGCCCGGAGCGAGCCAGCCAGGACCCTCCCAACGCTCCTCCGCCGCGAGTCCTCCGCTCTGGAGCAACCAGGCCCTCCGGCGAGCCGCACCACCACCACCAGAACGGCGACTCTCCGCTGGGTCCATTCCTGCCCGTAGCTTGCCCCGCCGTGCCCGGAATCGCCGCCGGTGAGCTCGCCGTCTCTCTGGCCGCAAGGTTAAAGATGACAGGCGGGCCCTGCCTGTCATCCTCACCTCCCTCTCGCTCCTCTCTCTGTCACTGACCGCCGGGCCCCGCCCGTCAGGTTTAAAAACCTGGCGCGCGCGCTGGCACCCGTGCGGTGGGCTATTCGCCCTGGGCCGTTGCACTGTGGTCGTTCCGGCCCAGTGGCACAGGGCCTTTTTCTCTTTTTCTTTTCTGTGGTTATTTCAAATAATTTCACAGAAATAAATATTTGTCCAAATGAATTAATTCCAGCTCCTAAAAACTTGTAAAATTCCAACCTATTTAATGGTGTCACTTTCACACATATCTATGAACCTTTTCTGTTCTGTTCAAATTTAAATTCATATTTGAACATTAAAACTTCTGTTCAGATATTCATGGACCCCATTCTGCAAGTCCAAAACTCCAACTAAGAATTTTTGCCATCTTAGTTTTCCCTCTAGTATTTAACAAAAATAAGTTGACATTTTTCTGAGCACTTTGATTTTTCTGTCTTTATTGTGGTCTTATTTTCCCGTTGTTATTTTGCGACGTTTAGATACCGTATTTGACGAGGTTGCTGAAGAAGAAGGTGGGGAAGGATTTGAAGACTTTGAAGACCAAGCCAATCCAGGCAAGCAGCCCTTTGACCATGATACACTTGTGTTCTTCGGAACCCGTTTGTTTCCAAATGCATGATGATAAGAATGACGGTGGTGACTTAGTTAAGAACCACCACATGATGCATGCTTTACTCATAATCTTGCTATGTGCTAGATGCATTGCAAATGGTTAGTAGTGATGCTTAGTGATGCATGTGTGCCATGATACCTTCGTGGTTGCATTCTTTTTAAGACCCCATCAGGTGCCACTTATGCCCGGGGGAAAAAGATGAGATGGGTAACCACTTGTTGACGAAGTGGTGTACCAAGACAAGTGTGTGTGATGTTTTTCAAACGGATTGGTTTAAGTTGCGACCGTTATTCCAACCATAGATGTGCAACCACTCTACCCCTTATGGGATGGGGCATTATTGATTTCTTAGGCCGATACTAGCTTGCTGCCCACATTACTAGTGACGGGAAGACTTGAGGTCTTTCCCAGGACGGGGTCGTGCTTGGATAGACGACCATGATTGTTTTTACAGGGCACCGGACACACCGTTGGTCCCTTCGTGTACGCGTGACATTGAAATTAGGGCAAGTCCTATGATCTATTGTTTGTACTCGAGGGTCGTGTGTCGGTGTACTAAGGTAGGGGTACCTCAGTACCCCAACTTGTGCACGGGCAGTTGCAGCTTCCCGCGGCAGGGTTTACCGCGTGCTCGCCGGAGACCTTCCTGCTCCATATCAAACCATTCAAAAACAAAGTATACAAGACAGAAGATCGAGACCCCGGCAAGTGAAGCTTGCCGGGAAGGCCGTTCCAGGCTCAGGATTACCTCACTCACGCAAGGCCCTGGCAAGAGGAGCTTGCTAGGAAGACTAGAAGATTATATTTCAGAAGACATGCCTCGGCGCTATACGCGCCCCGGCGGGGCCCGGGGAGCGACAAGCTACGGAGCCCGGCAAGCTCCCGGGCCCGGCAAGATCAAGACCCCGGCAAGGTGCTTGCCGGGAGAGTTGCGCTGTGTGCCCGCGCTCCAGCTCATCGGCCCACGCGTCGCCCTGGGGCCTTTCCAGGGACGCGTGGCGGATGGCTGTGCAGCCTGGGGGACACGGTGGCACTCCACGGTGATGAAGCCATCGCCGTGGCAAACGGAGACGCAAGGGCGGGAGCTTTTGGGGTCGACGGCGACGGGCATTAAATGCCCTTGTCCCCCACTGTCAAAGTAGGTGGCGACCACTGTTCGCGCACTGTAGCTCCACTATTCCCGCACTGTTACAACTACCACCTCTTTTACGTTTTTACCCCTTTCTCCTACGTTGACACCTGTCGGTGACCCCTTGCACTATAAAAGGAGGCCCATGCACAACGTGGAGGGGGTTCGGAACCTAGATCACTCATACGCTCGGTGTAGCTGCTTCTTCAAGCTCCCGAGCTCTCCAACTCAATACACAACTAAGCAGGAGTAGGGTTTTACGCGTCTACCGCGGCCCGAACCTGGGTAAAACTGCCCGCGTGCTCGCTACGATCTGCTCTTCGTGCTCCCTCCGCCCTCGTACCGCACAGACAAGGGGCTCCGGTCCCATAGGTGTTCGTGGCGGACAGTTTCCCCCGACATCTTTGGCGCGCCAGGTAGGGGGCGTCGAGGTTGTGCGAATCTGATCCGGCGTTCACGGGGGCGCATTCTTCATCAACCTCTCCAGTTTCATCAGCAACTTCATCAGCAACAGCACCATGGCCCCGAAGAAGAAGGCTTCGGAGGTCGGAGGCCCGTCTGCGTCTCATCCGCCGCCACCAGAGCCAACGGCGGGCGGGGGAGGCGCCGTCGGAAGGGTGGTCGCCGGCGAGGACACTCGCGGCGCCACCAGATCCAAGGACAAGACGGACGACCGAGCTTCGGTCTCCGTGGACGCGCCGCGTCCGTCTCAGCACACGACAACCCAGCAGCGCCATACCACAGGAGGTGGTATCCGCTTGCTGGGGCAAGGACAAACCGGAGGCTCGCGGGACACCCCGGACCACCGTCCGGGCACAAGCAAAGCGAAGGCGCCGGTGCGGGACCCTGCTCCTTCTAACGCTGTTAGAAGTCCGAGCATATCCCACTCCTCGCACCGTTCGCCCCCGTTCCCCTCCACTCCAGCAGAAGCGCTCGCAAGGGCGCAACTGCTCCTCGACTTCCCTCCAGCGGCAGACAAGGCCGAAGACTGGAGGGCCACCATCCAGAGCCTGATCGCCTTCGCCAACAACGACTCTCCACAGCAGCCGGCGACCTCGCGGCCGCGGCAAGCTGAGAAGACGAAGGCCGACGGCGACAAGACCGCCGGGGGTGCGACAACCGTGCACTTCCCGCCGCAGAAGCAGAAGACACCGCCCCGTCGGAACAACGCCGACGACGGCTCCACGGCATCGTCGGATCCGCGGGCTCGTCGGGACCAGCGCCAAGTCCTTGACGACCGGCGACAAGAAGACGCTCGCACAACGATTGAGCACCGCCGAGAAGCTCGGCGACAATCAGACCAGAGAGCTGGGAACGCTGTCGACGCGCGCGCGCCCGGTGAACCAGGCGACTTGCCGTACGCGGCAGGCTGCCCTGCGTTCACCCGTGAGCTGCGGCGCGTCCAGTGGCCCAGCATGAAGAATTTCAAGCCCGACGTACCGGAGAAGTACGACGGCAAGACGCACCCCTCGGAATTTCTCAGCGTCTACACCATCGCGGTGCAGGCTGCCGGGGGGCGCGACGAGAAGATTTTGGCGAACTACTTCCCGCTCGTGCTTAAGCCGAACGTCCGTTCCTGGCTTATGCACTTGCCGGAAGGTTCCATTTCTTCTTGGGCCGACCTTTGCCACCAGTTTGTTGGCGCCTTCACCGGCGGCCACAAACCCCACAGCCAAGAGAGCGATCTCCACATTCTGGCCCAGAAGGAAGGAGAATCCCTGCGCAAGTACATCCAACGCTTCAGCCGTGTACAGCACAACATCCCCGATGTCCACCCTGCCGCGGTTATCAGCGCGTTCCACCAGAACATGCGTAACCGCCGCATGCGTGAAGAAATGGCGATGACCAAGATTCGGGATGTCAGCGAGCTATATGCTCTGGCTGATAAGTGCGCACGCGCAGAAGAGGAGAGGAGACTCCCTGGGGAGGATGCTGGCGCAGGAGGAAGCGACAGTAACGACGCCGCCCCGGCAAAGAAGAGCCGGCGGCGGAATAACAGAAGGAAAAACAAGAAGGAAGTGCTTGCCGTCGAGAAGTCCGGTAAGGAGGCTTCCGCCAAGCAAACACAGGCTGGCGGCTCCGGCAAGGAGCCTGCTCCTGTAGCGGCAGCCGACAAGCAGGACGGCTCCGACAAGCAATACTGTAAGATCCACCGCACCAAAGGCCACGATCTCTCCAACTGCAAGCACGTCGAGTATCTCGTCGAGCAGCAGAAGGCTGAGTACGAGAGGCGCGACAAGGAGAAGGCCCAAGGCGACGGGGGAGAGCCAAGCAAGAAGCGGCCGTTCAATGGCCGGGGAGGACGCCGCGGCAAGGCCAAGCAGCGGCAAGGTGATCGACCTCCCCGGGGCCGCGACAAGGATGAAGAAGAAGACGACGAAGACATGGAGGATGAGGATAACAGCGAACAGGAGTTCCAGAAGGCCACGCAGGTCCTGTGCGTCGACGGTGGCGCCTCTCTGCACACCTCCCACCGCTAGCTAAAGCAGTGGGTGCGTGAGGTGAATGCGGCAGAGCCGCCCGTGGAGTCGCGCAGGCTCCTCAAATGGTCCAGCACGCCCATCATTTTTGATCTTGAGGATCACCCTGACCGCACCACCGCGGTCGGGTGCTTGCCGATGCTGGTCTCACCCACCATCCGCAACCTCAAGGTCACCAAAATGTCGGTTGACGGCGGGGCCGGGCTGAACTTGATCTCCTCTGCTGTGATCAAGAAACTCCAAATTCCAGATGGCGAGCTCGAAGAGACCGGTTCCTTCCAAGGAATCAACCCGGGAAGGAGCAAGCCCAAGGGGAAGATCACTCTACCGGTGACCTTTGGCGGGGAGCTCAACTTCAGAACTGAGCGCATCACTTTCGACGTCGCCGATATTCCATTGCCATACAATGGAATACTCGGCCGTCCTGCCCTCGCCAAGTTCATGGCAGCTTCCCACTATGCATACAACGTACTCAAGATGCCGGGGCCGATAAGCGTCATCACTGTCCACGGCGACAAGAAAGATGCGCTTGTTTGCGCCGACAAGATCTACCGGGATGCAGCAGCTGCGGCAGAGAAGGATACACTTGCCGCTGAAGCTCCCGGGGGGAAGAAGACGAAGACCAAGTCCGGCAAGTGCTCTGGGGCCCACTCCGGCAACCGCACCTCTTCAGAGTGCTGCGTCGCCGTCGAGGACGTCCCATCGAGCTCCACCGGCAAGTGTAAGAAAGGAATGGCCGCTCCTCCGGCAACCAAGAAGGTGTCCGCCAAGGAGGACGGCACTGGTGGTACCTTCACCATCAGTGCCACGCTTGACAGCAAATAGGAAAGCGCGCTCGTTGCCTTCCTGCGGGCGAATGTCGATGTGTTTGCCTGGCAACCATCTGACATCCCCGGTGTTCCCAGGAAGGTAATTGAGCACAAGCTTGCTGTTTGTCCTCATGCGCGGCCCATCAAGCAGAAAGTGAGGAAGCAAGCCGTGGAGCGCCAAGAATTTATCAATGAAGAGATCAAGAAGTTAGAGGCAGCAGGCCTAGTTAGAGGTGTGATCCATCCGACGTGGTTAGCAAATCCAGTCGTCGTGCGCAAGGCCAACGGGAAGTGGAGACTGTGTATAGACTTCACCGATGTGAATAAAGCATGTCCCAAGGATCCATTCCCTTTGCCGCGCATTGACCAGATCGTTGACTCCACTGCCGGATGTGAGCTACTCTGTTTTCTTGATGCATATTCAGGCTACCACCAGATCTTTATGGCCAAAGAGGATGAAGAGAAGACTGCATTTATCACTCCATGTGGCACTTATTGCTTCATACGCATGCCATTTGGACTGAAGAATGCAGGATCAACATTTGCAAGGGTAGTGCACACTGCTTTCGAGCCACAGATCCACAGAAATGTAGAGGCCTACATGGATGACATTGTGGTGAAGAGTAAGAGCAAGGAAACCCTGATCCAAGATTTGGAAGAAACATTTCAGAACCTGCGCAGAATACAGCTCAAGTTGAACCCCGAGAAGTGCGTCTTTGGAGTTCCCTCCGGCAAGCTTCTCGGGTTCTTTGTGTCACAGAGGGGGATTGAAGCCAACCCCGACAAGATTAAAGCCATTGAGAAAATCGAAGCCCCGAAGCGCGTCAAGGACGTCAGAAGACTTGCAGGTTGTGTGGCTGCCCTCAGTAGGTTCATTTCGAAGTCTGCAGAACGCGCCCTACCTTTCTTCAAAATCTTGAAGAAGGCAGGTCCCATGAAGTGGACTCCGGAAGCGGAGGCAGCGCTGCAAGATTTGAAACGATACCTGTCCTCCACTCCGATACTTGTCGCACCTAGACCACAGGAAAAGTTGCTGCTGTACCTAGCGGCAACCAACCAGGTGGTTAGTGCTGCGTTAGTAGCGGAGAGGGAGTCCGACGAGGAGTCTACACCACCGGCAAGCGAATCCAGCGACAAGCAGGGGGCTGCTCCGGCAAGCTCTGGCCCCGACAAGGACAACTCTGCGCAGGGACAGGAAGAAGTGCAGAAGAAGATGGTGCAGCGCCCAGTGTATTTTGTAAGTTCTCTTCTCCAGGGAGCTAGATCAAGATACTCTGGTGTGCAAAAGTTGCTATTCGGCCTCCTTATGGCCTCGAGAAAGCTGCGTCATTACTTCCAAGCACATGAGATAACAGTGGTCACTCGCTTTCCGCTGAAGAGGATATTGCACAACCCAGAAGCAACAGGCAGGATCGTTGAGTGGGCCCTGGAGCTGTCAAGCTTTGGACTCAAGTTTGAAAGTACTTCAACCATACAGAGCCGAGCTTTGGCAGAATTCATAGCTGAGTGGACCCCAACGCCCGATGAAGAAGTCCAAGAAACAAGTGCACCCGTACAAGAAGCGACAAGTGAATGGGTAATGTATTTCGATGGTGCCTTCTCGCTGCAAGGCGCCGGTGCTGGCGTGGTACTCATCGCGCCCACCGGAGAGCACCTCAAATATGTTATCCAGATGCACTTTCCCAGGGAGCAAGCGACAAACAACACTGCTGAATATGAAGGCTTGCTTGCCGGCCTCAGGATTGCGGCCGAACTTGGGATCAGGAAGCTGATTGTGCGGGGAGATTCTCAGTTGGTGGTCCGGCAAGTTAACAAGAGTTATCAGAGTCCTTTGATGGAAGCTTATGTAGATGAAGTGAGGAAGCTTGAGGAGCACTTTGAAGGTCTGCAAATGGAGCATGTCCCGAGAGCTCAGAATGAAATTGCAGATGGCCTTTCAAAATGTGCTTCAATGAAGTTACCTGTGGAACCAGGGACCTTCTTGCTCAAGCTGACTCAACCATCCGTTACACCGTCAATCGGGCAGTCCAAGAAGAGAAAGTTGGTCTCCGGCGACTACTTGCCGGCGGATCTTCCTGAAACCGCCGCCAAGGTCCCCAAGATCAACAACCAGAACGCTGAGGAACAGTTTGCTCCTGCAGATCCGCGGGTCTGTATAGTTGAAGCAAACGTTCCCGACAAGCCTCGCCCCGGCGAGCTTGCCGGGGGACCTTCAGCTCCGGCAGAGCCAGAGGTTCTTGCCGCAGAAGCTGAGGTTTCCGCAGCGGCCCTCGAGCCTTTAGTCCTTGCCGTTGAGCCCCAGGCTCCGGCATGGGCGCAGCAGATCGTCCGTTTTCTACAAACTGGAGAACTTCCCGACGACCCAGAAGAAATAGAGAAGATAACCAGGCAGTCAAGTATGTACCAGTTCGTGGATAACGAGCTGTACAGAAGAAGACTCAATGGTGTCAGACTGAAGTGCATCTCCAGGGAAGATGGACAGAAGCTGTTGGCAGAAATACACGGAGGCATATGCGGCCACCACATTGGCGCAAGGGCGCTTGCCGGGAAAGCTTTCCGGCAAGGGTTCTTTTGGCAAGAAGCCCTCCAAGATGCAACTGCACTAGTAACCAAGTGTGAAGCGTGCCAGTTCCATGCAAAGCAGATTCATCAGCCAGCTCAAGCTCTCCAAACAATTCCTTTATCCTGGCCCTTCTCGGTCTGGGGGCTCGATATCCTCGGCCCCTTCCCCCGAGCCGTCGGGGGCTTTGAGTACTTGTACGTTGCAATCGACAAGTTCACAAAGTGGCCAAAAGTGGAGCCGGTGAGAAAGGTGACAGCACAGTCAGCGGTCAGGTTCTTCAGGTCGATTGTTTGCCGTTTCGGAATCCCTAACAGGATTATCACCGACAACGGAACACAATTCACTAGTCGCACCTTCATGCAGTACGTCCAAGACCTTGGCACCAAGGTCTGTTTCGCTTCTGTTGCTCACCCGAGGAGCAACGGTCAAGCAGAGAGGGCTAATGCTGAAGTGCTGCGCGGACTCAAGACAAGGACCTTTGACAGGCTGCGCAGGCGCGGAAGAAATTGGATAGAGGAGCTACCGGCGGCTCTTTGGTCAATCAGAACGACACCAAGTCGAGCCACCGGACAGACACCCTTTGCTCTAGTCTATGGAGCAGAAGCAGTTCTCCCCACGGAACTCGTATACGGATCTCCTCGAGTGCTCGCTTATGATGAGCTCGAGCAAGAGCAACTGCGACAAGATGATGCATTGCTCCTCGAGGAGGGACGTCTCCAGGCTGCTGTACGAGCTGCTCGATACCAGCAAGCCTTGCGTTGCTATCATAGCTGCAAGGTCAAGGCCAGGAGTCTCGAGGAAGGCGACCTTGTTCTTCGGCGTGTTCAGTCCGCCAAGAATTCCAACAAGTTGACGCCGAAGTGGGAAGGCCCTTATCGGGTGAGACAAGTCACAAGGCCCGGCGTTGTCCGCCTTGAGACCGAAGAAGGCTTACCGGTGAGCAACTCCTGGAACATAGAGCATCTTCGCAAGTTTCACCCATAAGGCGCGGTTGCCGTGATCCGCTCCGGCAACCACCTTTTGTACAAGCTTTGCCGCTGTTGCATGTAACCCTTTGTACAAAGCCGGGCGCAGACCCCGTGCATCAGTAAAGAATTTGTGTTTTGCGCTATTTGCCTTTTGCATGCTTTTCTTTGCTATTTGCATGTGTTATTTGGCATCTTGTGCAACATACACATCCGGTAAGCATTAGCACGCCGAAAGGCCATGTCTTGTTTCCCTCTTCTTTTCCTTTGCCTCTTAAGCAGAAGGAACGTTCCTCGCGCACAAGTTTGCCGGGGGGGGGGGAGGAGATGGAAGAGGAACCAAGTGCTGTTCAAGAAAGAGAAGCCTTACCGCTCAAGAAAGAGAAGCCTTACCGAGAAGCAAGCAACATATGAAAGCTAAGTTATTGGAATTTGACCAGTCCAAATTTTTAAATTTTAGTTGTCTTCCTTGAACAATCACACTTTGTATGGAAAACCTGTGCGTGGAGGAACCTACCCGTAGCTAGCCGCACCCTTGTCTTGTTTCCGAGTACGCTCAACGATCTAAGTGAGCTGCGGCAAGTGTCGCGCCCTTACTTCGTTTTCGAGTTCGCTCAGCAAGCTAAGTGCGTTGCGACTAGCTGCGGCAAAGTTGCTTGCCGGTGAGACCTTGGCCAGCAGGCTGCTCAGAGTCCAGCACTCAGCGCTCGTGGCAAAGGCCCCTTGCCGGCAAGCTCCCCGGGAGCGTAGGGTGAAAAAGCATACAAAGTAGATGACCAAGACAAGGAAGATAACATTGCACTGATTGATCAAAATGAGATAAACATCTTACAAAGGATAACTTGTCGCAATGATTAATGAGTTCACAAACATCCTATGCAGCAACAAAAAGAGATAAAGATAATGGAGGCCTAATCTACGCGGTCGCCCTCAATCCTGGAGATCTTGTTCACCTTGGCGGTGATGTGGGCGACCTGCTCCTTCAACACCTCCATGTTTGCGTCGGCCGGCAGGCTGCGAAGAACGTTGGTGAGGTTTATGCCGGGATTGCGGTATACAATCTTCGTCAGCACGTGCTCCAAGGTTCCCGTGCAGAGCAGGCGCGACTCCTCGGCCAGCTGCGCGGGGATCTTCTTCCGAAGACCTGCAAGAGCCGGCGCGATCCCTCTGAAGAAGAGGCTGAGCTTGGCGCTGTGAGGGAGGTTCGGATCCGGGGAGTAGATGAGATGCTCGACTTTCAGCGCCAGCAGCTCCTGGTCGATGTTGGACGCAGAAGATACCAAGTCCTCGGTCCATACCTCAATGGTACGGCGGAAGTTTTCGGCCGCCTTGTTGGCGCTGTCCACCAAGGCTCGCTCCTTGCGGAGCTCCTCCTTCAACTTGGTCTCCCGATCCCGGGCGGCGTCAAGCGAGTCCTTCAGTGTGGAGACCTTCAGCTCCAGATCCTCGATGGAGTCCTTGGCGGCCTTCAACTCGTCGCCCCTCTCAGAAAGACGCACCTGGAGTTCAGAGTTAGTGTGGGCGTCCTTCTCGCGCTCTATATTGAGCGCGGCGACCTTCTCCACGCTCGCCTTCAGCGACTCCTCCAGCTGCGCGACCTTGGCGGCAAGCTCCTCCTTGGCGGTCTCCGCGGTAGCCGCGGCAGCTCTCGCCTCCTTCAGCTCCCCGCCAAGGGCCTGCTCCCGAGCGGCAAGTTCTTCCTCGTGGGCGTCGAGGTTGACCTTCCGCTGGGCGAGTTCTCCTTCTCGCCGGGACAGCTCCACCCCGGCGAGCCGCTGCTGCTCTTCGGCCTCGGCCTTCTCCAGCACCCACTCTTGGTATTCTCCGGCGAGTCGCTCGCGCTCCTCCGCCACCTCGCGGAGGGCCGCCTGGTTGGCGGCGCTGAGCTCCGCCGCGCGCTTCTCCATCTCCACGGCGGCCTTGGCGGCGAGGACCTCCCGACAAGCAAGCTTCGCCTGCCTGGCCCGGTAAAGGGCCAGGAGCTGGTGAAGCAGCTTCTCCTCCTCAGGCCCTTCGCTTCCGCCGGGCGCCTCGACGATCTTCAAGCCCGCGGAGGCGAGGACCTCTCCATCAAAGGCCTCGCCCTCCGCGGGAGCTCGCGACGAAGAACCCCACGGCACCTGGATGAAGACGCCGTTGGGGGCTTCGAGATAATAGCCGGCCTGCTCCGTTCCAGCGGAGGGGTCGGCGGCTGGCGCAGCACTTGATGCTCCCGCCGCCTCCGGGCCGGCGGTGCGGTCGCCGTCCCCCTCCCCGGCCGCTGCGTCCGCAGCCGGAGCGGTCTCTGGCGCAGCTGGCTCGGCGGCTCCCGCCGTGTCCTCGGCGACAGGGGCGTCGCCGCCGCCGCCCTGCGCGCCCTCCTCCTCGATGATGATGACTTCCGTCTCCATCTGCTCGGGGGGAGGAGGATCTAGAAGAAGAAGAAGAAGCAAAGGAAGTTCAAGCAAATATCCAAAAAGAAACAACGCCAAGAAGACAAAGTTACAAGACCTACCTTGGCGGACGTCGTCAGCGGCGGGCTCCCTCGCCCGGGAGCTCTGCCTTGGCGGAGTAGCCACCCTCGCCGGGCTGCTCGCCCTTGGCGGGGTACTCGCCCTTGGCGGAGTACCCGCCCTTGGCGGAGCGCTCTCCCTTGCCGGGGCGGCCGGCCTTGGCGGGGACGGCGGGGCCTGCGGCTCCTCGGGGGCGGCCTCCGGACGCTCCTGCGGCTGTGGCTCCACCTCTGCACAAGTCAAGACAAAAATATCAAGATACTGGAACAAGACAAAATCTCCAAGCGCGCCCGGCGAGCGAAAGTACATAATCCAGACTTACGCTGGGGGCTGCGCTGGGGGCTGCTCCTCGGAGCAGCGCTCGGGTCCGGCAGACTTGGCTCCGGCGCGTCCCCAGTTGCCACGGTGGGCGAGTCATCCGCGACCTCGACCACGGGCACCTTGGCTTTCTTCGCCGCGCGCTGGGCCAAGGTCCTGAAATCAAAGCAAAAAAACAAGATTAGCATCAACAATAATCAAGACGAAGTTTGAGAAGATAAAGATCTCGAATGCTTACTCCTGTTCCTCCTCGTCGTCGTCGCTCAAGGCGGAGAAGTCAAACTCCACCTGGGGCGCGTCTGCGCGAGGAGCGGGAGGCGAAGATTCCCTCGGGCGCTTGGCGGTCCCTGGGGCTGGGGGCTGCGAAGACCCAGCCCCTGTGGTAGCCGAGGCCCGGGGAGCGGGCGGAGCCGCCGCTCCGCCCCGTGAAGACTCCTGTCGGCTCGACGCCGGCCTACGAGGCGCCTCTGTTGTGGCCTGCTTGCGGGGCGCATTCGTCGTGGCCTGCGCGCGGGCCACCTCCGCTGTAGCTGGTGCGCCGGTCGCCCCCGGCGCAGCTTGGCTCCCCCGGGGAGCTCGCGCTGCCCGGCGAGCTGGTTGTTGCCGGGGCGCCTGCGCCCCCTCCCCCGTCGCCGTCTTGCGGAGACGCTTCAGTGGACACCGCCTAGGGCTTGCCCGGGGCGGGGAGGTCTCCGACGAGGAGAGGTCGTCGGCGTAGAGCTCCGTAGACCCGCCGGAGTCCTCGGCGGCCTCGGCGTCCTCCTCCTCCTCCTCCCCGGCTGGCTTGCTGGGCCCAGCGCCATGCGCTGCGGCCTCCTTCCCTCCAGCGCCTCCGCTCCCTGCGGCGCCCCTGTTCCCTCCGGCGGCGTGGCCTCTCGCCGCGGCCTCCGTCTGGATCCCGATGATCCCGGAGTGCCTCAAGGATGGGACCCCGGCGAGCTCGTCGGGAGGCAGCTTCTGTAGCCTGCGGATCTCCGCCTCCTCCGCTTGGCAGGACGCCTCTGCAGCATCTGCCTCGTCGGGCGTGTAGCCGAACTCTCCTGCCGCTGCGGCTACATCGGCCTCTTCAACCCGAGAAGCGATATACGCAATCTCCTGGTCGGTGGTGTCCCGCGTCAGCTCCCGGGTCTCGTTCTTGTTCTTCGCCACCTCCACGAGGTTGTCGAAGAAGCTGAGAATGTCTGATGGCTGGGGCGGAATCCATGTGCGGTCCATGCCGTGCGAATCACACGCGGGCATCATCGCACGGAGGGGATCACAAGCCGTGCTGTTGCAAAGGGGCACCACTCCCCGGGGCCCCCTGAACCATTCCGGGTGGGCCGGGTCGTGCTTAAACAGCTCCCGGACCATCCCCTTCAGCTCCAGCGACGTGAAGTTGTAGTTGAGCCCGGGTCGCAACCTCATGATATCCGCCGAGTTGCCGTACTCCCAGGCCGGCCTTTTCTTGTCTTGGAGAGGGGCGATGCGGCGGCGGAGGAAGTCTGTGCCTACTTCCGCGACAGACAGCCTGGCGGTCCGGAGACGCAGAATCCTGATGAGGGCGACGTTGAGCTTGCCGTCGTCCGAATCCAGCTCGCTCCAGTCCCTGCCGCGCACGATGGGCGTCGTGCGCGGCGCGGTGAAGGATTGCGGCTGGTCCTCGACAATCCAGCACCATTCCGCACGCCACTCCTCCCACTTGCCGCGGAGCTCCCCCAGCAAGTAGGACTCCTTCTTGTTCAGACGAAAAACCCAAGAAATTCCTCCGGAGAGGGGGGCGCCGGCCTCTGCTCTAGGGGTGAAGAAGTGCCTAAACAGCGCTACATTTGGGTGTATTCCTATATAGTTTTCGCACATGTGTGCGAAAACCGCCATTGTGAGGATGGCGTTGGGGGTGAAGTCAAGAAGGTGGAGGCCATAGGTGTGCATTATGTCACAGAAGAAATCAGAAAAAGGAGGGCAAAGACCGCAGTGGAAGAAGGCTGCGAAGAAATAGTACCCGCCGGGGTAGTTGTCCTTGGCGGCGACCGGATAAGCTCGAGTGCGAGGGTGCGCCTTGGTTCCCTTAGACCAGAACAAGCAATACTTGTTCCAGAGTTCCCGCGCGCTAAGCTTCGGCGGGAAGACGAGGTTCCGCTTCCGATACGCGGCGAGCTTCGCCGCTTGCTCCGACTTCTCCTTCTTGGCTTTCTCCGCCTTCGCCTTCTCGGTCTTTGGGGCCATGGCGGAGGCGGCGGAGGAAGAGGGACGAAGAGCCCGGCGGTGGCGGAGGTGTAGAGGCGGAGCGCAAAGGGGATCTCTGGAGGAAGAAGAGGATGCAATGAAAGCGTAAGGCGGGGAACCGCTCCTGCTTCCTCTGCTTTTATGGGGAAGTGGGGGGCGTTTCGCTCTTTCCATTGAAAGAACGTGGGCACGTCCCATCCCACGACGCCGCAATCGACGCGTGCCGTTACGGGGGGACGCGGCTGATGCGGAAGTGGATTCGGCGCGCCATAGGCCGCGCGTGTGCCCGTGCACTGTTTTGGGCCTGGCCCAACAGCGTTCGGCACCGTGTGTGGCCCAGGCCCGGGGGCTCCTGTCGGTGTACTAAGGTAGGGGTACCTCAGTACCCCAACTTGTGCACGGGCAGTTGCAGCTTCCCGCGGCAGGGTTTACCGCGTGCTCGCCGGAGACCTTCCTGCTCCATATCAAACCATTCAAAAACAAAGTATACAAGACAGAAGATCGAGACCCCGGCAAGTGAAGCTTGCCAGGAAGGCCGTTCCAGGCTCAGGATTACCTCACTCACGCAAGGCCCTGGCAAGAGGAGCTTGCCAGGAAGACTAGAAGATTATATTTCAGAAGACATGCCTCGGCGCTATACGCGCCCCGGCGGGGCCCGAGGAGCGACAAGCTACGGAGCCCGGCAAGCTCCCGGGCCCGGCAAGATCAAGACCCCGGCAAGGTGCTTGCCGGGAGAGTTGCGCTGTGTGCCCGCGCTCCAGCTCATCGGCCCACGCGTCGCCCTGGGGCCTTTCCAGGGACGCGTGGCGGATGGCTGTGCAGCCTGGGGGACACGGTGGCACTCCACGGTGATGAAGCCATCGCCGTGGCAAACGGAGACGCAAGGGCGGGAGCTTTTGGGGTCGACGGCGACGGGCATTAAATGCCCTTGTCCCCCACTGTCAAAGTAGGTGGCGACCACTGTTCGCGCACTGTAGCTCCACTATTCCCGCACTGTTACAACTACCACCTCTTTTACGTTTTTACCCCTTTCTCCTACGTTGACACCTGTCGGTGACCCCTTGCACTATAAAAGGAGGCCCATGCACAACGTGGAGGGGGTTCGGAACCTAGATCACTCATACGCTCGGTGTAGCTGCTTCTTCAAGCTGCCGAGCTCTCCAACTCAATACACAACTAAGCAGGAGTAGGGTTTTACGCGTCTACCGCGGCCCGAACCTGGGTAAAACTACCCGCGTGCTCGCTACGATCTGCTCTTCGTGCTCCCTCCGCCCTCGTACCGCGCAGACAAGGGGCTCCGGTCCCATAGGTGTTCATGGCGGACAGTTTCCCCCGACACCGTGTACCAACGAGTGGACCCTATGCTAGTGTCGTCTAAGGAAAGATAATGACCGGGTGCTTCCCCCGAGTACTTGAGGTACTGCAGGATCGTGGGTGACACGAGAGCTTCCCGGATCTTGTGGGTAAAGTGCGCAACCTCGGTAGAGTGTAAAACTATTCGAATAGCCGTGTCCACGGTCAAGGACAGTTGGGTAACCGCTCTTGGGCTACGTCCAATGTTTGCGAAACCTTGTGTGTGTGTGTGTGTGTGTGTGTGTGTGTGTGTTGAGTCAAGGTGGTGACTTGACTCGTGAGTTGAATTCTATTCATGATGATATCGGTAACCTGTCTACGAGGTTACGTGAATTTATTGATGCATACACTTGATGGTAGATTATTTATTCTAGCTCATTGCTAGATTGCTCATTGTTGTTCCATTGCATTGTTACTTGAACCAAATCATGGGTTGCTTGCGAGTACATTCAAAGTACTCATTGGCTTGCCACTGGTTATTTAATTGTCCAGGCATGGAGGAACAGGAATATGAAGGAGAATTCTATTTAGATGAACCTGCGAACTAGGAAGCTATCCCAGTCAGAATGCCTGTAGGGTTAAGGCAGATGGCATGGGTTCTACTTATCATCGAAGACTTCCGCTATTCGAGTTATTTGTTATTCAGCCCTTGAGGCTTTATCTATGTAAGACTTGGCCATAATGACCATAATTTGTGTAAGACGGTATGTATGGATGTAAGACTCTTGTTATTCAGCTTCTGTGTGTTCAGTGAGCATTGATCTCTGGGATCACTGTACACGTGCATTCGGTGATCTCGACTTCTAAGTCGGGGTCCCCACAGTTTCGGTCTACTTGTCTCGGACATGATGCCTATATAAATTGATCATGCCTAGATAGTCTCATAATTATTGTCTTTTCTATCAATTGCTCGATAGTAATTTGTTTATCCGCCGTAGAATATCGCTATCATGAGAGAAGCCACTAGAGAAAACTATGGCCCCCGTGTCTATTCTCAACATATCAATTTCCTGCTTTTATTTGTTCTTTTATTAAACCAAAAATACCAAAAATATAACTATCATCTCTATCAGATCTCACTCTCGTAAGTGACCGTAAAGGGATTGACAACCCCTTATGGCGTTGGCTGCGAAGTTTTATTTGTTTGTGCAGGTGTGAGGGACTGGCGCGTGGTCTCCTACTAGATTGATACCTTGGTTCTCAAAAACTGAGGGTAATACTTACGCTACTGTGTTGCATCTCCCTTTCCTCTTCGAGGGAATACAACGCAAGCTCAAGAGGTAGCAAACGACGACTAGGACGAGGGGGCTGGGGGCTTCCAGGAGCCGTGTGCCATCGCTTGCGTCATAGGCGGAGCACAGGCCCCAGCTTCTCAGCGCCTCTTCAAGCAGTTCGCCTGTGAAGTAAACGCGGCTCTCTCCAAGCTCGAGGCTACCCTTCCACTTAGATGGTCTAGGTGCCCCATCACTTTCAGTTCAGCAGACCAGCTCAAGTGCGCAGCTACGGTTGGTGCCCTCCAGATGTTTTGCTCTCCCGTCATCTACAACGTCCAAGTTACCAAGACCCTCATCGACGGTGGCGTAGGACTCAATGTCCTGTCCATCAAGACATTCGACAGCCTCCAAGTACCCTATGATCAGCTACTACCTACCAAGCCCTTCTCCGGAGTGACTGATGGCTCCACCACTCCCGTGGGGCAAGTTCGCCTACTTGTAACCTTTAGCAAGCATGATAACTACCACACTGAGCTCATCGACTTCGATGTCGCCCACATCCATCTTCCCTACAAGGACATCCTCGGCTACCCAGCTCTGGCGAAGTTCATGGAAGTAACTCACCACGGCTACAATGTTCTCAAGATGCCTGGAAGCGGTGGCATCGTCACCATTGCCTGCGATGAGAAGGACGCACATTGATCACTCGACCGCGCTTACCAGGCGGCGGCAGTCAAGGATCCGGACATCGACAGCATCATCTACCCACCTGAGGTCGTTCCCAAGAAGAAGAAGCAGCTACTGGCCCTGGAGCCTCATGCGGACACATCACAGGAAGGCAGCACCACGGGGCCTCCTCCCTCTCTCGCATAGGAAGGTGTGCCCGGC
The DNA here is from genome assembly GCA_902687465.1 of Secale cereale. NCBI lineage: Eukaryota > Viridiplantae > Streptophyta > Magnoliopsida > Poales > Poaceae > Secale > Secale cereale. The sequence continues at coordinate 556,730,113 of LR738710.1, forward strand.
GCCCCCCTCAGGCTTGGCTTGGGGGCTCTCCTCTGGAGGGCCTCCGACCTAGCCAATGTCACAAGGGAGGCGCTCGGGGACCACGTGGAAGAGTGCTTCGCTGCACACTTCCCTCCGGAGGCCTCAAGGCGTGAGGCAGCAAGCGCTCAGGAGTTCATCAGCCAGACCATCAAAGACCTACAGCAGCCGAGAGCCATGCGAGGCGAGCGCCGCCCACCTCCTCCAAGGGCAGCTGTCGGTCCAGGCTCAGGAGACAGGCTGTGCGTTTGTGTCAACGTCCCGGCACTGAACAGGATCACATCTCAGGAGCTCTATTGGCCTTCCCATGTAGGTCGGTGCCAGGGTCCCCCACACAGCTACGTGTGCATGCCCTTCGGCTTGCCGAACCAAACGACCCTGCACCAGTGCCACATGCGGGAAGCCCTGGCAGCTTGCGAGGCCAGGCACAAAGAGATCCAGACGGAATTGGACTCGGCCATCCGCGAGATTTGGGGAGCCCGAAGCCTCGCGAGGGTCCGGAGCCAGGCGGCACATAAGGAGCACCGTCTTCATCGAGCACCTCCAGCTACACCAACACTACTTCACCAACTATGCCAGGTGACATCTTTCGATTTCTGTTCAACTGGGAGCGCCCCTTGGGCAGCATTATTCCCAGGTCACACGAGCCTGGCCCTGGGATGCACATCCTTTTGCATCTCAGTTCACCTTTTAGGGGGCGCCCCTCGGGATGCACTATCCCCAGGCCGCACAGGTTTGCCCTGATGGCATGTATCTCCCCTGCATTTTACCAAAGATAGTGCTACCATCCCTGTCATTTTGCATTCGGATCACTCGACTAACCATCGCACCTCCGGATCGCCACCTAATGGACTTCTGTTCATCTCGCAACGGGGTTGCATACATCGGCACGACGCTTGTGCTTGGGCCCGTCCCTACAACGCTGACAAACCCGAGGGACCGAGCTCTGACCCGCGGCCCGCTCCTTAAGCGTCACCTCACCAGGACCTCTGTGCCTTCGTCTCCCTATGGAATTGTCGGAAGCACAACGCAGGCACGGCCCTATGTCATTCTACTACAGGCTGACCCACCGAAGTCTCGGGAGCACGGCGACAGGCAGTCCCACCGATCACCCTTCCTCACGTGGGTCGCTTGCGTCTTAAAGGGGGGGTCCCTGAGCATCGCGTCTCAGGGGATCTTACTGACTCTCCAGCCCTCACCCCTTGGCCTTGACCACGGCATCGCGACCTGGCATACCAACAGTGGCTGAGCTTCGCTCGAGGATCGGGACCCACGAACGCAGAGCATCAAGAAGCACGGGAGGAGGGGGAGTCGGTTCAGAGAGCTTGGGTCTGTTCGTACGTCAAGGGGGACCCTTAGGCATCGCTACCCAAGGGCCTAACTGGTCCCGTACCCCCTCACTCCCTGGTCTTGTCCTGGTTTCAGGTCAAGGCCAGCGGCGGCTGAGGTACGCGCGGGGCGGGCCCTGCCGACGCAGAACATCAAGGCCTGAATCCAGCATTCCCTTCCTTCGGGCCCGTTCGAACGTCAAGGGGGACTCCTAAGCATAGTGAATCAGGTGCCTAACTGGTCCCAAATCCCCTCACTCCCTGGTCTTGTCCTGGTTTCCGGTTAACACCTGCAGTGGCTGAGGTACACGTGGGCTGGGCCCTGCCGACGCAGAACTCCACGACAAGCGGGAGGGAATTGAAAAATCTCAGCCTCATGAACAAACCAGGCGCGCTGTTTGGAGGAACAACCCCGCGATTGTCAAGATAAGTCATTACTCACTTAATGCCCCATCCATGCTCGCTCAGCTGGATTCGGTATTAACTCTTTAGCAATACTGCCTCACTTTTTTAGCCTCAGGAAGCCGCTTGCACGCCAAGGGGGACTTCTTGAGCATCGCACCTCGGGATCTCTTATCGGAGCTCAGGTCACTCACCTCCTGGCCTTGACTACGGCATCACGACCTAGCATACCAGCGACGGCTGCAGCTTGCCTTGGGACTGGGACCTGTCGGTGTAGAGCACTACGCAACCAAAAGGGTAAAAAAGGGGGGGTGATATTGCTGAAATGAGGCTCGCGAACAGAGCATGCTGGCAAAACAGCAAGATAGAATCAAAAGCATTACAAGTTCTTTACACACCCCCGTGGGGTTGGCTTTGAATCCTTGCAGGGAACACCATGAAAGGCCTTTAGGGGATCCTAACTATGATCGGTGCCTCCGATGCCATCCTCAACAGCAAGCCGCGATGGCCCACCTCTTACCCTAGGCGGGTCACCACCAACAACGCGCCCGCGAGCCCGACGCGTTTCGGGCGCGCCGCGAGCACGGGGGCGCGTAGTTGTCGTCGCTTGTCTCCAGGGACTCGGCCGACTCAGAAGAGCTGCTAGACCTCCAGAGGCCATCGCTGCCGCTGGATAAGCTAGCGGCGGGATCGACGTCCGGCGCGTCGCCAGCAGCATCCCCCTAGTGGCGACTTCTAGGGAAACATTCCAGGCAGCGTCCTTCCTCGTCGAACACCTTGAAGCGCAGCATGGAGACGCCGTCGAACTCGAAGTGGATGGCGAGGGCGCCTTCTGAGACGCAAGCACGGGTGACCTTACCCCATCCGCAAGTCATGAAGACCTTGCCTGAGGAGACGACCTCAACCTCCGCCCTCGTTGCCGGGGCCCGGCACTCGGCGTGTCTCAACCACAGCCCGTGCGGCACCCTTGGCGGCACCTCCACGGTGAGAATGGCAGGAGATGAATCCATGATCTAGGAGGCATCGCTGCCCACACCACGAACTCACGGGAGGAGTCGCTGGCGTGAGTACTCAGGGCAGCAGCGCGCACCACAATGGCGCAGTCGGTGCGGTCACGACGCGGGCGGCGTTGAGCGCCAACACCCTCACCATGGCATGGTGCCCTAGCATAAAGGGGCAATGGATAGTCAGGGGAGGACGCTCGTACCAAGGCCTCATCACTTCTGGCTTCATGGCGGTACCTTGAGGACAGAATGGCCTTTTCTTCGGGGGGAGCACCGCTGGCTCCTCGCGAGGAGTCTTCCCCTTCTCGGCGTACAGAGCAAGGAAGAAGAGGTGAGAGGAACGAAGGGAGAAGATGGGCGGCGGAGGCACCACTCGCAGTCTTATTTATAGCAAGGAGAAGGCTACCCGCCGGCCTCCGAAATCGCAGGTAATGATGATCTGCTGCGCACGTAGAGACTTGTCAAGTCGCTAGCTGCCGAGGCTGCATGGGGAAGCGGAGATGCTCACGTCCCATCAAGCACCACACGTCAAGCAAGGCCGTAGGCTTGGAGGGCCCGCGGCGCTCCGCACTTGGCCCCTGGCTTCGCCGCGAAGCCAAGCCCGAGCGCACCTTGGGCCCGGGGGCTACTGGCGGCGTCCTGGGAATGGTGGTACCCAGACTTGCCTGCCTGCGGCCTAGGGCATGTCTCACAAGGTGGCATGGTACGGCCCAACATCTTCAGCAACCACTCAAGATCCTCGCGAGGGGCCAAGCCTCGCGAGGCGGACAACACAAGGCATCCCCTGGGGCGGCCTCGCCAGGCCGGCTCGTGAGGATCGGAGATATCGAGTCAAGGAGCACCTCGCGAGGTCCTCGTGACGTGAGCAATGACGACCAAGGCCAGGCGGGCGCCAGCGGGCGTAGAGTGCCAATTTCCTCTTCGGTGCTAAAGGAGGAGGTGCAGGCGAGGAGTCTCGAGGCGTCAGGCAAAGGTTTCCATATCAGTGCAACGAGACCAAGACCAGCATGACGGCAGGATGGATGTCATCGTGGAGCCCACGGCGGTGTCACCACCAGAGCCTTTGGCAGGCGAAGACCACCTTTTGTCAGGATAACTTGTACTAACTGTCCCCCTTCAAATTTGGTCGTTGTGGGATTCCTCCCCACTCAATATTTTGGAAGAGGACCCTAGCCACTATAAATAGGATTAGCCACCACCATTGATCTCATCTCGAGTTAATCAGATCGGATGGGAGACAGAGCTCATCTCATCTCGAGTTGATCAGATAGAAGGCCACACACCACAAGCTCAGCCGAGCGCAAGAACACCTCTCCTCATGAGGCAGTTCATCCATGTACTAGTTCTTCGTCAGCCTACTACGCAATCCACCACACCACACAGGATTAGGGTGACAACGGTGGCCCGAACCATTATAAATCTTGTGTCTCTTGTTCATCGGATCTGACGAGCTAGGCCTAGGGCTGTTGCACAGACGAGCTAGGGCGGAAGGAGATATCTTTGTGCGCACCCTAGAGTTTGAACCTTAAGAGTTTTTCCGGAACCCTAGATCCGACACTTCCCGCTCAATATTTGGGAAGAGGACCCTGGCCACTATAAATAGGGCTAGCCACCACCATTGGGATCATCTCATGTTGAGCTGATCAAATAGAAGGCCACACACCACAAGCTCACTCGAGCGCAAGAACACCTCTCCTCAGGAGGCAGTTCATCCATGTACTAGTTCTTCCTCAGCCTACAAGGCAATCCACCACACCACACTGGATTAGGGTGTTACACCACAACGGTGGCCCGAATCAGTATAAATATCGTGTCTCTTGTTCATCGGATCTGACGAGCTAGGTCTAGGGCTGTTGAGTAGACGAGCTAGGGCAAAAGGACAGATCTTCGTGCGCACCCCAGTGTTCCAACCTTAAGCGTTTTGCCGGTACCCTAGATCCGACATTTGGCGTGCCAGGTAGGGGTGCGCTGAAACTTCCCTTCCATCGTTCAGTGCTCCACCGTTCCAGCAGTCCATGGCCGACGCTGGCAGAGCCCGTGCTGAGCGGCGGGCTGCCCTTGCTGCCCGCGTTGCTCAGACCGCTCCTGCCGACGGACCAATCCGTCGTTCTCCATCGCCTCCTGCCAACGCCGCCACCAGTCTGAAAGTGCAACTAATCCCCGGGTGGTTTTGGTAATTAATAACAACATATATATCATTGAACTAATATTTACTTGAGAATCATTTCAGAGAAGTTCGATGATATGGGTATGGAAATGTCTGAAGAAGTGGACCCCTCAAAATGCTAAGACAAGCATTGGCAAAAGCTCAAGACTCTATTTTTGGTTTAGTGATCAAAGATCACATTGAGTCCATAGGAAAAGCCAATACTATTAAAAGGGGATGAGGTTGTGTTAATGATCTGGTTGCTCAAGTGCTTGGTGATCTAGCTCCCTCAACTATCAGCACCTTTCACTACTTAACACACTCATAAGTAATCTCGGACAAACCGATTCTGCAAACTCAGTCCCACCGAGATGAACCACCTCAGTTATTCTTCCAAACCCTAATTTCTCGGTCCATCCGATTTTGAGTTTCGGTCTCACCGAAACTGGACTGCCAACCTTCTGTAACCAATTGACATCACTTCGGAATATCCGAGTTGTTAATTTCGGTCCCACCAAGATGGCAAGCTCCAACCTTTGACTCACTTCGGACACACCGAGATGGTATTTTCGGTCCCACCGAAAATCCCAATGTTCACTATATTTGAACTTTCGGTCTGACCGAGTTTTCACTTCGGTCTCACCGAGATTGCCCAAATATGTGTGTAACGGTTGGATTTTGTGTGGAGGCTATATATACCTCTCCACCCCCTCTTCATTCGTGGAGAGAGCCATCAGAAAGTCTACCACTCCTACCACACACTTTCTGAGAAGAGAACCACCTACCCTTGTGTTGAGATCAAGCCATTCCATTCCTACCATATGAAACTTGATTTCTAGCCTTCTCAAGTTGCTTTCCACTCAATCCTTTCTTCCACCACAGCCATATCAGTGAGGAGAGTTGAGTGTTGGGGAGATTATCATTTGAAGCACAAGAGCAAGGAGTTCATCATCATCAACCACATCTATTACCTTTTGGAGGGTGGTGCCTCCTAGATTGGTTAGGTGTCGCTTGGGACCCTCCGTCTTTGAGATGTGGAGTTGAACCAAGAAGTTTGTAAGGGCAAGGAGATAGCCTACTTCGTGAAGATCTACCCCGAGTAAGGCTAGTCCTCCGTGGGCGTAGGCCATGATGGAATAGACAAGGTTGCTTCTTCGTGGACCCTTCGTCTGTGGAGCCCTCCGTGGACTCGCGCAGCCGTTACCCTCCGTGGGTTGAAGTCTCCATCAACGTGGATGTACGATAGCACCACCTATCGGAACCACGACAAAAATCTTCGTGTCTCCAAACTGCGTTTGATCTTCTCCACCTCTCTTTACTACATGTGCAATTTACTTTCCGCTGCTTATACTCTAGAATTGCATGTGTAGGGTGTTACTTGAATTGACCTTAATTGTGAAACTGCCAAAAACATTGCATGATCAAAAGGCAGATTTTTTATATTGTCAAGTAGTCTAATCACCCCCCTCTAGACATACTTTCGATCCTACAAGTGGTATCAGAGCTTTGGTCTCCATTGTTTTGGTTTCCATTGCATTGGACTCCATAAGCTTGGTTTCACAACCTAGGAGAGTATGGCGTCTAGTGAGGGTAATTATCGTAGAGGTCCTTACTTTGATGGTACAAATTTTTCTAGTTGGAAGCATAAAATGAAAATGCATATTCTTGGTCATAACCCAGCCGCATGGGGCATTATTTGTGTTGGTATGCAAGGTGATTTCTTCGAAGAAGGAAAAGTTCCGGATCGCGAAGCTACACCGGAAGAGTTGCGGATGTTACAAAACAATGCTCAAGCTTGTGACATTCTCTTCAATGCTTTGTGTCCCGAGGAGTTCAACAAAATCAGCCGTCTTGAGAATGCTAAAGAGATTTGGGATACTTTGGTTGAAATGCACGAAGGTACTGAATCTGTGAAGGAATCAAAGCTAGATATTCTTCAAGGTCAACTTGACAAGTTCAAGATGAAGGATGGTGAAGGAGTCGCTGAAATGTACTCTAGGCTTGCTCTCATCACAAATGAGATTGCCGGCTTAGGAAGCGAAGAAATGACCGACCGATTCATCATTAAGAAGATTCTCAGAGCTTTGGATGGAAAGTATGACACCGTGTGCACTTTGATCCAAATGATGCCAAACTACAAGACTCTCAAGCCAACTGAAGTCATTGGAAGAATTGTTGCTCATGAGATGACACTTAAGGATAAGGAAGAGCTTCACAACAAGTCAAGTGGTGCTTACAAAGCTACAAGTGATGCTCCCACCACCTCAAGTGACAAGTTAATTTCCAATGAAGAGATAAGCCTAATGGTTAAGAACTTCAACAAGTTCTACAAGAATAGAGGCAAAGAAAGAAGCTCAAAGTCTAGATCATATGATGAAAAGAGATCTTCTAGTCGTGATCGAAACTGCTACAATTGTGGAAGACCCGGACACTTCTCAAATGAGTGTACGGCTCCCCACAAGAGAAGAGAAGAATCTCCAAGAAGAAGAGCAAGAGATGAGTCACCTCGGAGAGAGAGAAGGAGTAGAGATGATCGTTATGAACGAAGACCCTCTCGGAGAAGCAAGGATTCGGAGAGGAAAGACAAGTCATCAAGGAGCTACACAAGAAGAAGACATCAAGCTCATGTAGGTGAATGGGTCTCCGGCTCCGACTCCGACAATCAATCCGATGGAAGCTATCACTCCGACTCCGACTATAGTCAAGATGAAGGTGTTGCCGGACTTGCACTCGTACCCTCCAACTCCAACTCCTACGACTTATTTGATTCACCAAATGAGGGAATTGGAAGATGCTTCATGGCTAAAGACCCCAAGGTAACACACCCTGAATTCATTGACTTTGATAGTGATGAGGATGACTTGCTTGGTGAAGATGAGCTCTTGCATGATAAATCTAGTGAGCTTAGTAATGATGAAAATGCTAGTAGTCTTTATAGTCGAGAAGAGTCGAATGACAATGTTATGAAGGAGATTGAGCGTCTAACTAAAGAACTAAACACTCTTAAGTTAGCTCATGAGACAACTCAAGAAGATCATAGAGAGCTCCTAAGATCTCATGAGAAGATACGCTTCGAGAAGCTCACTCTAGAGCAAGAACATGAGTTTCTAAAAGCGATCAATGACGATCTTCGAAAGAAGAGTTCTTCATATCTTGCCAAACGACTTCTCTTGTCTAATTTCTTGCCACCTATTAAGACTAAGCATGACAAGCATAAGAAAAATTCTTCCTCTAGTAGTAACAATAACAATGTTAAATCCAATATTGTTGCTTCTAGTAGTTCTCTTGATTCCACTAACAATGTTTCAAGCCAAGTTACACTTGAGCAAGAAAATAGCTTATTGAAGGAAATCATAGAGAAAGGTGTCTACAAGAGTCTTGCCGGAAGCAGGAACTTTGAGGAGATTGTTCGCAAACAAGGAAGACACCGGAAGAATCAAGGGATTGGTTTTGAGCGAAAGTTCAACGCCGAAGGTGTTGAGTGGGAAGAAGGTCAATACCCTACTCCACAGTTTGTTTCACAAAAGGAGAAGTATGATCCTACTTCTTCCAATGTGGAACAAGCTCAAGATGACCTTCCACCACAAGACCACAAGCTAAAGGCCAAGGACAAGCTTCAAGAGGAGATTGATGCATTCATTGAAGCACCTCAAGCCATGGTCAAGTGGGTTCCCAAGGACACATCGAGTTCTACTTCGTCAAGCTCAACTACAACTCCAAGGATTCCCATCAAGATGATGTGGATCCCAAAGAAGAACAACTAGAAGGTTCTTGAGGGTGACTCCGCCAACAAACTTCACTCATATTCATTTTGGCAAGAACTTGTGCAATCAACTTCCACATCATGCACTAGTTCATGGAGTCACAAACCCTCTTGTTGGTAAGTCAAGGGACAAGGTAATCATTGCTTTCATGGACATCATCTTTTGTGAACTTCACTCTATGTCTATGGATATTCTTGTTTGTTCCTTGTGGGACTAACCCATGTAGGTATTGAAAGTGCCCTAATCCAAAGGATAGCTCCCAACTCTTGATGATCTACATCAACATTGAGCATCCACATCTTCAACATCTACATGAAGTCTTATACGACTACCCAAGGTTAGTTTGACCCTTTAAAAGGGGTTCTCACATCTAGGGGGAGCTTTGCTCTAAAAATTGAGCTAAAGCATCTCCAAATGATGTGAACACATAAATGCTTTATGTAAAAGTGGTAACCCCACTTGTGCTTAAACGATGAGTATGACCTATGATCAAATGTTCTCATTTGGCTCCTAAGTCAATATACTCATATATAGATGACCTAGTCATCGACAAACTGTGTGCTAGTAGCTAGAATGTTGGTTGTGCATGTTTGACACATATTTCAGTTGCTATCTTATTGTGTGAGCATGTTGAATGCATGATTTTATCCATTCAAGGACATCCATTTGTTGTTTTGATTGTTTTGATTTTTCTGGCCAAATGGATGGACAAGAATGCCTAAGCACCTTCCCTAGCTATCTATGCTTTCTTGTCTCAAATTCTATTCATGCTCATATCACAACTTTGAACAAGTCTTTTTCGGACTCTCCGAGTGAGGAGCACTCGGAGCCACCGATTCGTCTAAGGCTGACTTCCAAAACCTTCTAAGTCCATTTCGGTCTGACCGGCTTTTCAATCTCGGTCCAACCGAAACGCTTAGACTGATCTAGGTTTCATCTCGGTGAAACCGAGTTCAAAATCTCGGTCTGACCGATATGCGTAACTGCACAGCAGTTATACATTTCGGTGACACCTAGTTTTTCAACTCGGTCCCACCGACAGTATGGGGTTATATATACCTGAGGGTTGCGCGCGATTTAACTCTTCAAACTGTTCGCCCCCAAGTCCCCTGCTGCCGTCGCCCTGGTCTACGGATCGTCGCCGTCGTCGCCTGTGCGCCCTCGCCGCAGGTCTCCGCCGCCGTCAACGGTAATCATCTCCGCCGTTGCCGCCGTAGAGGGACTCCACCAAGTTAGGGTGAGTCCCGATCCCTTTTGTGCTCCCCATCTGACTCTTGCACGAATGGTTTGCCATGAATCTGTCCACGTTTGAGATATTCCCTATACATTAGATCAGATCCTCTAGTTTCGAGCGAAATTCTTAGGTTTAGGTTTCCACGGAACGCATCTCGGTGAAGCCGATTTTGAAACTCGGAATGACCGATTTGGCCTCTGGCCATTGCACTACATCATTCGGTCTAACCGAGTTGTGCAAATCGGTGTGACCGAAACTTAGTTTCAGTGAAACCCTAGGTTATCGGTAGGACCGAAACCCATTTCGGTCTGCCCGAAAGTGGTGTGTAGGCCTCTGTATACACTTCGGTTTCACTGAAACTTAAAATCGGTTTGACCGAAATACATTCTGTGAAAACTCAAAACTAAGTTTTAAACTCATTTTTTCTTTTGCAAAAACCTCTGCAGTTGTGATAACTCTTCTACTCTGCCTATACCTTATCTTTTCACAGGTTGTCAGCCATGTCAGATGTCAGTGACAGCCAGAACAGGTCTGAGTCACCTTTTGCTGAGATTCCAGAGGCAGATACAAGTCCTGAGGCTAGCAGCTCCAGTGATGATGGTGAGAGGAGCACCCCTAGTGGTTTGCCTCCTGCAGCCACCAGAACCAGGAAAAAGAGAAATTCTGATGATGAGGACTCTGACTTTGTTGCTGAGGAAGTTATCTCCAAGCCAAAGAGGAATGTGGTTGCCAAAGAGCACCAAGGGCAGCAGACAAGGAAAGTCACAAGCAAAGTAAAGCAGTCAGCTGTTGCAAAGAAGCTCAACTTGGAAGAGCCAGCTCCAAGTAAGGTGAAGAAAACTTCCAAGAGGAAGAGGGTAGTATATGCTGAACCTCAAGTTGATGCAGCTGCTGAAGAAGAAGAAGAAGATGCACCCCAGCCTCCTCCTCAGAAAGCTAAGTTCATGGGTGATGCTATTCGGGCTCAAGCCTCCTCTAAGCCCAAGAAGCCTGCTCAAGCCAAGGCAGCTCCAGCCAAGCCCAAGAGAACAACCAGGAGCATTCCAGCTTCTGAGAAGAACAAAGGTGAGATGCCACCGTCTGAATCAGATGAAGAGCATGTTTTGCTTAAGCTCCGTCCCAAGTTGCCACTCCACAATGATGCTCATCCTCAAGCTGAGGACACGAAGGCAAGGAAGGATAAAGGTCTCAGGCTATGGAGACAGTCGGATCCATATGCTGTGAGGAGAAGGACTGCTGTGGACCCCAGATTCCACACCAGAGAGCAGCAAGATTTCTATGAGACCGTGCTGATGGATAAGAAGCCCATTGTTGCTGACACCAGGTATGTTGACTAGAAGTACATTGACAGTGAAGAGCACCGAGACTTCTTTCCCCATGTGCATGAGAGCTTTACTGCATGTGGAGTTGCTGATTTTGTGGGTCAAGAACTGACAGCTTGGAATGACGAGATGATCATGCAGTTCTACGCCACAGCCCACTTCTATCCTGATGGCAAGATCACCTGGATGACTGAAGGTCAAAGGTTTTCTTCGTCTCTTGAAGAATGGGCAGAACTTCTGAATGCTCCAGTGCAGAGAGAGGACGACATTGATGTCTATGGGATTCCTAAGAAGAGTCATGATTCCATGAAGAACATGTACAAGGAGATCCCCGCTGCTGACTTGGAAGGGTGGAAGCTTGGCTCAGTGTACTATCTCCAGGCAGGTCTGACCACCACTAACACTATTCTGAGGCATACATTGATGCCTAAGTCTGGAGACCACCGCATGATTCGAGGCTATTCTATCAACATCTTGCACATTCTCGATGAGAAGGCACCTTTCAAGGTGATGGACTTAATGGTAGGGACCATTAAGAGGACTGCAGCTGACCAGAAGCGGTCATGTGGATTTGCCCCGCAGATTCAGATGCTCATTAATGCCAAGTTTGGCACGGGCAAATTCATGCTGGATAGGAAGCACTTGCCACTGCAGCCAGAGCATGAGGACAATGTAGTTGTGATGGATGAGGAGGATCCTACCTCAGTTGAAGGACAGGCCAAAATCGAAGCTGCGAAGAAAGCTAAAGCTGACAAAGAGGCAGCAGCAGCAGCAGCTAAGCCAAAGAGCTTTGGAGAACAAATTCTTGAAGCTACCTAGAGGATTGAACAACGCCTGGCCAGCATTGAGCAATCTCAGGAAAGCCTAGAGAGGACTGTTGAGGACAAGATCCACGCTCTGGACGTGAAGCTGACAGAGATTCAGGTGTCCGTCAACAAGCTTGAGGCAGACATGGAGGAAGCAAGGCAGGAGAGAGCAGAACTCATGCAGGATGATCTAGTCCAGGACTCTCATCGCCAGACTGCTCAGGTTCCCAGAGGATCCAGATCTGCAGCTATCCCAGTGACTGAGTCCAGGGCTACCACTTCAGCACCAGCCACAGCTCCAGCAGTTACTCCAGCTCCAGCATCCACTCCTCCAGCGCAGACATCAGCAGAAGTCTTCGCCGATGCAGCTATTTCTACACCGACATCTACCCGAGCCCGCAGTGACGCTTAGCTCTATACCTTTTCGAACTTTTTGGTAACTTGTTGCCAAAGGGGGAGAAATTGTATAGATCATAGGGCTTCGAGAGAGAGAGTGCTCTTTCGTTCTTTTGCCAGTTTCTTTGAGATACATTGGTTTCTTTTGGTCTTTCGAAACTTTAAGTGTGCTTGCTACTACGTTTGATGCTACCTTAATGAGTGTTTGGTCATACTATGCTTTAATGTGTGCTTAATGCTTATCATATGCTATTCCTTATTGTATGGCTATTTACTCTTGTCTTGGTGATTGAGTGCATGTTATTCATTCTTATCATTTTGTGCGCTCCACCAAGATGTATGTGACATGGAAGAGTGACCCATAATCCTAATCGATTGTGCATTTGCATTCAAACGCAAATTTTAAATAATGCACAAATTTAGGGGGAGCTCTTGTTTATCACATACTTCTCAAAGCGACGATATCATTCATTGATTATATCTTTTGTCGAAGCTTTGATCTATATGTTGTCATCAATTACCAAAAAGGGGGAGATTGAAAGTGCAACTAATCCCTGGGTGGTTTTGGTAATTAATAACAACATATATATCATTGAACTAATATTTACTTGAGAATCATTTCAGAGAAGTTCGATGATATGGGTATGGAAATGTCTGAAGAAGTGGACCCCTCAAAATGCTAAGACAAGCATTGGCAAAAGCTCAAGACTCTATTTTTGGTTTAGTGATCAAAGATCACATTGAGTCCATAGGAAAAGCCAATACTATTAAAAGGGGATGAGGTTGTGTTAATGATCTGGTTGCTCAAGTGCTTGGTGATCTAGCTCCCTCAACTATCAGCACCTTTCACTACTTAACACACTCATAAGTAATCTCGGACAAACCGATTCTGCAAACTCAGTCCCACCGAGATGAACCACCTCAGTTATTCTTCCAAACCCTAATTTCTCGGTCCATCCGATTTTGAGTTTCGGTCTCACCGAAACTGGACTGCCAACCTTCTGTAACCAATTGACATCACTTCGGAATATCCGAGTTGTTAATTTCGGTCCCACCGAGATGGCAAGCTCCAACCTTTGACTCACTTCGGACACACCGAGATGGTATTTTCGGTCCCACCGAAAATCCCAACGTTCACTATATTTGAACTTTCGGTCTGACCGAGTTTTCACTTCGGTCTCACCAAGATTGCCCAAATATGTGTGTAACGGTTGGATTTTGTGTGGAGGCTATATATACCTCTCCACCCCCTCTTCATTCGTGGAGAGAGCCATCAGAAAGTCTACCACTCCTACCACACACTTTCTGAGAAGAGAACCACCTACCCTTGTGTTGAGATCAAGCCATTCCATTCCTACCATATGAAACTTGATTTCTAGCCTTCCCAAGTTGCTTTCCACTCAATCCTTTCTTCCACCACAGCCATATCAGTGAGGAGAGTTGAGTGTTGGGGAGATTATCATTTGAAGCACAAGAGCAAGGAGTTCATCATCATCAACCACATCTATTACCTTTTGGAGGGTGGTGCCTCCTAGATTGGTTAGGTGTCGCTTGGGAGCCTACGTCTTTGAGATGTGGAGTTGAACCAAGAAGTTTGTAAGGGCAAGGAGATCGCCTACTTCGTGAAGATCTACCCCGAGTAAGGCTAGTCCTCCGTGGGCGTAGGCCATGATGGAATAGACAAGGTTGCTTCTTCGTGGACCCTTCGTGGGTGGAGCCCTCCGTGGACTCGCGCAGCCGTTACCCTCCGTGGGTTGAAGTCTCCATCAACGTGGATGTACGATAGCATCACCTATCGGAACCACGACAAAAATCTTCGTGTCTCCAAACTGCGTTTGATCTTCTCCACCTCTCTTTACTACATGTGCAATTTACTTTCCGCTGCTTATACTCTAGAATTTCATGTGTAGGGTGTTACTTGAATTGACCTTAATTGTGAAACTGCCAAAAACATTGCATGATCAAAAGGCAGATTGTTTATATTGTCAAGTAGTCTAATCACCCCCGCTCTAGACATACTTTCGATCCTACACAGTCCGGCGCGGCAAGAGCAGTAGGCATCGTCGATGCACCCCTCCGTGCGGCGCGATGGACGCACCGCTACCCCGTCGCTGACTCCGGCGGTCTCTTCATCCCATGCCCGCCGCGGACCCATGGATGCGTAGGCTGCGTTTCTCATGGCACGCGAGCTCCTGCGCTACCACCCCATCGACGACTTCTACGAAGAATGGCTCGACCGCATCACCGAGCTCGTCAGCGCCGCCGGGGGCTCTCCGACGTCGTCCCTCTCCCTGCCTCATCCACCTCCCCATGAGGACGACGAGGCCCAAGAAGCTCCACGGCTACCATGGCTTCAAGGCGTCGTCCAAGACCCAAGGCGTGTGGCCCCACGGCGTGACCCCGCGGTGGAGCACCCACGCTCCCTCCACCACTGCGTCGAGACCGCGCGCCCCCCGCCGCGGTGGCGTGCGAAGACCAAGACCAAGTACCGCCACCCCAGCAAGCTCCGGTGTCGACAGCAGGCTGCAATCCCTCGCTCCCGAGCTGCGCAACATCAATTGGCCTCGGAAGTTCAAGCCCGACCTACCTCCACGCTACGACGGCACCCCGACCCTGCGGAGTTCCTACAGCTCTACGAGCCGAGCATCGAGGCATTCGGTGGCAACGAGAAGATCATGACGAACTGGTTCCCCATGGCCCTCAAGGATGGCACGCGCTCATGACTCTTGAACCTGCCCGCGGGATCAATCTCCACCTAGAGTGAGATGCGCGATCGGTTCATCGCCAACTTCCCGGGCACTCGAGACCGTCCCCCGGCCGCGGGCCACCTGTGGCGTATCAAGCAACAACCAAGAGAAACCCTGCAGAAGTTTATCTAATGCTTCAACAGTGTCTGCGTCAAGATCCCCAAGGTCACTGACGAGGCCATCATTTCAGCGTTCTTAGATGGCGTTCGCGACGTCAAGATGAAGGAGGAGCTCGCTATTCACGAAGATTTGTGCGCGTCCTTGGAGCTGTTCAACCTCACGACCAAGTGCGCTAGGGACGAAGATGGGCGCCTCTCGCTCGTCGAGCTCCCCACCGCTGAGACTGAAGACAAGAAGGCCAAAGGAAAGGACGTAAAGCGCAAGGGAGCAGCCGCGACTACCCAGAGCCACCCAAGAACAGCCGAGCATTTTGTGCCTTCTACAAAGTGCACAGCCACAACACCCATGACTGTCAAGAGCTCAGGGCCCTCCGCGAAGGATGCGTCATCCAATGCCCCGAGCGCGGCAGCCGTGGCTACGACCGCGGGGGACGTCGGACCAGAGGACGCTGGGGCGACCGTGGACCCCACCAGGTGTGGCATGATCAGCCTCGGGAGGACCGTTGGCGGGGCCAGCCCCACGAGGATGCTTGGAGGGATCAGCTCTGAGAGGACCGTCCTCAGGGCAGGGCCGGCCTACCGCCTCTGCCACCGCCATGGAGAAACGATGACCAGGACGAGGGGGCTAGGGGATTCGAGGAGCCACGTGCCATCACTTGCATCTTGGGCCGACCACAGGCCCCAGCTTCTCAGCGCCTCTTCAAGCAGTTCGCTCGTGAAGTAAACGCAGCTCTCCCCAAGCTCGAGGCTACCCGTCAACTTAGGTGGTCCAGGTGCCCCATCACCTTTAGTTCAGCAGACCAGCTCAAGTGCACAGCCACAGCTGGCACCCTCCCGATGCTTTGCTCTCCCGTCATCAGCAACGTCCAAGTTACCAAGACCCTCATCGACGGTGGAGCAGGGCTCAACGTCCTGTCCATCGAGACATTTGACAGCCTCCAAGTACCCTACAATCAGCTACTGCCTACCAAGCCCTTCTCTGGAGTGACTGATGGCTCCACCACTCATGTGGGGCAAGTTCACCTACCCGTAACCTTTGGCAAGCATGACAACTACCACACTAAGCTCATCGACTTCGATGTCGCCCACATCCATCTCCCTTACAATGCCATCCTCGGGTATTCGGCCCTGGCCAAGTTCATGGCAGTAACTCACCACGGCTACAATGTCCACAAGATGCCTAGAAGCGGCAGCGGCATCATCATCGCCTCCGAGGAGAAGGATGCGGTGTGCTCACTCGAGCGTGCTTACCAGGCCACGGCAGTCAAGGATCCGGACAGCGACAGCATCATCTAACCACCTAAGGTCGTCCCCAAGAAGAAGAAGCAGTTGTTGGCCCTAGAGCCTCATGAGGAGGCAACACAGGGCGGCAACACCTCGGGACCTGCACCTAGGGAGGGGCCTCCTCCCTCTCTCGCATAGGAAGGCGCGCCCGACGCCCCCCTCAGGACAGCGACAGCATCATCTAACCACCTAAGGTCGTCCCCAAGAAGAAGAAGCAGTTGTTGGCCCTAGAGCCTCATGAGGAGGCAAGGCAGGGCGGCAACACCTCGGGACCTGCACCTAGGGAGGGGCCTCCTCCCTCTCTCGCATAGGAAGGCGTGCCCGACGCCCCCCTCGGGCTGGTCTCGGGGGCTCTCCTCTGGAGGGCCTTTGACCTGGACAATGTCATGAGAGAGGCACTCGGGCACCATGTGGAAGAGTGATTCGCGCCACACTTCCCTCTAGAGGCCTCAAGCGTGAGGCACCAAGCGCTCAGGAGTTCATCAGCCAGACCATTGAAGACCTACAGGAGCCGAGAGCCATGCGAGGCGAGCGCCGCCCGCCTCCTCCAAGGGCAGCTGTCGGTCCAGGCTCAAGAGACGGGCTACGCGTTTGCGTCAACATACATGCACTCAACAGGATTGCATCTCAGGAGCTCTACTGGCCTTCCCAGGTGGGCCGGTGCCAGGGTCCCCCTCACAGCTACGTGCGCATGCCCTTTGGCTTGCCGAACCAGGCGACCCTGCACCAGCGCCACATGCAGGAAGTCCTGGCGGCTCGCGAGGCTAAGCACAAGGAGATCTAGGCGGAGTTGGACTCGGCCCTCTGTGAGATCTGGGGAGCCGTGGAGCCTCGCGAGGGGCCGGAGCTAGGTGGCACGTAAGGAGCAGCGTCTTCATCGAGCACCTTCAGCTACACCAACACTACTTCAGCAACTATGTCAGGTGACATCTTTTGATTTTTGTTCAACTGGGAGCGCCCCTCGGGCAGCATTATTCCCAAGTCGCACGGGCATGTCCCTACGACGCGCATCCTTTTGCATCTCTGATCACCTTTTGGGGGGGCGCCCCTCGGGCTGCACTATCCCTAGTCCGCGCATGTTCACCCTAGTGGCATGTATCTCCCTTGCAATTTACCAAAGCTAGTGCTACCATCCCTGTCATGTTGCATTCGAATCAACTGTTTGACCACCGTTCTCATGCCTTGAACATCATGTGCCCCCGCAAGCTCGCTTGCATCTGTCTTATGGCTGGGGGTTGGCACGGCGTCTGTGCTCGGGTCCGTCCCTGCAGCGTCGCCAAATCCAAGCAGCTGAGCTCTAGCTCACGGGCCGGTCCCGTGTATTTCACCTCCTATGGCCCTTGGTGCCTCGCTCAAGCTCGAGCCGGATGCCAGTAGTTGAGTCGGGGCGCACGGTACCCTGTCCCGTCGCTCCGGGAGCCATGCGCCGGGTGGCTTCCCTTAGGACATCCACGTGAGAAGAATAGGCACGACGACTGTGCTCAGGTCCATCCCTCCAGCATCAATAAATCCAACGGCTGAGCTCTATCTGGCGGGCCGGCTCCGTTCATGTCACCTCCTGGGGTCATTGGTGCCCAGCCTTCTCATAGGGTGACCTCGAGGGATTCACCTGGCGCGGGATGTCTAACCACCTTACAGGATCATCTCGAGCGCTTCCACCTAAGACCAGGCGCAACCCTCCTTGTGGTAGGGCCTCGTGAGTCCCGCACTGGCTCATGGGTGCCCAGATACACCTCGTCTAAGCCCCACCGTGCCAGCCACGTGTCCGGGCTGGGCTGTATACGCCCGGGGGCTCTCTGTAGTAGGGAATCCCCTCCCACGGTCCAGTGGAAGCACCATGCTCCGCGCTGGCTGACGACACGGTCGAGGAGCGGCTATGCGAGCGTAAGAGCGACAGCACTATGCTCCGCGCTGGTGATAAACAACTAGGGGCGGCTTTGCGGCCGCATTAACCTCAGGGATACCCTTGGCTCAGTGGCCAGCCCCACCGCGCTGCGCTCCCTTCGTGAAGGTAGCGCGAGGGGGCTGGGGATGGGGGCTGCATCCAGGTCATGCTTGGTGCACGCCCCACCAGGTCCCTCGGGCCTGGTCGATGTGCAACCCTCCCAAGCGCAAGCCTGGTGAGGACAGGTATGGGGTCTGTTCGTACGTCAAGGGGGACTCCTGAGCATCGCAACTCAGGAGCCTAACTGGTCTCGTAGCCCCTCACTCCCAGGTCTTGTCCTGGTTTCCGGTCAAGGCCAGTGGCGGCTGAGGTACGCGCAGGTCGGGCCTTGCCGACACAGAACATCAAGGCCTAAGTCCAGTACTCACTTCCCTCAGGGCTGTTCGCATGTCAAGGGGGACCCTTGGGCATCAGGACCCAAGGGCCTAATTGGTCTTGTAGCCCTCACTCCTTGGTCTTGTCCTGGTTTCCGATCAAGGCCAGCGGCGGCTGAGGTACGCGCGGGCTGGGCCCTACCGACGCAGAACACCAAAGCCCTGCTTAGCGCTTCCTACCTGGGTATCGTTTGCATGTTAAGGGGGACTCCTAAGCATCGCGACTCAGGAGCCTAACTGGCCACGTAGCCCCTCACTCTCTGGTCTTGAGCCAATAACTTGGGCAAACCAGCTGGCGGCTGAGGTATGCGCGGGGTCGGGCCCTGCCGACGTAGAACGATAAATAAGGAAAGACGGGCGAATATCTAGCAATTATTACAAACCAAATTTTCCTTCGAAGCATCAAACAGGAGTTTTAACGCCTCCACGATGCTCGCCCATGTCGCGGGAGAATGAAGATAAAGGGGAGCGCCGTCACCAACCTACAGACCTTCCCCTCAGCCTTGGGCGCTGCTGCCTGAGGGGACCTCCCCCCCAGTGGCGCCACCGTTCCTTGGGGAAGCGGTTTCATATGCGGCATCGGCAGCGCCATCGGTTGGAAGGGAAGGGTGACCGATGAGGAACTCCTTCCGGAGGGCCTCCACATGGTCCTTTACAGCTTCAGCGGCGGCCTCGTAGCGCTCCGCCTCCACAGGCTTGATCAGCGCCCCGAGATCAGTGTTGGGGTCGCGACGGTGCAGGTGGCTGAAGACGTGCGTCAAGGCAGAAGAAGAAAGTCCACGGGCTTCCTCCTCCGCCAGGGGGTTGATCTCGCGTAAGACATCCTCCAGCGCCAGGACAAGATAAGGAAGCAGCTGGGCAGACCTTCATCATCCGTCGCCAACGGCTTTTCCAAGCCCTTATCATAGAGTGCCCCCAGAGCCTGGCGGGACCTCACCTCAAGGGACTTGAAGGTCGAGCGGTCCTCGGCCAGGACCTTCACTTTGGCCTCCAGCTGGACCTCCTTAGCTTTTGTTGCCTGCTTCAGCTCCTCTAGTCGGCCGCGCTCTACGGACAGCTCCTTTGTCAGCTGCTCCAGCTCAGTGTCATGGTTGGTCTCGGCATCTTCTCGAGCCTTCATCCTCTTCTCGTCTGCCTTGCACTTCCCACGCAGGTCCCTGATAACCCACAAGTGTAGGGGATCGCAGCTGTTTTCAAGGGTAAAGTGTTCAACCCAAAT
This sequence comes from Secale cereale, assembly GCA_902687465.1. Taxonomy (NCBI): domain Eukaryota; kingdom Viridiplantae; phylum Streptophyta; class Magnoliopsida; order Poales; family Poaceae; genus Secale; species Secale cereale. The sequence continues at coordinate 556,750,221 of LR738710.1, forward strand.
TTGTTGATTCGGAACAAGGGGAGCCAAAGAATACTCTTAAGTATTAGCAGCTGAGTTGTCAATTCAACCACACCTGGAAACTTAGTATCTGCAGCAAGGTAGTTTAGTAGCAAAGTAATATGATAGTGGCGGTAGCGGCAATAAAAGTAACGGTAGTGTTTTTGTAGTTTTTGTAATAGTAGCAATGAAAAAGTAAATAAGCAACAAGCAATATGTGAAAAGCTCGAAGGCATGGGATCGGTGATGGGAAATTATGTCGGATGCAATTCATCATGTAAAAGTTATAACCAAGGGTGACACAGAACTAGCTCCAGTTCATCAGTGTAATGTAGGCATGTATTCCGAATATAGTCATACATGCTTATGGAAAAGAACTTGCATGACATCTTTTGTCCTACCCTCCCGTGGCAGCGGGGTCCTATTGGAAACTAAGGGATATTAAGGCCTCCTTTTAATAGAGTACCGGACCAAAGCATTAACACATAGTGAATACATGAACTCCTCAAACTACAGTCATCACCGGGAGTGGTCCTGATTATTGTCACTTCGGGGTTGCCGGATCATAACACATAGTAGGTGACTATAGACTTGCAAGATAGGATCAAGAACACACTTCATGAAAACAAAATAGGTTCAGATCTGAAATCATGGCACTCGGGCCCTAGTGACAAGCATTAAGCATAGCAAAGTTATAGCAACATCAATCTCAGAACATAGTGGATACTAGGGATCAAACCCTAACAAAACTAACTCGATTACATGATAGATCCCATCCAACCCATCACCGTCCAGCAAGCCTACGATGGAATTACTCACGCACGGCGGTGAGCATCATGGCATTGGTGATGGAGGAAGGTTGATGATGCCGATGGCGACGATCTCCACTCTTCGGAGCCCCGAACGGACTCCAGATCAGCCCTCCCGAGAGAGATTAGGGCTTGGCGGCGGCTCCATATAGTAAAACGCGATAATTCTTCCTCTCTGATTTTTTTTCTCCCCGAAAGTGAATATATGGGATCTTGGGACACGTTGGTGGAGAGTTAGGGGGGCACGAGGCACGGGGCGCGCCCAGGGGAGGGGGCGCGCCCCCCACCCTCGTGGACAGGGTGTGGGCCCCCTGTTCTAGATCTTTCTGGAGGTATTTTTTATATTTTCCAAAATAATTCTCCGTGAATTTTCAGGTCATTCCGAGAACTTTTTATTTCTGCACAAAAATAACACCATGGCAATTCTGCTGAAAACAGCGTCAGTACGGGTTAGTTCCACTCAAATCAAGCAAGTTAGAGTCCAAAACAAGGGCAAAAGTGTTTGGCAAAGTAGATATGTTGGAGATGTATCAACTCCCCCAAGCTTAAACCTTTGCTTGTCCTCAAGCAATTCAGTTGATAAACTGAAAGTGATAAAGAAAAACTTTGACAAACTCTGTTTGCTCTTGTTGTTGTAAATATGTAAGCCAGCATTCAGGTTTTCAGCAATAATCATGAACTAACCACATTCACAATAACTTTCAGGTCTCAAGTCTACTCATATCAATGGCATAATCAACTAGCGAGCAATAATAATACACCTCGGATGACAACACTTTCTCAAAACAATCATGATATGATATAACCAGATGGTATCTCGCTAGCCCTTTCTGAGACCGCAAAACATAAATGCAGAGCACCTTTAAAGATCAAGGACTGACTAGACATTGTAATTCATGGTAAAAGAAATCCAGTCGTGATCATACTCAATGCAAATTAATAGTAATACATGCAAATGACAGAGGTGCTCTCCTACTGGTGCTCTTTAATAAGAGGATGATGACTCTGCATAAAAGTAAATAGATAGGCCCTTCGCAGAGGGAGGCAGGGATTTGTAGAGGTGCTAGAGCTCGATTTTTAAATAGAGATGAATAACATTTTGAGCGGTATACTCTCATTGTCAACATAACAACCAAGAATCTCGATATCTCCCATGCTACGCACATTACAGGCGGTTCCCAAATAGAATGGTAATGTTACAATAAGTGTGTGAGCATGAATGTAATGTCGGTGAGAGACACGTACTCCCCCAAGCTTAGGCTTTTTAGCCTAAGTTGGTCTATGGCCACGGATCAAAGCTACTCCCTCTAGTGTACTGAGATGTGTCCTCTGGGTGCGACTGGTTGGCAAGCTCATCCACCTCCCACCCATAAACAGACTGACGATAAGGATTGAGTGGTGGCTCCGGCTCAGGCTCTGAAGCTCGTGCCTGGCTCTGGTGCTTATAGAAAGCATCTGACGTAACAAGATATATGCATGTAGACAGATCAAACAGAGATGGTGCAGGCAAGGTAACAATCTCACAATATTTTTCATTAAACCTCAATTTATAATTAAGCAACCTATCCTTGTCTTTAAACATAAAATCATGTGCTATCATGCTCTTGTAATCTAGATAAACAGGGGCAAGCAATTTTTCTTCCTTCTCGTGATGCCTAATAGGTATTCTAAAATGTTCGGCAAGCGAGAAGCAAAGATGCCTCCAAAGACGGGCCCCTTTGAGCGGTTCAGACTCAGTCGTTTAGCAACGACGACACCCAAGCTAAAAGTCGTGTCTTGAAACAAAGCATGGCGTAAAATGACAATATCATGAGCACTAAGATTCCCACTGTTCCCGCGACCAATTAAACATCTACTAGCAAATAAAGAAAAAGTAGCGCAGAACAGGGAAATGTATACTAGTAATTCTTGCCCCTGAGACTTGTCTAGTTTCCCCTATAGCTATCATGTCAATAAACCCTTCAACTTCTTCACGACATGGTTCATCAAGTCTACCTTCTCGTGCTTGAGCTGGTTGGTGATTTTTTTGGGAGGAAGAAGAAGAGTATGGGTGCAGGAATAAGTGGAGGGGGGGCACGTGGGGCCCACGAGGCAGGGGAGCGCGTCCTGTGAGGGTGGGCACGCCCTGGACCATCGTGGCCAGGTGTTGGCTCCCCTCGTTGTGTTTTCTCTGCCATATATTCTCAAATATTCCAGATAAAATCATATTTAATTTTCAGGGCATTTGGAGAACTTTTATTTTTGGGGTATTTTTTTATTGCACGGATAAGTCTAGAAACAGACAGAAAATACTATTTTTGCTTTATTTATCCTAATTAACAGAAAGTAAAAGGAGGGTACATAAGGTTGTGCTATCGAGATTCACCTATCCCATGCTCATCAAAAGGAATCCATTAACAAGGTTGATTAGGTCTTGTTAATAAACTCTTTCCAAATGACATGAAACCGGAGAATTTTCGAATAACACTAGGTTACCTCAATGGGGATATGTATGTCCCCAACAATAAGAATGTCATATGTCTTCTTGATAGTAGGAAGAGGAAATTCAAAACCTCCAATAGTAATAGTTGTAATTTTTCCAATATAATTGATACTGTGGACCTGAGGTTGTTTCCTCGGGAAGTGTACCATATGCTCATTACCATTGACATGAAAAGTGACATTGCCTTTGTTGCAATCAATAACAGCACTTGCGGTATTCAAAAAGGGTCTACCAAGGATAATAGACATACAATCGTCCTCGGGAATATCAATGATAACAAAGTCCGTTACAATAGTAACATTTGCAACCACAACAGGCACATCCTCACAAATACCGACAAGTATAGCAGTTGATTTATCAGCCATTTGCAAAGATATTTCAGTAGGTGTCAACTTACTCAAGTGAAGTCTAAGATATAAAGAGAGAGGCATAACACTAACACCGGCTCCAAGATCAAATAAGGCAGTTTTAAGATAGTTTATTTAATGGAGCAAGGTATAGTGGGTACTCCTGGATCTCCTAGTTTCTTAGGTATTCCACCTTTAAAAGTGTAATTGGCAAGCATAGTGGAGTTTTCTACTTTAGGTATCTTTCTTTGTTGGTAATAATATCTTTCATATACTTAGCATAAGGATTTGTTTTAAGCACATCAGTCAAATGCATACGCAAAATGATAGGTATAATCATTTCAGCAAAGCGCTCAAAATCCTCATCATCCTTTTTTTGGATGGTTTCGTAGGAAAAGGCATGGGTTTCTGAACCCATGGTTCTCTTTCCCTACCGTGCTTCCTAGCAACAAAGTCGCTCTTATCATAACGTTGATTCTTTGATTGTGGGTTATCAAGATCAATAGCAGGTTCAATCTCTACATCATTATCATTGCTAGGTTGAGCATCATCATGAACATCATCATTAATATTATCACTAGGATCATGTTCATTACCAGATTGTGTCTCATCAAAAACAGATATATCATTGGGATTCTCAAGTATGAGAGCTACAAGTTTACTAGAAGCATGCAAAGTCCTATCATTTTTCTTTTTCTTTTTCTTAGAAGAACTAGGTGCATATAAATTAGTTCTCTTAGAATCTTGCTCAATTCTCTTAGGCTGGCCTTCAGGATACAGAGGTTCCTGAGTCATTCTACCACCTCTAGTGACAACTCTAATGGCATTAACATTATTCTTACTATTTAATTCATTGAGCAAATCATTCTGAGCTTTACGTACTTGTTCTACTTGAGTGGTAACCATGGAAGCATGTTTACTAATGAGTTTCAGTTCACCTTTAACTCTAGAAAGATAATCACTCAAGCATTCAATCATATAAGCATGGTGTTGTAATTTTCTACCAACATAAGCATTGAAGTTTTCTTGTTTCATAATAAAATTATCAAACTCATCTAAGCATTGGCTAGCAGACTTATAACGAGGAATATCACCTTCATCAAATATATAAAGAGAATTTACCTTTACTACCTGTGTCGGGTTATCAAGACCATGTATTTCTTCAATAGGTGGTAAATACTTAACATCTTCATCTTTAATACCTTTTTTTCATGGATTTCTTTGCCTATTGCATATCTTCAGGACTGAGAAATAGAACACCTCTTTTCTTTGGAGTTGGCTTAGGGGCTGGTTCAGGAAGTGTCCAATTATTTTCATTGGCCAGCATATTATTCAATAGTAATTCAGCTTGATCAACTGTTCTTTTCCTGAAAACACAACTAGCACAACTATCCAGGTGGTCTCTGGAAGCATCAGTATGTCCATTATATAAGACATCAAGTATATCGTTCCTCTGAAGAGGATGATCAGGCAAAGCATTAGGTAATTGGAGAAGCCTCCCCCAAGCTTGTGGGAGACTCTCTTCTTCGATTTGCACAAAGTTATATATTTCTCGTAAGGCAGCTTGTTTTTTATGAGCGGGAACATATTTAGCAAAGAAGTAATACATCATATCCTGGGGACTACGCACACAACCAGGATCAAGAGAATTAAACCAAGTCTTCGCATCACCCTTTAACGAGAACGGAACTAGCTTAAGGATATAGTAGTAACAAATCTTTTCATCGTTGGTAAACAGGGTGGCTATATCATTCAACTTAGTAAGATGTGCCACAATAGTTTCAGACTCATAGCCATGGAAAGGATCAGATTCAACCAAAGTAATTAACTCAGGATCAACAGAGAATTCATAATCCTTATCAGTAACACAGATAGGTGAAGTAGCAAAAGTAGGGTCATGTTTCATTCTAGCATTCAAGGACTTTTCTTTCAGCTTAGCTAATAATTTCTTAAGATCATATCTATCGTTGCAAGCAAGAAAGTCTCTAGAAGTTTATTCATCCATAACATAACCCTCAGGAACAACATGCAATTCATATCTATTATTAGTTTCAATATTTATATTCTCCCTAACCTTAGCAATTTTTTCATCTAGAAATTCACCTAGTGGCACTGTATTATCAGGCATAGAAGTAGTTTCATCATACATAGCAGAAGTGGCATCATCAAGAACATACGACATATCAGATTCAATAGCATGAGTAGGTGTCACAAATTTACCCATAACAGATGGTGAATCAAGTGCAGAGCTAGTTGGCAGTTCCTTACCTCCCCTCGTAGTTGAGGGTAAGATCTTGGTTTTTGAGTCCTTCAAGTTCTTCATAGTGATCAACAGATATAAATCCCAAGTGACTTAAAGAATAGAGCTATGCTCCCCGGCAACGGCGCCAGAAAATAGTCTTGATAACCCATAGTGTAGGGGATCGCAACTGTTTTCGAGGGTAAAGTATTCAACCCAAATTTGTTGATTCGACACAAGGGGAGCCAAAGAATACTCTTCAGTATTAGCAGCTGAGATGTCAATTCAACCACACCTAGAAACTTAGTATCTACAGCAAGGTAGTTTAGTAGCAACGTAATATGATAGTGGCGGTAGCGACAATAAAAGTAACGGTAGTGTTTTTTAGTTTTTGTAATAGTAGCAATGGAAAAGTAAATAAGCAACAAGCAATATGTGAAAAGCTCGTAGGCATTTGATCGGTGATGGGAAATTATGTCGGGTGCAATTCATCATGTAAAAGTTATAACCTAGGGTGACACAGAACTAGCTCTAGTTCATCAATGTAATGTAGGCATGTATTCCGAATATAGTCATACGTGCTTATGGAAAATAACTTGCATGACATCTTTTGTCCTACCCTCCCATGGCAGCGGGGTCCTATTGGAAACTAAGGGATATTAAGGCCTCCTTTTAATAGAGTACCGGACCAAAGCATTAACACATAGTAAATAAATGAACTCCTCAAACTACGGTCATCACCGGAAGTGGTCCCGATCATTGTCACTTCGGGGTTGCCGGATCATAACACATAGTAGGTGACTATAGACTTGCAAGATGGGATCAAGAACACACATATATTCATGAAAATATAATAGGTTCAGATCTGAAATCATGGCACTCAGGCCCTAGTGACAAGCATTAAGCATAGCAAAGTCATAGCAACATCAATCTCACAACATAGTGGATACTAGGGATCAAACCCTAACAAAACTAACTCGATTACATGATAGATCCCATCCAACCCATCACCGTCCAGCAAGCCTACGATGGAATTACTCATGCACGGCGGTGAGCATCATGGAATTGGTGATGGAGGAAGGTTGATGATCACGATGGCGATGATCTCCACTCTCCGGAGCCCCGAACGGACTCCAGATCAGCCCTCCCGAGAGAGATTAGGGCTTGGCGGCAGCTCTGTATCGTAAAACGCGATAATTCTTCCTGTCTGATTTTTTTCTCCCCGAAAGTAAATATATGGGATCTTGGGATATGTCGATGGAGCGTTAGGGGGCCCACGAGGCAGGGGGCACACCCAGGGGGAGGGGGCGTGCCCTCGACCCTCGTGGACAGGGTGTCAGGCCCAAGATGCGATTCCATCCCGATCACGTGACGCTTACGTGGTTGGGGCACAACCGCATTTCGGGCGCTTAGCAAGATGGATATCATTACATCATACCATTACATACATACATAGGGGATACAAAAATACATACAAGTCACATGAGTACAACAACATCAATACAAGGCATCCGACTACGGATGCAAACATGAAAAGAACAACACGACATCCATCTGCTATCCCAGGATGCCGACCCGGAACCTAACCCAAGACTGAAGAAGAAGAAGAAGAAGAAGAAGAAGAAGAAAGAACTCCAAACAACGATCATCGCTCTCACGTCAAGCATCGGAAATCTGCACCTGCAACTATTGTTGTAGTATTTGTGAGCCACGAGGACTCAGCAATCCCATAACCATGGGTAACAAGACTATCAAAGCTTAATGGGTAGGCAGAGGTAAAGTGGTGAGGTTGCAGCGGCGGCTAAGCAAAATATATGGTGGCTAACTTACGAGTACAAGAATAAGATGAGCATCTACGCAAACGGTCGCAAACTAGTTATGATCGCTAAAGATCCTGAACTTCTACGAGTCAAACATAACCCCACCGTATCCTCTTCTCAGAATGAAAAGAGACAGTCACGGTTACTCACATAGTTGTGTGTTTTATCTCGAATCCTCTGTCAAGTTTTCTACAACCGGACATTAACAAATTCCAATCTGCCACATAACCACGGGCACGGCTTTCGAAAGATCATAACCCTGCAAGGGTGTCCCAACTTAGCCCATCACAAGCTCTCACGATCAGCTGAAGTAATAATAATTATTACCCCTTATCTTAGGGAAATCCGATCTGGCTCGGCATCCCGGTGCACAAGACATTTCGACAATGGTAAAACAAGTCCAGCAAGACCTCCCGGCGTGCCGACACCCTGATAGTAGCCGCGCGTATCTCGTCTCAGGCCACAACCAGATAGGTGAGCCTACGGGAGCCAATCCTCGAGTTTCCCCGTGGTGGCCCCGCAGTCCTCCCGTTTGGGACCAACACCATCAGCACTACCCCCCCC